>JAKSZU010000018.1:51340978-52060626 GCA_026018925.1 Tupaia tana | reverse complement strand
GGTCCACGTGACTGCAGAGCGCATGCGCCACACGGTTGTTGCCCAGGGCACACACTGCACGGTAGAGGCGGAGAGTGTGCGAGTGGAAGCGCTGCAGGTCCAGACGTTCTGACAGTTCCAAGACATCCATGCATCTGCAGTGGAGATGGGAAACACAGAGAGGGAGAGACTCACAGTCCACAGTGGGGCAAAGAGATGTTCGGGTGTTGGTGGCTCCAGCAGGGAATCCCAGTGTCCCTCTGATCTGGCTCTGTGTGGGCTGTGGAGCTGGGCCCATGAGTCTTCCTATGGTTCTAGAACCTCTAGGGGTCCGGGGACTCCATAGGATACCTCTGGGATCCCTGGAATGATCTGGGACTTTGGGAATATCTGAGAGCCCCCCCAAAAACATCTAATTGGCTCTGAGATGTGTCTTGGATTTCCAGATTGGGTTTGAACCCCCTTGATAGGTCTGAGAATCTGCTCGTGTTTGTGCACCACTAACGTAAGCACCAGGGCACGATGTTCCTGTCTCATTTTCACTTCTTATATTTCCAGAACCTAGGCATAGTAAGTGCTCAATAAATACTTGTTAAATGAATAAATGGATATATCTGGGGCCCCAAGATGGGTCGGGGTCCCCTTGGGCAGATCCAAGCACTCATAAGTACTAGAAAATGGGCAAGCATTACTAGAACGTCACTTCACAAGGGTTTGGTGTCAGCAGCCTAGATGCTGCTAGAAATAGGAGGAGCCCAGAGCTGGTTGTTGAATTCACGAAGCACAGAATGAGGCATGTCAAAAACCTCATGGGGTGAGTTGGGGATCCCTGGCTATGCTCAAAGTCCCTAAGAATACAGTAGTCCCCCACTTATCGGCAAAGGATACACTCCAAGATCCCAAGGATGCTTGAAACTTGTTTTATTCATATATATATATGTATATGAATATATATATGAATATATATGTATATACACACATACATACACATACACACACACAAACTATATTTTATATATATACATATGTATATACATATAAATGCGTATGTATAAATTTATAAATTAAACTTTAGTATAAGTGTGTGTGTGTATATATACGCATGTGTGTATATATATATATATATATATATATATATATATATATATATATATATATGTATGTGTGTGTATACACACATACACACCTATAATAAAGTTTAATTTATAAATTAGGCACAGGGGGCCAGCAGGTGATGAGGAGGTTAAGGCACTGGATCTCACATGGCTGGCTGTGTGGTTCAAGTCCCAGAACCAGCAGCTTGAAAATCACACCGGGAGCATACGCATGCATGCCCAAAATCTGGAGAGGAATGGGGAGAAGGGGTTGCAGCATGGTCATTTCCAAAGGGGGTTGATTTCTCAATTCCCCCCCACCAAACTCTGTCTCTCTCTGGCAAGCACATATGCCCTATAACAAAAATGAAAAAATAAAAATTGGAAAATAAATGAGGCACAATACGAGTTGACAATAATAAAAATAAAATAGAATTAGAACAATCATAATATATCATAATAAAAGCTATGTAAATGTGGTTTTCGTTGCTCCAAAAATTTTTTTTTCTTGAGACAGCATGTCACTCCGACTCAGTCTTCCTGACTCATCTTCGGAGTACCTAGGCTTTAAGGGTGGGCCCGGAATCAAACCTGGGATTCCCAAGTGGCCTCAGTCTGCCGAGCAGATGAGCAGCTCCCACTGGCTCCCAGCGAGCCACGGGGACTGGGCCTCCGATAGCTTACTGTACTGTACTCACCTAGTTTCGGACAGCGGTTGACCGCGGGAAACCGAAACCACAGAAAGTGAAACCAGAGATAAGAGGGAACCGCTGTCTTCCTGGCATCCATGTGAACACATCTGTCACCTTGCTGTCCCCTGGAGTGGGTTTGAGATTTCCGTGGGACAGATCTAAAATTCCTGGGGAGTTTCAAGAGATTCTGGGGTGCATCCAGGCCTTTTTGAGTAACGTCTAAGACCCCAGGAGATGTACTCTGGGCCCCTGGGAGCTTGTTTGGGTTCTTGTTTTTTTTTTTTTTTTTAGTTTTTTTTGCTATAGGGCATATGTGCTTGCCAGAGAGAGACAGAAAGAGAGAAAGTGAGAAACTATCCCCTCCTGGGGGAGATGTGGCCAAGCTGCAGTCCCTTCTCTTCTATTTTCCTCTCAGGATTTTGTGCATGTATGCACACGTGCCCAGTGTGTTTTTCAATCTACCAGGTTCGTGACTTAAACCATGCAGTAAGCTGTGTGGGATCCAGTGCCTTAACCACTGTGCTCCCTGCTAGCCTTATTTGGGATTCCTGATGTGGGCCTAGGATCCCTGAGATAGGTTTGGGGCTGTGTAAGGTGAGTCTGGGGCCCCTGGGGGCGGGCTGTGTCCCCCGAGGTTAAGTCTGGGGTTTGCTGCAATGGGTCTAGGACCCCCTAGGTTGATCTAGAGCCCCCTGGGTGTGAACGGTGGGTGCCTGAGCTGAGTCAGGTCTCCTAAGGTCGGTTTGGGCCTTCCTGGGGCGTTGTCTGGACTTCTGAGGTTGTGGCAGCGGTGGGCACTGAGTAGGATCCAGACCCTAGAGGGCTTGCAGCACCCACCCCACCCCTTGGGCTGGGCTGTCCCTGACCGGTTCTCCTCCGGGATGTGCAGCGCCATCATGGTCAGCGGCTCCTGGCACTGCACGGCCCAGCCAAGCCGCTCGCCAGCACGCCGCGTTTCCACATGCAGGAAGTGGTTGGGCATGCGGCTCCAGGAGACGGGCATCAGCATCTGCACCTCCAGCCGCGGTGGGCACTGTGGGGCTGGGTTTTTGCGCTCGCTCAGGAACATGGCAGCTGACAATGGCATGATGTTCTGGGGGCACAGAGAAACGTGCAGGTCAGGATTCCCAGCCCTCCCACGCGACCACTCTGCTTCCAGGAAGACCTCCCAAACTGTGCCCTCTTGGTTGACCATTCTGCCAGCCTGCCCTCCACACCTCCCACCTTGGCCTACTCCCAGCAGTGCCTCCATCACTGCAATTTCACCTTCTGCTTCCCCAGCTCAAACTGGATGACATTCTGGTGGGTGGGCAGGACAAAGACAGCCGGAAACAGCTTCGTGTTGGGTTCCACCTGCCAGGGGGGAAGAAGGCAACAGGAGGGTGGGCTGAAGGCAGTGATTCTGGACCTCAAACTCTGGGGCCAGTTCTGTAGATCCTCACTTGGGCCTTAGAGGCTCCCAGTGACCCTGAAGTCACACTTGGGCCAAACCACCTCTGATCCAGCCACGCCAACCTCCTCCAACTCCCCCAGGGCAACCTGTCATTGCCTCCCACTAGGCATACCTTTCCCATTTCTCGCCCAATCACACTTGATCTTCAAAACCCAGAAAGCATCCTCTGACTGCCTTCCTTCCCTCTGATCTTCCCAGAGGAACCCCCCACCCCCCAGCCAGCCTCCACCACCACAAATGCTGTAAACCGTGACGCCATCGTGCCACAACCAAACCTGAATCTAACTGCACCTCTGGACCCAACTTCTAGTTCATAGGAAATGCAGGGGACAGAGGAAATGTTAAAGTGACACCCCAAGGATGAAGTGCCAAATCCAGACTGGAAAACTAGGGCTGGACTCTGCAGATGTTAGTGTACGCACACATCTCCCGGGAGCTTGTTCAAATGGAGCTCTGGGCCCACCTCTGTGGTGCAGCACACCACCTTTTTTTTTTTTTAAAGAGAGGTTTTTGCTATAGAGCACTTGTGCTTGCCAGAGAGACAGAGAGAGAAAGAAAGTGAGAAATTACTCCCTGGGGGGATGGCCACGCTGCAATCCCTTCTCCTCCATTCTCTCAGGATTTTGGGCACGCACGCACACACACACCAGATGTGAGTTTTAAGCTACTAGGTCCGGGATTCAAATCGTTGACTATGTGGGAGTCCGGCAACGTAACCATTGCCAACTGCTGGTCCCACAACACTACAATTCTGGAAGCCATATATAAGATCTGGGTTTGGTTCTTGTGCACACCTGGTCATGTATCCCATGATCCTGACTGGCTGGGAAAGGTCGAGTGGGAATTATGGCATGAGACCCTGTTGAGGGTGCTTGTATTTCTCTCTCAACAATTTCTTTTTTTCTTTTGTTTGTTTGTTTGCTAGAGGGTGCATGTGCTTGCCAGAAAGAAAGAGAGAAAGAGTGAAGGGAGGAGAACGCAACCCTCCTGGGGAATGGTCACGCCACAAAGCCTTCTCTTTCATCTCTCCCTCCTGTCAGGATTTTGAGCATACACGCACACATGCCCAGTATGTTTCTCGAGCTGCTCGGTCCAGGACTTGAACCATGCAGTTGGCCATGTGGAACTTAACCAACATGCCATGGAAAAAGCCCGGTAATTTTTTTTTAATGCAGATTCTAATTCAGAAGTTTGGAGAAGGACCAAGATTCTGCGTTTACGACGTGGTCCCAGGAAATGCAGATCTTGCTGGTCCAGGGGTCACATTCTAGGGGCAAAGTGCTCTACAGCAAACAGCTGGTTCCTTCAACAAATGCATTTCCACGGGCAAAGGAGGTGGGGGAGTAAAACCTATGTATGAAAAGAGACTCATGGGACCGAACCACCAATTAATACATATAATCTGATTTGAATTCTGATTCAAACCAAGAAATGATAAAAAGACATTTTTGAGACAGCCAGACAAATTTGAAGACATTTGAACATGGGTCTTTAATGGTATGTAGGAACTACTGGGTTGTGTGTGTGTGTGTGTATGTGTTTACAGGAATAGTGGTATTGTGGTTATGCTTTTCAAAAGAACCTTTATCTTTTAAAGATATCTACTAAAAAGAGATGAAACTTTGTGATGTCTGCAATTTGCTTCAAAGTCATCCAGTGGTTGAGAAAGGAAGTAGCATAAAGATGAACGAGATTGGCTGTGAGTGGGTAATGGTCACAGTCGTGTAGGGGGAACATGGCAGTTCATTATACTATTCCACTTTTGTACACTTCTTAAATAATTATTTTATTTAGTTTTATTTATGTACTTATTTACTTATTTTAACTTTACCAGAGAGGGAGAGAGAGAGAAGGAAAGTGAAAAAGCAAGCCGCCAGGTCCGGGACTCTAACCATGGTCAGCCATGTGGGAGTCCAGGGCCCTTCACCTCCACACCGCCTGCCAGCCCTCACTTTTGTACATTTTTAAAATTCTCCATTTAAAATAAAGTTTCACAAAACCTACCTTAGAAAGAGCAATGGACAAATGAGTGGATACCCAGGTAATAAAGACAGTCTACTAAATATTGGTGGTAGATTCTGTGTGGTAGGTACATAAGAATTCACTGTACAGTTCTTTCCATTTTTGCTATATGCTTGCATTTTTTATGATAATATGTTGAAATAGAAAAGCCACCTTAGGGGGACAGAAGGTGGCGTGGTGGTTAAGGGCACTGGACCCCCACATGGCTGACCATGGTTTGAGTCCTAGACCTCGTGGCTTGCTTTCTCACTTTATCTCTCTCTCCCTTTCTCTCTCTCTCTGCCCCTCTTGTCAAGTTAAAATAAATAAATGAATAAATAAATAAAGTTAAATAAAATAATTCTTAAAAAAAAAAAAAAAAGGAAGAAACTCACCTTAGGATTTTGACCATGCTAGGGTGTTCCCTGACTTGTGAAAAGGTACTGACCGGTGTCACCCAGCCCAGTCCTCCCTCTAAGGCAGTGCTGTCTCCTCCATTCTGGGCCTCAGGTTAATGGAAGGGTCAACTAGGTGGTTTCTCAGGGACTTTCTGAGGACAGACTAGGAGCTGTTTTGTCCTTTTTCTGTGGGGTCTGGCTTTCCGGGGCATCTGTAAGGGGTGTCCTGGGATGCTGGGACATGAGGATGCTATTGCTAAGATGCTGAAGGCTAGGCTCACCTGGAAAAAGGTGTTGCTCTCTTTGCCATTGGCCGTAAAGGTCATTAAGCCAGTGGCCAAGTCCACCAGACAGCCGATGACAAGGTCCGTGTGGCTGATCCGGCCCTGCTGCCCAGGGCTCACAAAGTCTCCACCCCACACCATATAGCAGTTGCTGCACTTGAGGCTGGAAAGAATAGGAGTGGTCACTGCATGGAACTTCAGCTGAGAAACTCCAAGCCCTGGACCCCCTCTTCCCTGAGCTCCCAGAATCCCAGGCCCACAGATCTCCACCCCAAATGCCTACCACCTGCAGACCTGGACACTGAAACTCCTTGTACCTGACCCTGAGCCCCTCACACCTAGAACTTTCAGAGGCTGATGGAGGGTCCTAGAAGGAAGAGAAACTGGAGGAGAGGAGAGAAAAGTCACATAGAAAAGAGAGGGAAAGATGAGACACAAAGGGAAAGAAAAGGAAAAATATAGAAAAGAAGAAATAGGAAAAAAGGAGGAAGAAAAAAGGAGAAAAAAAAAAAGAGAGCAGGAGCAACTGGAGGAAAATGAACAGGAAGCGAGGAGGAAGGATACTTCTGGGCCAGGTGTCTAGCACTCCAGAGTTTTCTCACGCTCCAGAAGGTGCCTGGGTCCCATAGCCAGGCCGTCACAGAGCCGGAGTCAGGAGCTCCTACCCCCTCCTGCCTGCCCCTTACCTCCCCATAGTACCCACCCACATCCCTTTGTCCCAGTACCTGCTATGGACGTTGCCTTGCTCATCACCCATGGTCACCGTCACTGCCCGGACCTTGCTGAGGTCAAAGCTCATGTCGTGCTGATGGTAGTCAGGGGTGACCCAGCCCACCCACACGCAGCTCGGCTCCTGACCAGCGAAGACCCTCACAGAGTAATAGTACTGGGGACACAAAAGAGTGACCAGTGGTCAGCCTGGAAGACAGAGGACTCCAAGTTGGCTTCCCTGGATCCCTCAGGGTCCTCAGAGTTTAGTAGGAAGTTGCTGGATTTGAGATCCCACCCTTTTGGATCTACGTCCCTCTGTTTCTATATGTCAGTGAATTTCTAGATTCAGGGACTCCATGGGAATAGTTCATGATACTGTCACATTTGGGTCCCTCCACAAGTACGGCAATGTAACAAATATTAGTTCAAAACAGCACTTACTCTTCCAAGGTCTACACAGGTTAGCGAACTCACTTCATCCTTGGAACCACCCTATCAGGTAGGTATGCATCCCCATTTTACAAATGGGAAAATCCTTCTCCTTCCACAGCAGGGAAGGCATAGTACAGTGAAGTGACTCACCTACCGGGCTCATGGTCCTAACCACTAGGCTATCTGTTTCATAAACTATCCTGGATTTGGGAAATCCCAAAACTATATTGGGATAATTGTGAATTTTTGTTCTCACAAATATGTTCATTATTAAATCTAGGGTATTTGATTTATTGTACATGGGTAAATGTTAGAACTCCAAATGTTGGAGTCCCAAGTCTATATCGGTTTACCCCTTAGATATTAAGATCACTGGGAGTTATATCAGTATGCCTTACAGCTTCACTGTGCTCCCTGCCATTTTTAGGTCATTTGCTATATGGATCTAGGGGTCTGAAAGGTTCACTCTGTGTGCTGAATGCTGTGAGTCTCTAGTGGACACTGCATATCCCCAGGTATGGGTAGTGACTGGGGTTTGAAGCACTAAACTTGGAAATTTGGCAGTTCCCTGCTATGCTGGGGGGAAGAAAGTCTCCAAAGTTGAAGGCTCCCACCGTGGTGGTGTTGAGGATGATCTCAGGGTCATCGCGGTCATCAGCGGGTACCACGTCACGAGGAAGACGGGGCAGAGTCGGCGTGGCTGGTGGCTGGGTCATCATGGCAACCTTCTTGGCCTTGAATAAGAACCTGGCGATCGGGGAGAGGCTGCCGTGAGAACCACCCTCCCACTACAGCAGCACACCCTACATCTACCATAACTCATACCCTTCTAATACCCCAGGCCTCGCCTCCAGAGACAGGAAGTCAAGGCTCCCCCAGCCTAATTCATTCTGGAGGTGCTGTGCTCTGTGCCTGTGGGTGAAAGGTGCCTTCTGGGAATACGGGGTCCCCTTTGAGGTATCCAGTGGTTGACATTTCTCATATGCATTTCCCACGTGGATGCTAAACACATTTGGAAAAGGACAATTCTTTATTTCATTGTCTTGTATACTTCAAGGTCTATAGAACCTTGGTGCCTCCTCCCAAAACTGTGATAATCAAAAATATCCCATCATTTCCAAACACCCGCCCTAGATAAACAGAACTACATTAATTCTATCCATTTGAAAACTACTGCCATAGCAGGGAAAATATTTAGTTTTAATTCAATACTTCCTGAAGGTTTCCCTTGAAGTTAGTTTTCTTTTTGGGGGGGAGTATATCTGAGACACAGAAAGGACCCCAAGTTAGAAGAGCATTTGGTGTTCACTGCAATATCTTGGAGTACAGTAAATTCTCCACAGAAGTAAAGTTCCTTCAGTGTCTATGAATAATAAAATCCATCTGGTGAAATCCTTTGGGGCCCACCAGGTAACTCAAGGACAGCAGTTTTCCATATGTATAGTAAGGCATCCCAATGTATAGTCTTGGACAAATTAGAGCATGCCAAGGAAGGAATGGGGTTTACTTGAGACATGATAGGACCTCTCAGTATTTTGACTCCACTTATGGCTGGGACAATTCTGACTCCACTTTCTGGTACAATTATTGAGGTTGACTAATCGGGCCTTCAGAAACAGACCCCTCTCAGACCCCACCCTGGACCCATCCTTGACTCACCCTCTCTTCTTGTTCTTCTCTGTGGTAGCATCCTTCTCATTCTCCGCCCTGACTGGCTGGGCCTCTACCCCAGCCTGCGGGGCACCCCCAGCCACTCCCTCCTTGGCTGTGCCCTCTTTGCCGCTCTCGGCCTCACCCCAGCCCCCAGCTGAGCGGCGCATGTTTTCATAGTCAGGGTCAGGTTCTGCTGCCCTGGCCTCATCCTCAGCTGGGGGTTGCTGGCCAGGGGGTGCCAGGGGGGTGGCCCCTGCAGTGCAGCGGAAATGCTGGTGGAACTGGACCGGAAGGCTGAGCCGGAGAAAGAGCATCTCCACTAGGCTGTTCTGGGAGCCCCAGGTGCGGTGACTCAGGCGCAGGCAGGGAGGCGTGTCCACAGTGCCATCCATGCGGGCCACCTGGGTTGGAAGGGGAAGCACTGAAGCAGGTGGGCTGGGCCAGGCCACCGGTCCTGAACCTGGACAGGACATGGAGCACCTGTGTGAGCCTTTGCCAAAGACTCTCCCTCCTCTGGGCGCGGTGTGCTTTCAGCACTCTCTCAGCCTTCGTCTGGGCACCTCATACAGTGGCAGCCCCAGTCATACCCTGGAATCACATGGAGGAACTTCCTTTTTTCTTTCTCTTTAATTGCCAGAGAGTGTGTGCACTCACCAGAAAGAGAAAAAAAACCTCCCCAATGGGGCACAGCCTTTTGGCAATCCCTTTCCTTCCATTTCTGCATTCTATCAAAAAAGGGGGGAGAGACATTATTGCCCAAATTGACAAAATTTGAATATAAACTGCAAAGTGGGTAAGAGAATGTATCAATGTTAAACTCCTGATATTCAGAACTATAAGGCATCATCTTGTTCTGAGGAAATGCACCATTGAAGTATTTAGGATTAAAGAGGCACAAAATCTCTTGGGACCAGCAGTTAGCTTAATGGCTATATTGCTGGACTTCCAAATAGTCGACTGCGGTTCAAGTCCCAGACCCAGCAGCTTAAACTCACGCCGGGTGCGTGTGCATGCGTGCCCAAGATCCAGAGAGAGGAATGGAGGAGAAGGGATTGCGGCGTGGCCATCCCCCCTGGGGGGGTGATTTCTCACTTTTTGTCTCTCTGTCTCTGTCTTTCTGGCGAGCGCACATGCCCTATAGCAAAAACCTCTCCAAAAGAAGAAGAAGAAAAAAAAAAAAAAGAGGCACAAAATCTCCAACCTATTCTCAAATGGTTTAAGAAAGAGAGTGTATGGGGCTGGTGAGTGACCTGTAGGATAAGGCACTCAATCCCACATGGCCAATTCCACAGTTTGAGTCCCAGACCTGGCAGCTTAAAAATCACACTGGGTGTGTGTGCCTGCATGCCCAAAGTCCCAGGAGGCAAATGGAGGAGAAATTGCTGCATAACCATCACCCCCAGGGGATGCACTCTCACTTTCCCTTTCTCTCTGTCTCTCTCTGGCAAGCACATGCACCCTATAGAAAAAAAAATTTTTTAAAGAAAAGAAAAAAGTGTGTGTCCGAACAATGCCACAGATACAAACATCAGGCTCAAGGAGAGACGGTCACAAGCCCAAGGTCACACAGCAGGTAAGAGGCCATCTTCAGGTCTGTGAATCTCCAGTACCAGCTGAAGCTCAGCCACTTCCCAGGCTGAGAAAAGGACTATTACTTGATCTACCTGGCATATGTGTGGTCAGGGTCTGACCCTCAGATAAACCTTAGGAAAGAAAAGACACTGAAGTCTAAAAATTAAGACGCTTGAATTAATGAAGAGTTACTAAAAATAAATAAATGGAAACAAACATATACAGGACAATGAGTAAGGAAGGCGCCAAATGGACCCAAGGATTGTTCTAAGATCAGACGGCTATAAAGACGAATTTCCCTTGGGGCCACTTAATCCAGCTTCTCTTCTGCCTTCCCCTGCTCTGTAAGAGAGGCATCTGGAACTCAGAAAGGTTATGATTTGCCAAAGTTATACCCCAAGGAGCAGCCCTGGGAGCCCATTATCCTAACACCCCATTCTATAGTTTCTGTGCTAACATGGAAGAACAGAGCAGCTCAGAAAAGAGAAAAGAATGTGCAAAGAATGAGGTTTGGAGGCAGATTAGAAGGGACCGAATGTGGTCAGTTTCTCACCTCATAGTGAGGGTGCTCAAGGGGCACGGCCTCAAACTGGGGAAGGCTTTTGCTGAACCAGGTGGTGACTGGGCGCTGCATGTTGATAGCAAATGGCTCGAAGCCCTCCTGGAGGCCACAGATGGCAAAGAATCGTAGGGAGCTCACATCCTGGCCCAGGTTCAGGTGCCCCACCTGGCCAGGCCCCAGGCTGCAGACGGGCAGGAAGCCTGATGGAAGGAGATGAATGAGAAGGGGTAAAAGTAAGTGGGCAGGACAGGGATGGCCATGGAGGGTGGGTCCTGGGAGAGCTAGAGGCAAATGGGCAGTGTGGGGTCAGGTGAGATGGAGGAAAACCGGAAAGGGCATGTGAAGGGGTCTCACCATCCCCAATCTCAATGTCCCGGAAGGCAGTCTCAGAGCCTGAGTCAGACATGAGGACTTCGCCGTTGAGAGTGAAGATGATGGTATTCTCTGTGAGGTCGATCATGCAGCCAACAACATCACCTGACTGCCAGGGACGTCCGAAAGGCTCACTGCCCAAGTGCCAGCGCTGGCCCTGTGAGAAGGCCCAAGAAAGATGTGATGCAAAGAGACACAGAGAAAAACTGAGAGATACAGAAGTAGGGAGAGAGACATGTGAAGACACACATGCAAAGTGTCATGTTTAGGGCATGTGGGACAGCAGAAGGACCAGCCCACAGTGTCCCCATCTCTCCTCATATTCATGTTCATGATCCTTAGAATTTCCCCTTTCCCTAATCATGTTTCATCCCTCATCCTAGGTTCACTGCTGTTGCCATAGCTGGGGTTGTTTAGATCACCAAAATGGGGGTGGGGGTTGGGGACATCAGCAAGTAGACAAATAGAAAGGAAAATAATTAGTTTCCCCTGTTCATACACATATATATCCACATATGTCCCTAGTATAGATAGTGGATAATGAGATGGATGAGAAGTTGGATGTATAACTGGATGGAAGAATAGGTAAGAAGCTGAGAGTCTACATGAATTGATGCAGTGAAGAAAGAAAGTGTAAGTAAATGCATAGATAGAAAGATGGATAGATGGATGGATGGATGGACGGACGGACAGATGGAAGGGTGGGTGAGTGGATGGATGGATAGATGGATGGATGGATGGATGGATGGATGGATGGATGGATGGATGGATAGATGGAAGGGTAGATGGATGGATGAATGGATGGATGGATGGACGGACAGATGGATGGGTAGATGGAAGGGTGGGTGAGTAGATGGATGGATAGATGGATAGATGGATGGATGGATGGATAGATGGAAGGGTGGATGGATGGATGGATGGATAGATGGATAGAATGGATAGGTAGATGGAAGGGTGGGTGAGTGGATGATAGATGGATGTATGGATAGATGGATAGATGGATAGGTAGATGGAAGGGTAGATGGATGGATGAATGAGTAGTACCATAGGTTTAGGGATGGGTAGAGGAACACACAAATAAGCAGGGCTAGAGTGTATGAGCTACGGGAGGGACCACAGGGCCTGGCAGAGTGGAGCCCAGGGAGGTACCCACACGGTGCCCATTGAAGACATAGGCCAGTTCATCAGCTCCCAGCTCTACGTCAGGCCGCAGCTCAGGCCTTGCCCAGCCCACTCGCATCTCGCCCGTGGTGACTGCCTCAAACTCGAAGTACCAGCGGCCACTCTGTACTGCATAGGATTTCTCTGCCCGGAAGATACGCACTCGGTCCCAACGAGACTGGTTCTCCACCTGACCTACAAATGAGGGCAGGTGAAGTCAGAAAGGCTGGCCAGGAAACAGATCCCAGGATATGGAGAGGTTGGTAAGGGCTTTGGGAGAGGGGCAATTTCTTGGCATGATAGGAGAATTGGAGAACCTCAGATAAGTCAGAGAGAAGTAGGAGGACCTACTGATAGACTCTCATCTCTTCAGCAGTAAGAGTTTTCAGAGAATAGAGACACTGACTGGAGACAGAGAGGGAGAAAGTGGGTTAGTGAACTGATCAGGATTATGGTCTGGGGTTAACGTCAATGTTTAGAGTCAAGAGTTGAGAGCAGAACTGGGGAGTCAGGGTCAGGGGCGGAATAGAAATTCAGGTTGGGTCCAGGGATTTGGAAGTTGAGAGTTAGGGACCATAGCTGGAAATAGCGATCAAGGCTAGGATTGGAGTCAGGTTAGGGGTAGGGGTTACAGGCTGTCTAAACTCTTGGTCAAGGATTCCATACTGTAGCTGTAATCCAGAGAACAGGAGTTATGTGTCAAAGTTAGAGGTCAGGAATCAGGGTCAGAGTTAGTCTCACTAGGCTCCTGGTCTGGTGGTTCGATGTTGTAGTCACAGTCCAGGCAGAGACTGAGTCAGATCAGGTTGAGGGTTGGGGTCAGGGTAAGGGCTGGAGTTGGGAGAGAGGGTGTCAGTTTTCACTGACCTCATCGATTTGCTAGATGATACGGATGTAGCCCATTCGAGGACTGAGTCTGGTCAGAGATCAAGGGTCAGGGGCTGGGGTCAGAGCCAAGGTAGGAGTCAGGGTCAGGGTCTGGGGGCCAGCACTCACTGGGTTCCTGGTCAGGTGGCTCAATGTTGTAGCCATAGCCTAGCAGGGTGCGCACAGCCTGGCAAAGGCTGTCCCGGTTGCTGCGCTTGGTGGCCTCGTCCAGCAGGCGGTAGGGCACAAGGCGAGGGTTTCGGCGTGCGGGGATGTCCTGCACAGCGCTGTAGCTCCAGCCCTGGGCCACGCGGTCTCGTGCCCACACATTGTGGCCATTCTCTGCCAGCCGATCCACCAGCGTCGTCTGGGCCGGTGTCAGCCGCACGTGGCTCAGGTCCAGCGGAGCCGGCTTGTACCCGTTGCTCATCATGTACCTGCAGGTATGGCAAGGGCTTGGTAAGATGAGGCCCTCTCCACATCTGAGCTCTATGCTGCTGCACCTCAGCTTCTACCACTGTCTGCAGCAATGCCTGACCCTTAGCCTGGAGTTTGGAAGTTCTGACCTTTGATCTCTGATATCACTCTGGCCCCCGACCCTGGGTCTATGACTCCTTAAAATGGGATCTGAGTTTCCAGACCTCTGATCCCAGGATCCTGTGACCCCTGGCAAGGGATTTGACACCATTGATCTTTGGCCTCTCTGACCTTTTCATCTTTAGTTTGGGGAGCCTGATGTCTGACCTAGGAACTCTGTCTGACCTCTCACCTCTAGCTATGCAGTTTTCAACTTCTTTTTTTTTTTTTTTTTTGGAGAGGTTTTTTCTGCTATAGGGCGCATGTGCTTGCCAGAAAGACAGAGACAGAGAGACAGAAAGCGAGAAATCACCCCCCAGGGTGATGGCCACACTGCAATCCCTTCTCTATTCTCCTCTCAGGATCTTGGGCACACACGCACATGCGCCCGGCATGAGTTTAAGCCACTGGGTCCGGGACTCGAACCACGGTTAACTACATGGGAGTCCAGCGACATAGCCATTACACCAACTGCTGGTCCCATGCAGTTTTCAACTTCTGACCCCAGACCCAATCACTCCCAATTTCTGGCTTTGTAGCCTTTGATCTCTGAACTCAGGACCCCAGTCTCCCACCTATAATTTTGGGGTCCCCAAAATCTTCTAGATTCTCATCTTCTACCACTAACTCCTGACCTCTTACATGGAGATGTTACCTCTGCTTTCTCACTTTCCCCAATTCCCTCACCTTGGATCCTAGACTCACTCCCAAGTTTTCTCTCTGGAGCTTCTAACTCCTCAGTCCTGGACACTCACCTTTGCCTCCAAAGCCCTGACCCCTGACCCATGGCCCCTTCATCTCTGACCTCAGCCTCCTCACCTCTCCTCATGCTCACCACAGCATCCCTAGCAGCCCACTCTACTCCCCAGACAGGGTCCCGGCTGCCCACACTCACGTCTTAGGGAGTTTTGTCTTCTTCAGGTTGTCCTCAGCCTTCTCATCTGCCATGCCCACATGGCAGCCCAGCGCCAGTAGGGTCCTGGCCAGGGAGAGTGGGATTGAAGGGATCAGGTCACACCCCACAGAGCTTCCTGCCCCAGGCCCCTCCTCCCCTAGCCTCTGTCATTTTTCTCTGGCTCTCTCTGCATTTCTCACTCTGAGTGTCCCTGTCCCCATCTCTCTGTCTTGGTCTGTCTATGACTCCTGTCCTTCCCTGTTGCTTTGTCTCTGTATTTCTGTGTGTCCATCTTCTCCTGTCTGCCTCTTGCTCTGTCTCTTTTTGTATTTCTCTCTCTTCACATTTCTGCCTTTCTCTCGTTGACCACTTCTCTTTTAGCCTCTGTCTGTCTCTCTTTTTTGTGTTCTAGCATTTCTTTCTTTCATGAGCAAGAGAGACAGCATCCCCTACACGGTTACAGTGCTGTGAGGCATGCCTGTGTTCAGCCAGCCCTGGCATATGAGGGCCTGGTGTACTCAGCGAGGTCTCCAGACTTGAACTGGAAGCCTTCCCATGTGGGTCAGCCTAGCAGAGCATCATGTTTCACTGATGCTGTCTGGCCCCTGTCTCTTTCTCATCTCTCTGCAAGTCTCCACCCCACTCTCCCATCTCTCCTTGCCCTCCACCAACCAGCACTCAGCCCCAGCCCCCTGCCCCACCAGGACCCCTCACTTGAGTGTCTCCCCCGACATCTGCAGGTTGTAATTCCTCTCGGGCTCTGGTAGACTGTGGAAGTCCACAAGACACGGATGCAGCCGCCTGTTGTCATCCCGAACCTAGAGGAACCCTGGGGTCAACTCCTTTGTTTCCCCTCCCTTCCCCCAGCACTCTCAGATTGTGACCTCTGACCTCCACCCCTTAGTTCTGTCACTAGCATCCCAGGGACCACAGTGCCCTGAAGTGCCTGCTCCAGGTGCCCTCACCGGGCCATAGGTCCAGCCCTGCTCGATGCGAGTAAGTGCCCAGAGCTCGTGGATGTTCTCAGCCAGCTTCTCCCGAATGCGCTCCAAGTGGGGAGGCAGGACAATCTGGGGACAGAGGACATTTGTGAAGTTCCTGAGACTGCCCTCCTTCACCTCCCCGATGACCCCTCTGCCCAAGAATGTGTACGAAGCCTGGACAAGCTCTCCCGGCACCTCCTTTAGTGATACTCTCCTCCCCATCCCTTGCTTTGACCCCAGGGTTGATGTCAAGATGAATCAAGACTTTGCCTCCACAGAATTAAGGCATCAGTGGGGCTAGGTCTGCCGCCCGGGGGCTGGGGGTTCCATAGGGCAGGGGCTGGAGCTGCCTCAGTCTCCACCAATCTCCCAGCTCCCCCAGCCCAGAACCACTGCCTTAACCACTGGCCATAGAGCTGGTCCCATGAGCTTTTTGAAGCCCCTTCTATGTTCATTCCCTCCTGGAGGGGCATACCTGGTGGGAAAGTGGTGAGTGCGGTTTGAGATCTGAGGAGTATGAGAGGCCTGATATGGAAGAGATGCCCAACACATTGTAGTAGAAAAGAACACAGGCTTCCAAATCAGACCACCTGGGTTCCAATCTGCTGTGTGACAAGCACAGGTTACTTAATCTCTCTTGGCCTCACTTTCCTCAACTGTAAATCAAGGACAATAACAATCCTTTATTTATGGGGTTATAGGGAGGGCTCCCTAAGAGGGAATCCTTTGCTTCCTCTGTGCCTCAGTTTCTCCATCTTTTGATCAATGACTTTCCCAGCTTCCAGCTCAGCCTCTACCTCTCTCATGCCTAAGACAGTCTGCCTCACCAGAAAACCCTTGCAGGGCAGGCAGTACCTGGACGGTGTCCACAGGGCATGGCACAAAGTCGGTGTGTGAGAGGCAGCGGCTGGGGCCCACGAGGTGGGGTCCTCGAGGCCCCTCTCGTCGATACTCCTTGATAGGTTCGAGATGTAGTCGTTCTCGAGGGAGCACAGCTTCATGGCATGGGGCGTAGCCAGGTGGGGGCAGGAACTTGAATTCACCATGCCGGCCACCAAGGAGGAACCGCACTCTGGGACAGGAGAATGGGCATAATTGGGGGAAATCACAGGGGAGTTTGTGGTCAGTATGGGTATGGAGCAATTCTGTGATTGAAGAAAGGTTCTGGGGAGACTTGAGGTCACAGAGCAGTCATAGAATCGTGGAGGCTGTTTGGGAGTCAGAAAGGAAAGTCTAGAATCAAAAATATCATAAGGGAATCTCACTGGAGGATCAAAAAGGAAATGGGGGTCATCAGGGAGTTAGAGCAGGAAGGCCTGCAGTTATTAAAAAAGAGTTCTGATTGTTACAAGGTTATAAGGTGGTCGTTTGGGAGACCAGCAGTTGGCGTAATGGCTATGTTGCTGGACTCCCATATAGTCGACTGCAGTTCGAGTACCAGACCCAGTGGCTTAAACTCATGCTGGGCACGTGTGCATGTGTGCCCAAGATCCCAAGAGGAAAATGGAGGAGAAGGGATTTTGGCCTGGTCATCCCCCCTGGTAGGGTGATTTCTCACTTTCTGTCTCTCTGTATCTTTCTGTCTTTCTGGAGAGCGCATGTGCCATATAGCAAAAAAACTCTCAAAAAATAAGGCCCTTTGGAGCAGACCCCAAGTCAACAGAGTATTCAGAGATATTAAAAGATTTAGGGGAGACCAAAAAAAGAATAATTTCCTTTAGAAGTCACTGAGAGTCTGTTAATAATTATAAAGTAACCATAACTTCCACTGAATGGACATTCAGAGAGCATGGGGTCATTGGGAAAGGATTGGGTCATGGAGAGGTCTTTGAAATAACTGAGGTTGTGGGTCACGGTGAAGTCTGGGCTTACTGAGAGGTCATTGGGAGACTATGAAATTACTGGAAGAGTCTGAGGCCATTGAGAGATCACTGAAAGAGTCTTGGGTCATTGGAAGATTGCTGGGAAAATGTGAGGTCATTACAAGGTCATTGTAAGATTCTAGAGTCACTAGAGGTCATTGGAAGGACATGGAGTTAGGGCAAATCTGAGGTTATTAAGAGAGTTTGGGATTATGCAGAGGTCTCTGGGACCTTCATGTGGAGGTGCTGACCACCTGGCAGTCCTGAGGGTAGGCTGCTATGTCCTGGCCTCATAGGAGGCCATGGAGGGACTGAGGAAGCTGTCTTGGGTCAGTCTCAGGTCTTATGACGAGCAGTGGTACTGGGGCACATCCTCACTTGATACCAGCTGAGAAGCTGACGACAGGGAAGAAGAGCCCGTCAAGGTTGAAGGCCTCAAAGACACCCTGCACAGGGCAGCCATTGATGCGGAAGGAGATGGATGGCACGCTGAGGTCCAGGCAGCAGCTGACCACATCCTCAGGAGCCAGGAGGTGCTGCCCTGGGGAAGTCACCGGCCGTGCCACATGTCCTGCACCAGGGTAACCAGAGAGAGTCAGAAGTCAGAGGTCCCATAGAACCAATGCTATCAAGAGACAGTGGCAGCTATGGAAGGATCCTGTAAGACTGGACTTTGGAAACCCTAAGGGCAAGTGTCCTATGATGGTCCTATAGCTCTGAAATTAGGGCAGAGGTCAAGGGTTCCCTGATGTTAGGATCCTGCAAGCTATGAGGTCAGAAAGTCAAGTCCTCCTGAAGTTTGGATTCTAGAACCTTTGGAGTCAGAAGTCAAATATCAGAGGTTATAATAATCTAAGCAGTCCTCTGAAGTCCATAGAATCAGAGGTCATACCTCTTCCGAGATTAGAATTCTGGTGGTTATGAGGAAATCAGTCAAGAATAAGATTCTGGGGACTAGCAGTTAGCGTAATGGCTATGTCGCTGGACTCCCACATAGTCGACCGTGGTTCGCGTCCCGGACCCGGTAGCTTAAAACTCACGCCGGGTGCGTGTGCGTGCGTGCCCAAGATCCCAAGAGGAGAGTGGAGGAGAAGGGATTGAGGCATGGCCATCCCCCCTGGGGGGTGATTTCTCGCTTTCTGTCTCTCTGTTTCTCCTCTCTGTCTGTCTGGTGAGCGCACATGCCCTGTAGCAAAAACCTCTCCAAAAAAAAAAAAAGAATACGATTCTGGAAGCTCTAGGGTTAGGGTCTTGGGAAATGAGGAGCAGTGAGGCCAAAAGTTGGCCTCTTATAGGGAACAGGATCCTAAGAACCCCAAGGTGTGTAGTCAGAGTCTTGGAAATTCTGGGGTCAATGGTCAGGGGTGCGGGTCCCCTGGAAGGGTGCAAGTACCTGTCCAGAGATGCAGTCCATCAAAGCCGTAGGAATAGAGGTCATCGCCGACCCCGTTGCCGCCCCAGCCCTCGCCGCCCCCAGGGTAGGGGCTGTAGCCCTCGGTGAGGGCCCAGCCCACCCGCAGGTGGGTGGCCTGAGCTGTCAGGAATGGAACCACCTCGTCCACCATCACCTCAAAGTACCATTTGCCGTACTGCGTGGAGCCCTCTGCTCGGCCCACGAAAATGTTGGGGCGGATGCTGTGGGAGACAGGACAGGAGAGAGTAATGAGAAAGTGATGGAGAGGAGAGCCAGGGCTATGGGAGGGAGAGAAAGGGAGACAGGGAGATGGAGAGACATCGGAAGACAGAGAAGGGAGATATAGGAGAACAATAAGGAGAAAGATATGGAAGAGAAAGAGACAGAAACAGGCAAATATATAAAGAGAAAATGCAGAGAGAGAGAGAGAGAGAGAGGCAGAAATGGAGCCAGGAAGAGAGAACAAGAGGACTGGAAGCCAAGACTGAGTTGGGGCAAAAGTAGTCATGGGTGAGGACTGGGCATTACTCATAGGGTGCGAGGCAGAGGAAGGGACAGACATCAGACATGGAGTCTAAATAGGGACAGAGTTGACAGATTTGAGCTCTGGGCTCAGGGGTTAGGAACCAGACCTGGTGACATAGTTGATGAGGTTTGTCTGCAGCAGAAGCTCACGGCCAGGGAGCAAGTTCTCGGTAATGAGATCTTGGTTGGAGCGTACGGCTACACCATTGCACACACACAGGGAGCATAGCACATCCAGGACCTGGAGGTCAAGGTCAGAGGTCAAGGGATGTCGGGGGTACTAGGAAAGGCATGTCTGGAAGGACCAGGTTCGGAAACCAGAAAGAAAGGAGGGTGGATCAGGACAGGATATAGGGCTTTTGACTGTGAGGAGGTAGTGAGAATGGAAGGCTAGTGGGTGACAGAGAAAAATCAGGAGTCAAAGAAGAAGATCTGACAGGTTGAGAAGTCACATGGGTTGGGCTAAGGCATCAGCAGTGGAAGAAAGGAGAGGTTGCAGTAGTAAGTAAGTGGTCAGATGGGGGGGTGAGGGGTCAGCCAGGGACATAGGAATCAAGTTGAGGCTTTAGGTCAGCAGGGGGTGGGTCTTCAGGGACAGGTTGATCATATAAATACAGGCAGTAGTTAGAAAGAAGGCAACAGGAAGCTGCAGGACCTTTAGCAAACTGCAGAGTATATACACAGCCCACCTAAAGTTTATAAAATTTGAAATGTTAAAAAACATTTTAGAGATTTGTTTTTTTGAGAGGTTTTTCCTATAGGGCGTGTGCACTCGCCAGACAGAGAGAGAGAGACAGAGAGACAGAAAGCGAGAAATCACCCCCCAGGGGGGATGGCCACACCACAATCCCTTCTCCTCCATTCTCCTCTCGGGATCTTGGGCACGCACGCACACGCGCCCGGCGTGAGTTTTAAGACACCGGGTCTGGGATGCGAACCGCAGTCGATTACATGGGAGTCCAGCAACATAGCCATTACACTAACTGCTGGTCCCACATTTTAGAGATTTAATGAAGCACATCTGTGGCTTAGACTCAATTTAAGAGCCAAGAGTTTGAGATCTTCATGTTGTGAGAGAAGTACATAGGACTAGAGTCCAGGTAGGAGATGAGCTGGAGGAGGGGGAATGGGAGGAATGGAGTAAGCAGAGCTCTGGGGCCATGGGGGAAAAGTCAGGGTTCAGAGTTCAGAGAAGGGGTGTCAGGGCAAGGGGCCGACCTTGTGGTTCCTCCCATGCTTGTCCAGGAGGGAGATGATGGACTTTATGTGGTTCTCCTGGATGATGTTCAGGACCTCGGGACTCTCAATCAGGACACAGTACAGCACCTCCAGGATACCTGTCCAGTGCCAGAGAGACAGGGGAAGTGGCCATGGCCCTCCCTTCCCCCAAGCCCCTATCCCACTGTCCCTGGGTTCTCCTACCAGACGAGGCCTCCAGTCGATCCAGCTTGCTAACCAGCCAGTCCAAGTTGGTGGAGAAGAGGGCACAGTTGGTACGATTGCCACGGATCAGAGATGCTGAGGATGGCAGAGGGGTCAGACACAATGAGACTGGGGGTCTGGGGTGCTCTCAGGGGAGTCAGGATTGAGGCCCCTTACCCAGGAGTTCATAGAGTAGGTTCACAATCTCTTTCCAAGACTCAGCTGCCTCCTCTCCTGCAAATTCAGCAAAGTGGGCAGCAGTGGTGTAGACATTTAGGCGGTCGATGCAATTCAGGACCAGGGAGAGCATCCCCTGGGGTAGGGAAAACAAGGGGGTCACCACAGGAGCCCCAGACCTGCCTTCCTTGTCTGTCTTGGATTTACTAATTCAACAAATAGCTCTGGGATCCCAGATCCAAACCAGCCCCTTTTCAAGCTCCGTGTCCCCAGTCAGTCCAGCCGCTCTCCTTTCCTCCTTGGTTCCCCAAATCTGCCCTTGTCCTCACTGCTCTATACCCAACATAACACATCCTTACTAACATCAGGACTGAATTCGTGCTGCCTCTTCCCTCAAATCTCTCTCCATCCCACTCATTCCAAAGCACCCTACTCCTGTTCCTAACTGACCAAGCTCACTCTCCAGACCAACCATCGGATAAACATAGATACTGCTTTCTCTCTTTTTTAAGCCATTATTTATTTTATTTTAAAATTTGCTATAGGGAGTGTGTGCACACCAGAAAGAGACAGAGAGAAAGAGAGGGAAAGTGAGAAAGCAAGCTGCCAGGTCTGGGACTCGAACCGTAGTAGACCACATGGGAGTCCAGTGCCTTAACCACCATGCCACCTGCTGGCCCCACGTTCTCTTTTGTACATCTTCATCTTCTCCCCTCTTAGACTGTGCATTATAGCACACAAGCAGAAAAGCATATACAACATACACAATCGATGTCCAAGCATTTTCATCAACAGATCATTACAAAACCTTTTTATATGTGTGTTTCTACTTAAACACTTATATAATATATATCGTTGACTCATTAGCATTCAACTTACAGCCAACAGCACCATCACTCATGCCTGTATGAAGCTCAGCTAACATGTATTTGAGTAAGAAACTGTAGTAAAGCACATCATGGCCTTCCTGCACTTAGGAACACTAGCCAGCACTTAGGCCCTTCACTTGGGCATCATTTTAAACAGTACAATTTAAAAAAAAAAAAAAAAAAAAAAAAAAGGCAGGACCAAAATGCCAAAAATGTGGCACTAAATATGCAGGGAAATGGGCACGTTTTTATAGGTTGAGAGCCAAAGCAGGAAGCAGAGCTGTGTCCATTTACCAACGACTAGGATCATGCCCATCAGATGACTCAAATTTTCTACCAGCTTGTGGAGGTCCACAAGAGACCACAAAAGCACTATAGCTCTTGGGGCCAGCAGGTGGCGTAGTGGTTAAGGCGCTGGATCCCATATGGCTTACTGCAGATCGAGCACCAGACTTTTGGCCCGAAAAACACACCAGGTGTGTGTGCAAGTGTGACCAAAACCCTAAGAGGAAACTGGAGGAGAAGGGACTGTGGCATAGCCATCCCCCCCTGGAGGGTGATTTCTCACTTTCCCTTTTCTCTATCTCTGGCAAACACATGTACCCTAAGGCCAAAAATAAATAAATTAATAAAAAGAAAGAAAAAAGCACTACAGGTCTTGATTCTGAGGTTACAAGTAAATTTCAGCAAGCAAGATAATTTACAAATACAGAATCCACCAGTAATGAGGTTCAACTGTATACAGTTTAACAAATAAATCTAAAGAACACCTGTATAAACACAACCCAGGTCCAGAAAGAGAACACTACTGGCCACTCAGAAGCTCCTTGATGCCTCCCTTGTCCCTGCTGGATGTAACCATCATCCTGACATTTAAGGAATGCCTTCCTTGCTTTTTTTATTTATGTGTCAAAAAAAAAAAAAATCTAGTTGAGTTTTGCCTGTTTTTAAACTTGGGATATACTTTCAAAAAGTTTGTAGAAAAATGGAATTAACATATGGGCTTATTTTGGTGCAAAAAAAATTAACTCATGCATAGTTTTTTTTTTTCATAGTATGCATTTTCCATGAACTTTATTAAGACCCCTAGTACATTAAGAACAGTATTCTTTTATATATGGATTCTTTTATAAAAATTTATTTATTTATTTATCTACTTATTTGTTGTGATTTTCAAGCCACCAGTTCTGGGACTTGAACTGTAGTCAACCATGCAAGAATCAAGTGCCTAACTACCACACTACCTGCTGGCACCTATACGTGGATTCTTTTGCTCAGAGTTATGTTTCAAGATTCAAGCACATGGGACCAGTAGTTAGCGTAATGGCTATGTCACTTGACTCTCATGTAGTTGACTGCAGTTCGAATCCTGGACCCGGTGGCTTAAACTCATGCTGGGTGCATGTGTGTGCGCGTGCCCAAGATCCCAAGAGGAGAATGGAGGAGAAGGGATTGAGGTGTGGCCATTCCCCTGGGTGGAGGGGGAGGTGATTTCTCGCTTTCTGTCTCTCTGTCTCTCTCTGTCTTTCTGGCAAGCATACACACCCTATAGCAAAAACATCTCCAAAAAACAAAAAAAGATTCAAGCATATGGCTGCACGTAGCTGTGGCCTGTTTTCATTCTCACTTTCACTGCTGAGTAGTAGTCCACGGTATGGATATGTCACATATGTGGGCCCATTCTGGTATTGGTGGACACTTAGGCTGTTTCTTTTTTCTTTTACTTTTTTTTTTTTTTTTTTTTTTTTTTGAGAGAGAGAGGGATTTCTGCTACAGGTGTATATGTTCACCAGAGAGACAGAAAGCAAGAATCCACCCCCTGGGGGGATGGCCACGCCAGAATCCCTCCTCCTCCATTCTCCTCTCAGGGTTTTGGGCATGCATGCACACACTTCTGGCATGAGTTTTAAGCCACCAAGTCTGGGGCTCAAACCATAGTCGACTAAGTGAGAGTCATGTGACATAACCATTATGCCATATGCTAGTCTCACATTTGGGGTGTCTTTTTTTAGAGAGATTTTTTCCTATAGGGCATGTGCGCTTGCTAGAGAGACAGAGAAAGACAGAGAGGAAAAAGAAAGCAGAAAATCACCCCCTATGGGGGATGGCCATGCTGCAATTCCTTCTCCTCCATTCTCCTCTTGGGATTTTGAGCATGCATGCACACATGCCCAGCATAAGTTTTGAGCCGACACGTCCAGGACTCGAACTGCAGTTGACTACATGGGAGTCCAGCGATGTAACCATTACGCCATCTGCTAGCCCCAACACTTGGGCTGTTTCTAATGAGCACTGTGTCCTGGGGTCCATCTCACAAGTGAGACGAGTAGTGCATCATGATAGAGAACACAACCAAGTTGGAGTCACACAGATGGGCTCTGCCCCCAACTAGTGACTTTGTTTTTTTATTTTTTGAGAGGTTTTTGCCATAGGGCGCGTGCGCTCGCCAGACAGACAGAGACAGAAAGCGAGAAATCAACCCGCAGGGGGGATGGCCACGCCACAATCCCTTCTCCTCCATTCTCCTCTCAGGATCTTGGGCACACACACACACGTGCCCAGCGTGAGTTTTACAACATAGCCATTATGCTAACTGCTGGTCCCCCAACTACTGACTTTACATGACCTGATCCTCTGCAGGTCCAAAACCAAAAGTCCTCACCATGACTTCTCTCTCTCTTATGCATGAGGGTGTGTGCTCATACACAAGAAAAAGAGCGAGAGAGCGAGGACCCCCTCAAGAGGCCTGGCCACACCATAATCTTTTTCCTCCTGATTCTCCATCTCATTAGAGTCCCGAGCACTCACATGCACACCTGGAGTGTATCTCAGGCAGACAGGGCTGAGACTCGAACCCTGATTGGCTACCTGGGATCCAGCTTCTCTGCACAGCACCTAACCACTGCTAAGGGGCCAGCCTGACTTTATCTTTTTTGATAGTTGTCACCTCTCTGCCCTCATCTATTCCCACTCTTCCCCTGTCACCTTGCTCCTGTTGCCTCCTCAATATTTCTAGAATGTGCCAAGTACACTCCTGCGTCATGGCCTTGTCACATGTTCCCATCTCTACCAGTTGCCTCTCTCCCAGATATACACATGACTTGCTATATTCAGATCACCTGCCTGACTAATCTATTTATCATCATCGTCATCATCATCATCATCATTTTGCCACAGGGCATGTGCCAGAGAGAGATACAGAGAGAGAAAGCACCTCCAGGGAGGATGACTATGCCACGATCCCTTCTCCTCTGGGATTGGTGGTGTCACACATACACACCCAGCATGTTTCTCAAGCCACTGAGTTCAGGACTTGAACCACACGGTTTGCTGTATACAATTCAGCCACCTTAATCCCCATGCCACTTGGCTAGTCCCTGACCAATCATTTTTTATGTTTATTTATTTATTTTTTCCATGAGCAAGAAAGAGCCAATACCCCCAACAAGGTCTTCATGCTGCAATCAGGCCCCAGCCTCAAGCCAGTCCAGGACCATGGGCACGCAGGTAATACTCAGGGAAGCCTCTAGGCTTGAAACCAGAGTGTTCCCATGTGGGTCAGCCTCATGGAGCATCATGTTCAGCTACACTACTGTCAGGTCCCTGACCAATTTTATTATTTTTTTTTAATTTGCCAGAGGGCATGTGCACTTGCCAAATAGAAACAAAAAGAGGGAGAAGGAGAAAGCACTCCCCAGTGAGAAATGGTCATACTGTAATTGGTTCTCTATTTCTCCAACCTGGACCCAAGCACATGTACCCAGTGTTTTGTTTTGTTTTTTTAAGAATTCTTTAACTTGACGTTGGTGGGACACAGATATGGTCTATTACCTGTTGATGATGTGTATAGTAGTCTCAACTGGATTGGTCTGAGAAATGTTTCATATTGGGTAAAGTCTTTTTACTAGCCAAATGATAAGTAGAGATTGACTCTTTATAAAAAATAATTGGAATAACAATAATAACAATCGGGAAAATAATGAAAAGCTATTGGATGATGAAATGTGAATTGTAGTGTCTCAGTATTGACTGATTGGCATGGTATTCCTTCTGGAGAAAGAAATGTGATACACTGTAAAGTTATATGTGATTCAATGCAAAATGGACAAGATTATGATGATAATAAATAAAAAAAAAGAATTATTTAACTTTATTTTGTTTATTTATTTATTTTAATTTGATCAGAGAGGGACAGAGTGGGGGGCGGGAGTGAGAAAGCAAGCCACCAAGTCCAGGACTTGAACCATGGTTGGCCATGTGGGAGTCCAGTGCCCTTAACCACCATGCCACCTGCTGGCCCCTACCCAGTGTGTTTTTCAAGACTCCAGGGCTGGAATTCAAACTACTTAGTCAGCCATGTGGAATTGGGCTCCCTTAACCACTAAGCCAGGGGACCAGCCCCCAACCAATTTTAAATTGCAAAACCCCAGCACTCTCTATCCCCTTCTCAGTTATTTTTCTTCTTAGCACTTATCATAATCTAATATGCCAGGTAATTTTTTTTTGAGAGGTTTTTGCTATAGGGCGCGTGCACTCGCCAGACAGACAGACAGAGACATAGAGACAGAAAGCGAGAAATCACCCCCTAGGGGGGATGGCCATGCCGCAATCCCTTCTCCTCCATTCTCCTCTCGGGATCTTGGGCACGCACGCACACGTGCCTGGCGTGAGTTTAAGCCACCGGGTCCGGCACTCGAACCGCGGTCGACTACATGGGAATCCAGCAACATAGCCATTATGCTAACTGCTGGTCCCACAGTAATTTACTTATTTTACTGATTCGTCTATCTCCCTCTGCCATGTCAACTCCGTAAGGACATAAAATTTCGTATGTTTTATTCACAGCTGGCAAATGTGTTCAGTAGATGACTTTTTTCATCTCTCTGAGCTTCAGTGACCCCTCTCTGTGATACGGAGATTACAATCCACACAAGGCTATGGAGGATGTCATGCATGTAGAGTCCTTAACACACGGCAAGGGCTAACTTCAAGGGAATAATAACCTGACACTTCCGCAGCACCTACTACGTGCTGGACTATTCTAGGCGCTCTGCATATACTGACTCCACTCCATAGGTCTCTATTCTTATTGTTACGGTCTGCCTCATACCAGGAGCCTCTAGGGAGAAGGCGGTGCCAACTCGGAAGCTTTGGAGTGCCATGCTTCCCCGCCAGACGCCAGACGTTTGTCCAGCGTCTCCTCCCGCCTCTCTCAGCAGCCCACCATTCTGATCTCAGACTGAGCAGAGCTCACATTCTTTCCCTTTGTGCTCCCCTAACCCAGGCTTCCAGCCCCTGAAGTCCGTCTTTCCACTCCCTTTCCTGAAGCCAGAAGACACCTCTGACCCTGTACCCTCCATGCCTCACTACGGTTCTGTGGTCCCACCCAGCCGGCCCTGCCCGCGCAGACACCGCGCTGGAGTCCACAGCCCCACCTCCTCATTCTTCGACTTCCTCCAGGCCTCACCTCCTCAGTCCTTGCCTTGGCCTCGAGCTTCGCGGAACGGGTTCCCTCTCTCTGATTCCCTTCCTTTTCCACAGGCCCACCCACTGCTCGGCCATTCGCCCTACTCCTCATAGGCCCCGCCCACCAAGGCAGACCCGCCTCGCTGAGGCCCCGCCCCTCTGGATCTCACCGTCGGGTTCCGGCTGGCACTTGCGGGCTCCGCCCCGCCTACTCCATTCCCTGCGTCCACCCTTTCCTTGACCTCACCTCCTCCTGGAAGAGGCTCTGGCGGTTGCGCAGGCTGCGCAGCTTGCTCTGCTTCTCCTCGTGCTGCAGCTCCTCAGAGGGTGGCTCGAAGTAGCCGATGAGGTCCTGCAGGCTCAGGATAACACCCTCGATGGGCAGCGCTGTGCCAGCCGGTGGCCCCGAGCCCCGCGGCTTCCCGCTGAAGCTGTCCAGGCCCCTGCAGGACCGCAACTGTGAGCCACCTCCCTCAGGGACACAGTTTTACAGAGGAGGAGGGAGACGCAGAGAGGTCAGGGCACTGGCTCGAGGTCACACAGCAGCCAAAGGCAGAGCTGGGACTGAGACTTGCTCCTGTGTAGGCCCAGGGGCTCAGAGAAGCAGGAGTCAGGCTGGGGAGGTCAAGGGCCTTGGTGGCAGAGGTGTGAAAGGGGATGATCAGGAATATGAGGTCAAAGAGAGGCAGATGGTGGAATGGCTATGTCACTGAACTCCCATGTGCTCCACCATGGTTTGAGTCCCGTGGAGAAGAGATTGGCGTATGGCCATCCCCCCTGAGGTGTGATTTCTCACTTTCTGTCTCTCTGTCTCTCTGTCTTTCTGTCTTTCTGGTGAGCATATGCGCCCTATAGCAAATACCTCTCAAAAAAAAAAAAAAAAAAAGACTGTGGTTGTCACAGTCTGGTCAGAGGACAAGTGTACAGAAGTCAGGGGTCTGGGTATGTTAGGGGTGTGGATTTCAGAGCAGAAGTTGAGGCCATGGCCACTGGCGTGGGCAGTCTTACTTAATGAATTGGTTGTACAGGCCAGAGGTGCTGTGGATCATGCGGGCCGCCTGGGACTCCTCCTGCTGGCAGCGGGTCAGTGACAGCGCATCGTCCATATGGCCTTCCTGGTGCAGCATGGCCTGGGACGGGGTGGGGGGGACAGATATCAGGAGCGGCCCAGCCACCCCAGGCCTGGACCCCCCGACCCAGACTTTCTTCCCACAGCTGCTATCCCTTCATAGCATCTGCCAGTCCCATCTTCCTACTCCTCTGCATGTGTCTCTGTCTCTGTCTCCATCTATCTGTCTCTCCCTCACCTCTTTCCCACACTTGGTTGCCTTCTCCCTGCCTCTCCCTCTCTGCCCTTTTGTCTATGTATCCATCTCTGTCTCTCTTTCTCTCTGTGATTCTGTCTTAACTTCCTCTCTCTCTGCCTCTCCTTTGTCTCTCTCCAGCTCGCCTGCTTCCAGGCCGGACCCTCTCCTGTACCCAGTGCTGACTTCACACTCCCCCCCAGAAAGCTCTAACAGCACCCAAAACTAAACTTGTGCTGGACAGAGTGCCTGACCACCTTCCCAGGAGGTGAGCTCACTGTGGCTGCCGGCTTGCCCCAAGCCAACCTCCCCAGGACCTCACCCAGACCGCAGCTGCAAATACCACCCACCTGCTGACGTCTCCCACACATCCCGCTCTGGCCCCAGCTGTCTGCATACCCTTGGCTCATGTATCCGACCACAGGCCTCATTTTCTGCAAACAGTGGCTTCCCACTCCTTCACTCAGCAAGTCTGTACCAAGGGGTTTCTAGTCTAGATGCTGGGATCAAACTTAAGATCCTTGTCCTGAGCTGACACCTGATTGTCTCAATTATTTATTTTTTTTAAATTTTTTGAGAGGTTTTTGCTATAGGGCACGTGCACTCGCCAGACAGACAGAGAGAGACAGAAAGCTAGAAATCACCCCCCAGGGGGGATGGCCACGCCACAGTCCCTTCTCCTCCATTCTCCTCTCAGGATCTTGGGCACACACACACACACACACACGCACCCAGCGTGAGTTCAAGCCACCGGGTCTGGGACACGAACCATGGTCGACTACATGGGAGTCTAGCGACATAGCCATTATGCCAGCTGCTGGTCCCTGATGGTCTCAATTCTGGTCATGGAACTTTCATCTTTCCAGTAGCTCAAGACAAAATCACATCACCCTCCACCTACTCTTCTCTCAGCCCAGATCCAATCTGTCAGCAAATTCTGTTGGCTCCACCCTCAAAACACAATCCAACTTTATGGTCTCCTCTACCCTGGTCCTATCCACGCTCATCTTCCACCTGTACCTTGCAGCAATCTCTTCCCTGGTCTTCCTAGTCCAGCGTTCCCTTCTGATAGTTCCCTTCAGCGGCCAAAGAACCCTTTGAGCCACCTATTCATTACTCTCTAGTACTTTCAGCTCACTTAGAATAAAAGCTAGAAGCCTCTCCGTGACCCACACAGTCTGTCTCCATCCCCTCTGTGTCCTCAGCACTCCCGGCTCACTCTGCTCCAGCCACACGGCATCTTCCTTCTGTTATTGCAACAAGCCACGCTCAGTCCAACCTCAGGGCCTTTGCACATGCTATTTCTGTGCCAAAAGTAGCTTTTCACTCCTCAGTTGTAAACTGTGTACTTTATTCAAAACAACCTATCCACTATTTCTGAGCACTGAGAGGACAGGAAACTGGTCTATAGCTCATCTATTTTTCTTTTTCTTTTCTTTTTTTTAAACTATTTTTTAAAAGAATGATTTGTTTTAATTTTTTATTTATTCATTCCCATATTTTAATTTGACCAGAAAGAGACATAGAGAGAGAGGGAGAGAGAGAAAGCAAGCCACCAGGTCTGGGATTCGAACTGTGGTCGGCCATGTGAGAGTGTCCAGCGCCGTAACCACCATGCCACTTGCTGGTCCCAGCTCATCTATTTTTCTACACACATATCCAGAACAACTTGGGTACTCTACTAATAAGCATTCATCAAATGCTGTTATCAGTCTGTCACTGTCATTTCTCTATTTTTCTGTTTCCGTTCCTCATTGTCTCCTTTTACCACCTCTGCATTACGCATGTATATCCCTTGTTCTTTTCCCTCTTTCTACTAGTCTCGGGGTTTTCTCCGTCTCTCAGTCCCTCTTCAGACTCTCAGTCTCCAGCATGACCCCCAGCCCCTTTCCTGCCCTGCCTGTCCCCCTCTTGTTCTGCCAGACACTCACCTTCTTCTTGAGCACGCCAAGCCTCAGGGCCTTAGTGTCTGGGGCAGCGTACGTGAGCCACAGGCCCGAGGCTACATGCTGCACAAAGCACAGGGACTCCCCATACTTGATCTCAGGGGGGCCCATGCCCTCCACGTCCCGCTTGGGGGCCACATCCAGTTTCTCCTGCAGGGGCAGGGAACAGAGTCAAGGGAGCGTCGCTAGGAGGCTGCAGAGTGCAGGCTGGTGGGACTCCGCGCTCCAGGTGAGAGAGGGCACCCTGAGTCCCACGGACCTTGGAGATGCGGAAGCAGAAGGAGGTGGCCTTGGTGTGGGCCTTGCTGGCGTCAATCACCACCAGGCCCTGGTCCTCGGTGAGTGCCAGGTACCGCCCAGTGGTCACATGCCGGATCCGTAGCGGCTGGCCCCAGCGCAGGTGGCTCCCACTCCAGCTGCGGGGAGGGAGGGCGAGGGAGTGAGACCTTGCAGTCCTCTCATGCTCACAGTCTGGGTCCAAGCCTCCTCAGCCCCCAGTCGTCTTCTAGGGTTCTCCCCACCCAGTGGGACCCCTAGTTCTGTATTATGACCTCCAGCCTTCCCTCTGGAACCCCATTTCTCTCCCTGGCCCCCCACTGGAGCCCCCTGGTGTCTCCAGTGCCTGATTTTTTTCAGACCCTTTACTTTCTCCCCTGTGCACTCCACATTTTCCTTGGGGCCCCGATCTCTCCCTGGGAATCTCCCATCTGCCCCAAGATCCCTGTGAACCTTTATGTTTCTCTTGGGCTACTCAGGTTTTCCCTCAAACCCCTCCCATCTCACCCTCAGAGCTCCTGTCAAGGCACTCTGGGGCTTTCTCCTCCCCCAGGCCCCTCAGGAGGTCCCAGCTCCTCCACAGCCCACCTCCCAGCCCCACCTGATTCTCAGCGGCTCCAGCCTCCAGAGGGAGCGGGCGTGGGTGCACACAGCTCCTCCCTCATAGAAGACGAGTCTGGGAACACAGGAGAGTGAAGTCAAGCCTCAGGCTCAGCCACCCAGAATCCAGTCCCTTTCCCCTCTCATATGGTCCTGGCTGACTGTTGCCCCCAACCCCCACCCTTGGGCCCCAGGCCCTCCTGTCCGCAGCACAGACCTGCGTTGGTCCTCACTGTCTGCAGGGGAAATGGTCAGACACTCATCCATGTGTCCATGAAAGAGGCGAAGGACGTGTCCCCCTGTCACAGATCCTGGAAAGCAGCCAGAGAAGGTGGTCACGTCACTGTGAGGTGGGAGCCCCGGAAAGGCCTGGGAGCTGGGCTGCAGCTGGGGCCTGCCTTCCCTGTGGGAGGCTGAGGGCAGGGTTTGGGGTTTGCAGTCGGATGTCTGAGTTTCAGGGTATGAAGTAGTAGACTGAGATTGAGGCCAAGAGGGAGGTGTGGAGTCAGGATTCCAGGATTCCAGATTTGGGGTCTGAGGTTGGGGACTTAAACTTGGGAGTCTGGGCGTATATAGGCCTGAGGTTGGGGGATTTGTAGGTCTATGGTGTCAGGTTCTGCATTTGAGTACTGGGGGCTAGGGCCAGAGTGTGTGGTCAGTAAAAGGTTCAGGTCTAATGTTCACTGGTGTTGGGGTCCAAGTTCCAGGGCTTGAGGTTCAGGGCCTGAGTTTAGCTGTGTGATGGCTCGGTCTGAGGTTGGGTTCTGGTGTTCATGCCTGAATTTTGAGTATTGATATCAGAGGCCTGAGGCTGGGGTCTGAGGCTTGGGGTCTGAGATGAAGATATATGGCTTGGAAGTCTGAGCTTTAGGGCGTGAACTTTGCAGTTAGAAGTTGACGGGTCTGTGTTTCAGAGTCTGAGTTTCAGACTTGTAGTTTGAGCCTCAGTCAGGTCTGGTTTAGGACTAGGAATATTTAAGTTTGAGAGCTGGGGTCAAAGTCTGGGGGCCCTGCTTTGGGGTCTTAGGGTGGAGATCTGAATTTGGGACTTTGATTTGGAGAGTTTTGAGAGTTGAAGTTAAAGGTTGAAAGTCTGAGCCCAGTGGGCTGAAGTTTGCAGTCTGAATTCGGGGTCCTGGTTTAGGGATCTGAGGTTTAAATTTTGGGATCTAGTGTGAGGAGCTGAGATTATGCATGGTTTGTGCTTAATATGTGAGGGTCTGAGAGTCACGCTTCGAATTTGATGTTCTAAGCTTTGGATCTGAGTTCAGGGATCTCACCTCTAGGACTGAGTTCGGTGTGTGAGCTTTGGGGACGCATGATTTAGGGCCTGAGTTTGGAAGTCTGAGATCGAGCTTGAGGTCTGGGGATCCAGATTTGGGGTCAGTGGAGATGTAAGTGTGAAAGCCACAATTTGGAGATCTAGGTCTTGGGCCTGTGGTTACAAGGGATGCATGTCCGAGGGACAACTGTGAGGGCCTGTTTTTGGAAAGTCAGTTTAGAGACCAGAGGTCTAGGGCCCTCACCTTCTTCACAGCCGGAGCAGATGGGGTTCATGTTCCACAGTGTCTGCATGAAGGAGGCGTCAACCTGGAGCTCCCCACTGGCTGTCGACAGGTGCTGGGGACCGTCAGAGACGATTGGTAGAGATGGACAAGGGATCCAGAATCAGGGGCCAGGAATTGGGATAGATGCCGGAGAACCAGCGGACGAGAGACAGAAAATTAGAGGACACACACAGGAAACAAGATAAAATTGGAAAAAAGGGGGGCCAGCAGGTGGCATGGTGGTTAAGGCACTGGAATTCCCACATGGCCAACCACAGTTCGAGTCCCAAACCTGGCAGCTTGCTCTCGCACTTTCTCTCTCTCTCTCTCTGGCAAAATTCATGGGAAAAAAATATAAATAAATAAATAAATAAATAAATAAATAAATAAAATATTTTTTTTTTTTAATTGGGAAAGGGGGTCCAGAAATCAGAAAGTTAGGGGTTGGTTCTGTGGCCTAGTGGTTAAGGGAGCCAGATCCCACGTGACTGACCATGTGGTTTGAATCCTGGCCCTGATGGCTTGAAAAGCACACTGGGCATGTGTGTGTGTGTGTGTGTGTGTGTGTGTGTGTGTCCCCAAGTCCCAACAGAATGGAGAAATGAAAAGGAAGGGATTGTGATGTGACTACACCCCATTGGGGAGTGCTTTCTCGGCTGTCTCTGGTAAACTCACATGCTCACTGACAAATTCAAAAAAAAAGGAGGGGGGATATAAGAGATTGGGAAATAGAAAATTGAGAGTTAAGACCTTGGGGGCTTGGAGACCAGTCGGGCAAATGACTGATGAGGAGATGGGGCCAGTCTTGTGCCCCCAGCTCTAGAGCAGTAGGAGCCATGACACAGGTGGGGTTGCTCACCAGGTAGCGCTCCGAGGAGACACTGACCAGGATGATGTCATCCCCAACACGGACCTTCTCTCCTTCGGACCTCTGCTTGGAAGCTGGGTGCATTGTCCACCAACAGGCCTCTCCTGTGGGTGGGGCAGGATGGGGGTGGCCATCAGGATGACAGCCTCCTAGAATGTCCTTCCCCAGGTCATTGCCATCCCCTAAGCCTCTCAGACCCTTGATCCCTAACTCTGTCACTGCCACTAACTCTCTGCCTAGCAGTTCCCCATTCTGGCTCTCAGACTCTGCCTAGAGATCCCCCTGCTTTGCCAAGTCTCCCTGTCCAGACTGTGTCCATCCACAACCCATGACTTTTGGCTACAAAGCCCCCACTCCTGGGCCTGGGGCAGACCTTCTGCCCCAATTCCCTGCCCACGGGAGCTACGTCCTGTCCCCACCCCTCCAGCCCTGCACCTGTTGCATCCTCCTGCAATCCCACGTCGAAGGCCAGCTTGTCAGTCATGGAGCGGGAGGTAGTGAGGCAGCTCAGATACTAGGGTTGTAGAGGGAGGTCAGCCTCCTTCTGGCAAGCACCCATGCTCTTCCCCTGCCCGCACCCCCTCGGTGACGCACTTACCATGCGGCTGTGTGCATGCCGGAGCAGGATGGCATGGCCATACAGGAGCGTCCTGTGTCCCCCGCCCTGAGACGACTGCGGGGGAGGGAGGGCACAGAGTCAGTACAGACCCCCAGGCACCCAGCTTAGTAACAGGAGGGAATATACTCCCCATAAAATACCATGCTCAGGCCTGAGGGTGAGGCAGTCTCAGTTCAGACTCTCAACAGATCCTCTGCCTCAGTTTCCCCATGCACGGGAGCAGGGGCTGAGTGTCTGAGAAGCCTGTAGAGGGGGCGTATTCTATTCCTGGATGCCTACACTGTCCTGCCTCCTTCACCTCATTGACCAGGCCCCAAGGCCACTCGGGGCGATGAACTCATCTTCCAACTCATCACCCAAGGAAGCCCCGGTATCTCATGTTCCGTGGACCCGGTCCCCTCTGTGTAACACGGCTGAGCTGCGGCCAGCGTGCACTAGGCCAGTCCCGGCAGGAACACACGTGAACACCGCCCATAGTGATAAGGCCACAGCCCTGTGCTGCCACACCCCAGACTCTGGCAGGGAGTGGTACCGCCGACTGCCTGATGGCATCATGCCTCCCATCACGGCTCTCACATGCCCATGCGCTGGGGGGACCATGTGATGGGGCCATGTGATCACATGGTAGACCCACTCCTGGACCGGAGGAGACCCACGCTGGGGATGGGGAAGTTGAGGGGAGAGGTCCCATGCGAAGAGGAGCTGGCGTCAGGGTTGGGGGAAAGAGGAGAAAGGAGCAGGCTAAGGCAACAGGGGTGGGGGGCTCAGATGCCCCCACCCACTTCCTTCCTGTCTGACTGGCCTGTTCTGGGTTCCACTGCCCCTGACAACTGGGGTGGGGAAGAACCCCAGCCCCTGTGTGTAGGACATGGGCCTAGAAGCAGACCAGTGGTCAGGAGGGGTAGGAAGGACAGGCGACACCCAAGGCTAGACCTACCCACTTATCCAAATTGAGGCCCTGTGGGGGCGGGGCAGAGAGGAAGAAGAGCAGATGGTCAACAACCCCCAGGTCCTCTCACCCACAGCCACTGCGCCCCATCCCCGAGTCCTCTTACCCACAACCACTGCGCCCCATCCGCGGGGGCAGCCTCACCTCCACGCCAGCCTCCACGGTGTTGGCCAGCATCTCCTGCAATGCCCGGACTGACAGCGACTGCTCCAGGACGAAGCAACAGATGGCCAGATCGGGGGGCACATTCTGGGGAGGGGAAGATGTGAGTGGAGGACCTGAAGACCCTGAGCAGCATTCCCTGGCACACCCCTCCCCTAGCCGGAATGCCCACACCCTGAGACAGACACAGACACCACCCTGGCTGCACGAGAAGGCCCTGCCCGCCAGTCTTTTGACTGTGGTAACTGCACTGATCTCGTAAGAGGACTGCCTGTGGGAGACGCGTGCTGACATGAAGGCCTCGGACTGACCGCTTACTCCCAATGCCCTCGGACACTGAGTCTGCACTGACATTGCAGAACACCCTCTGCCCTGCCTCCGCCCTTACACCTAGACTCTGCTCGGACCCCATGGAAGTTTCCACAGCACCCGCTGCTCGGGTTCCACCTAGTTGCCTATACCTCCACCTCAGACACGCTGAGCTTGCTCCATACCCACCATGGGACACGGGGGGGACGCCCTGCAGATAACCCCAAATCTCTCCATCCCACCTCCTGCCTTACCCACAACAGCCTTGAGCAGCTCTTCAGTTGCAGCAGGCTCTAACTTCCTCCCTCCTCAGCCTCCCCTCTACCCCACAGCCACCTCAGGCTCCTAGACACCCACCCCTGAGACTCAAGACTCTGGCCTCCCAGACCCAGGCCTCCTCTTCCTTCAGATTCCATGTCCCCTAGTCCCTCCCATCAGTCCCCTGCTGGCAGCCCCACGACCTCCAGTCCCTCTGCCCTCTCATTCCCCTGCCCTCTGCCCTTTGAACCCTAGCCTCCCACCCTCAGATCACCTTCCCCCCTTACAGCCCTAAGACCCTCAAGCCCTCACACCCCATGTTCTCCCCATCTCAGATCCCAGCCTCCTCCCCGCAGAGCACCCTCTCTTCTCCCCTCCTCCGTGGGCCCAAGGCCCCCTACAGGCCAGGGTCCTGCCCCTCCCCTGAGCCCTATTCTGGAGGTCACTCTCCACCGGGACCCACGGCTTTCTGCCCTCCAGACACCTACCAAGGAAAGCTATGGGTCAGCAGCCCACCCTGGCCTCCCACATCCCGTGGCCTGGGAGGCCCCCTGGGGGGGCTTTCTGCCTCCAGACACCCACAGGCCCCCACTTCTCCCTCCTCAGAGTCGCACCCCTACCCACCCCAGGCTCCCAGCCCTCTTTGCCTCTTAGCCTCCTCCCCACTTTCTCTCCTGTCAGCACCCTATCTCAGATCCCCAGACCCCTCTTCTCCACCCTCTCAGACCGCTCCCTGGTCCCGGCCCCTCCGCCCACACAGACCTGGGCATTGCTGGTGGGCTCCAGGAAGCAGAGGCGGTTGCCGAAGCCCTCGGCGGCCAGGCAGAGCTTGAGCTGCTCCTTGAGCACGGTGGCGCTGCACTGCAGGACCACCTCGTCATCCTGGGGGTGGGCGTGAGCAGTCAGGGGTCTTGTGGGGCGTGGCCTGGAGACTACAGCCACTGCACACCCCGGGCCACTTGCTCCATCCTTCTCTTTATGGAATAGATAGCAACTAGCGGAACCGGGACCCACAGATGGACTCCTCACACCTCTGTGAGCTAGGAGCCGTGTCACCCCCACTTTAAACTGGGGAACTGGAGGCCAGATGGTGGCTCAGCAGTAAAACGTAAGGCAATCCCATGTGGAAGGTTCCTGGTTCAAGACCAGAGACCTCCCTGAGCAAACCAGGCATGAGTGCCCATAACTCAGGGCCAAATGAAGGCTGAGGGCAGATTGCATCATCAGGGCCCTATTGAGAGTGATGTCTCTGTCTGTTTGTCTGTCTGTATGTCTCACACTCAAGGAATATGTAAGTAATACACTTTTTTTTTGAATGGAGAAACTGGGGCCAGTCTGTGATGTGGTCAAGCCAGCTGGATCCCACATGGCCAACTGTTCAGTTCGAGCCCCAGGCCCAGCGGCTTGAGAAAGTGAGCACATGAGCTGAGCGCATGTGCATGAATGCCCAAAATCCCAAAAGGAGAAATGGAGAAGAGATTGTATGACCATATCTCAAGGGGAGTGATTTCTTTCTCTCTCTCTCTCTGTCTTTCTCCAGTAAGCAAATATGCCCTCTGGCAAAAATTTGTTTTTAAAAATGGGGAAATTGGAGACCAGCAGATGGCATAGTGGTTATGTCGCTGGACTCCCACATGGCCATCCACGGTCTGAGTCCCGGACCCAGTGGCTTGAAACTCATGCATGTGCGTGCACGCCCAGAATCCAGAGAGGAGAATGAAGAAGAGGGGATTGCGGCATGGCCATTGTCCCCTGGGGAAAGTGATTTCTCGCTTTCTGTCTCTCTGTCTCTGTCTGTCTAGAGAGCACATGCACCCTATAGCAAAAATCTCTTAAAAAAAAAAAAAAGTGGTGAAGGACGAGCAGATGGAGTAATGACTACATTGCTGGACTCCCATGTAATCTACCATGGTTTGAGTCCCGGACCGGTGGCTTAAAACTCATACCGGGTACATGTGTGTGCATGCCCAAAATCCCAAGAGGAGACTGGAAGAGAAGAAATTGCAGCATGGCCATGCCCTGTGGGGGATGATTTCTCACTTTCTGTCTGTCTTTGTCTGTCTCTCCAGTGAGCACACATGCCCTAAAGTAAAAATCTCTCTTTAAAAAAGAAAAAATATGGGGCAATCGAAGCTTGAAGGAAAACATTGATTGCCCAAGGCCACATAGCTGATAAGAAGAGGAGCTGAGGGCCAGGAGGTGGTGTGGTGGTTAAGATGCTGGACTCCCACATGGCCAGCCGTGGTTCCCAGACCCAGAGGCTTGAAAATCACACCGGGTGTGTGTACATGCATGCCCAAAATCTCAGGAGGAGATTGGAGCAGAAGAGATTATGGCATGGCGATGATTTCTCACTTTTCTTTCACCGTCTCTCTCCAACAAGTGAATGTGCCCTATGGCAAAAACCTTAAAAAATTAATTAAGTAATTAATTAAATGTTTAAAAAAAAACTTTAAAAGAGAAAAATAGAAGCTGGCATTTGGCTTTGAGTCTGGCTGGCTCCAAAGGCTTCCCGAGTAGCATCTACAAGGTACAATATGAGCACTTCAAGTTACATTGCTTTTAAAGTTCTTCCTTCTCTACTTTCTCTCTTTTGTGTCTTGTTTTAAAAATAGCTATCAGGGGAACCAGCAGTTAGCGTAATGGCTATGTCGCTGGACTCCCACGTAGTCGACCGCGGTTCGCGTCCCAGACCCGGTGGCTTAAAACTCACACCGGGCACGTGCGTGTGCGTGCCCAAGATCTCGAGAGGAGAATGGAGGAGAAGGGATTGCGGCGTGACCATCCCCCCTGGGGGGTAATTTCTCGCTTTCTGTCTCTATGTCTCTGTTTGTCTGTCTGGCGAGCGCACGCTCCCTATAGCGAAAACCTCTCCAAAAAAAAAAAAAAAAATAGTTTTTGGGAGGCCGGCAGGTGGTGTGGTGGTTAATGGTGCTGAACTCCCACATGGCCAACTGTGGTTCAAGTCCCAGACCTGGCAGCTTGCTTTCTCACTCTCTCTCTCTCACTCTGTCTCTGGTCAAATTAAAATGGAATAAATGAAGTTAAATAAAATAATTCCTTTTAAAAAAATAATAAAAAATTAAAATAGCTATTGGGATAGGCAGGTGGCATGGTGGTTAGGGATGCTGGACTCTCACAGAGCCAAACAGTTCAAGTCCCAGACCTGGCAGCTTGCTTTCCTGCTTTCTCTCTCTTTTTCTCTCTCTCTCTCTCTCCCCCTCTCGGGTCAAATTAAAAATAAATAAATAAAATAAATAAAAGTTAAATAAAATAATTATTTTTTAAAAATAAAGATAACTATCATTGGGGCCAGCCAGTGGCGTGGTGGTTAAGGGCACTGAACTCTCACATGGCTGACCAAGATTTGAGTCCCAGCCCTGGTGGCTTGCTTTCTCACTTTGCCCCTCTCTCTCTCGTTCTGTCCCTCTCGCTGGTCAAATTAAAAATAAACAAACAGTTAACATAATTGCTATGTCACTGGATTCCCACGGAGTCAACCACAATTCGAGTCCCAGACCCAGTGGCTTAAACTCATGCCAGGTGCATGTGCATGTGTGCCCAAGGTCTCAAGAGAATGGAGGAGAAGGGATTGTGGTGTGGTCATGCCCTCTGGGGGGTGATTTCTCATTTTCTGTCTCTCTGTCTTTCTCTGTCTTTCCGGCAAGCGCACACGCCCTATAGCAAAAACCTCTCCAAGAAACATAATAATAAGAAAGAAAGAGATAAATTTAAATTTTTTTTAAAAATTATTTTATTTATTCGCTCATTTATTTTAATTTGACCAGAGAGAGAGAAAAAAAGAGAAAGTGAGAAAGCAAGCCACCAGGTCTGGGACTCACACTGTGGTCCACCATGTGGGAATTTCCAGCACTTTACCCACCACACCACCTGCTAGTCTCAAAAAAATAATTCTTTTTTTTTTTTTTTAAGAGGTTTTTGCTATAGGGCACATGCGCTCGCCAGACAGAGAGAGAAACAGAGAGATAGAAAGCAAGAAATCACCCCCCCAGGGGGGATGGCCACGCTGCAATTCCTTCTCCTCCATTCTCTTCTCAGGATCTTGGGCACGCACGCACACGTGCCCGGCGTGAGTTTAAGCCACCGGGTCCAGGACGTGAACCACGGTCGACTATGTGGGAGTCCAGTGACATAGCCATTACGCTAACTGCTGGTCCCTCAATAAAATAATTCTTTAACAAAAATAGCTATCAGGATCAGCGGGTGGCAGGGTGGTTGAGGGTACTAGATTCCCACATGGCCAACCACACTTCGTGTCCTAGACCTGGTGGCTTGCTATCTCACTTTCCTTCTTTCTCTCACTCTGTCCCTCTCTGGTCAAATTAAAATGAGATAAATAAATAAATTTAATAAAGTTAAATAAAATAATTTTTTTAAAATAGCTATCATTTATAGAGTGTCTCCTATTGGCACCTGAAAGCATTATGAGAGCATGGACAGAGGGGAAAATCATAAAGGAGAGGATGGAGACAATTGGTGAACATGGAATAAAGATTTTGAATTAGAGAACGGTGTCATATCAGTACTGAATTTCTTTCTTTCTTTTTTGCTATAGGGCACATGCACTCACTGAAGAGAGACAGAGAAAGTGACAAAGCACCTCCCCAGGGGGATGGCCATGCCACAATCCCTTCTCCATTCTCCTCTTGGGATTCTGGGCATGCATCCACATGCACCCAGTGTGTTTTTCAAGCCACTGGGTCAAGGACTCGAATCACACAGTCCAAGTGGAATCCAGCTGCCTTAATGTCCACATTACCAGCTGGCCCTAAATTTTCTTTTTGTAAAATGTTTTCCTCATTCACAATAGAGTGCATGCACATGCACGTGAGAGAGGAAGAGAGGAAGACCCTCCTCAGGATCTGGTCATGTCTCTATTCCCTCCTCCAGTCCTCCAGCCTATCAGATCCAGGACACTTGCACACATGCCTGGCGTGTTTGGGGCTGGCCAGGCAGGGATTCGAACTGTGGTTGCCACATGGGATCCAGATTCTCCTGAGCAGCACATTACCACTGTACCATGGAGCCGGCCCCATACTAAATTTTCTGAGTTCAATAACTGGATTATGGTTTTGTAAGAGACTGCCTTGTGTTTAGGAAACACATACTGAGGGGCCAGCAGGTGGCGTGGTGGTTGGAATGCTGGACTCCCACGTAGCCGACCACAGTTGGAGTCCTGGACCTGGCGGCTTGCTTTCTCAGTTTCCCTCTCTCTGCCCCTCTCTGGTCAAATTAAATTAATTAATTAATTAACTAATTAATTCTTTAATGAATAAAAAGGAAACACATATTGAAATATTTAGGACTTAAGGCATCATACTGACAGCGTACTCTCAGACAGCTCAGGAAAAAAACAATATAGAAAGAGAGAAAAAACAATGCAGCAAAATCTTAATATTTGGGGAAAATAACTGAAGGCTATTTAGGAGGGTTTTTTTAATGAGTCCTGCAGTTTTTCTCTCAGTTGAAAATTATTTCAAGATTTTTAAAATTTTAAATAAAAGTGTTTTCTGTGTACTGGGACCTGTTCTAAAACTTGGTGTGCATTAACTAATTTACTCCTCACAATAACTCCATGCAGTAAGTCCTGTATATAAAGGGGAAGAAACAGAGGCCCAGAGACGGGAAGTGACTTGTCCAAGGTCACACAGCTGTCAAACAGCATAGCTGGGATTTGAACCCTATGTCTGTGGCTATATATCACATCCTTATAGCCCTAGGACATCTCTTACAGTATTACAGCCGCCCAGAGCTAACATGATAACTAATGTAAGTGCCCATGAGGGAGTGCTTCATGTTTTCACTAACAGGAGTCTCGGTCAAAAATGACAGAGACTCCCCTCCTAACCAATAGTTACTCCATTTCATAGCAGAGGAAACAGGCTCAGGAAGGTTAAACATCCTGCCTTCCAAGCACAGCACACAAACCCCCCCCCCCCCCCCTTCAGCTTCAACCCACGAAGGCAGCCTTCCGTCTGTCTATCCAGCCAGGGAGGAGGAAGAGACGTCAACTCTATGGCAAGAGCCCTTAGGACTGCTTTGGACACCAGCCCCTACATCCTGGCACACACTAGACACTTGAACATCCTAAGAATCACATAGCTTGTATTTATCAAGCACTCGCTGGCTGCCAGGCCTTGTGTGGCAAGGCTTTACATTCCCGTAGCAGACCCTGAGCCTCAGTTACATGCCGGGCACTGCTCTAGGTGCTGAACATAAAGCAATGGCTAAAGCTAACATCCTCCCGGTGGAAATGGGTGATAAACAAATAAATAAATACACAGATAGGTGCTATGGAAAAAATAACCCAAGGTGATGTAACATACTAGTTTTGGGGTGAGGATGACATCAGTGAGGGGGTGAAGTGACACCTCTGAGGAGGTAACATTTGAGCTGAGTCTGTCCAGATAATGAGGAGGAGTCAGACCTGCTCATCTCTAGGGGAAGAACGACCCAGGAAAAAAGGGGCAGTCTGTGCAAAGGCCCATGGCTGGAGGGTGCTTGGGTGCTGAGGAACAGCCATGGAGACAGGACAGTGGTGGCAGCAGGACCAAGGGGCACAGAGGGAGAAGATGAGGTCAGAGAGGTACTCACATGGGCCCCTTGATTCCTTACTATACTTTTTTTTTTTTTTTTTTTTGGAGAGGTTTTTGCTATAGGGCATGTGCACTTGTCAGAAAGAACAGAGAGAGACAGAGAGATAGAAAGTGAGAAATCACCCCCTGGGGGGATGACCACGCCGCAATCCCTTCTCCTCCATTCTCCTCACGGGATCTTAGGCACGCACGCACACGTGCCTGGCGTGAGTTTAAGCCACGGGGTCTGGGACTTGAACCATGATCAACTACATGGGAGTCCAGCGACATAGCCATTATGCTAACTGCTGGTCCCAATTATACATATTTTTGTCCCCATTTCTTAGATGAGAAAGTGGAGGCTTAGAAAAATAAAAATCACTTGCCAGAAAAATAAAAATCACAGGCAAATGGCAACGCCAATATGTAAACCAGAGACAGGGACCCAGCTTTTTTCTTTTTTAAAAAATTTGCTATAGGATGCATGCACTCACTAGAGAAACAGAGAGAGAGAAAGAGAGGAGAAAGAATCCCCTCCAACCACAGGGCATGGTCATGCCATAATTCGTTCTGCTCCATTCTCCTCAGGATTTTGGGCATGCACACATATTTTTCTTTTCTTTTCTTTTTTTTGGGGGGTGGGGAGGAGAGGTTTTTGCTATAGGGCACATGCGCTTGCCAGAAAGACAGAGACAGAAAGAAAGCAAGAAATCACCCCCCCCCCCGGGGGGGGGGGGGAATGGCCACGCCGCAATCCCTTCTTCTCCATTCTCCTCTCTGGATCTTGGGCACGCACGCACACGCACCTGGTGTGAGTTTAAGCCACCGGGTCCAGGACTCAAACCACGGTCAACTACATGGGAGTTCAGCGACATAGCCATTACGCTAACTGCTGGTCCCATGCACGCATATTTTTCAAGCAGCTGGGTCTGGGACTTGAACCACACAGTTGGCCATGTGGGACCCAGTCACCATAACCACCAGCCACTGGCTGGCCCCAAGGCAAGGGTATAATTATTATACCAATGGCATAATAATAATAATAATAATGGTGTAATAATTGATTCTCAAACTTTCTCCTGCATCCAAATAACGGGGGGTAGTCCTAGTTACAAATGTAGTTTCCTTGCTGCTCCAGTCTCACTGCCACAACGAGAGCCTGACTCAGTAGCTCTGAAGTCAGCAGGGAAGCTGCACTGTAACCAGCCCCTAGGAGGTTCTGACTTGGGCCCGACTTTGAGAAACCCTAGCCTGGGCAAAGCTTGAGGTCATCACCCATTAAAGGGAAATGAAATCAGTTAGGGAGGGCCATGGCCACCATGCCGAAAAAAATGAAATAAACTAAAGCAAGAACAGAAAATAGCAACATGTCCGTCATACTCTAAGGCCTACCTACCTTCATTTTATGAAAACTGTGTGTTAAAAATAAGTGTATGTGGGACCAGCAGTTAGCGTAGTGGCTATGTCGCTGGACTCCCACGTAGTCGACCGCGGTTCGAGTCCCGGACCCGGTGGCTTAAAACTCACGCCGGGCGTGTGTTTTAGTGCCCAAGATCCCGAGAGGAGAATGGAGGAGAAGGGATTGCGGCGTGGCCATCCCCCCTGGGGGGTGATTTCTTGCTTTCTATCTCTCTGTCTCTCTCTGTCTGTCTGGCGAGCACACGCGCCCTATAGCAAAAACCTCTCCAAAAAAAAAAAAAAAAAGAAAAAAAAAGAAAAAAGAAAAAAAAGAAAAAAAAATAAGTGTATGTGTGTGAGACCAGTGGATGGTGTAATGGTTAGGTCGCTGGACTCCCACATAGTCAACCGTGGTTTGAATCCTGAACCTGGTGGCTTAAAACTCACGCTGGGTGTGTGTGCATGCGTGCCCAAAATCCTGGGAGGAGAATGGAGGAGAAAGGTTTGTGGCACAGCCATCCCCCCGGGGGTGATTTCTCACCTTTTGTCTCTCTGTCTCTGTCTTTCTGGAAGCACATTCACTCTATAGCAAAAATCTCTCTCTTAAAAAAAAGGAGGGGATCAGCAGTTGGCATAATGGCTATGTCACTGGGTTCCCATGTAGTCGACCATGGTTCGAGTCCCAGACCTGGTAGCTTAAACTCACACTGGCTGTGTGTGCATGTGTGCCCAAGATCCTGAAAGGACAAGATCCTGAGAGGAGAATGGAGGAGAAGGGATTGCGGTGTGGCCATCCCCCCTAGGGGGTGATTTCTCACTTTCTGTCTGTCTCTCTCTGTCTTTCTGGCAAGCACACACACCATATAGTAAAAATCTCTCAGAAAATAAATAAATAAATAAATAAATAAATAAATAAATAAATAAATAAAAGGGGGGGCCATCAGGTGGTGTGGTGGTTAGGTGTGCTGGACTCCCACAAGGCTGACCACGGTTTGAATCCCAGACCTGGTGGCTTGCTTTCTCACTTTCTCTCTTTCTCTCACTCTATTTCTCTCTGGACAAAAATAAATAAATAAATAAAGTTAAATAAAATAAGTCTTTTTTTTTAAAAAAAAGGTGTGTGTGAACATTCACAGGAGTTGTTCATAATAGCAAAACTTGGAGACAATTCAAATGTCTGTCAGCCGGTGGGGTGACAAACAAGTCACAGTGAAGTCACACAACGGAATTCTACTCAGCACCAAAAAGGAACAAACTCTTGGTACCTGGAATGTATGTCATGGATGAATGTCAGAAATATTACACCAAGTGGGACCAGCAGTTAGCGTAATGGCTGTGTCGCTGGACTCCCATGTAGTTGACCGCAGTTTGAGTCCCGGACCTGGCGGCTGAAAACTCACGCCAGGCGCGTGTGCATGTGTGCCCAAGATCCTGAGAGGAGAATGGAGGAGAAGGGATTGCGGCGTCGCCATCCCCCCAGGGAATGATTTCTCACTTTCTGTCTCTCTCTGTCTTTCTGGCGAGCACACGCGCCCTATAGCAAAAACCTCTCAAAAAAAAAAAAACTCGTTGAACTATAACACCTGGCATGGGTATGATTTATGGCATGTCAATGACACTTCAACAACATTGATTTTCAGTACTCCTTAGATGTATGTACATAGACTGAATTGCAATATAGAATATGTTGCTTCTGCAGGGCAAAAAGTTTGAAAAAACCACCACCATGGGAACTAGCAGTTAGCATAATGGCTATGTCACTGGACTCCCACGTAGTCGACCGCGGTTCGCGTCCTGGACCCGGTGGCTTAAAACTCACGCCGGGCGCGTGTGCGTGCGTGCCCAAGATCCCGAGAGGGGAATGGAGGAGAAGGGATTGCGGCGTGACCATCCCCCCGGGGGGTGATTTCTCGCTTTCTGTCTCTATGTCTCTCTCTCTGTCTGGCGAGCGCACACGCCCTATAGCAAAAAAAAAAAAAAAAAACCTCTCAAAAAAAAAAAAAAAAACCACCACCTGACCTCAATAATATCCAGCAAAACAGGCCTACTCTGGGGCCAGACACGCTGGGGCCAGGCCTCTGGAGTCCTAATGCTGGCTACCTTGGTAAGCCTAGTTTTTCTCTGGTGAACACAGGAAAGCTAGGGCCCCAGGGGCATCCAGAGATGCCACTTACTGGCCTTGACCTTGGGCTAGTGATTCTACCACTCAAGACTAGGTTTCCCTTAAATCTCCCAGGGAGATAAAGATAGGGTCCTACCTCAGAAGATGGGGCAGTGAGGCTATAATTAGATGCCTCAGGAGGCTGAGGCCTGGGCACATGGCCTGGAGTAGAGTGACTGTCCAGGGGCTCATGGCCATGGCCATGGTCTTATTAGGGCTGGGGAGGTGGGGAGGTGGGACAGACCCAACCCATGGTGTCTGCTAAGGGGCTGGGTCTGGGGTGAGAGTCTAGGTTGAAGCTGGGCTTCCTCCCGTGGTCTCATGTCCAGCTGTCCCCATCCTTCACTACCAACCCCAGCTGTTTGTTCCTCCCTCCCAGGAAACCGGACCCAGCTCTCTGGGCTCCTATTCTGGGGCTGGAATGCTGCGTCAGCATTTCCTGTAGGCCCCAGGGCCCAGAGGAGGAGGGGAGGGGGGGGGAGGGGCTAGTGCGGGGTCAGCAGACCTGGCCTAGAGGAGAGGACATCCCCTCCCAGACTCACACCCGCAAGGTGGGAAGGACTGGGAGATGGGCAGCCCCTCCTCCTCTTGTCCCCTCCCTGTACCCTGCTCAGGCCCCAGAAAAGCGGGCTATTCTGGGAGGGACACCTGTTGTTCCAATTCCCATCCCTGCCCCCAGCTGGGAGTCAGAGATCCAGGGAGAGATAGAGCCAGAGAGACAGAAAAATGCAGAGAGCATGTTTTGAAGTTAAAGAACAAAGATAGAGACCAAGAAAAAGAGAGAAAGGCTGAGATGGAGAGAGGGACAGAGACAGAGACGATCTAAGAGGACAGGTAGGGAGAGACTCTCACAGCCAGAGCTCACTCTCCAAGGGACCCCTAGGAGGTCCTCAAGGGCTGGGAGTTTAAAGGAATTGTGTCCTCCAGCTCTCCACAGCCCCCTTCCCCAAAACTTAAATGGGTCAGAGTCTGGAGCAAGAAGAGAATTAGGGCTATGGTGGAGGCAGGGGACAGCTAAATTAAGCCTAGGAATTAGAACCACCTTCCCCAAGTGCCTGCGTTCAGGGTGGTGGGAGGGGTGCTCCCTCAGTGGCCCTGGTTGTGGACAAAGAGCTAATGTCAAAAGAGAAGGCGACCGAATTACAATTCCAAAGTCTCCTAATTCTCTATGGATTGAAAGGTGGAGGAGACTAAAAGAGACAGAGGTACAGCGAGACTGACTGTGATCCAAAGTGACAAAGAAACCTTGAGTCTCGGATACCACCAGCAAGCAGGACAGAGACAGTCAGAGACAGAGAGACACTCAGAGAGACCCGAGAGATTGCCCCCAAGACCCCTAACCCAGAGCTACGCACCGTCCGCAGGAACTGGACCTCGTCCTCACCCTCTCCTCCGTCACCCATGATGTCGAGGCCCGAGGGGCTGGAGCTGAGGTTGGGAAATAGGGAGAGGTGGGCGCAGGCGGGGCGGGTGGGCTGGGGGGCGGGTTGGGGTCGGGGACCTCTGGGGACGCCAGAGGCACCCGCGAGGTAGATGGAACTGCGAGGGATACACGCGTGCTGGACCGAGGTGAGAGGAGAGCCCCGCCCCCCGCCTCCCATTGGGCCGGTTCGCCTAGGCTACGGCCCCGTAGCTCCGCCCACAAACTCGATCCTTGATTGAGGGCTTTGTCTGCGGGAGGGATGCCCGCGGGGGTAGAGGGGGCGTCTAGAAGGAAGCGGCGCTTTCTCCACCTCCACTGTAAGTAAGGTGTTATCATTCTATTTCAACACCCGAGCCTCTGAGCAGGAAAGCGCTTGCTGGATATCACATAACAGAGTCAGGATGCACCCCAGATGTCCTGACTTTAGAAAGCACCACGAACAGTAAGAGCAAAGACTCTGAGCCAGAGAGTCTGGATCTGAATCCCACCTCGCCACTCCACTGAGTAACCTTGAACAAATTACTTAGCTTCTCGTTTCCTCATCTGGTAAAGGGGATATTAATAGTACCTATCTCACTGGATTGTTTTGCGAGTTAAATAAGACACTCTATGTACACTTAAAACAGCGCTAGTGCATAGTAAATGTTAGGTAAGTATTGCTATTATTATTTCCGTTATTCAAAACTGCCTGATGAGGCTGGCATGAGAGCCATAGCTGATGTCTTTTGTGAGCCTGTTGCATTTCAGGCCCTGAACTAAGATCTTTTTTTTTTTTTTTTTTAACTGTCACAAATAGGGCTTTTTATTTGTCACTATTAAAAGTCTGAACTTGAAACAGATTCTTGGACTGGTGGTTCATATCATCAGCTCATTCAACTTTGGCACCTGTCTCATCCCCAGTAGCTTTTCCAGAGCTACTTCACCATGAAGCTCCATGAGTTTTCCCAATTCAAACTTGGGCTTCTTCAGCATTTTGACTTTCCTGACGAAGACATCGTGGAGAGGGTAGATGGACTGGCAGGCCTTTTCTATGTCTTTCCCGATGCTGTCTGAAATCAGTTTATTGACCACTTCTTCCAAGTCATCTGTCTGCACCTCCCGGGTCATGATTTTCATCATCTTCTTCCGGATTCGGTGGACCTGCTGATGCTGGGCATGAGAGGTCTTCTGTATCTGATTGCTGCGTTTTTTAGTAAAACCAACGCAGAAGAGACGAAGCAAATAACCATCGGTAGTCTTGACATCGACGTGAGCTTCAATCAGGGTCTGCCATTTTTTGACCATGGAACACATTTTGTCACGGGTGAGATCCATGCCATGGAAGTTAGTCAGGCAGTTTTTGCCCTGAACATCCTCAGTAATTAGCTTGAATTTCCTAAATGCGGCTTCGTCATTCTGCAGACCTGCAAGGCTCACTTCAAACACACGGCCCTTAAGGCCATCGGACGCAATTTTGGTTCCTTGAGTCCTGGTAACTAGTGTCCTCCCAATATTTCTTATGTTGAACATGGCAGGTGCTTTCACGTCATACCAATCTTTTCTTTTTTTTTTTTTTTTTTTTTTTGAGTTTTTTATTGCTATAGGGCACGTGCGCTCGCCAGACAGAGAGAGACATAGAGACAGAAAGCGAGAAATCACCCCCCAGAGGGGATGGCCATGCCGCAATCTCTTCTCCTCCATTCTCCTCTCGGGATCTTGGGTATGCACGCACACACGCCCAGCGTGAGTTTTAAGCCACTGGGTCCGGGACGTGAACCGTGGTCGACTACGTGGGAGTCCAGCGACATAGCCATTACGCTAACTGCTGGTTCCCCATACCAATCTTTTTTAGAAAATGGATCAACCACTTTCTTCTTGGCTCCCTTTTTGCCGCCTTTTGTAAGGCGCTTATTCTTGCCAACCGCCATGGTGCTACTCAGAGAACCAAAAGGTTTTTTTTTTTTTTTTAGAGAGATTTTTGCTATAGGGCACATGCATGCACTCGCCAGAAAGACAGAGATAGAGAGACAGAAGTGAGAAATCACGCCCCACAGGGGATGGGCATGCCACAATCCCTTCTCCATTCTCCTCTTGGGATCTTGGGCACGCACGCACATGCGCCTGGAGTGAGTTTAAGCCACCAGGTCTGGGACACGAACCGCGGTCGGCTACATGGGAGTCCAGCAACGTAGCCATTACATCACCTGCTGGTCCCGCTAAGATCTTTTTATGACATCTTATTTAGTTCTCACAACAATCCTACTATTTTATTATTTACGTTGTTTAGAAGAGGAATAAAACTGTGTGTCCCCTACAACTTACAGTTTTGAGAACACGACCCAAATAAATCGTGTAGTCTTCAGAATCTTGTGATTTTGTACTCTTACAGTGCCCCCCTCTTTTTAAGAGATTTTTGCTCTAGGGCACATGAGCTCACAGAGAGACAGGGAAAGTGAGAAATCACACTCGTGGGGGGGAGGACTTGGTGCAATCCCTCCTACCCCACTCCTCTCGAGATTTTGGGCACATACGGACACGTGCCCAGTGTTCTTCAAGCCTCCTGTTCAGAACAGGTGGCCACATGGGATCCAGTCACCTTAACCTCTGTACCACCTGCTGGCCCAGAACTAGGGTTTTTAACTATTACACTTTACTGTCTCGATATTCTTTTCTTTCCTTTGTTATTGTTTATTCATGATAGATCGAGTTCATGCGAGTGAGAAAGACAGAGACAGAGAGATGAGCCCCCACCACGGGATCTGGTCACATCGTCATTCCCTTTCTCCAACTGAGTTTCAGGGAGATTAGGCTGGGGATTTGAACACAGGTTGTCAAGGGGAATCTGTCTTATCCTGAGCAGTGCGTTACTGCTGCTCCATGGGCCCAGTCCCCACCACCGTGGACACAGCTATCTTCAATTGGCATAACATCTAATTATGACAAAACCCCATTTCTCCAGGGCCTAGGCCCATCTGCCAGGGTTCTAACGGGTCCCGTCCCCTCTTCACTCTTCCCCACTGGAGCCACGGGAAGGGGGTGGCCACTAGCCGGACCACTCTTTTATGGAGATGAGCACCCCGATTTGTAAATTGGGGAGCCAGAAGCCCATAACCCGTTCCTTTTCACTCTTGGCCAGGCCACCTTGTCTGACTTCAGAAAAGTTCCAGGGAGATCCAGCAGGAGGGCCACTGCGGTTTCCAAAACAAGCAGCTGTGGGGCCTTGAAGTCCAGCAAAGGGTCCCCCACATATCTGGACCTCCCTTCATCAAGCAGGTAACTTTGTGATTCCAGGCCTCAGATTCTGAGATCTGTTAGGCTAATTCGGAAGAGTTTTTACCTCCTGGCATCACAGGCAAGATTCTAGGAGGAGATCAATTAGAGCCTACCACATGATAACTGATTTATACAGGGATCTATCAAAATCATTATTAACGTGTAATGGTATAGATTAAACTATGTAAAACCATTTCCTACAGCTCAACAAAACTGAATGTAAAAGGTTATTCATACAGTGTGTGATAGATTGCTAGATGTTACAGAGTTAAATATTGGTATGTTAATCCAATCGTAATAAATAGCACACAAGTTTGTACTGTATTTTGAATTATATAATTCAATTAAGCATTATGTAATGCATAATTATATAATTACATATTTAGGCTAATATAATTCCATAGTACACTCTATGTTCTACCTATTCTATATTATATAATACATTGCATACTAAATTGCATACTAAATATTGTTTTTCTTAAAAGTATATACGATATAAAATTATTCTGTGTCACTGTGCATTATCTCATAAGATATTAATAGTGTTTCTTATTTTTGTCAGTCATCATTCTGCATTTTAAGACCTACCCCTGTTGCTCTGTGGACAGCTGGTCTGTGCTGTAGTGGCTTTGCAGGAGTCCTTGGAGACTGGCCCCTTCTGCTTATCACTCACCTTCCTGTAGGTGGACACTCCAGCTCCCCAAAAAGTAACGTTGCAGTGAACATCTGTGTACAGTATATGTCCCCTGTGGAGCGAGGGAGAGTGTTTTACTACACACGTCCGGGAGCTAATTGCTGTGCGACGGCTCCATGCACACACCTCATTTGTCTAAGTAGTACCAGGCAGCCCTTGGGAATGGCTGCCCATTATCAGTGGGAAGGGGCTCCTAGGTCCCCATCCCCAACCTTCATGTGTCATTTTCCAACTTCTAATTATTGCCAGACCTGTAGGATGACTCATGTCATTTTAATTTGTACTTCCCTGATCAGTTACCATTAATTTCTCTTTTTTCTTTTTTTAAGAGAGATTTTTTGCTATAGGGCGCTTACACTTGCCGGAGAGAGATAGAGAGACAGAAAGTGAGAAATCACCCCCCGGGGTAATGGCCATCTTACAATCCCTTCTCGTCCATTCTCCTCTTGGGATTTTGGGCACACGTGCACATGCACCTGCCATGAGTTTTAAGCTAGGGTGCAGTCGGGGACTTGAGCTGCAGTCGATTACATGGGAGTCCAGCGACATAGCCATTACACCATCTGCTGGTCCCAAGTTACCACTAATTTCTAGCATCTTCTCAGCTACCTGTCGAAGTTTTAGGTTTCCACGTTCTGTCCACTTTTCTCTCATAAATGTGATAGAATCTTCTTTTCTTGCTCATTTGTAGCTGTTCCTTCTACGTTCTAGCGATTTGTTTCCCATCAAGTTCGAACATTGCAAACACCATTTCCCCATCTGTCATCTGATACATGTCCTGTGATATCTCATGAAAAGATAATCCTTATTTGCATGTTATCAAATGCATCACTTTTCTGCCTTCTGAGTTTCTGCGGTTTGATTCAGAAGTCTTTTCTTTTGTGGCCATCTGTGCGATTGTTGCTGTTCACCATCCCAAGGGCTGTAAAGGCTGCGTGTGTAAGCACAAGCACCAGGGCCTTTTCAGACCACCCTCCCTGAGGCTTGAGAGTTCCCAGAGCCTGGGGACGCTCCAGGAGCATAAGCTGAGCTCAGGCAGAAGCATCACACCACATTTATGAGATGCAGGTGCTGCGGGGGGTGGGCTGAGAGGGTCCTACAGCACCTCATGGGGAGCAAGGGGCACAGCTTGAGAGCGAGAGGAGAGCAGAGGAAGAGAGAGGGTCTGGGTCTAGGACCTGGTGAGCGAAAGGAGCAAAACAGACCTCCGACAGAGCTGCCTGTCAAATTGACTAACATATGAGGGGGGCCTTCAAAAAGTTCATGAAAAATTTATATTATGCAAAAAGTATTCATGGATTTCAAATTTTTTTGCACCAAAATAAACTCATACTTTATTATTTTGTAAAAAGTTATTGGGACCAGCAGATGGCATAACTGTTACATTGCTAGGCTCCCACGTAGTTAACTGTGGTTCAAGTCCTGGACCTGGCAGCTTAAAACTCACACTGGGAGCGCATGGTTGAGTGCCCAAAATCCAGAGAAGAAGGGATGACGGCATGGCTATCCCCTCTGCGGGTGATTTCTGTCTCTCTGTCTTTCTGGCAAGCGCTCACACAACATATGGCAAAAATATCTCTAAAAAAAAAAGGTATTGGGACCAGCAATTAGTGTAATGGCTATGTCGCGGGACTCCCATGTCGCCGACAGTGGTTTGAGTCCCGGACCCAGTGGCTTAAACCCATGCACACATGTGCGTGCGTGCCCAAGATCCCAAGAGGAGAATGGAGGAGAAGGGATTGCGTCATGGCCATCCCCCTTGGGGGGTGATTTCTCACTTTCTGTCTCTCTCTCTCTCTCTGTCTTTCTGGAGAGCGCATGCACTCTATAGCAAAAACCTCTCAAAAAAAAGGTTATTAATTTTTTCCATGAAAGAGAAAAAGAGAGGCAGCCTGGGTTGTGGTCACAAACAAGCCCAGCAGTACTCAGGGAGTACTGTTGAACTCAGAACCATCCTATGTGAGTCAGCTTTGCAGACCACCACGTTTCACCACTGTAACTACCCTCTGGCCCCCCCAAACTCATACTTTAACTCCATTTCCAAGAACGATTTGAAGTTCCCTCATAGGAGGTTTGGCAGAAGCTTACTAATTACAATGACACATTGATTCCATTCCTGGGCATTGCCCTACAAAATTGTCTCTCTACGTTTACCAAAAGTCAGATGCTCAAGTATTCATGGCAGCATTATTCACCACAGCCCCAAACTGGAAACAACTTAACTGTCCATCACAGGAAAATGGATCAAAAAGTCACCAACACATCACACGATGGAGTACTGCACAGCAATGAAGGAGCATAAACTATAAACAGATGTAATAACGTGAAAGAATTGCAGAGCCGTGACGTTGAATGAAAGAAGCCGGACACAATGAACGAGTTCATTTATATACAACTCGAAACCAGACGAAACTAGTCTATTAGACGTCGGGCTGGGGAATTGTGGGAAATCGAGCTGAGAAGAGACTCGAAAGGGCTTATGGGGGGAGGAGGTCTGTTTCTTGATCTGTGTGAATGTCACATGCTTAGTTGGTGACACTTCATCCACCTAAATACTTAATGATTTGTGCTCTTTTTTTTTAATTTTAAAAAACTAAGAGCCGGGGGCCAGCAGATGGCGTAGCGGTTACAATTCCCACATGGCTGACTGCAATTTGAGTCCTGGACCCTGAGGCTTGACACTCATGCCAGGTGCACGTGCATGTATGTCCAAGATCCCAGGAGGAGAAAGAAGGAGAAGGGATTGCAGCATGGCCATCCCTCTGGGGAGTGATTTCTCACTTTCTGTCTCTGTCTCCCCAGTGAGTGTACACACCCTATAGCAAAAATCTCTGGGGAAAACAACAACAACAACAACAACAACAAAACTACGGGTGAAGCATGACACATTTAGGTAAAAGAAAAAAAAAAAAAACATAGTCAAAGGAAAGTGTTTCTATGAGCACGCATTTATATACATAAACACACAAATGATGGTTCAGACAGTATCCAACAACATGTAACACTGGTCATATTGGTCACCCCTGCCTAAGAGGAACAGTGGGTGGGAAGCGGACACCCAAAGGATTTACCTCCATCTGCAACGTTTTTTATAACAATGGTAGGTTGGGGCCAGCAGGTGGCGTGGTGGTTAAGGTGCTGGACTCCCACATCATTGACCATGGTTTGAATATCACACCTGGCAACTTCCTTTCTCACGTCCCTCTCTCTCTGTCTCAATTTTAAAATAATAATCATAAAATTAAGTAAGTCTTTTTTAAAAAAAGATAACAGTGGGTTATGTGAAAATGAAATGAGTTGGTATTCTAAAAGCCCTTCAAGGAGCTGGCAGGTGGTGTGGTAGTTGGGGGCACTGGACTTTCACATAGCCGACCGCTGTTCAAGGCCCAGACATGGTGGCTTGCTTTCTCACTTTCCCTCTCTCTCACTCTGTCCCTCTCTGGTCAAATTAATAAATAAACTGGAATTATTTTTTTTTTTTTTAAAAGCCCTTCAAGCAGTGTTGTATACAGTGGGTACTACATAAAAGTTTGTTACTATAAGTGTAATAAAGTGAAAATATTTTCCAGGTTTCCAGTGGGATCATTAAAACTTGGGACCAGCAGTTAGCATAATGGCTATGTCACTCGACTCCCATGTAGTCGACTGTGGTTCAAGTCCCGGACCCGGTGGCTTAAACTCATGCCGGGCACTTTTGTGTCTGTGCCCAAGATCCCGAGAGGAGAATGGAGGAGAAGGGATTGCAGCATGGCCATGCCCCCTGGGGGGGTGATTTCTCGCTTTCTGTCTCTCTGTCTCTCTCTGTGTTTCTGGCGAGCACACGCGTCCTATAGCAAAACCACTCAAAAAAAAAAAAAAAATGGTGTTGGGAAACCTGAATATCCACACACAAAAGAATGAAATTGGACCCTTACACATACAAAAAAAAAAAAAAAAACTTAACTAGGGGCAATCGTAATGAAACCCTCTTCAAGTTCAACCATCGTGGGAAGGTTCTTGTTCCCTTCTGGAGACCTCCCAGAGTACACCCAGCACTTGTCCATGCCCAGATATGCCCATGACCCAGGGCCAGCTGAGGCTGGGGGTGGATCATGGCTTTGAGACCCTGTTGGGAGATCTATCTCTCCGTCTCTTTCTGTCTCTCTCATTAATGAAAGAAAGAAATTAAAATAAGAAATAATACTCTTGAAAAACAAACTTGAATGAGAGGCCAGCCTTGGTGGGACAAGCAGGTCAGTGCTGCTGGGTAGTGGCTGGGGCCACATGGGACACCTGGATTCCGTTCTGTGACCGACCTAGGCCAGCTACGTGTGGCAGTGTGGGCCTGCAGTCCTAGCCGGCTGGAAGGCTGGGGCAGGAGGGTCACAACATGGCGAGAGCTCATCAACAACAGTTCTCTCTCCCTCCTCTCTCCCTCCTGTGCATGTGCTCTTTCGCATTAAAGAAACAAAAAAAACTAGGGATAAAAGAAATATACGAGTCCTGTGAGTTCCTATTCAAATCTTTGTGCATTATATAAAAGAATATGTCCTTATAAAAATACGTTTCTCTTGAGTATGTGTGTATTTTTACATAAATATTCGTCATACTGAAATAAACGACAAAGAACCCTGCTTTACTGAAGTCTGACAGTGACGGGTCTCGAGACAGAAGATGGGGGAGATAGAGAGCAAGCGCCTGGGCGATTGGGGGTGGGGGCCAGTGGCACCGGAAACCTCAGCCTGAAGGGATCCCCATGTGGGGGAGGGGGCCTTCAGTCTCTCCCCAGCCTCTTCCTTCCCCCTGGCCTAGGGGTGGGTGGGGAGGGGCAGTTCCTCTTTCCTTCCCAAGCAGTGAGGAGGCCCCAGCTCCCAAGGGGCTGAGCAGCGGGAGCAGTGGCCAGGGGGAGGAGCTGAGCCACACTTGCGAGACCCCCTCCCCGCCCAAGAAGCATGAACAGGAAAGACAGCAAGAGGTGAGAGGACTCTGCCCAGGGAGACAGGACCGCCCTAAGCCCCTGATCCTCTAGCTGGCTGCAGGAAGGCAAGGGAGATACTAACCAGGGCTGCAGGACGTTTGAGCCCTCTAGGACGGGGCACAGGGGGTGCCAGGTGCAAAGATGCTTCAGGAAGTCCAGAGCCCGCCTGGGCTGAGGCTGCTTGTACATGAGCCAGGTCCCCCTTCTCCCTCCCCTCCTCCCCCTCCATCCTAGCTCCCTCCGCTGGATGTCTGTTCTCCCTGGGGTCTTCCTGGTTCCCCATCATAGTCGCTGTCCCTTGGACTGGAAACTCCAGGCTCCTGCAGGGCCCTGCCCCAGGAGAGTGGAGTGTGACGTAGGACAAGGCAGCTCCCCTGCCTCTTAAACCACTCCTGGTTGCTCCAGACACTACAGGGGGCTGCCAGTCTGCAGGTAAGGGCCCAGTGGCCTATGGCAGCGGGTTCTGGAATGGATTTCTATCTCCTGGGCAAGCTTGCCCTTCTGTCCTCAGGGGGCTGGGTGGCAGCTAGGACCCTAGCTTAAGGATCTCTTCCAGCCTCTTCTGGCATGACTCTGATGGGCAAAGGGGTCCCCTTTTTATAATATTCAGTGGCTTAGTGGTGGAGTCATGGCTGTTTCATTTCCTGCTGTGTGACCTTAGGTAAGTCACTCAACTGCTCTGAGTGTTTCATCTTCTGTCAATAGAGCCGTCATAGTCCCTACCTCAGATGGGCCTGTATGTCCTCAGAGAGACAGTCTAGACTAGTGGCTCTCAAACGTGGGCATCCATGGGAACCACCTGGAAGGTTTGTAAAATGCAGGTTGCTGGCTGGGCTTACCCTGAATTTTTTAGTTTTGAAGATCTGGGGTGGAACTCAAGATTTGATATTTATGCCCGGTTCCCAGGGGACACTTTTGCTACTGGTTGGGGACCGTATTTCGAGACCACTGGTCTAGATAGAGAGCTCCACCCTCAGCCTGGTACAGAGTACCTATTCAATGCCAGCTGTAACTCAATGATTCAGTCGTGATTTACTGAGCCTTTAAGATGAGCCAGGGGTTCACCTCCAGCCACAGGCCTGACTTTCATCTGCCTCTTGTCTTTCTTAAACTTGTTTTTTTTTTTTTTTTTTTTTTTTTTTTGAGAGGTTTTTGCTATAGGACACGTGCGCTCACCAGACAGACAGAGACAAAGAGATAGAAAGCGAGAAATCATCCCCCAGGGGGCATGGCCACACCGCAATCCCTTCTCCATTCTCCTCTCGGGATCTTGGGCACACGCACACACACGCGCCCGGCATGAGTTTAAGCCACCGGGTCCAGGACTCGAACCGCGGTCAACTACGTGGGAGTCCAGCGACATAGCCATTACGCTAACTGCCGGTCCCTTAAACTTGTTTTTAAAGCTTATTTACTTATTCAAAGAGAAAGAGTCTTTCCTGGGACCAGCAGTTAGCGTAATGGCTATGTCGCTGGACTCCCACATAGTCGACAGTGGTTCCAGTCCCGGACCCGGTGGCTTGAAACTCACGCCGGGCGCGTGTGCGTGCGTGCCCAAGATCCCGAGAGGAGAATGGAGGAGAAGGGATTGCGGAGTGGCCATCTCCCCTGGGGGGTGATTTCTCGCTTTCTGTCTCTCTGTCTCTCTCTTTCTGTCTGGCAAGCACATGCGCCTGTAGTAAAAACCTCTCCAAAAAAACAAAAACAAAAAAAGGGTCTTTCCTAATGGGATCTTGATGCCCTTATCCACTCTAGCCTCAGCCGGCCCCAGATCATGCTCACACCTGTGCCTCGTGTACTCAAGGAGATCTCCAGATGTGACCCTGGAACCCTCCCATGTGGGCGGCCTCGGGGTGTGTCGTGCTTTACCACTGCACCCAGTCCAGCCCCTCCCATCTTTCTGTGCATCTCAAGTTCAACTTTCTCACCTCTGGTCACTTAACAGCCTGGGCAAACCAAGTTCATTGTTTAGCACTTTTGAGAAGCTAGACCTTGAATGTTTGCAACAAATTCTTCATTACTCTCCTTTTTCATATGAGGAAACTGAGGCCCAGAGAAATTAAGTGACTAAGGCCAAGTCACACAGCACGCTGAAATTTCTCGAACCCAGTTTCCACCAGTTGTGGAGCTCTCATTTTGCTCCTCCCTCCTCCCACCATCTCTATCTCTCCATTACCCTCTTTCCCCAACTGCAACAGGAGCCTCAGGGAGATGTAAGACAGAGTGAGGGTTATTTTTAATCTTGAAGCTGTCTTAGCCCCAGGGACTCTGCCTCACTCCAAGGAGCCCTGGAGAGGCCACTTGGCACTGGCATTTCCTCACCAGGCTCCAGATCTAGAGACCCGGGCTGGAAGCTGACACTCCAGGTCCTGCTGGGGGAGGGGGCCTGTCACCTGTGAGGGCTCGAAGGTGGGAGACAAGGGGAGTGATGGGATCCCAGGAGTCTGCCTGCAGGAGCCTGCTCTCATGAGAGCTGCCGGAAGTAAGGGCAGGTGTCAGGGACAACGGGGGATTCCAAGGAGCTGGCCTGAAGGCAAAACCTCTCACAATTCCCCCTGAAAGAGACAGGAAGGATCCTAGAGGGTCTTCTCTCCTGATTCCCTGGGAGGTCAGGAGTAATCCCAGGGGTCTGCAGGTAGAAAGCCTCCCACAATGCCTTGGGACCATCCAGTCAAGAGGAATTTGGGGGCAATGCTTGGAGGAGGAAGTGCTTCTAAGTCCCTGGATGGGCCATAATAGTCCTAGGGGTCTATGATTCCCTGGGTGGGAGGCTGAGAAGGGTTCAGAGTAGTCTTGGGGATCTTCTCTTCTGGTTTCCTGAAGTGAACAGGAGTAAATTTGGGAGCGTATCTATAGGAGGGTCTCCCATGACTCCCTGGAGGGGTCTGGAATTTTTCTATTTTTTTTTTCCCATGAGTCCATGGTAGGTCAGGACCAACTCCGGAGCTCTGCCTTTAGAAAGCTTCTCTATGGTACCCTGGGACACTAGGGTCTAGAGGAATTCTGGGGACCCTAACAAAGGGGCTCCCATGATTCCCTGGGAGCTGTGCCCACAGGAAGTCCCACCAGGAATGCATGGCGAAGACAGCAGGACGGTGCCGGCCCCGACAGGCCCGTCGTCACAAGACGTGCCCCAGCCCCCGGGAAATCAGCAAGGTCATGGAGTCCATGAATCTGGGTGTGCTGAGTGAGGGTGGCTGCAGCGAGGATGAACTGTTGGAGAAATGCATCCAGTCTTTCGGTGAGCACCAGGCCTGGCCAGTCTCCCCCATCTTAACTTGGGCCAGCCCCTGTTCTGCCCAGGCTTCCATTTTGATGGGTATAATGTGGGAGTAGGAGTATGCGGGATGAATCCCAATCACTATATCTAAGACAGGAGAGGCACTTATGTGAGCCGCCAGTGGCATGGATCCCACATGGCCGACTGCACAGTTCAAGTCCCAGACCTGGCGGCTTGAAAAATATGCTGAGCATGTGCGCGCGTGTGCAGAAAAGAGAATGGAGGAGGGATTGTGAAATGAACATTCCCCATGGTGTGTGTGTGTGTGTGTGTGTGTGTGTGTTCTCCCTCTCTTTCAACTTGCCAACACATGTGCCTCCAGCAAAATTTAAAAGAAAAGAAAAGAGAAAAGAAAAAGAACAGAGAGAGAGAGACCTAAGTTCTTTCAGAGATAGGAGCATGGAAGAGGTCAAAGGCTATGTCGGTCTTCACCAAGACTAGCCCATGCACAGTGAAGGCAAGAACCCTGAGGCACAATAGGGTTAAGCTGCTCGGCCAGGCTCCTGCAGGGCATCACGGTAGAGCTGGTGTGTGAACTAAGCAGTCCAACCGGCTCTGGAGCCTGTGTAGTCCACTGCCCAGGGCCCATTCGGACACAGAGCCCCCTTCTCCTGCCCCTAGACTCAACTGGCAGCCTGCGCCGTGGGGACTACATCCTCAACATGATGCTGGCCATGCACAGCTGGGTGTTGCCTTCCGCCAATCTGGCTGCCCGTCTGCTGGCCTTATATCCTCCAAGGACCGTGAACTGGGGGCAGAGGGTGGCGGGCAGAGATGTGAGAGCCCGGGCGATGGAGACGGGGAGCAGACAGGTCCAGAAGGCTGCCTAACAGAGCCTTGACCAGAACTCAAGTACCAGAAAGCCACAGGGGACACCCAGGAGCGGAGACGGCTGCAGATCTGCCACCTGGTCAGGTAGGGCTATGTGAAGACCCCCTACTCTATGATTCAAGACTCCCACCCTGCTGCCCCAGAAACATCTCTCAAATTCTCTACAGCCCAGTTCCCCATGGACCCACCCAGCCCTGCTCTCCCAAATAGTACTTCTGAGTAGCCCTAGCTTGGCTCCTAAGCACTCCCACCTCTTAGAGATCCCCCCAACCGGATCCCATAGACCCTCTCCCAGCTCTTGCCCAGAGGCCTCTAGCTCTGATCCCCAAAACTCCTATCACCCATACTTCCCAGGCTAGTCCCTAAGATCTCCCTCACACTGTCCTCCCCAAGGCTCACCCCCAGAAGCTCCCAGTCTAGTTCCTGAAGTGCCCTCCACTGTCCTGCTTCCACCAGTCCCATTTCCTACAGCTCCCCTCAGTCTGCCTCCCAGAGCCTATGTTAAGAGACTCCCCAGTCCTACTGCAGAGATCTCCCCAGCCTGGTGCCCCTCCAAACTCAGACCTTCCAGAGACACCTCGGCTCACATTGAGAGACTCCCTAGTTCAATACCTAGAGATTCCTTAGCCCAGGACACTCCTTGAAGAGACCACCCCACTCCACCCCAACCTCATCTCACCACATCTAAACCACCCTCAGGTACTGGCTGGCAAACCACCCTGAGGCGGTGCACCAGGAGCCACAGCTGGAAGAAGTGATAGGACGTTTCTGGGCCGCTGTGGCCCAGGAGGGCAACTTGGCCCAGAGAAGCCTGGGAGATGCCTCCAACCTGTGAGTCAGCCCCATGTCCCTTCCCCACTCCTGTGCTACTCATCCACCTCCCTGCACACCCCATACCCTCAGCTCTGGGCCACTCCAATACCCTGCCCCTCTTGCTCCCAGCCTGAGCCCTGGTGGCCCTGGCCCACCACCCCCCATGAGCAGCCCAGGCTTAGGCAAAAAGCGCAAAGTGTCCTTGCTTTTCGACCACCTGGAGACGGGGGAGCTGGCTCAACACCTCACTTACCTGGAGTTCCGGTCCTTCCAGGCTATCACGGTGAGGAGCCCGTCCCTGCCCCACCTAGAGCAGGGGGGGGACTGGGGGGGGCGTGCCTGGCATGCACATCTGGCAGCATCTCAGACTCTCAAACCTGGATGGTAAAGGGTCCAGAAAAATGAGTTAAACTGGCTGAGCACAGAGCCCCCCGGGTTCAAATCCCAGCAGTCCTTTCTTACCTGTATAACTTTGAACTAGTTTCTCAATCTCTCCGGGACTCACTTGTAAAATGGAGGTCATAATACTTCCTAGTTGGGAGAATTAAATTAATATGTCCATTTAAAACTATGTATTGCTGAGACCAGCAGATAGAGCAGTGGTTATGTCACTGGACTCCCACATGGCCGACGGCAGTTTGAGTTCCAGACCTAGTAACTTTAAAATCTCATATGTGCATGTGTGCCCAAGATCCTGGGAGAAGAGTGGAGGAGAAGGGATTATGGTGTAGCCCTACTCCCGGGGGGATGATTTCTCACTTTATCTCTCACTGTCTCTGTCTCTCTCTGGTGAGCGCACATGTCCTAATGGAGAAACCTAAAAGAAAAGTTTATTGCCATGCCTGGCACGTAGTAAGAGCTCAAAAATATTTTATCAATTATTTTAATTTAACTTTACTTATTTATCCATTTAAATTTGACCAGAGAGAGACAGAGTGAGAAAGAAAGTGAGAAAACAAGCCACCAAGTCCAGGACTCGAACCACAGTCAGCCATGTGGGAGTCCAGCACCCTTAACCGCCACACCACCTGCCGACCCCTACATTTTCATATTATGAAAATAATACGAACTTTTCCCCCCTAAAAGTTATTTATTTAATTCCATTTGTTATTACCATTTTTCAATTTGACCAGAGAGAGAGGGGAAAAGGGAAAGGGAAAAGGCAAGCCGCCAGGTCCAGGACTCAAACCGCAGTCAGCCATGTGGGAATCCAGGGCCTTTAACCACCACACCACCTGCTGGCCCCAATATGGATTTTTTTGAAGACCACTCATATATATATGCAAATATACATGGGCAGTGGATGTCTGGAAGGCAAACTCCTTGAGCAGAAGTCAATCTCAAGTCCTCCAGCCTTCCCCATCCTTTTCATTGCTGACTGTATGTATACCAGACAGAAATACAATTCAGAGGGTAGAGACTGGCTTCCCACCCTGACACGCACCTGTGGCCCTGGACAAACTGCTTATCCTTTCTGTGATTCAATCGCCTCACCTCTAACATGACAGTAACAATCATAACAGTACTCACCTCACAGAGTTAATGAGGACATTAGTTAACAGGTCAAGTGCTCAGAATAGTGCCTGGCTTTATTTAAACGTTTCTCCTCAAAGGGGAGAGGACCATGGTGACGTCAGGGACATGTGGCAGCTTGCGGGGGAGACAGATGATAAAGTTACTCAGGCTTGACCAGGATAGGACATCAGATGGCGTGTGAGCACCATGTCACCCTGACCCACATCTCGCCCCCCAGCCGCAGGACCTGCGGGCCTACGTTTTGCAGGGCTCTGTGCGGGGCAGCCCGGCCCTGGAGGGTTCCGTAGCTCTCAGCAACAGCGTGTCCCGCTGGGTGCAGGTCATGGTGCTGAGCCGTCCTGGGCCCGCACAGCGCGCGCAGGTGCTGGACAAGTTCATCCACGTGGCACAGGTGAGGCCCGCCCTGCCTTCCTGCTCACATTCTGGGTGCGGGTGGCCAGCGCCACTGGGGCAGCTTCCTAACCTGCATTCCAACCCGGCTGAGGCTTATAGACACCTGACACCAGCGGGGGTGCTGTCAAGCACCCCCTGGCCCAGCTCATCACCCGCCACGCTCCACTCTGCCTCTGCCTCCAGGCAACAGTCCTGGCGTTCTAACCCGAGAATGTGGCTGTACTTCTTCCCGGACTTGAGGTCGCGGCGTCAAACTCTCCTTGGCCCCAACTGCCGGCCGTAGATGTGGCAATTGACAAAGTCCCTCCTGGCCCCATCTCCCAAGCCCGAATATTCTAAAGGAATATTAAAAGTGTCCCTTCCACGCTCCACCTTTGCATCATCCCTCACCGAGGCTCCAATTCCCAGTCCCTAGGCCCTGTTAGTCCCTTTGGGTCAGAGACCACATCCTTCCGGTTCCTCCCTGGCCCCGCCCCATTGTGCTATGCCCCTCCCTCCCCTTATCTCCCTCCTTTTCCCCTTCCCTCTCCGGACACCTTCCCTCCCTTCGGTGGAAAAGGGAAGTCCTCCGGCCTCCACCCCGCTGTGGCCACGCCCCTTTGCGTATTTCCACGCAGACCACGCCCTGCCTCGGGCTCTTTCTGTGTTTTGTTTTCTTCCTAACACGCCTGGACCTGTTGGTTATGGGTTGGCCGGGGTCACCCTGGCCCACTCTCTCCACAGTGACCTCTACCCTTCAAACCTGACAAAGGGGAGGGTGAGAGAATTCCCCTGATGCCACCAAAGCCTCTCACCTGACCCCTCCATCATTCTTTCCCCATTCACAGCTGCCTGGTTCCCAGGTCCTGCCCAGGGTTCATGCCTTCTTGTCCCTCCTCAAGGGACTCCCAGAACAGTCTGACCCCTAGATGCCTGGCATCTGTCTGGATCGATGCACACCTGTCTGCTCCCCAAATCTGCTCAACTGCTTCCCCATACCTTTCTAAACTCACAGAAATCTATCGCCTACCTGACCCCCAGATACGACATCTCTGTTACCCACAGTCTGCCCGAGACACCACCTTCCCTCACATGTGATGGCCACACTAGTCCACACCCACACATGCCTGGGACCTCAGCTCTACTGGGATGCTCTCACTGAACTCCTTGCGTGACCTTTCTAAGACACCTACTGTCTCTGCATTGTCTCCCTTCCTAGAGGCTTCACCAGCTGCAGAATTTCAACACACTGATGGCGGTCACGGGGGGCCTATGTCATAGTGCCATCTCCAGACTCAAGGACTCCAATGCCCACCTGAGCCCCGACAGCACCAAGGTGAACCCCTGCTAGCACCCCCAAAGTTCCAAATGGTCAGCTGTCCTGAATCCCCACGCTTAAATTCTCAACCCCCGTCAATCCCTGCCCAGGGGCCCTGGCCCTCCAAATGCCATGTACCCCAAGCTCTGTCTGCATTCTTCCTCCCTCCACCATGCTGCCTGTGCTCAGTGTGTCTGGTCTCAAGCTAGACTGTGAGGGAGAGAGATAAGTGATACTAGCAGAGAACGCGCAGGTGCCTCACACACCCCAACATGCTGACCCAAGGGAGTGACATGGCTTGGGGATGTCCTGGGTGGGGATGTGTCTGGGAAGAGTAAGTCAATCAAGAGCCTGGTGTGTGGCTGCGGTCCAGGAAGTGGCAGCAAACTGGGTTAGAAATGCCCAGGGAAAGACCCTGTGAAGTCTTACAAGCTCAGCTAGGTGTTTGGGCTTTATTCGGAGGGCAAAGGGGAGCTAGGGAAAGTTTGGGAGAGATGACAGTAAACATATCAGATTGGGTTTTTAAGAAATCACTCTAACCTAGTAAATGGGGAATAGTAGGGCCTTACTGAGATGGGGTCTCAAGGGGAAGAACAGTTGGGGGCTGATGCTGGGACCAGCATGGGATATGGAAGGGCTCAGAAGGTGTCCAAAATGCCATTGGGGGGTCTGGAGCCCACATGGGAGGCTACTAGGATACTCCCTCCAGGGGGCTCAGAGAACAGAGCCAGCCTGCTGGATAACATGCCCCCCATTTCTTGCCCCTCCCACACAGGCCCTGCTGGAGCTGAATGAGCTCCTGGCCTCCCACAACAACTATGCCTGCTACCGCCGCACCTGGGCCAACTGCACAGGCTTCCGGCTGCCCGTTCTGGGTGTGCACCTCAAGGACCTGGTGTCCCTGCACGAGGCACAGCCTGACAGGTTGCCTGATGGTCGCCTGCACCTCTCCAAGCTGAACAGCCTCTACCTGCGGCTGCAGGAACTGGCAGCTCTCCAGGGGCAGCAGCCCCCCTGCAGTGCCAACGAGGACCTGCTGCATCTGCTCACGGTGAGCTGCTTGCCCTGCTCACGCCAGACTCCCAGGGTCTGAGCCCCAGAGTACTGAGAGTGAGCATCCTGGGCAGGTGAGGGTCTGCAGGACCAGCATGGAAGAGCGCTGGAATCAATGCACAGGTTTTGAAGCCAGAGCTTCTGGGTTTTTTCCCCAGCTGTGCGATCTTGAGTAAGTCACTTAACCTCTCAGCCTTAATTTCCCTATCTGCAAAATGGGAAAACGATATTAGAACCCACTTCAGAGGGTGGTTAAGAAGAATCAACCAGTCTCATAATACATGTAAAGTACTTCTGAAACACAGTGAGCTCTATATACAGGATACATTTTCCCTCCTGATTCCCCCGGGGACTTAAGTATCCACTGATCTGAAGAACTCTAGACTTCTACACTACCCTTCCAGATTCTGAGCTTCTGATGCCAATAGTCCAAAATTCCAGGAATCTAACAAAAAGCTAATACCAAGTATTGATCATCTACCATGCACCAGGCTCTGTGTTAATTAAATAGTCCACATATCACTTCATTCCGTATCGCACCATTATGAAGCGGGGACCCTTATTGTGCCCGTTCTATGAGTTAGGAAACTGAGGCCCAACCACATGAGGTCACTTGCCCACTGGCCCACAACAGTCAAACTAGGAGTTAAATTTTGAGCCCACGTGTTAATATATGTTAACAACTACACTGTGGGGGCCGGCACGTGGCATAGTGACTAAGGGGCTGGACTCCCGCATGGCTGACTGCAGTTCGAGTTCCAGACCTGGCAGCTTGAAAATCATACGGGGCATGTGTGCAGTGTGTGCCCAAAATCCCAGGATGAGAATAGAGGAAAAGGAATGGCGGCATGGCCATCGCCCCCCCCCCCCGCCCCCGAGGGATGATTTCTCATTTTCTCTCTCACCATCTCTCTCTGATGAGTGCACGCCTATGGTAAACACCTAAAAAAATAATAACTACACTATGTTCTAAGATGATGAGTGTAGAATGTCAGCTGTGATTCACCTAAAGATTCTTCTTTTCATTTTTCTAAAGATTTATGTATTTCTTTTGTAAAAATTATTTCATTTCATTTATGATTTTTACTTTATTTTTTAAGAGGTTTTTGCCTTGGGCCACATGCGTTCACTGGAATGAGAGGGACAGAGACGGTGAGAGGGAAAGTGAGAAATCACCCATGGGAGGATGGCCGTGCCACAGTCACTTCTCCTCCATTCTCCTCCCAGGATCTTGGGCACACACGTTCACATCCCAAGCATGAGTTTATTTTTCTTTTCTTTTGAGAGGTTTTTGCTACTGTGTGGGTGCATTCGCCAGAAAGACAGACAGAGAGACAGAAAGCAAGAAATTACCCTCCCAGGGGGAATGGCCACGCTGCAATCCCTTGTCCTCTATTCTCTCGGGATCTTGGGCACGCACACACACGCACCTGGCGTGAGTTTAAGCCACCAGGTCCAGAACCCAAACTGCGATCAACTACATGGGAGTCCAACAACATAGCCATTACGCCAACCGCTGGTTCCCATGCCCAACATGAGTTTCAAGCCACCAGCTCCAGGACTCAAACTGTGGTCGGCCATATGGGAGTCCAGCAACATAACCCCTATGGTATCTGCTAGCCCCAATTATTATTATTATTTTATTTTGCTGTGGAGCATATGTGCTCACCAGAAAAACAAGAGAGAGAGAGACATCCAGAGAGAGAGAGAAAGCAAGCCTCCAGGTCTGGGACTTGAACCATAGCTGGCCATGTAGAAGCCCAGCACCTTAACCACCATGACACCTGCTGACCTCAAGATTTACTTATTTCCTCTATAAGCAAAAGACAGAGAAAGAAACAGAGACATCACTCCCTTAAGGTCTTGACACTGTGATCCACCTACAGCGTCAGCCAGCCAGGAACACAGACACACGCGTGCTCGGCACACTCAGGGAGGTCTCCAGATTCAAACCTGGAACCTTTCCACATGGGTCACCACTGCTACCATCCAGTCCCCTGATGATTTTTAATTTTATTTAAGAAACAGGGTCTCATTATGTAGCCCAGGCAGGCCTCAAATTCACAATCCTGTGTCAGCCTCCCAAGCAGCTGGGATTACAGGAGCGTGCCACCATACCCAGCTCCCCTGAAGATACTGAAATTGAGGGAGGCTGAGACCCTAAGGACCATGTAGTTGAAGACTAAAAAGTAGATTTCAGACCCTAGGGCAGGACCAGTTTTATCACTGGCAGGACCCAGTGAAAAATAAAAACATGAGGCTCCTTGCTCAAAATCATTGAGTTTGAAGTTGAAGACAGCAGGGAAGTAAAGGATCATTGGCTTATAAAGCCAGCCCCCACCACCCCATAGTGCACAGCCCCTAAAGAGCCTAAAGCTCTGGGCCTTGCCATCAGCCTACATTTTTTTTTTTTTTTACAGTTTTTTGCCAAAGGGCAAGTACACTCACCAGGGAAAGAGAGAAAGAGAGAGACAGTGAGAAGAAAAGTGAGATATCACCCCCCAAGGGGGGTGCCCATGCCACAATCCCTTCTCCTCTACCCTCCTCCTGGGATTCTGAGCAAGCACGCATACTCACCTGGCATGATTTGCAAACTGCTAGGTCCAGGACTCAAACCACAGGGGGCTATGTGGGAGTCCAGGCCCTTAACAACCATGCCACCTGCTGGCCCCATCAGCCCACATATGTATTTTATTTTAAAGATGGTTTAATTTTATGTATCAGTATTATTATTTTTTTTAATTTGCTACAGGGCATGTGTGCTCACCAGAAAGCAAAGTCGCCAGGTCTGGGATTTGAACCACGGTTGGCCATGTGGGAGTCCAGCACCTTAACCATCACACCACCTGCTGGCCCCAGTCCACATATTTATTAAGCACTTGCTGGGAGCACTCAGTACTTGGAGCACTGGGGGCAGTGCAGGAAGTGAGTCAGAAAAAAAGTTGGTGCTCTTCTGGGGCTGACAGTCTAGCGGTGGAGACAGCCAAGAAACTAAAGTGATATATAGAATCACTTTTCTGGGGAAAGTGCTAGAGAAAAAAAATCAAGTAGAAGGCTGATCCTGTAGCCTACTGGTTAAGGAAGCTGGATCCTACATGGTTGACCAAAGGTTGAATTCTGGATCTGGTGGCTTGAAAAACACATTGGGCACATGTGTATGCATGCCCCAAATCCTAACAGGATGGAGAGAGAGGGGAGAAGAGATTGCGGCATGACCATGCCCCTTTTGGAGGTGCTTTGTCCCTTCCTCTCTCTGGTAAGCAAATATACCCTCTGACAATTAAAAAAATAATGATAAGAGGGAGAGAGAAACACAGCAGAAAAGGCATAGAACATGACAGGTTGCAATTAAGCAATATTTTTTTTCTTTTTTTGGAGAGGTCTTTGCTATAGGGTGCGTGTGCTCGCCAGACAGACAGAGAGAGACAGAGAGACAGAAAGCGAGAAATCACCCCCCAGGGGGGATGGCCACACCGCAATCCCTTCTCCTCCATTCTCCTCTCAGGATCTTGGGCACGCACGACACGCGCCCGGTGTGAGTTTAAGCCACCAGGTCCGGGATTCAAACCACGGTCGACTTCGTGGGTGTCCAGCGACATAGCCATTTCACTAACTGCTGGTCCCAGCAATTAAGCAATATTTTTTAAAAGGCCTCAGTAAGAAAATGGCATTCCAGGACCAAGGGAAAATGAATGGGTGCTTGGTGAGGAAGGCCTTAGGGGTCCCCAGAGAAGAGGGGCTTTGAGAAGAGGATGGAGAGTGGAGGTTGAGGCAGGGCCACAGGCTATAGATGGGCACGAGGAGGGATCTGTAATGTTCCTGCTCTCTCCTAGCTCTCCCTGGATCTCTTCTACACAGAGGACGAGATCTACGAGCTTTCTTACGCCCGGGAGCCGCGCTGTCCCAAGAGTCTGGTGAGACTTGAAACCTGACCTTTGACACCGCCCCCCCAACCTATGCATTGACTAACTGTGCTCCTCTGTCCCTGCCCTAGCCACCCTCCCCCTTCAAAGTGCCTTTGGTAGTGGAGTGGGCCCCTGGTGTGACGCCCAAGCCAGACAGGGCAACCCTGGGTCGGCATGTAGAACAGCTGGTGGAGGTAAGGGGGGCCTTGCTGCTCGGGGCCAGGGAAGGCATCTGTATCGCCCTGACACTGGAGGAGAAGGGGGCTAAGACCCTGGCATCACACCGTGGCCATCCGGCCTTATGCTGTCTTTCCCATGCTCCACCAAAGTCTGTGTTCAAGAATTATGACCCTGAAGGCCAAGGAACCATCTCTCAGGAGGACTTTGAGCGGCTCTCAGGCAGCTTCCCCTTCGCTTGCCATGGGCTTCACCCACCCCCGCGCCAGGGGTGAGTAGCCCAGACTCACGGGTCCCCTGCAGACGAGGATGCTGCAGCTGCCTGGCTCCCCGTCTAGAGGAGTAGGGGCCAGTCATGCATGGTCTCTGCCCCCAGGAGTGGCTCCTTCAGCAGAGAGGAGCTAACAGGGTACCTGCTGCGCGCCAGCGCCATCTGCTCCAAGCTGGGCCTGGCCTTCCTGCACACCTTCCATGAGGTCACCTTCCGCAAGCCCACCTTCTGTGACAGCTGCAGCGGCTTTGTGAGCACTCGGCGCCATGGTCACCCCAAGGACCCACCCCCTGCAGTCTCCAGCTCCTCACAGCCACGCTTAGAAAGCCAGCCCTGCCCTGGAGTGTGGACGGTCTTCAAACCCCAGATAATCCCACATTTCAGGGACCAGCAGGGGGCGTGGTGGTTGAGGTGCTGGACTTCCACAGGCTGAGTCTCAGACCTGGTGGGTTGCTCTCTCACTTTCCCTCCCTCTCTTTCTCTCTCTCTGGTGAGTGCACATGTCCAAATTAAAAAAAAAAACAAACAAACAAAAAAAAACTGATAAATAAAACTAGTCTTTAAAAAAAAAAAGAAAAAAGTTAAAAGAAAGAAAAGTCCTACATTCCAGAAAATCTAGCCCAGCCTCAACTAATCCCCACATTCCCTAACACCCTGGATAATCTCCAAATTCCATATAATTTTCAAATCTCAGATCATCTCTGCCCTGGACAGTCAACTAAGCCATGATAGTATCTAATAGCAGGGTAATCTGAAATGCTGGGTTATCTACAAACTTGGATAGATCCTGTCCAAACAGAATCAACCTCCAAATCTTTTTTTTTTTTTTGAGAGGTTTTTGATATAGGGCGCATACGCTCACCAGACAGACAGAGAGAGACAGAGAGACAGAAAACGAGAAATCATCCCCCAGAGGGGATGGCCACGCCGCAATCCCTTCTCCTCCATTCTCAACTCGGGATTTTGGGCATGCACGCACACGTGCCCAGCGTGAGTTTAAGCCATTGATCGGGTCTGGGACTCGAACCGCAGTCGACTACGTGGGAGTCCAGCGACATAGCCATTACGCTAACTGCTGGTCCCCAACCTCCAAATCTTTAAACTCCAAATCATTTAAATCCTGGATAATTGACAAATCCAAGGTATCTTCGAACCCTGAACGACAGACAAGTCTCGATCTCCCAACCAAGACTAAGACATTCACCCTGGATTACTCCCCAGGTGCACTTACTCAGTCACTACATAGGTACTGAACACCTTCTATGCGCCAGGCAGGTCTTTTTCCTCTTTTCTTTTTTTTAGTTTGCCCTAGGGCATGTGCACTCACCAGAAAAAGAGAGAGAGAAAGTGAGAAAGCACCCCCTCCCATGTGGGATGGCCATTACGCAATCCCTTCTCTTGGGACTTGGGGCACGCATGCACACACACCTGGCATGTTTTTCAAGTACTGGGTCCAGGACTCCAGCAGTCAACCCTGTGGGATCAAGCCATTTTAACCACCATACCACCAGCTGGCCCTGTGCCAGGCAGTTTTATGCCCTCAGGATACAACAGGCACAACCCCTGCCCACAGAACTGACATTTTATAAACTCCAAATTTTACCTTTTTTTTTTTTTTTTTTTTTAATGAACCTGTTTTTCCTTGAGTGAGAGAAACAGATGGCGCTCACACCAGGGTCTTGACACTGGACTCTACCCTAGCCTCAGCCAGCTCTGGTTATGGGCACACATGTGCCTGGCATACTTCAGGGAGGTCTCTGGACACAAACCCAGCACCTTCCCGTGGAGTTCAGCTTCAGCCTCACAGAGCGTCCTGTTTTACTGCTGTATCACTATCCGGTCCCAAAGTTTAATCTAATTCTAATATCCTCAATGATCCCCAAACTTGGGAATAATCTCCACATTCCTTTCATTCTATTGAAATCTCTAGCCTAGAGAATTTTCCAAACCTGAGTAGCACCTACATGGCCACTTCCCTCCAACCCACAGCCCCTCCTCCATAGCCTGGGTAACCTATTCTGCTTTCTCTTCAAGCTCTGGGGTGTCACCAAGCAAGGCTACCGCTGTCGAGGTGAGTGGGACTTCACCAACTGGGAGTTGAATGTACCACCTGCCTCCTGGAAGGAAAGGGGGCACAGCTGCCCCTCCGGCTACTAACTGCTGCCTCCCTGCAGACTGTGGACTGTGCTGCCACAAACACTGCAGAGACCAAGTGAAGGTGGAGTGTAAGAAGAGGCCAGGGGTCAAGGGTGATGTAGGACCCCCAGGAGCCCCTGTCCCACCCACCCCAGCTGCCAATGCCAGCTCTGGTAAGATCCCAGGCATCCTGGGAAGGGGCTCCATGGAGTGGGTTAATTCCAAGGCTATGAGGCCCTGTCTATCAGGCCCACTTCCTTCCGCCCATCCCCACAAACAGGCCCCGAGGAAAACCTCTCCTACACACTATCCCTGGAACCTGAGACCAGGTGCCATGTTCGCCATGCTTGGACTCAGACAGAGTCCCCACACCCTTCCTGGGAACCAGAGACGGTAAGGAGGAACTTTCCCCCACCCCCAGCTAGATACAGGGGGAAACCAGACAGATTTGGGGAAGCATAGAAAAGTAAAACTGCAGAGTCCTTGGTTACTTGGGTATAGGCACTGGTTAATTAATTAATTTATTTATTTTTTGAGAGGCTTTTGCTATAGGGTGCGTGCGCTCACCAGAAAGATGGAGGGAGTCAGAGAGACAGAAAGCGAGAAATCACCCCCCAGAGGGGATGGCCACACTGCAATCCCTTTTCCTCCATTCTCCTTCCGGGATCTTGGGCACACACGCACACGCACCCGGTGTGAGTTTAAGCCACCGGGTCCGGGACTCGAACTGTGGTCGACTACATGGGAGTCCAGCAACATAGCCATTATGCCAACTTCTGGTCCCGACACTGCTTAATTTTAACACTGATAGGAAAACAGAAGCTTCATATGAGGGGAAGGGGAGAGGTCGCCACTAGAATAGAACAAGGGAAAAAAAAAAACAGTAAGATAGTAAGAGAGATTAACGTTTTTGTTTTGTTTTGTTTTGTTTTTTGGTACAGATTTTTGCTTTAGGGCACTTGTGTTTGCCAGAGAGACAGAGACAGTGAGAGGGAAAGTGAGAAATCTCTCCCCCAGGTGGGGTGGGCACACTGCAATCCCTTCTCCTCCATCCTCCTCCCAGGATCTTGGGCACGCACACACATGCACCAGACTTAAGTTTCAAGTTACCAGGTCTGAGATTCGAACCACAGTTGGCCATATGGGAGTCCAGCAATGTAACCACTGCTCCATCCGCTGGCCTCAAGGCCAAATACTTTTAAAGCTACAGGAAATGTCAGTGAAGTCAAAATTCCACCCTTCAAAGACAGAGATTCTCAGACTGGATTTGAGAATAAGGTTCAGGGGACATCCATTTATCGCTTCACCACAGACTGGTGAGGCCCTGGCATGAAGCATCTCCTAGATACGTCACATTCCCTGTGTCCATCACTGTCTTCCTCTTTCAAGGCCTCCTTCTCGGCAGCGGTGCCCCTCAAGGCCAATTCCTAGACATCATCTCGGTCTCTTCTCTCCCTGCTCCCCTCCACACCAGCCCTGAGTCTGGCCGCTCTGTCTCCAGCAGGAACCCCATTCACGTACCTTTGATGAAGCATCCATCCTTTTACGACAAAACAAAGTTTCCTTCTCCCATCACAGTGGCTGTTAATCACACTCCTCCTCACTAGTACCTGTGCAGCTCTGTGCTGTGTGCATTGACACTCAAGGGTCATCTCAACTCCCTCGGTCCCCATGTCAGACAAGGAGACTGAGACTCAGCGAGGCGAAGTCCTGCCCCGACATGGCAGGGCTCCCAAGGCTTGGAGGCAGGACTCAAACCCAGCTTCTGACCACTGTGCTATGTTGCTGGCTGGGGGGGGCCAGGATGGAGTGGGTAAGGTTCCAAACCCAGGTTCCAGAGACAGGAGAGAAGGCTGGGATGAGGGAACAAAGAGGGACCCTGAGGACACCTGAGTCAGAACAGATCTCTCCCCTGCTCAGAGAACCCCCTCCCCCAGGCTCTTCCCACTCAGGGTAAAAGCCAGAGTCCTCCCTGTGATCCACAAAGTTTCCTCTGTCTGCCCCATTACCTCTCTGACCGCACCTTCCACCCCTCACTCATCCTGCTCCAGCAACAGGGACCTGGATGTGCCCCGAATACTGCTACTACCTCAGGGCCTCTGTGCTGGCTGTTCCCTGCGTCTGGAATACTTCCCCAGAGGCCTGCTTGGCATCCTCTTTAGGATTATATTCAAGTGCCACGTGCTCCATGAGGCCTTCCACTATCGCGCCCAAAGATACCATCTTCACCTCCAGGCCAATCCGCCTTCATATTCCTCCACAATACTGTCTCCATCTGACATACGATATATTTTACCTATTTATCTTGTTTAATGTCTGCCCCTCCTCACCAGAATTGTCAGCTCAGGAAAGCAGGGAGATATATATATTTTTTAATTTGCCAGAGAGATGTGCACTGGCCAGAGACAGAGTGAGGTGAAGCACCCCCAGGGCATATGGTCAAGCCGCAATCTCTTCTCCATCTCTCCTTCCTTTTGGGATTTTAGGCACACACACACATATACCCAAGCGTGTTTTTCAAGCCACTGTAGCCAGGACTTGAACCATGTAATCAGCCATGTGAGTGAGATCTAGCTTCCTTAACCACCAGGCCACAGGGTTGGCCCAGAAAGCAGAGTGGTATTTTTTGTTTTTTTTTGTTTGTTTGTTTGTTTGCTATAGAGAGCATGAGCTCACCAGAGATAGAGATGGGGGTGGGGGATATGTGAGAAAACACCTCCCAGGGAGGATGGCCACATCGCAGTCCCTTCTCCTCCATTCTCTTCTTGGGATGTTGGCATACAGACAAATGTACCCAGCATGTTTTTCAAGCTACAAGGTCTGTGACTCAAACCACGCAGCCAGCCACGTGGGATCCAGCAGCCTTAACCTCCATAGCATCATCCGCTGGCCCTGAAAGCAGGGACTTTAACCTGTGCCCTCCCTTGTTGTGTCCCCATGACCTAGAACAGAGCTGGTAACACTGCAGGCACCTGATAAATGCTATCTGTCACCTGAATGTATTTTCCTTGTGCCCACAGGAAGGGAACAACGAGATGCGGGCGACCAAAGGACTCTGTGTGGCAGAGCAGCAGGGGCCCGTCCAGACCCAAGGGCAGAGACCCCCACCCCTCCACCAAACCAAGCACCCCTGACCTGGCCCCCACAGAGATAGGTTCTCCAGCTGTCATAAATTTATTTTCCAGAAAACACAGTTCTTGGTGTTGAGTGGTGACGACGGGCAGGACATCTGGGGCCTCAGGAACAGGGTGAGGGGGAATGGGTGCCAGGTGTCAGGGAAACCCTTAAGCTACTCCCAGAGATGGGTGTCAGCACCTTGTGGACAGCCCCCCCTCCCAGCACCAGTCCTTTACTTCTTCTTCTTCTTGCGGCCCCAGTTCTGGCGGCCTGCCTTCCGTCCACCTCCATCTTCTCTTCGGCTCCGCCACGTGGGCATGGGAGCCTCCAGCTCACCGGGCCGGCCGCCCCGGTCTGGCACGTTGCCCATAAGAACCTGAGAGTTGATTAGACTTGAGTTTCAGAGGAAAAAAACCTACCTTGAGCAAGGGGGTCAGAGAGTAAAGGGAATAGCATGAGGTTGAAAAAGAAGGGCAGAGGTTAATTTGGGTACAGTGGATGGGAGAGACATGGAAAATAAAACATAGAACGTTCAAACTGGGCTCCAAGGGTCTCAGCAAGAGGGACAATGACGGGGAGGCTATCCAAGTCCACACCCAGTACATCAAGAGGACCTCAACTCTGTCTATTTCATATACGGGGCTTTGAATAACAGGTAAAAGTGGCAAATTACTTTTTTTAAAAAAAAGTTTTGTGGGAACCAGCAGTTAGCGTAATGGCTATGTCGCTGGACTCCCACATAGTCAACCACGGTTTGCGTCCCGGACCCGGTGGCTTAAAACTCACGCCGGGCGCGTGTGTATGCGTGCCCAAGATCCTGAGAGGAGAATGGAGGAGAAGGGATTGCGGTGTGGCCATCCCCCCTGGGGGGTGATTTCTCGCTTTCTGTCTCTATGTCTCTCTCTCTCTGTCTGGCGAGTGCATGCGCCCTATAGCGAAAACCTCTCCAAACAAACAAACAAACAAACAAAAAGTAAATAAATAGGGGCTGGCAGGTGGTGTGGTGGTTAAGGGTGCTGGACTCCCACACAGGCAACCACAGTTCGAATCTCGAACTTGGCGGCTTGCTTTCTCTTTTTCCCTCTCTCCCGCTTGCTCTTGCTCTGTCCCTCTCTGGTCAAATTTTAAAAATAAGTAAGTAAATAAATAAAGTTAAATAAAATAATTCTTTTTTTTTTTTGAGAGGTTTTTGCTATAGGGCGCGTGCACTCGCCAGACAGACAGAGAGAGACAGAGAGACAGAAAGCAAGAAATCACCCCCCAGGGGGGATGGCCACACCACAATCCCTTCTCCTCCATTCTCCTCCCGGGATCTTGGGCACGCACGCACACACAGACAGAGAGAGACAGAGAGACAGAAAGCGAGAAATCACCCCCCAGGGGGGATGGCCACACCGCAATCCCTTCTCCTCCATTCTCCTCCCGGGATCTTGGGCACGCACGCACACACGCCCGGCGTGAGTTTTAAGCCAGCGGGTCCGGGACGCGAACCGTGGTCGACTACGTGGGAGTCCAGCGACATAGCCATTACGCTAACTGCTGGTCCCAATAAAATAATTCTTAAGAAAAACTCTCAAAGGGAACCAGCAGTTAGCGTAATGGCTATGTCGCTGGACTCCCACGTAGTCGACCGCGGTTCGCGTCTCGGACCCGGTGGCTTACAACTCACGCCGGGCGCGTGTGCGTGCGTGCCCAAGATCCCGAGAGGAGAATGGAGGAGAAGGGATTGCGGCGTGACCATCCCCCCTGGGGGGTGATTTCTCGCTTTCTGTCTCTATGTCTCTCTCTGTCTGGTGAGCGCACGCGCCCTATAGTGAAAAACCTCTCCCCCCCCCCCAAAAAAAAAAAAAAAGAAAAACTCTCAAAAAAAAAACAAGTTTGCCTTACTCTACTGTACTAGAGTATTATTCCCTAATACTCTCCAGATAAGACTTTTTTTTTTAAAGGTTTTTGCCCTAGGGCACATGAAGACTAAAGATGCCAGGCCCTTCCCTTCCCCAGGAACCCACCTTGTTGATGGCACAGCAGGTCCCTCGACGGGCAGCTATGCTGGTAGCTGGGACGAGACGAGACAGGTCGGCTCTGGCAGCCAGGACATGTGCAATGGAGACATCTGATTCCGGGGTCAAAACCTCTCGAATTGGGATCAGTGCTGCTTTCATGGCCTTTCCTTGGGCCTGGAAAGGGGTGCATAGAGAAGGTGCCAAGAGCCCTCCTCAAGTGAAATCTCTCACCTTGGAAGCATCTCCTTCCCATCCAGGGCCTCACTGCCCACATCTCTAACTAAGGGGTGTAGCACTTAAGACACTTTCAGCTCAGAGCTGAGAATTTCAGAATTGCTCTGCAGGGCTTGGGATTCTAGAAGCCACAAAACTGTAAAATGGCCTGGGCCTCAGAATCTAAAGAGGGTAATATTCCTGACCCTCATTCCTGCCCCCTGCAGCTGTAGCCCCCACAACCGGGCCACCCTGCTCCTGCCAAAGTCCATTACCCACACCTCTGCGCGATCGCTCCAGTGGAAAGCAGACGTTGTGAGGTCCAGGCGCTTGAGGAGGAGGCAGCGGCGGCAGCAGTACTGATCTCTCATGCTGTGGGACAGCGACTCCAGTGCTTCCTGGGAGACAAGGTCTCTGTCATGCCAGGGGTCCCTCTCACTTCCGTCTGAGTAACAGCACTGTTCACATATAGCCCTACACAGTCTTACCCATCTGGGTGCATCCAGCGGGTGGCTGAGGAGGGGCTGCATGGACCCTGGAGGCAGGGAAGGCAGCAGCTCTGAGATCTGATTGGAGAAGAAGGCCATATGGGCAGAAAAGTGATTAACCCCTCCACAGACACCAGCTCCCCAGGTCCTGAGGAACCAGGCCATGGAAGCGAGAATGACTCTAGAAAAACACCCCTGTGTTTGGGAGACTCCTGCCAGTGCTACTTTTGGAGAGGACCCAAGGAAGGTGGGGTGGCCTGGGTGGGGAAGGGACTCTGACTCTTTACCCTAGCGTGCAACTCCCGTAGCAGCAGGCTAGCCGGAGTCCCAGGTGTGGGTCTGGGCAGCCCCAGGGCTTGGAGGGTAAGGACCAGTTCCTGGACCATGCCAGATCTTTCCTCTGGTCCTTCCCCCATGAGCAGTACAGGGCTGGAGTCCTTCAGGGAGTGTAGGTGCAGGAGGCGGGCAGCCTGGAGTTCGGAGCAGAGAAAGCCTAAAAGCAGGAGAAAGCAGTGCCATGGAGGGGGTCTGGGACTCCAGCACAGGAATCAAAATGCTGCATCAGCCTGGAAACCTTACTTTTCAGTGCCGGTTCTAGAGTCCTGGCTCCGCCTCCGGAGACCCACTCCCCTCCTCGGCTCTGCCGCCCACCGGTAGGGCTCCCTTCTAACCCAATCTACTTGAACTTCCAGAACCTCCTCGCGCGTCTCGGAACCCTAAGCCCACCCAACTCTCACCCCGCCTACCTCAGACCCTCTGTCCCGCCTAGAAGCTCTGACCACGCCCCTGCAGCCCCGCCTCCCGGCTCCCCGGCTCCTCCCAGCCCGCCCGCTCCAGAGGTCGCAGCCTCGCCCTCTTTCGCACCCCAGCCCCGGGTCCCGAGGCTTACGCAGCAGGCTCAGGCCTGCGCCCGGCCCCCGCAGCGTGGTTGCGCAGTCCCCGCCGCAGAGCGCGCGATCCGGGCAGTGCAACTCCCGCAGCAGGCCCGCCAACCGTGGCAGGAAGGTCTCCTCCGCGCCGGGGCCTGCGGGCAGCGGGAGCGTCAGGACGCGGCGCCCGCCGGGACCCGCGGCTCCGCCCCGCGACCGCCCGCTCCACACGTACCGTCACCCGTGCTCAGCACCTCGGCGCATTCCCCTGGCGGCTGCTCCAGGGCGCCCAGAGTCGCCAGCTCCGCCGCCAGCCGCGCGCACAGCGCCCTGAAGTCTGGGCAGGACGTGCCCCGCGACACCGCCCCCGGGAAACCCACGTACCTATGGCGGGGCCGAGGCAGCGGGAGCGGGTGAGGAAGTCAGTCAGAGTCCCTCTTCGTAGGGATTGAGGGCAATCCCGCCTTTCCTGCACCCGCGGCCACACCGCACGCCCTCTTACCCCAGTGCCAGCAGGTCCCGGGCCACCTCGGCTCCCTCTCGCGCCTCCGCCTCCTCCATGAAGCTTCACCTTTGGCCAGGCGCGCGCCCCCTGCCGGCCGCTTGCAGGCTCTGCCGGAGGAGTGCAGTGCGCTCTGGGCCCCGCCTGCCTATCGTCACGGCCAATCAACCTCTTCTCGCGAAGTAGCTCCGGCACTCTGATTGGTGCAGGAGGCGGCAGAGCCCGCCCTCAGGCCCGCCCGTACCGCCGTTCAAGTATCTGTCATGGTTGGGGAACGCCCCCTAGCGTTGTAAAGTCTGGAGTTGTGTTCAAGAGTCTGGGTGTTGCCGGGCTCGGTTCCCTGGCTACGTAAAAGCTACTGTCGTGTTTTCTTTTCCTCACTTGCCCTCTATTCTTTTCTTTCTTTTCTTTTTTTTTTTTTTTTTAAGAATTATTTATTCAGTTTTTTATTTATTCATTCATTTATTTTAATTTGACCAGAGAGTGAGAGAGAGAGAGGGAAAGTGAGAAAGCAAGACACCAAGTCCAGGACTTGAACTGTGGTCGACCCTGTGGGAGTGTCCAGCACCTTAACCACCATGCCACCTGCTGATCCCGTCCTCTATTCTTAAAGCACCCCACACTAAGTGTTGTTCACCCAACTCTGCCCTAAATCCAGAAATGCTTCCTTCCGCCTTAGGGCAGGGATAGTCAGCGGCCCAAGGAATCCCGGTTCACCCCTCACGTCCACTCCCCTCCCCCAGCTAGGCCCTTCTCATAAATTACAATGTGTCCATTAGGCCTTCACCCTCTCCCTCCCAAGGCCTGGGAGGGAGAGAGCAGGTGCAATACATCATCATGATTAAGAGATTGCACCCTAGGAGTAGGGCAGACGAAGGAGAGGTTTGACTGCGCCACTCACCAGCTGTTTTTCTTCTGTATTCTGTTCCTGCTAAATTGCTTCCTGTCTGCATAATGGGGATAATAACAGGTCCTGCCTCAGTGTTGTTCATATTCATTAAAGTCCTGTATGTAAAACTGCATAAATGTGGAACCAGCAGATTCCGTAATGGCTATGTCGCTGGACTCCCATGTAGTCCAGCAGTTCGAGTCCCGGACCCGGTGTTTTAAACTCATGCCAGGCATGTGTGCATGTGTGCCCAAGATCCCGAGAGGAAAATGGAGGAGAAGGGATTGCAGTGTGGCCATCTCCCCTGGGGGGTGATTTATTGCTTTCTGTCTCTCTGTCTCTGTCTTTCTGGCGAGCACATGCACCCTTAAAAAAAAAGTGCATACATGAGGAGTGGCCAGGTGGGACCAGCAGGTGGCATGGTGGTTAAAGGCACTGGACTCCCACATGGCTGACAGAGGTTCAAGTCCTGGACCTGGTGGCTTACTTTCTCTCTCTCTCTCTCTCTCTCTCTCTCTCTCTCTCTCTCCCCCTCTCTCCTCCTCCCTTCCTGGTCAAATCAAAAATATATAAAATAATGCTTTTTTTAAAAAAGTACATATAGGAGGTTGTTTAGGTCTCTTGTTCTGTTGCTAAAAACTCAATAGACTCGGAGTAGTTTATAAAGAATAGACGTTTATTGGGGCCAGCAGGTGGCGTGGTGGTTAAGAGCACTGGATTCCCACATGGCTGATCACAGTTCAAGTCTCAGACCTGGCGACTTGCTTTCTCACTTTCTCTCTTCCTCTCTCACTCTGTCCCTCCCTGGTCAAATTCAAATAAATAAATATACAAATAAATAAAGTTAAATAAATAATTTTTTATAAAAGAGGTTATTTAGCTCACTGTTTTGAAAGTCCAAAGCCAAAGGGCCACATCTAGTAAAGGGCTTTTTGTGGGTAGGGACTCTCTATAGAGTTCAAAAGCAGCACTCTTGTATCACATGGCAAGAGTTTCCATATGTCTATGTCTGGTCTGTGGGTTTTAATTTTTAGATAAATTTTTGCTATAGGACCCATGCATTCACCAGAGAGAGAGAGACAGAGACAGAAAGCGAGAAATCACCCCCCAGGGGGGATGGCCATGCTGGAATTCCTTCTCCTCCAGTCTCCTCTCGGGACTTTGGGCACGCACGCGCATGCCCTCGGCCTGAGTTTTAAGTCACCGGGTCCAGGACTCAAACTGTGGTTGACTATACATAAGAGGTCAGTGACAGTACTATTATACCATCTGCTGGTCCCTGGTCTGTGTTCTGGTCTTGCTCCTTCTCCTTATAAACCCACCAGACTCAGTAATGGGACCCTACAATGATGACTTAATCGAATCCTAATCACTTCCCAAATCCCCATAGTTGGGTTACGTTTCCATTTTTGCTATAGGGCACATGTGCTCACCAGGGACAGAGAGCAAAAGTGAGAAAACACCTCCCGGCTAAGGGGGGGTGGCCACCCTGCAATCCCTTTGCCATTCTCCTCCTAGTACTTTGGACGTGCATGCACATGCACTCGGCATGATTTTCAAGTCCCTGGGCCTGGGACTAGAACTACAGAGTTGGCCTTATGGGATCCAGCCACCTTAACCTTCACCCCACCTCTGGCCTTAAGTTTCCACCTCTTAATACCATCACAACTAAACTTCAGTACATGAATTTGGGGGACACATTGAAACCATAGTGGTGATACTCAATCAGGAATAATAACTGACATGTATTGAACAAATAGTGTGTGCAAGTGAGAAGTACACGGGTTTGAAGAGGATAAGTCACGGAATAAATTCATAGTGGTGCTAGGGCTCAAAGATCTAATTCAAAATTCCATGTTTTTCACCCATTGAATCTATTATTATTACAGCTGCTGTTATTACTGCTGCTGCTTTTTTTTTTTAAGAATCATTTATTTATTTAATTTGATTTATTCATTCATTTATTTTAATTTGACCAGAGAGAGAGAGAGGGAAAGTGAGAAAGCAGGCTACCAGGTCTGGGACTCGAACCACAGTTGGCCATACAGGAGTGTCCAGCACCTTAACCACCACACCACCTTAATCACCATACCACCTGCTGGCCCCCGTTTTAGCTTTTATTAAAAATAATAGTTTGAGGGACCAGCAGTTGATGGAACGGCTATGTAACTGGACTCCCATGTAGTTGACCACAGTTTGAGTCCTGGACCCGGTGGCTTAAACTCATGCCAGGCACGTGTGTGTGTGTGCCCAAGATCCCAAGAGGAGAACGGAGGAGAAGGGACTGTGGTGTGGCCATCCCCCCGGGGGGTGATTTCTTGTTCTCTTTCTGTCTCTGTCTTTCTGGCGAGCACACGTGCCCTATAACAAAAAACTCTCAAAAATAAATAAATAAATAAATAAACAAACAAACAAACAAATAAATAAATAAAATTGAGGAGCCAGCAGGTGGTGTGGTGGTTAGGGAGCTGGACTGTGGTTCAAGTCCTGGACCTAGTGGCTTGCTTTCTCATTTTCCCTCTCTCTCTGGTCAAAATAATAATAATATAATAACATTAAATAAAATAATCCTTTTAAAAAATTGTTTGGGGCCAGCAGATGGCAGACTGGTTATGTTGCTGGATTCCCACATGGCCGACCACGTTTTGAGTCCAAACCTGGAGGCCTGAAACTCACGCCAGGTGTGTTTATGTGCATGCCTGAAATCCCAAGAGGAGAATGGAGAAGGGATTACTGCATGGCCATCTCCCGGGGGGGTGATTTCTCACTTTCTGTCTGTCTTTCTCTGTATCTCCAGCGAGTCCATGTATGCTAGAGCAAAAATAGCTCTCAAAAAAAAAAAAAAAAAAAGCTCCAGCTCTGACCTCCAGTAGTTCCTAGGTAATTCTTTTGGGGAGAGGGGAGGAATCCTCAGGGGAGAACAAGGGCCAGAACTCGTTCCCCAGGGGCAGAGCGTATCCTTGTTCTAGTCTCTCAGTAGTCCCGTCTACCCAAGGCAGGGCACACAGGGGCCATGTGTTGACCTGAATAAAATATTAACAACTGGGCTAGCCTGTGCATGGTGGGGAAGGCAGCTGGATTTCACATGGCCAGCCTCACGCTTGCAGTCCCAGACTCTGGCTTGAGAAGTGTGCTGACGTGTGCACATGCTCAAAATCCTGAGAGGAGAAGGGAGTGTGGCATGGCCATCTCCTCTGGGGGTGCTTTCTCACTTTCTCTCTCTCTCTGGCAAGTGCACCCATCCTATAGCAAATAAATAAGATTTTTTTTTAAATTGCTCCCAGGTGGTGCAAGCAGTAGGGCATTGCTATGGAGGCTGGAGCTGCATGGGAGGCCCAGGTTTGGTTCCCTACTGATCTAAACAGGCCAGACATCATAGCACACATCTGTAATCCTAGCTAACCAGGAGATCAGAACAGAGCCTTGTGACATGCCAAGGCCCCGTCAAGAATGCCGATCTCAGGGACCAGGTGGTGGCACAGTGGTAATACAACTGGACCTGTGTGGGAAGGGGCCTGAGTTCGCATCCCCTCCCACTGCCCCGCTCCCACACCGACCTCCCTTAGCACACTGGGCAGGCATCCCTGACCTAGGCAGAGACTGGGGGTGGATCTCAGCATGAAGACTGCTGGCAGTGCCTCTCTCTCTTAAGGAAAAAAAAAAAAAAAAGTCTCTTTCAGCCAGCTGCAGTGGCATGGTGGTAGGCAGCACAACACTCCATGTTGCTGAGGCTGCATGTGAAGGCCCTGGGTTCAAATCCCAAGGTCTCCCTGTATATGCTGGAGGCATGCCTGTGACCTTGGTTGGCTGAGTCTGGGGATGGATGATGGCATGAAGACCTTGTTGGGTGTGCCTGTCTATCTCATGGAAGAAATAAACCTGAAAGAAAAATGGCCTCTCTCCCTCCCCCTCTCTCACGTTTATTCATTTTATGTTTTTGAGAAAGATTTTTGCTATAGGGCATGTGTGCTCACTGGGGGTACAAAGAGAGAGACAGAAAACGAGAAATCATTCCCAGAGGGGATGGCCACACCACAATCCATTCTCTTCTTGGGATTTAGGGCACACATACATGTGTCTGGCATGTTTTAAGCCACAGGGTCCAGGACTCAAATCGCAGTTAACTACGTGAGAGTACAACACCTTAGCCACTATGATACCTGCTGGCCCCTTCCTCTCTGGCTTTTTATTTTCTCTAAAGAATTATTTTATTTTATTTTAATTAATTTATTTTAATTTGACCAGAGAGGGACAGAGTAAAAAGAGAGAGAAAGCAAGCCACCAGGTCCAGGACTCAAACTGCGGTCAGCCATGTGGGAGTCTAGAACCCTTAACCATGACACCACTTGCCAGCCCCCTCTCTGGCACTTTTTAAAAAAATTACTCAAGCCAAAAACTTGGACTTAAAACCTTGACTCCTCCCTTTGTGTAGAACCCCACCATATATGTTTCTGTGAACTCTGCCTTCCAAGTAGATCCAGCCCCACCCACGTCTCCCCCTTCCACAGACCTCAGCCTTGTCCTACCCACCGCTGTCTCCCCTGGACCATCACAGTAGCTTTCGGTTAACTTGCCCTACCCGTCCTATGACCCCCTGAGTCAGGTCAGTTCCCTCCGTGGTGGTTGGAGCGTTCCTGGGGCTTTAGTCTTAACCAAGGTAAAAAGTGAAGTCCACACAATGGCTGGCAAGTTCCCACAGCTCTGCCCTGTCACATCTGCACTCTCATCTCCTACTGCTCTCTCCTTCCTTCCTCCCCTGCAGACATCCCAGCTCCCTTCATGTTCCTCAGACTTAGCCCACACCCTTCCACCTGGTATGGCAATGGCTGCTCCATTGACTTGGAATGCTTCTCCCTGCAGACACCCACAGGTCAGGTCCCTCACCTCCTTCAGGGCTTTATTCAAATGCCAGCCCAAGTGAGGCCTAACCTGCCACTCTGGCCAAAAGTCCATGTTACCTCTGATCCCCACTCATTTTCTTTTCCCTTTATGGTGCATATCATGTCTAATATGAACTCATTTGCTTACAATCTCCCCCACCATAAAGTTCACGAGCTCTTGGTGAGAAGAGATTGTTGTCTCTCATAGTCACTGCTCTGTCCCCAGGGCTTCGCACGTAAAGAGCACTCAATATCGTTCTTGGGCGTGATGGGCTGTGTAAGACTCAGCTGGAGGGTCTGCTTGGAACTCACGGGTGTGGTGGGGAAAGGAGAACGTAGGCAGGGAGACCCTGGCAGTTCAGGAAGGAGCGTGGACTGGGTGCACCGCAGTGAATAAAGGACACAGGCTGAGACTTTGTCACAGACATTTCTTGGAGCGGATCTCAGGCCCCCTTCCCCGATGACAAGATGGGGCTTTGGCCCCCATCCTCCCCCACCACTTCAGCCTGCATTGATGCTAACAATGTTGAGGTCACAGACTGGCTTGGAATCAAGATCAGGAAGATAAATGTTGGGGTGCCTCCCCCGAGTCTAGGGGCCAAGCATCCAATCCGAGGGGCAAGCAGCTGGGACACTGGGCCTGGGGGCTCCAGGGTCTGAGGTCTTCCTGGCTCCCAGGGTCAGCCCTCCATGCACCCCTGCTTTGGGGGTGATGAAGGGTAATCATGGATCAGAGGTGGGTGTTAGCAGGGAGCAGGACTGGGAGACCTGGGAGAGGGGGTGCTGGGAGGTGGGGGCCAGGGGAACTTCCCCCTGGCCCTCACAGCTTTATCTGGATCCCACAGCACCGGACAGCACTCTGGTCCCCGTCCCACCCCTCCCCAAAACGAGGTAGGTTAAGAATGGAGCTTCCCCCCGCCCACCACGGAAGGGGGGAGACCGAGGCACAGAGAGGGGGATGGGGACCCAGGCTGCCCCAGCCCCCAGTCCCTCCGCCCTCAGCTCTGGTGGGTTTGACAGTGATGAGAGCTGGGCAGAGTGGGGATGGGAGGGACATCCCTCTCTTTTCTCTCACCCATCCCAGGGTCTGGTTGGGAGAGCTGAATCTCACAGGTTCCGGATGTAATAAATAGTTAATAATTTAGAGGAAGTGACAGAAGGACCTATCCCTTGAACCTCCACAAGGCCATCCAAATCTGGGTAATGAAGAAAAGTAAGTGCACATTTCGGGATGCTGGGGGCCAGACGCAGATCACAAGCCTATAAAACACTGAGACTGTCTCGCTCCAAGACCTTTGACCCCCTGCCCCCCAGGACACTAGATCACAGGTACACTTCCAGCTGGGGCGGGGAGGAACTATACAGTCTCCTTGACCAGGATTTTCAGAGGGCCTTGGAAAACACTTTTGAACTTTCTGAAGCACCCCCAGCTCTTGAGATGGAAGAGGAGTTACGGGCAGGCAGAACATAAAAGGTGGGACCTGGGCCAGGCGTAGGACTGAATGAAGGTTGGGTTTGGAGGAGTCTGCAGGGCGGGGATTACCAGATCCCAGCAGAGCCAAAAGGTGCCTTTGTGCACATTAGAGCCATGTGTACCGTCCTCCCAGAGCCCTTCAGTCACCTGGGCTGCGTGCCTGTGCTGAGTGAACAGGCTCCTGCGTATCATCTGTAGCCAGGAAGCTCCCAGTGGTCCTGGAATCCAGGAATATGGGTTCAAGACAGTGGGGTTTTCTCCCTAGGATAAAGGGAGTAATTCTGAGGATTGCGGGGTGCTGGGCTAGAGTCCTGGGGGCTAGAATTCCAGAGTCTGGGACCTTAGTCTCTGGACAGCAGGATGTAAGGGGCTGCAGGTCTCAAACGAACAGGAGAACAGGCACAGGAATCTCTGGGGCTGGGGCTGAGTCCAGAGAAATCTGGGGTCTGATGGTGCTAGGTCTGGGGTCCGAGGGGCACCTAGAAGCTGAATATCTCTGGTATGGAGAGACCAATCTTGGATCAGGAACAGATCCCAATGTTGTAGGGGCTTGAGCCCTGCATCTGGGGCTCAATGGCACCTTGGGGTCTTGGATCCAGTGCTCCTAAAGCACCTTGGGGTCTCTCGGGCTGGGGCTAAGGGGTCAGAGGTCTGGATTGCGTGACCATCTCATTTCTGGGAGCTAGACTCCAAGGCTTTAGGGAACTGGGGATCTGTAGGTAGAAGGAAGCCAAAGATTCCAGGACATTTCAGGTCTCAAAATCCAGGTCCAAGGGGGACTGGAAAAGGGCTACTTAAGGACTTAACACCAATGTCTCAAGCCCCAAGGTATTGGCGGCCTTCAGTCAAACATCTGGCGGCACCAGGCACCTGAGCCCTACCTACACGATCCAAAGCTCCTGAGAACACTGGCTTGGGGGTGGGTGGGTCTATGGAGGTCTCGGAACCCTGGCTCTCAGTTCTACTGTATGGATCTTGCGAGACTCCAGAGTGGGTCTCCCAAGCCATTTGTGTCTAAGCACATCCCATATTTGAGCATAGCCACGGACTCCGTGCATCTTCAGAGTCTGGGGCTCTAGGTTCTGTGGGGAGACCCAGCCATCTCAAGATCTGTGTTCCTGAACTAGAGGCCAGGTCTGTGGGGGTCTGTGGGCACTCAGGTGCCAGTAGATTGGAACCAGCAGCTGGTGATTCCAGAACATATCAGAGTCCTAGACTCAGGAGGATTTAAGTGTCTCAGGGGTCTAGGGCTCCAGGGACATTTCCACTGTGGGTGCACCAGGTCTTAAGAAATCATTTGAGGATGATTCTGAGGCCTAAGGTCTCATGATCTGGTAGTAACTGGCAACAAGCAGGGTGAAGAATTGGCTCCTGACTCATTCTGGGGCTGTAAGCTGAGGGTTCGTGGTGCCAGGTGTGACCCGGCTCTGGGCTGGTCATTTGGATCGGTTTGGGGTTCAGGGTCTTGCATCTCTCGGGGGCCTGTGTACTCCCCAGCCTCTCTGAGATGCTGAGTCTGGGAATGCCTGGGGAACGGAGAAGGAGAACTACAGAACTCAGGACGCCTGGGACCTCTTGCACAGACATCCCAATGAAGCTGGGTCTGGGTTCGTTCAGTCTTAAGATTTGGGGTTCAGGTTCCAGGTCTGGGACTCTCTCAATCCAAATTCAAGCTCCAAGTTCCGGATGTGCCTAGGTTTGGGTTTTGGGTCCGAACAGAGTCCGGGGTGCTGGACCCTCCATTTTGGGTCTTCCGTCTGGCTACCGGACCCACTAGGCAGTCCTCACCGTGCGGCCTCCTCGTGGCGACCCCCGCAGCCGGCGCAGCCACATCTCGCAGCGACCCAGTGGCATGCGCGCAGGGGTGCGTAGCAGCAGAGGCAGGGCACCGCCAGGGAGAGCGCGGCGAGCGCGGCCCAGCGAGCGGCAGGGCGCGGGTGGCCCGGCTCACAGGCGCAGGGGTCCGAGAAGTCGCCCTCGGCGTCTGACAGACAGTGGTAGAGCAAGCTCTCGGCGCACCACAGGCAGCTGAGACGACGCACCAGCAGGCGACCGGGGTCCGGGGCCTCAGCGCAGCGGCCGCCACGCCCGTCCGCTCGGCGACGGAAGAGCGCACGGCAGTGCACGCAGCGCGCCGCCTCCTCCGCCTCCGGGGATGCTTTGGCTGGCACAGGGGCGGGGCCCGGGCCTGGAGGGGGGCGAGCCGGGGGCGCTGGGGGCGCAGCTTCGGTCAGAGGGACGGGTAGTGCCGCTGGAGGCCCTAGGGCTGCGCCCCTCAGTGCGCCGGTCTTGGCAAAGCGCACGACGCAGGTGGATAGAGCGAGCGGCGCGGGCGGCCCGGAGCGCCGGTAATCCTCGTAGCCGCGGCCGCCCCAGCTCGGGCCCCCTGCCGCTGCCAGGGGCTCTGAGGGCTCCGGAATCCCGGTGAACGGTAGAAGCGGAGGGTAGCTCTGTGTGAGGAAGAGACAAGGAGAGCAAGTTAGCCTGGTCTGTGACTCCTCCACTCCACCCCACCCCCACCAGTCTGTCCCAGTCTCGGAAGACCTAAGAATTCAGGGATCCTGTCGTCTAAACCCCTCCGGGATCGAGAATAAGACTCCCAAGACCCCAGCCTGCACAGCTTAGGGCTCCCAGTCCCGGACTCTCTGAAGAGCCAGAGGTTCCAGCTCCCAGCCCCTTCTACCTTCGGATGCAGTCTGGTCCCCAGCCACCTCCTCCAGTATGCGGGAGTCTGGCCCCTGGGCCCCTTTTATTCCCTTGGGTCCCAAGGCCCTCCTTGTGAATTAAGCAGTCTGCAGGACCCTTCCATGGGCCCCAGCACCCTCTAATATACTCGAAGAATGACCCACATCATCCCCTAACCCCTCTGACACGAGGAGCCCACATCCAGTCCTCCCAGAGCCCAGGCAGCCAAAGTCCCTCCTTTTCTCCTCCTTCCCCCTTTCTCAGGCACTGTAGTCAGGTTCCCCATTCCCTGGGATCTGTACATCTGTCCCCTTCTCGCCCTCCTGGGCCTCACCTCCCACCCGCTTTGGGACCCTAGGACCGGGCTCCATACCACCCCGGCGGCTAGCTCCAGACTCCCGCTAGGGGGCAGAGGTCGCACCTGAGCTGAGGAACGGCGGCGCTGGGGGGGCGTGGCGGGCCCGAAGCCAGCAGCGGACTCCATGGTGATGATGGGGGCCGCACCGGTGGTAGGAGGTGTCTCCTGACGGCTGTGACTGGAGGAGGAATCGCTGTCCACGTGGGACTGGGGGAGATTGGCGGGCTCAGCGCGCCCCCGCACAACCGATGCCCTCACAGAGACCCCCTCCCATTGCCAGCGAGGGCTCTGCTGCCTGGCAGGCCCCAGGTGCAAGCCCCTGCTTTGCCACCGACTGGTTGTGTGAGCTCACCTTCTTGAGTCTCGGTTTCCTCCTCTGTGAAATGGGGAGGGTGATACCTTACCTACTCCTAAGAATCTGGTTAGGACCGCTGGTGCCCGGAGTGCAGGAAGGCTGGCGGTGGTGCTGTTATTACTACACCCCTCTTCCGTGCTCAGCTCATAGATCAGCACAATCGGCTCCCTTCTCATGACCCCGCTCACTTGGCCAGTCCGGCTCCTTGCTGCCTCATTCCCAACACCACACCTTCATCCGGGCAGTTCCACCCGCCCTCAGTCTCCTCTCTGGAACAGTTTCTTCCCTACTTCATCCACTCACTGCTTTCAACAGACGTCCATTGAGCACCCACGGCGCACTCACAAAGGCCGTAGTGCAGATTGGAGCCGCGCGTGGAAAACACACCTTGCCCAAGGAAGGGATGGATAAATGGGAGCTCTCTGTGGGACTGCTGTGAGCCCCACCTCCATTTCCCATTACCCTGTGGGTCCCCCCCCTTTCTGCCCAGGGAACCAGATTTGATCCCCCAGGTGTTCTCAGCAACTCCCCTGTCTCCATCATGCACCAGATTGCACCTGACATTATGCGTCGTTCAGTCCATCAATTTATTTAATACATATGTACTGAACAGTGTACCAGGTACTGCTTTAAGCCTTGGGGATGCAGCAAGAAACCGAAAAAGACCCTTACCCTCCTGAAGCTGGCATCCTAGTATGGGGGTGGATAGTAAACTAATAAATTGGAAAACTGCAAGAAGGAAATAAGGAAAATGTCTTAGAAGATTGTGAGAAAAACAGAACTGGATAAGGAGCGTTGGGTGACAGCAGTTTTAAATAGGTTACTTGGTGAGGGCCTTACAAAGAAGAAAGTGGTTGTGTAAACCCTGAAGGAAATAAGGGAATGAGCCATGTGGAAATATGAGGGAAGAGTGTTCCAGACAGAAGGGACAAGCAGTGCCCAGTCCCTGAGACAGAAATATTCATGTCCTGTTGGAGTAAGAGTGAGGAGGGCATTGTGGCAGGAGCAGAGTGACACAGGGCCAGATGGTGTGAGATCCTGCGTGTCACACGGTAAGGACTTTGTCCTTTACCCTGAGTGAGACAGAGTCCAGGAGGATTCTGAGCAGAGAAGGGGGCGTGACCAGACTCAGTCATCAATAAGGTCCCTTTGGTTGCTTGTGGGGAACAGGAGGGAGGGACAGGAGGGAGGGAACTGACCATGCGAAGCTGTGGAGGTGGGTCCAGTTGGTAGATGAGGATGGAGAGTACCAGGTTCGAGGCAGATTCTGATGACTTTGAAAGTGGAACCAATATTTGCTGACAGATTAGATGAGATGCATAAAATAATACAAGTCAAGGACGACGCCAGCGTTTGTAGCCCGGGTAACTGGAAGTGTGGAGTTGTCATTCATGTGTCTATCCATTTATTTTCATATTCATTGTTATACTTTGTTTTGTTTTGAACTTTCTACCTTTCCCCACTGGAATAGAAGCTCCATGAGGAAGGGGACTTTTATTCAATAGTGGCCATTACCTAAAGCACTGCCTGGTACACAGAAGGTGCTCAGTAAGTACCCTTGGATGAATGTGTGAACTGATAGAACAGAAACACTAGAATAACTGAGAGTTTGGGCCCAGTTTCACATGCCCAGTGTGGTCCCTGCCACACAGCTAGTGCTCAAGGGCATTTATAAGAAAGCAACAAACCCCTGCCCTCCCAGCAGAGAGGCAACCTGGGGACTCACCGTCAGAGGGCAGGGGGTCTCTGCGGTGTCCTGGGAAGGAGAGGAGGAGGAAGAGGAGGAGGAGGGAGTGAGGGAGCCTGGGGCAGGGAGAGAGGCAGAGCGTGAGTTCCCAGCACCTCCCAACCCTCCACCCCCATCCCCAAGTGCCTGCCACCTGCACCACCCACCTCGACCCAGTGCAGCCAGCGCAGCCAGCAGGCTCTTTTGGAATTCATCAGCCTCCACAGGACTCTGAAACGTCAGCCCAAACTTGCAGTCACCCAGGCTCCAGTGGTGGAAGATGGGGTTCACCTTGTTGTAAACCAAGCCTGGCCTCAGGGTACATTCCAAGGTAGTCTGAGGGGGGCAGGAGAGAGACTGGTCAGATACCCCCACCCAGGCATGCCTGCAACTGCCTCTCAACCCCCGGCCCTTCTGCAATACTCCAGCATCCCACAAACCTTAGTTCCCAATTCTGGGTGTACCAATGAACCCCCCAGCGTGACTCCCCCAGTTACTGAACACACCTCTGATACTCTAGTTAATTTCCTCTAACTCTCTGATTCCTACATTTTCCTGCTACCCCAGCAGAAATGCCAACTCATTCACCCCTTTTGGATAACCCAGCATCCCCTCTTCTGACATTAACAGTATTCCCCAAACCTCAGCAGACACCTCAAAACATAACTGTTAATCCCCTTTCTATGCCCCAATAATCTCTCAAAACCTCACCCCAAAATATTCTTATTAAACTTCTGCAGATGGCCAACACTACGGGTGTCCCCTCATATCCGTGCCTAATCTCAGTATATATTCTTTACACATTTTAGAGCCCCCCAACACCATTCCTACTGCCCCCTGCTCTTGAAACACAATCTACCCCCAAAGCCTTTTCAAATAGTTCATATCTTTCTTCTATAATATATCCCCCACCTAAAAGTTCAACACTGTCCCTCCAAATTATGCCAGACAACTTATTCATTCCTACTGAATCCACATATAGAATCTGCCAGTTGTGTATGACACTTCCAAATGCCTCATCAAATGCCTCCATATACTTAGGGCAAACAGGGGCCAGTTTGTGGAGGGCCTCGTGGTGAGGATCTCTGAGCAAGATGGAGCCACGGGAGGGTTCTGAGCAGAGGAGGGACATGATCTGAGTCAAGTGTTAGCAGGGCCCCTGTAGAACAGACTGAGGTTGAAAGGAGAGGGAGCAGTAATGGGGTGGGGAGATGAGGAAGGAGGCTGATATGAAAGCCCAGCAGGGGATAGCCACGGACAGGGCCTTCCTAAGACCCCAGATAGCCCCGAAATTCCCAGATGTTAGCCATAGGACAGATACTCACTACCAAACTCCATCCCACACCCCAGTTTGACTCCCAGGCTGGGAGACAAGCTGGGCTCTCTGCACTCCCAGTCCCATGCCCTTGCCTCCCCAGGGTCCCCCCTACCCCCACGCCCCAGGGTGGCTCACTTTCTGGTCCCGGAGGCGCTCCCCGTGGATGACGTAGTGCCCCTGGCGGGCCCCCCCCTCGGGCCTGGCCCCTCGGACCCGACATACGCTCACCTGGCTGAGGCCCCCGCCCCCCACAGGCAGCCAGCCCCCACTGGAGTCATCTCGGGCCATCACCACGGCTCGGACCCGCACCATGTACCTAGAGGAGGTGAGGGACAGGGATGACAGTCAGTGGGCTCCAATCCTGCTCCCCCCATTCAGTGCTCCCTCCCCAGGCCTCATCTCCCCACCATCTTCGTCTGGATCCACTGTGCCCTCAGCCACAGAGAACTACCTTCTCTCCCATGCCCACCTCTTCCGGCATGGCTTCTTTCTTTCTCTTGCCGTCTCTTTTCTCCCACATCTGCCCTTCCTGTCCAGATCTACCTGTTCTCTCCACACCCACCTTTGCCCCATCTTTTCCACCCTCACCACCACGGCCTGGGGTTTTACCTCCCCTCCCCCTCCTGCTCATCCCCTATCAACCCTATCTCCTCCACAGCACATACCCACAACCCCACCCATCGTCCCCCCTCACAGCAGGGTGCCTGCGCATATGTATTTTCTCGGGGCCCATCAACTAAGCTCCAGTTCCCCCAACACTGCCTCCGCACCCTGTCACCCAGGCCACTGGCTGGGTGAGAAACCCAGGCTCTTCCCCCCCACCCCTTCCCGGATTTATGAATGAGACCGGATGCAAAGCTCACTGAGTCACCCAGCAACGGGAGATGGGCAGGGAGCAGGGAGAGAACCAGAAATGGCCAGAAAGAACGGCCCAGAGGGAGATGGAGGCAGAGGGAGCCCGGAACGGACGACAGAAGACCTATCCAGAGAGCATTTCATTCACAAAAATCAAAGCTGCTCCCGCAGGCCCCAGCCAGGGGAAGCCAAAGGGGAGAGATGGGGGGAGGAGATTGATCCCTCCTCCCCCTCCCACCCCCACCCCGCCCAGCATCCTTCAGAAGCATCTTACCCCGCCCCCCAGCTCAGGGGACGTAGCCCTCCGCCCAGTAATCGGGATCAGCGTCCAACCCCTCACTGCCACTCAGCGTAGGGACCCTGGCGTCCCAGCCTTAAGGACCCAGGCAATGTATTCTAACCCCCTCCCCCACCTGCAGGCAGTCTGGTTTCTCCAGCCCTTCGGGAGGGGAAGGGGCGGCTGCAGCGCCCCCAGCCCCCTTTTCTCAATGGGATGAGATTTTGTGAATGAGCAGTCACGTGACGCTGCTTCCTTTGTCCGCCCGCCTCCCCCGACAACAGGTGAAGCAGGGAAAGAGGGTAGGGGTACCCCCCCAGGGCCTAGCTGAGATGGGGCACCAGGATTTCAGAGTGCCCCACGCCACCCCACATCTATGGTCCCCTGTGGGAGTGGTCCTCAGAGTTCCTCAATGGTAAGGGTCCAGGACGGAATTTTGTGAATGGGGCGTCCTTGGAGGAAGTCCAGGACCCCCAGATGCAAACTGGTGCCCCAAATGGCTGCCGCGCAGTTTGGGGGCTCCCACCCCCTTGCTCTCCCAGCCGGTGTCCGGCGGGCGCCCTGGTGGGCAGAAGGCGCAGCTCGGTTCTGGACGCCCCCTCACCAGGGCCGGCGATCTGTCAGCCCCCGCCCCCTCGCCCAGCTCGGCACCTGCCTGGGAGGCTCCGGCCGGGCTCCGAGCGGCGGCGACGCGGCCTCCTCTTCCTCCTGTTCACTCCGGCTCCCTCGCTGGCTCCGGCGGCGCTGGCGATGGGCACCGGGAGCCGGGGCGAGGGGGGAGGGAGGGGGAACCTGGAGGACGGGTGGGGGGGAGGGGGCGGCTTGGGGGAGGGTAAGAGCGAGGCGGGCGGACTCGCCCGCTGGGTCCTAGAGCCCGGCATCAGCTCCAGCGAACAGCCCCTCAACCCCCATTTTATCAGGATCCAGAGGAGATTTTCCACTTTGTCACTTATTCGCGCCATTGGCCCTTTGATGATGTGAAGAGAAAACAGGGACGAGGCTAGTCTCAGGGTTCTAAAGAGGCGGGGGTCTAGGCTTTGGGTACTAAATGGGAGGGGCTGGATGCCTGGCAAGGTTCGAAAAGGGGTGGGGCGAGAGGAAGCATTCGCAAGGGGGCGGGGTCGGAGGGCTGGGGGTAAGGGTAAGGAGGTTTGGACGCTAGAGGCGTGGACAAGAGAGTGCGTCATGAAAGGGGCGGGTTCAAGATGGATAGACCTTCTGTGCGGGCGGGAGAAAGGAGGGTCTTCGGAAGAGATGTTGCAAAATTCTAAAAAGGCAGAGCTTAGAGATGTTAAGTGCCCTAAGGGCGGGTCAGATGAGAGGACCAAAAGGGAGGAGCTACGTTGCGGAGTTCGTAGTGGGCGGGGCTTTGGGAGGGAATAACAGAGGGGGGCGGAGTTTTATAGAGGGGAGGAGCTGAGGAGAAAGTCCTAAAGGGGTGGGGCTTAGGACTAGAAAGGGTGGGGGCGGGGAAGAAGACCTCGGAGTACAGTATTTCAGAGGAAGATCCAGGTTCGTAAAGGGCCGGGCTCAAACTGGCTCCCAGGAGGGCGGAGTCTCGAGCTCAGGGGCGGGGCCTAGATCTCGGGGTCCATCCTCGCTGTCTCGCCCACTTGCCTCCACCCGCACCCCCGTTCTTTTCGGTTATTTTCTGCTGCGGCCGTTCCCCGCCCTGCCCTGGGCCCAGGGGGGCCGCGGTCTGAACTTTGGTCAGCTGGAGGAGTCGGTGAGTGGGGTCTTCTGGGCGGAGAAGCAGCCAGGGCGGAGATTGGGCAAAGGGGTGGAGCCTGTGCATGGAGAGTGAAGCCTAAGGATTTGGCACTGTGCCTGGGAGAGAGCGGGACCCAAATGATCAGAAAGACTGGGCGATCAGAGGGTCGGAGGTGAGGACTGAGGGATTAGCGTGACCAAAACACCTGGAATTTGCTGGGCAGAGGCAGGCCCAGACGGGAGTGGGAGAGCTGAGGATGAGGCCCGATTGGTTGACAGTCGGGGGCGGAACCAGAGTGGGGCGGGGCCTACGCCTTCGGAGCGCGGTTGGAGGGAGGGGAGAGAAGCTTGACTCCTTGCAGGGCTTGTTCAATAGGTTATTGGGCACCGTCATCCTTAGCGATGTGACCTGAGAGACTGACCGGAAGGTGGGAAACATCTGGGTCTTAGAGCCTGGGGACCCGGGACGTGGACAAAGTGTAGGGATGTGATCTGAGGAACCAGCCAAGGGGACAGGCATGGAACCTTAGTACATGTAGGGGTTGGGGCCTCAGTATCTGAACGATGGCCGTGCAGGGCCACGGTGAGCGCCGACAGTCAGGGAACAGGTGTGCGGCTAGAGACGAGGGCCTGAATAGATCTGGGAGGACAAAGGCGCGACCCATGTAGATAGGTAAGACCAAGTACAACCAGCCTCGTGGGGTCCCCGCAGCCCCGGTAGACTGGCACAAGTTTTTCTGACCTCCGTCAGAAATGGGGAACGTGCAGTCGGAGCCATCTGCGGGCGGGGGCTCCCGAAAAGAGCAGGCCTCGGACCGTGCCTCCGACTCCCGCCGGACATCCCTGGCGGAGCCCGAGGTGACCCCCTCCTCCCCGGCCATGCGCCTGGCTCGCGGGCTGGGCGTCTGGTTCCCTGGCAGTTCCGCACCCCCTGGACTCCTGGTGCCCCCAGATCTCCAAGCCTCACCCTCGCCCCTGCCCCTGACCTTAGACCTGCCCTCACCAGTGACGCCTCCCTCAGAGGAGGCGGCTGCGGTCGCGGTCTCCACACCACCCCCGCCCCCCGTGGGGACCCTGCTGCCCGTGCCGTCTAAGTGGAGAAAACCCACGGGCACTCCAGTGCCTCGGATCCGCGGCCTGCTGGAGGCGAGCCATCGCGGTCAGGGCGACCCTCCCAGCCTCCGCCCGCTGCCGCCGCCGCCACCCAGGCAACTAACCGAAAAGGACCCTGTCCCGAGGTCCCCATCCCCATCTTCTCCGCCCCTGGAGCCGCGGAAGCCGCCACCACCGCCACCTTCCAACCGGCAGCCCCTGGACCGCCGAATCACTCCTGCTCTGACCACACTCGCCGCAGTCCCCACCGAAAGGCAGGTCGGGCGCCGCAACGAGGCCCAGACGGCTGGTGGGGCCCGCGGAGGGGCTCCTGCCCCAGCGGGCGAAGGCGAAATGGCTCGGCCTGCGGCTTCCGAGTCAGGCCTGAGCCTGCTGTGTAAAGTCACCTTCAAATCGGGCCCCCCCTTGCCCCCTGCGGCAGCCTCGGGTTCCTTGGCTGCCAAAGCTTCACTCGGGGGCGGCGGAGGTGGAGGAGGACTCTTTGCCGCCTCGGGTGCCATCTCTTACGCTGAGGTCCTGAAGCAGGGGCCCCTGGCTGCTGGAGCCAGTCGCCCCTTGGGAGAGGTCCCTCGGGGGTCACAGGAAGCCGAAGTCGGTGATGGAGACGGCGAAGGGTGTTCTAGTCCCACCACGACGCCTGCATCCCATGCCCGGGCCCTACCTCCACCACCCTATACCACCTTACCAGGCTCAAAGCCCAAATTCGACTGGGTGAGCCCCCCTGATGGCCCTGAATGCCACTTCCGCTTCAACGGGGCTGGCGGAGGTGTCGGGGCGCCCCGACGGCGCGCTGCCGCGCTCTCCGGGCCCTGGGGCTCCCCTCCGCCACCGCCAGGGCAGACGCACCCAGCTCCCGGGCCCCGGAGGCCCGCGCCCGCTCTGCTGGCGCCACCTATGTTCATCTTCCCGGCGCCCACCAACGGGGAGCCTGTGCGCCCGGAGCCCGCTGGCCCTCAGGAGTTACCGCCGCTGCCGCCCGCGCCGCCGCCCACACCGCCGCCCATACTCCAGGCAACGCAGCTACTGGTGGCGCTCCCGCCCACCCCAGGCCCTGGCCACGTGGAGTCAGCCCTGGCTCCCGCCCCAAGTCCCATTCTGCCTTCCACCTTGGCGGCCGAGGAGGCCGAGGCCCAGGCCCCGGCCCCGGCCCCGGCCCCAGCCCCGGCCCCATCCCCGGCTCCAGCTTCAGCTCCAGCTCTCACCATTGCCGCACCATCGCCACCTGCGCCCGCGCCCATCAAAGCCCGCACACGGAAGAACAAGGGTCCCCGCGCGGCCAGGGGTGTGACCCGTGAAGATAGCGCACCTGGAGATAGTACCCGCCAAGGGACTCCAGATTCTGTGACTGACAGCGGCGGTGGAGGAGGAAACAGGGCCCTCCCAGCGGGTACTGCTACCACCGGTGCCACGCGCCACTGGCCGCCCTTCCAGGTGCTTAACTCCTGTTCCTGCAAGTGTTACTGCCGCCACCAACTGCGCCATCGCCGCCTGCCACGCAATGTGTCGGCCTGGTGAGCGGCGGTCCGGAAGCGGGGAGGGCAGGGCATCCCCCCTGAAAGTCCTGAACCCAGACCTTCCAGCAAAGTCCTTTTCAGCCCTTTAAGGACCTGACCCTAGACATGACTACATCCAGCTGAGAAGCAAGAGATTTAATCTCCTACTGGAGATTCCCTGGCAGCGGGGGAGAGACACCTTGGCTGAGCCCCTTGGTATCCAGATCCCCAGGTTAACCTTTGGTCTTCCTGTTACACTTTGGAGCCATCAGAGAAGAAAGCTGGTCCCTACTGGCCAATCCCTATTCACAGCCTTGACCTTGTCTATAGGCAACTGTGAGGGACCGTGTCCTCAGGGGTGTAGTTTTCCTGGGACCAAACGAGGGTAATGTAGGGCTCCAGCGTTCCTGGACACAAGGAAGCCCTGGCTTTGGACCTCCAACTCCTGATCTGATCTCTCCCGCGAGCCTTTGACATCCCGGCTCTGGGATCCAAGGCTTTGACCACCAGAGGGCACTGGCAATCCAGCCCTTCTGCTGCAGAGGTTCCTCAAGTCCCCACATCCAGGGGTGGTGCTGCATCCGCCACCCTATAATCTCTGGATCTGGTCACCAGGATCTGATTTTAGCTCCGTAAGAAACTTAATCACTAGGCATCTTGGGAGCTCAGCAGGGAAACTATCATGACAGTCCCCTCTGCTATAAAGATGAAGTGGATATAGCCTTACCCTAATCTGCCTTTGGGATCTTTGGACATGGCTTCCAGAAGCGTCCTTACTCAGGCAGGCGAAGTGAAGGCCTAGAAGGGCTAGGGGCCTGTTTGCACAGCCAAGTTCTGCTGATTCCACTCTCCTCCTAGGCTGAGCACGCCCACCAACCACCTGAGCGAGCCACCCTGGGTTGCCACTATCAAGATGGCTGGCTCCCTGGTAGCTGGGCTGGAGCACTACGATTTGCAGGCCACCCATTCCAACTGAATGCAGTCTGCCCAATGCCCTCTGCCTTCCTCCCCCTCAACCATGCCAATAAAGAGCTAACCCTGGTGTCTAGCTGCCTGCCAGTCACTTGTTGAGGGGTGAAGGGTCAGGGTGGACCAGGACAGACGTCTCCATGAGAGCAGCACATCCTGAACAGATTTGGGATGAGGTGGTTTCATTCCCCCTCATACTATTAGCCCCATTTCTGGGCTAACCTACTTCTAAGAGTGGCAAAACCTACCCTGGAAAAAGTGATTATTCTCATTTTACAGTTTGAAAATGACTCAGGAAGATGAGAATCCATATCCCACAAATGGCTCAGCTAGATTTGGACTGTGTGCCTTAAATACCTTCCCAAGAACTTTAAGGCAAGAATCGGACTGAGGGGCTGGGGAAGACCTTAAGTCACACCTGGTGCAAGAAGGATAAGGACAGGACAAGCCCATGGCAGGGTCCACAACTTTTACTCCACAAAGAGCTCAAACTGGTAGCCCACAGATGGGTTCCACTTCATATGTCACTTTAAAAATTGTTTAATTAATTGGCAACATTTTAAAAAACTGGGGAACTTCAGCCCCTTCAATGAGAAAAACTGGTGCTCTGGCCCAGCACCCCGTTCACAGCTGGCTGGAACAGTCCCTCTGCCTGGGCCCAACCACCCCCACAGTGCCAATGGTGCTCTCCAGTGGGGATGGGTTTGAGACCCCACACAATGGTCTCTGGACAGAAACTGACCCAGACAGAGGGTGTTACCTCCAACCTCCAGGGGCCCCAAAGTTCTTCCGAGATAAGAAACTGTCTCCCGGCCATCCCAATTGGGAAGACAAGGGCCTGGAAGAGAGATCAATGCACCTTTATTGGAGGAAACCCTGCTCTGTAACTGTTTTAAATAATGCACGCCCTGCCCCACCCAGTGCCCGGCGGGCTCAGACGATCATCTCCAGCTGCCGAGCATACTCGATGACCTGTTTGGCCAATTCCGTGGAGGGGATGGTGGTGTCTTCCGGCTTCTGCTGCTGACTGGCAAAACTGTAGTAGTTGCTGGGGCCCAGGACCCACCCTCGCTGTAGGAAGGGAGGGATGAGAGGTGGGTAGAGTGATCACAAAGGCTCCCTCCCCACCCCATGGGGCCAGCACTTAATCCACATGCCATGGCCTACTTTCCTCACCAACCTACTCTACCCACAAAAATCCAGGCAGGTAACTTCACCTCTCTATGCCTCAGTTTCTCCATGTTTGAAACAGGGACCCTAATTACACAGCTCTTTGCATCTACTTTAAGGATTAGGTGAATCGGGACCAGCAGGTGGTGTAGTGGTTAAGGCGCTGGATTCCATGTAACCACATTTCAAGTCCCACACCTGGTGCATGCGTGCCCAAAATCCTGAGAGGAAAATGGAGAAAGCACTGCAGACTGGCCAACTCCCTGGGGGGGGTGATTTCTTGTTTTCTGTCTGTCTGTCTCTATGGTGAGCTTACACACTCTATAGCAAAGAGAAATATCTCCCAAAAAAAGATTAGGTAGGGGTCTGCAGGTGGTGTGGTTCTGCAGGTGGTGTGGTTAAGGGTACTGGACTCCCACATGGCCAACCACGGTTTGAGTCCCGGACTTGGCACCTTGCTTTCTCACTTTCTCTCTCTGGCTCTGTCCACCTCTGGTCAAATTAAAATAAAATTAAGTAAAATTATATATATGTAAAAGTATTAGGTGAATCAGCACCTCTAACACACCAAGGACAGTGTTTGGCCGAGAGTAAGTGATGGATCAGTATCAACTGTGATCACTCAAACTCCATTTCCCCCTCCTACTGTCTGTTCCTGCCCGTGCTCCTGCCTCCAGGAACACCAGTCACAGCAGGCCAGGCATTAGCATCTCCGAGGGCACTGTCCCTGCTCAAATGCCTGGACCAAATGGAGCCACGCCTTGTGGGAAAAACTGCCACCTCTAAGGAACTTTGATAAGGGCAGTGGTCAGCATGTGCACAACACCCTCCTCCACCTTAGGCCAGATGCTATACTAAGCTCATCCCATGGGATGAGCTTGCCTCATGGGACCAGCAGATGACATAATGGTTACATCACTAGACTCCCATGTAATCGACTACAGTTTGAGTATTGAACCTGGCAGTTTCAACTCATGCCAGATGCATATATATGCGTACCCAAAATCCCAAAAGGAGAATGAATTACAGCGTGGCCATCCCCCCGGGGGGTGATTTCTTGCTTTCTGTCTCTTTGTCTCTCTCCAGTGAGCATACACGCCCTATATCTCCCAAAAAAAGATTAGGTGGGGGTTTGCAGGTGGTGTGTGGTTCTGCAGGTGGTGTGGTTAAGGGTGCTGGACTCCCACATGGCCAACCATGGTTTGAGTCCTAGACTGGACTCTCTCGCTCTCTATAAAACCTCTCTCTATAAAAAATATACATCTTGCCTCATTCTGTGGATAGGGAAATGTGCTTAGAGAGGTTTGGTGACTTGCCTGAAGTCACACAGCTGGATTAAAACCTGGGCAGTCTTTTTGCAATGTCCTGCTAGGCCGTCCCATACTGCTATGAGTGCACCCGACCCCACAGCCCTTCGCCCTGAACCCCAGCCACCTTCTTGGCATAGTCCGTCATCTTTTTGGGTGTGTTGAAGAAGAGGATCCGGGTTGCCTCAGTGAAAAGGATTTTTTCATAGGCCTTCTCAATGCACCCCGCAATCTCATCCCTGTGGGAAGATGATGAAGGTCTTATTACTGAGCACAGAAACCCTCCCAGGCAGTCGTCCCAGCCTGGCACCTGTGATTTGGCCCTCAGTGTGGCACAGCTAGCTGGCCTATGTGACCTGTCATATTTACTGATGGAAGCTCAGAGAAAGGAGGGCTCACCAAACAAGAGTCATAGGGGCACCCACAACTACATCGCTCTGATTCCAGGGCTCAAACTGAATCCCACTCCCAGCCGTAAGGATTTCAAGCTGTCTAAAACACAGCTTTGGATCTACGAACGGATCTCTTCACATAATGCCCCTGTCACAAGGGTGCTGCACTCTACTTCATAGATCCTGTGGGGTTCCTGAAACCCATCCGACAGCACCATGAACACTCAAGACAGAGTGAAATCACCCCCTAGGGGAGATGGCCATGCTGCAATCCCTCCTCCATTCTCCTGTCAGGATCTTGGGCATGCACACACACGCGTCCGGCATGAGTTTAAGGTACCAGGTCCAGGACTTGAACCACGGTTGACTAAATGGGAGTCCAGCAACATAGCCATTATGCCAACTGCTGGCCCTGCAAAAACCTTTTTTTTTTTAGTTTTTTTTTTTTTTTTTGAGAGGTTTTTGCTATAGGGCGTGTGCGCTCGCCAGACAGAGACAGAGAGACAGAAAGCGAGAAATCACCCCCCAGGGGGGATGGCCACGCTGTAATCCCTTCTCCTCTATTCTCCTCTCGGGATCTTGGGCACGCACGCACATGCACCCGGCATGAGTTTAAGCCACCGGGTCCGGGACTCGACCCACGGTCGACTACGTGGGAGTACAGCGACATAGCTATTACGCTAACTGCTGGTCCCATCTGCGAAAATCTCTTTTAAAAAAAAATATCACCCAGGGACCAGCAGGTGGCATAGTGGTTACAGTGCTGGACTCCCACATGGCCAACTACAATTTGAGTCCTGGACCTCACAGCTTGAAAGTCATGCCAAGCATGTATACATACATGCCCGAAATCCCAGGAAGAAAAGGGATTGTGGCATGACTATACTCCCTGGAGGATGACTTCTCACTTTCCCTCTTACTGTCTCTCTCTGGCGAGAGCACGCACCTATGACAAAACCTAAAAAAAAAAAAAAAAAAAAAAAAAATCGCCTAAACCCACTAAGTTACCCCTTACCCCTCCTTACTCCAGTTCTATCTCTGGGCTGACTTTTGCCACCCAAGGAATGGAAACCCACTTCAGCCTGGCACTTGCCATGTGAACTGGCTCTGCCACCACTTCAATACTCTTTTACTCTTCGAGGACTTGGATGCCATGCCCATGTGACCTTGTGATGTCACCTGTGCAAGCAGCAATCTGAGGGACTGTTGAGACCTCACAGCCCCATTCTGGAGATGAGAAAATTGAAGGTACAAGAGTTCAGGGTGCTCGGAGTGAGATCGTGATACTCACTGGCTGAGTGTCTGGGCCAGGAGATGGGCTAGACCTTCTGAGAGGCAGAATGCTCCTGTCTGGGTGCCAAGCCCATGCTCAGGTTTGATGGCACGGGAACAGGCCAGGAAGAGACGAGGGCTGTTACCCATAGTCCCCTGACCAGTTCCAGTTCGTAGAAGAGTACTGAGATGCCAGCAGAACAAACGTGTCCAGCCTACCCAGATCACAAGTGGCCGGAATGAGATTCAAAGTAGGGGCTGACTGACTCCAGAATCCAAGCTCTTTCTGTACCCCACAGGGCCCTGGCCCCCCACACACCTGATAGTATCAAGCAGGATGTCGATGAAGAAGGTGTAGCTCTCCGCAGGGATGTTACCCTTGGCCAGGAACACCTTGTTGTAGCTGCCCTCCATCAGGTACTGCAGAGGCAAGGGGGGGGAAGAAGGGAAGATGACGATGTGGTGCGGAGCCCCCCCGTACCCCCCAATCCCTACTCCAAGAACAACCTCTGCCATACTGCCACCCACTCCCCATGCAGACTGGGTCTTCTAAAAATTTACGGAAAATGAACATTATGAAGAAACTATGCATGGATTTCAAAACATCGAAATAAACTTGTACTTTAACGGTATCTTTTTTCCATGAAATTTTTGAAATCCCCTTGTATACACACACACACACTCAGTCTCCAAGACGGCCCTGGGCTAACATCTCACCTCACCTACTCTCCAGCTACAGCAGGGAGGCAGAGCTGACCCACCCAGGCTCACACCCCCACACCTTTGCCCGAACCGTGCTGCCTGGACGAATTCTCTCCCCAATCCTTTCCCCACAGCCAGTCCTCCGAGACCTCAGCTCCAGGAACAATGTCCTCATCTTAGGTCCTGGGCCTTTTCCCTGCCTGGCTCACCTCATTCCAGAAACACAGTCTTCCTTGCTATCCTTCAAACACGGCAGACACGTTTCTGTTTGGGATGTTTGGACTCGCTACTCCCTCCCTGGACGTCCATGTGGTCTGGGTCCTCACACTTCCCAAGACTTTCTCAAATTCTACCCAAGGCCTTCCCTGACTGCCCTGTTATAAAACCATCCCAACCGAGAACCAGCAGATGGCGTAATGGCTACATTGCTGGACTCCCATGTAGTCGACCGCAGTTCGAGTCCCGGACCAGTCCAGTGGCTTAAACTCACGCCAGGCGCGTGTGCGTGCGTGCCCAAGATCCTGAGAGGAGAATGGAGAGGGATTCTGGCGTGGCCATCCCCCCGGGGGCTTTCTGTCTCTGTCTTTCTGGCTAGTGCACGCGCCCTACAGCAAAAAACTCTCAAAAAAAAATACAAATAAACGGGACCAGCAGGTGGCATGGCGGTTAAGGTGCTGGACACTCCCATGTGGCTGACCACAGTTCGAGTCCTGGACCTGGTGGCTTGCTTTTCCACTTTCTCTCTCTCTATCTCTCTCTGGTCAAATTAAAATAAATGAATGAATAAATTTTTTAAAAAAGTAGACAAATAAAACAACCTCTACCCCGACACTCAACTGTCCTTCCTCTATTTTTTCCCATAGCATTTAAAATCTGACAGACTCTGGAGGTTACTTATTCTTTTGATTTACCGTTTATTTCCTCACTTAGATGTTATCCTCACAATATCAGGATTTTATGTTTGACTCACTGCACAGTCTGAAACCCACTACAGTGCACACAACTGGGGCCCAACATGTGTTGGAAGAACAAACGGGAGTCCACAGGTTAAAAGAAGGGGTGAGCCCACCACTCTCCCAAGAAACTCTCCCTCATGCCTGTCCCTGCACCATCCACTTTGGCCAGACTTTCCCTTCCCCTTCTCCAGCCTCACTTGCTCGAGGGACACAGGGTGCTTGATGTAGACATTGGTCTGGATGTCCTTGGCAGGCAGGCGCTCCAGCTCTGTGTGGAACTCAGCCACTCGGTTCTGGGACAGCAGGAAGAGAAGGTTGAGGCCCAAGAGCTGGTGCATGTAAGCCGACTCAGGGAGCTGCTCCCTGTGAACCCAGGAAGGAAAAGCAAAGTAAGGAGGATGTAGGGACCTCCTGAGCCCCCACCCCAGGCTCCAGGACCCTGATAACTGCCCAGGATGCCCAGGTCTATCTCCTCGATGGAGTTCTAAGTCCTGGGCTTTGAGATGAGGAAACTGAGGCCCAAAGAAGTCAATTTTAAGTCATGTCAACCCAAGCAAATCTCTCTCTTCAGTGAAAACACACAGCTCCAGTGTCCCCAACCACAAAATGGTTACCACCACAATAATCCATCATAGAGATGAGCTAAATGAACAAGGAATAAATAAAATTAAATGACTTAACCCAGGTCAAGTGATCGGAACAGTACCTGGTCCAAATAAACACTGTATACGGGTTAACTATGATTAAATTATAAACAATCTCTCTCTCTCTCTCTCTCTCTCTCACACACACACACACACACACACACCTCTCACTCACATACTTTTTAAAAAAAGAATTATTTTATTTAACTTGGTCTGGGATTCAACCCACAGTCGGTCATGTGGGACTCTAGCGCCCTTAACCAGCCCATCACCTGCTGGCACCCACACACACTTTTAAGGGAAAACTGAAACTAAGAGAGGTGGTCATTTACCCAAGACAACACAATCTGGAAGTAGTGACAAATGCCAAACCCAAATATGTCTTAAGGTCAAACTTTTTTTAAAGAATTATTTGTTATTATTATTGTTATTTTAATTTCACCAGAGAGAGAGAAAGAGAAAGTAAGAAAGCAAGCCACCAGGTCCGGGACTTGAACCATGGTTGGCCATGTGGGAGTCCAGCACCTTAACCACCATGCCACTTGCCAGCCCCAAGGTTGAATTCTTAATCATTAATCCATGTAAGTATCACTCAAAGTTATACTCAACACACACCTGGTGAGTCCTGCTCTGGCCCTGTAGTAAGCAATGCTAGGGATATAGCAGTGACCACGACAGTTCCAAGTGCTGCCTTTAGGAAGCTCACAGTACAGTGGGAGGGGCAGGGCTGAGATGGGAGGGCATAGGCTGGGGGTGTCAGGGTCAGGACTGGGGAGGCACGAGTAGGGGAGCCAGGGCTGGGACAGCATTGAAGAGCACAAGAAAGAACTTGGGCTTGGGTCTAAATGCTGTGGAGAGCCATGACAGGTTCTGAGCAGAAGATGAAAGGTCAAATCTTAGTGTCACAAGAATCCTACTGGCTGCCACAGGGGTATGTGTCAGAGAGGATCAGGCTGGGGCCAGGAGAAGCGAAAGGTGACGGTGGTCACACTGGGCAGAGGAGATGTAGTGTGGGGAGAGATAGAGGAAGATGGGTTGGAAGCCTACAGAGACTGAATTCTACAACCAGTCTCAGGACCTCCAGGCCAGCCCCCTGACCCTGCATCCTCTGGGGATGGAGTTGAGCAGCACAGGAGTCCCCAGGTGAAGAAAGATGACCAGAGTGGCTGGAGCATCAGAGATAAAAAGAGCTTCTATGTACTGCCACCCCCCAAATCGGGAGCAGGACCCGTCCTCACTTGTAATCAAAGTAGTAGCATTTGAGCTGGGCCATGTAGCGCTCGAAGGAGGGGATGTCTTTGCGCAGGATGCTCCACTGGGCCCCAATCTCCAGTATGTCACCTGTGGGTGACAGAGCAGGCTCTCAGATGACTGGGGTCCCTTCCCCGAGCACCTCTTCTGCCATTCCTGCCAGGACTCTCAGTCTATCACCTCCCACCAACCCCAGTGACACTCACGGGCCAGAATGAGCTGCTGTTTGGTCAGCTTGGTCCCTGTGGTTGGCAGAAAGTTGAGCTCCAGCAGAACCAGCTGATGGGAGGAGAGGGAAGGAAGGAAGGAATAAGATGGGATTTCAAATACAGATTACTTACCTTCTCTAGGCTCGGGCTGTCTCACCTGGAAAATGGGGCTAATTGCCATCCTTGACTCATGAACTGCTTGTAAATATTAAAGGACTCGGTCTTCATAAAGCATGCAGAACAGGGCTTGAGTACACAGTAAACACGCATTTAGAATTACCTTCTACTACAATTATGAACAACCCAACTAGGGAAACAGCAGAGACACCCGGTGCCTGAGCCAAAGGAACCATGGGGGGCACAAGCACCTTCCCCAAACTTTGTTAGGTTGGGGTAACTGGGCTACCCCCAACATCCACAGCAGGGAAGAAGAGGCACTAACCTCTTTGCACAGCCCAGCCCACACATCATTTTTTTGGAAATTATTATTTTATTTAACTTTATTTATTTTTAATTTGACCAGAAAGGGAGAAAGTCAGTCGCCAGGTCAGGGACTCGAACTGTGGTCAATCAGCACCCTTAACCACCACGTCACCTGCCGGCCTCTACACACATCATTCTTTCTTTTTTCTTTTTTAAGAATTATTTACTTATTTTTATTCATTCATTTTATTTTAATTGACGAGAGAAAAAGAGAAAGCAAGCCACCAGATCCAGGACTTGAACTGTGGTTGGCCATGTGACAGTGTCCAGCACTTTAACCAGCACACCACCTGCTGGTCTCCCTTACACTCCCTCCCAAACACACCTTGACCTGGAGCACCCTGAGCCCCAGGTTTTTGTTTTCTACCTATAAAAGTATTCCGAAGTTTAGTCCTGCCCCCCCTCACACAAACATCTCTCAGACCCTAACGTGGCCTGGTCCTAACCACACATCCCCAAGACACCCCATCTTTACTCTCATCGCCCTGTACAGTCAGTCCTCATTTCCCACCTGGTCTGGTCAGAAAAACCCCGACATCACCTTCCTGTGATTCGGACCGGTCAGGCCTCCAAGCACGAGGGTTCACCCCGCACTCGGTTCTGTCCTCCCCTCACTGCCCTCCTGCCCCGCGCGGCCAAACGTGGCCCATTCCCACCTCTCTGGGAGCCCTCCCCCCGAGTTCGCACCCCGGCTGCTCCGATCTTTTACGCCATCGGATCTCGCAGCCCGCCTGGCTCCGGTGGGCACCAAGGCCTGCTCCCGCGGCCCTGAACGTGGCTCTGTCCAGAGCCGGTGCAGCGCCCCCCGCAGACGCTCGGTTTCCTCGGCTCGCCGACCCCTACCTTGAGACGGCCCAACTCTTCCCCGCACTTGCTAAGATTGGGGCTTTTACGGTTCCACTCGCCCTTGAGTTGCTCATACATGCCGGCTGCAGCTTGAAGAACGCCTGAGGCTGCCGAAGGCCCGGAGCTCGAAACCCCGGCCGCGCCGTTCACAGCCGCAGCCGCCATCTTCCGTGATGCGGCAAACCGCCTGCCTGATTTACGGCAGCGACTCCTACAGAGGCGCGCTCGGCGGAAACGAGGCCCGGAGGTGGAGCCCAAGGCCGGGGGCGGGGCTACGGCTGCCAGCCTCTGCTCGCCTCGGGGAGCGTGCCGTCGCTCTTGGGGAGGTGCCCTCGGAGCCCTGCCCTTAATGAACATGTCAGTTGGAGCTCCGCCTCTGCTGTCACTCAAGATGGCGACCGGAAGTCGGCTCCTGCCCTAACTGAAAATGATTGCAGTTGCAATGCTCCCTCTTCCCGTAAGCAATATGGCTGCCCCGGCTTCAGCGGGCGCGTTGGAGGATAGGTACTGCCTCCGAGGTTCCACATTCAGAGCAGCTTCTCTAAACCGAGGGGTGGCGCTAGGGAACTATCTGGACAGCGATGTTACTCTCCAGACAGGCTTGAGCCTAGGTCTCTCAGTGCATCCTTCCCGTTTTCCTCCAGGCTTATACAAATTAAGCACAAAATACAAAAGTTATCCACCCCTGTGGATTTAAATGTCGAATGGAAATGAAAGGTTCTCAATTTTAAAAAAATATTTATTTAATTAAATTATTTATTTTAATTTTACCAGAGAAATACAGAGAGAGGGACCAGCAGTTAGCAAAATGGCTATGTTGCTGGACTCCCAAGTAGTCGACAGTGGTTTGAGTCCCGGACCTGGTGGCTTAAACTCACGCCGGGCGCGTGTGCGTGCGTGCCCAAGATCCCGAGAGGAGAATGGAGGAGAAGAGATTGCGGCCTGGCCATCCCCACTGGGGGGTGATTTCTCACTTTCTGTCTCTCTGTCTTTCTGGCGAGCGGACGCGCCCTATAGCAAAAATCTCTCCAAAAAAAAAAAAAGACATACAGAGAGAGAGAGAGGAGAGTCCAGCACTTTTCCTCAAACCCCACTCAATTTCCACCAGCTATTATAGAATATCAGCTCCATGAGAGCAGAGCCAAGATTCTTTCACTGATGAATTTCTAGTATTTCCCAGATTGGCACATACTAGTATACAGTCAATAGTTGTTGAATAAGTGAATGAAAGTATATGTAGGGACCGGCAGGTGGCGCAGTGGTTAAGGCACTGGACTCCCACATGTCTGAATATGGTTCAAGTCCCAGACCTGGTGGCTTATTTTCTGCCTCTCTCTCTGGTCAAATTAAAAGATAAATAATAATAGCAAATAAAATGAAATAAATTAATCTTTTCTTTCTTTTTTTGGAGAGGTTTTTGCTATAGGGCGCATGGCTCACCAGAAAGACAGAGAGAGACAGGGAGACAGAAAGTAAGAAATCACGCCCCAGAGGGGATAGCCATGCTGCAATCCCTTCTCCTCCATTCTCCTCTCAGGATCTTGGGCATGCATGCACACGGGCCTGGTATGAGTTTAAGCCACCAGGTCCGGGACTTGAACCGCGGTCTACTACATGGGAGTCCAGCGACATAGCCATTACACTAACTGCTGGTCCCTTGAATGTTTTTTTTTTTAAAGTATATGTAAAATAAATTGTGGCATTTAAAATATTTTAAAAGAATTATTTGTATAATTTTATTTATTATCACTATTTTTAAAAATTTATTATAGGGCACGTATCCTCACCAGAGAGAGAGAAAATGAGAAAGCAAGCCACTAGGTCAAGGACTCGAATTACAGTGAGCCATGTAGGAGTCCAGCACCTTAACCACTGCATCACCTACTAGCCCTGCTTAATGGTGCCAGCAGGTGGCATGCTGTTAAAGTGCTGGATCCCACATAACTGCTGACTCTGAGGTTTGAGTCCTGAACCTGGTGGCTTGAAAACCATGTTGTGCAAGTGCATATGAGCCGAAAATCTCAAGAGGAGCCTGGAGAAGGGATTGCAGTGTGGCCATCCAGTGATTTCTCACTTTCTCTCACTCTCTGTCACTCTCTCTCTGGTGAATGTGCCCTATAGCAAAAGACATTTAGCAGTTAGTGTAATGGCTATGTCGCTGGACTCCCATGTAGTCGATCACCGTTCAAGTCCCAGACCCGGTTGCTTAAACTTACGCCGGGCGCGTGTACATGCGTGCCCAAGATCCCGAGAGGAGAATGGAGGAGAAGGGATTGCGGCATGGCCATCCCCTCTCAGGGGTGATTTCTCGCTTTCTCTCTCTCTCTCTCTCTGTCTTTCTGGTGAGCACACGCGATGCGCCCTATAGCAAAAAGCTCTCCAAAATAATAATAATAATAATAATAATTCTTTTTTTTGAGAGAGAGAGGTTTTTGCTATAGTGTGCGTGAACTCGCCAGAAAGACTGAAAGAGATAGAGAGATAGAAAGCGAGAAATCACCCCCCAGGGGGGATAGCCACACCGCAATCCCTTCTCCATTCTCCTCTTGGGATCTTGGGCACGCACGCACATGTGCCTGGCGTGAGTTTAAGCCACTGGGTCCGGGACTCGAACCGTGGTCAGCTACATGGGAGTTTAGTGACATAGCCATTAAGCTAACTGCTGGTCCCAATAATAATAATAATAATTCATAAAAAAACTCTCCAAAATAATAATAATAATAATAATTCTTTTTTATAATTCTTTAAAAATAAAAAATATAGCAAAACGTCTCCAAAATAATAATAATAATAATTCTTACAAAATAAATTTTAAAAATCTTTTTCTTTTGGAAAGGTTTTTGCCATAGGGAGCGTGGGCTCGCCAGACAGACAGAGAGAGACAGAGAGACAGAAAGCAAGAAATCACCCCCCAGGGAGGATGGCCATGCCGCAATCCCTTCTCCATTCTCCTCTCAGGATTTTGGGCACACACGCACACATGCCCGGCGTGAGTTAAAGCCACCAGGTCCAGGACTTGGACCACAGTCGACTACATGGGAGTCCAGCGACACAGCCACTACGCTAACTGCTGGTCCCCCCAAAAATAATATCTTTGGGGGCTGGCAGGTGGCATGGTGGTTAAGAGCACTGGACTCCCATGTGGCCGACTGCAGTTTGAGTCCCGGACCTTGTGGCTTGCTTTCTCACTTTCTCTCTCTCTATTCTCCTCTCTCTTTATCTCTCTCTCGCTCCCTCTCAGGTCAAATTAAAATAAACAAATAAATAAAGTTAAATAAAATAATTCTTTAAAAATGATATCTTTGTAGCTCAATGGACATATTAGTGAATTTCACTACATGTATAAGTTATCTTTTTAATTTTATCTCTTTTAGTTTCTTCAGAGAGCATGTGTGCTTACCTAAAGGGACAGAGGCAGAGGGAGAAGAAAGAACTCCTCAGTGGGGTATGGTCAGGCCACAATTTCATCTACTCTATTTCTCCAGTCTGTTGGGATTCTGGCCACCCATTCACATGTGCCCAGAGCATTTCTGAAACCTCTGGGGCTGAAATTAAAATCAGTTGACCATATGGAATCCAGCTTCCTTAACCACCTATCTATATACATGGATATAGATAGATACTTTCATTTAATGGATCCCACGTACATATTTAGGTTATTTTTAGTATTTGTTTACCACCACTAACAATGCTACAGTAAATATCCTTCACTTTATTTGCTTTTCTTTTCTTTTCTTTTTTTTTTTTGAGACCTTTTTTTTAGAGGTTTGTGCTATAGGGTGTGTGCACTCACTAGAAAGACAGAGAGAGACAGAGAGGGGTGATGGCCACACTGCAATCCCTTCTCCTCCGTTCTACTCTTGGGATCTCGGGCATGCATGCACACGTGCCCAGCGTGAGTTAAAGCCACCGGGTTCAGGACTCGAACCGCAGTCGTCTTCATGGGAGTCCAGCGACATAACCATTATGCCATCTGCTGGTCCCTTAAGAGACTTTTCCTATAGGGTACATGTGCTCACTAGAGACACAGAAAGAGAGAAATCACCTCCCAGGGGATGGCCACGCCGCAGTCCCTTTTCCTACATTCTCCTCCCTGGATTTTGGGCATGCATGCACACACATCTGGCGTGAGTTTTAAGCCGCTGCATCTGGGACTCAAACACGGTCGACTATGTGGGAGTCAAGCCGTAATCATTAAAAAAAATTTTTTTTAAGGTTTTTGTCATAGGGCATGTGCACTCACCAGAAAGAGACAGAGACAGTGAGAAGGGAAGTGAGAAATCATCACCAGAGGGGATGGCCACACTGCAATCCCTTCTCCTCCGTTTTCCTCCTGGGATTTTGGGCATGCACACATGTGCACCTGGCATGAGTTTCAAGCAGGACTCAAACGGCAGTTAGCCATGTGGGAATTTAGCACCTCAACCACCACACCACCTGCTAGCACCAAACTATATTATAAACAGTTATTTTATTTCTAAATCTTCTTTAAAATATTATTTATTTAATTTTATCATTAATTATCATTATTTTAATGAAAGAGAGTCAGAAAGGGAAAGTGAGAAAGCAAGCCACCAGGTCTGGGACTTGAACCATGGTCGGTCATGTTGGAGTCCAACATCTTAAACACCACACCACCTGCCGGCTGCCCACTTGTTTTCTTTTTTTTTAATTAATTAATTTATTTATTATTATCATAATCTTGTCTATATTACATTGAATCACAAATAACTTTATGGTGTATTCTTTTTCCAGAAGGAATACCATGCATATCAGTCAATAGAGACATTAAAATTCCCATCTTCATCATCCAATAGCTTTTCATTTTTTTCCCGATTATTATTATTATTCCAATTATTTTTTAAACAGTCAATTACTACCCAGTTGTTTTATTTCTAAGGAATTAGTCCTAGAAGGAAGATCACTGAGTCAAGATATGCCTTCAAGATATGCTTTTCTTTCCTTCTCTTTCTTCCTTTTTCTTTCTTTCTTTTCTTTCTTTCTTTTCTTTTTTTCTTCCTTCCTTCCTTCCTTCCTTCCTTCCTTCCTTCCTTTCTTTCTCTTTCTCTCTTTCTCTTTCTCTCCTCTCTTTCTCTCTTTCTCTCTTTCTCTTTCTTTCTTCCTTCCTTTCTTCCTTTCTTTTCTTCCTTTCCTTTCCTTCTTTCCTTTCCTTTCCTTTCCTTTCCTTTCCTTTCCTTTCCTTTCCTTTCCTTTCCTTTCCTTTCCTTTCCTTCCTTTCCTTTCCTCTTCTTTCTTTCTTTCTTTCTTTCTTTCTTTCTCTCTCTCTCTCTCTCTCTCTCTCTCTCTCTCTCTCTTTTTCCTTTCTTCTTTCTTTCTTTCTAACTTTGCAATATGGTGTATGCACTTGCCAGAGAGAGATAGAGACACAGAGAAAATGAAAAAGGAACTGCTAGGGGGGATGATCATGCCACAATCGCTTCTCCATTCTCCTCTCAGGATTTGGGGCATGCATGCACACATGCCTGATGTGTTTTTCTTTTTCTTTTCTCTTTTTTTTTTTGGAGAGTTTTTGGCTATAGGGCATGTGCGTTCACCAGAAAGACAGAAAGAGAAAAACAGAAAGCGAGAAATCATCCCCCAGGGGATGGCCACACTGCAATCCCTTCTCCTCCATTCTCCTCTTGGGATCTTGGGCACACACGCACACGCACCCTGCGTGAGTTTAAGCCACTGGGTCCCAGACTTGAACAGCGGTCAGCTACATAGGAGTCCAGCAACATAACCATTATGCCAAATGCTGGTCCTAGGATTCAGGGCACGTACGCACACATGCCTGGTGTGTTTTTCAAGCCACTGGCCGCAGGACTCAAACCATGTAGTTGGCCATATGGGATCCAGCTGCCTTAACCACCAGGCCATGGCCCATCTTCTGCGGAGAAATGTCTATTCAGGTATTTTGACCATTTTTTTAGACTTTTTTTTTTAATTTAACTTCATTTATTTATGTAAATTTGACCAGAAAGGAACAGAATGAGAGAGAGAGAGAAAGTGAGAAAGCAAGCCGCCAGGTCCAGGATTCAGATCGCGGTTGCACATGTGGGAGTCTGGCGTCCTTAACCACCACACCACCTGCCAGCCCCCATTTTTTTTTTTCTGTCTTTTGACTTTAAAATATGGAACACTTCACGAATTTGCATGTCATCCTTATGCAGGGGCCATGCTAATCTTCTCTGTATCTTCCCAATTTTAGTATATGGGCTGCCGAAGTGAGCACCCAATTTTTTTTTTTTTTTTTGTGAGCAGTTTTTTCTTATTGGGCGCATGCGCTCGCCAGAAAGACAGAGAGAGACAGAGAGATAGAAAGCAAGAAATCACCCCCAAAAGGGGATGGCCATGCCGCAATCCCTTCTCCATTCTCCTCTTGGGATCTTGGGCATGCGCGCACACGCGCCCAGCGTGAGTTTAAGCCACTGGGTCCGGGACTCGAACCGCAGTCGACTACGTGGGAGTCCAGCGACATAGCCATTATGCCAACTGCTGGTCCCAGCACCCATTTTTTAAAAAAATAATGATTTAATTTCATTTGTTATTCTTATTTTTTAATCTGACCAGAGAGAGACAGAGAGAGAGAGAGAAAGGGAAAGCAAGAAAGCAAGCCACCAGGTCCAGAATTTGAACCATGGTCAGTCAATGTGGGAATCCCAACACCTTTAACCACACCCCCTGCTGGCCCTACATTGACCATTTTTTACTTGTTTTGTGTTTTTCGGTATTGACTTGTAAGAGAGATATATATTTTTTAATTATTTTACTTTATTTTTAAAATTTGACCAGAGAGGGACAGAGAGAAAGGGAGAGAGAGAAAGTGACAAAACAAGTCACCAATTCCATGACTTGAACCACGGTTGGCCATGTGGGAGTCCAGCACCCTTAGCCACCACACCACCTGTAGGCCCCCCGTAAGAGATATAGTCTGGGGAACCAGCAGTTAGCGTAATGGCTATGTCGCTGGACTCCCACGTAGTCGACCGCGGTTCGCGTCTCGGACCCGGTGGCTTACAACTCACGCCGGGCGCGTGTGCGTGCGTGCCCAAGATCCCGAGAGGAGAATGGAGGAGAAGGGATTGCGGCGTGACCATCCCCCCTGGGGGGTGATTTCTCGCTTTCTGTCTCTATGTCTCTCTCTGTCTGTCTGGCGAGCGCACGCGCCCTATAGCAAAAAACCTCTCAAAAAAAAAAAAAAAAAGAGATATAGTCTGGATATTACTCTCTTATCAGATACATGATTTACAAATATTTTCTATTTTTTGGGTTGCCTTGGATCCTTCGTACTCAGGTCCCTTGTCCGGGCGCCACGTGTCCCGACCCAGGGGGACAATCGAACAGGTTTCCTGAGAGAAGGAGTGAGAGCTGGGACAAGCGGCACAGTGTTACAACACGGAGATGACACAGTGTCTTCAGGGTCTTCCAGAGACGATGCAGTGTTACAACTCTTCAGGGTCTTCTGGGTCGTCTGGCGATTGTGGGTCAGGCATCATGGTTATATACATGTTGCTGGGCCGTGATTGGTTGTAAAAGGTGGGTTATGATTGGTTGTAAAAGGTGGATTATGATTGGTTGCTTTTGGACCAATCACGAGGTGCCGGATATGCAAATCTGAGGTATTCTAGTGGCCAATCAGAGCAAGGTTTCGAAGGTCAGGTTTTTTGAAGGGAACCAATTGTGGCCTTTGGCATTGTGTAACTGTTTGCTTTCTGAGAAACTGGCGATATTCGCTGGTGCGCAGCCTCCCACAGCCTTCAATCCTCTTCCCAGTCTCTGCATGTTTCCAACCCACAAAATGCTTCTAGGCCTCATGAGAGCTCTTTCCCCTGCCTTTCCTCCCTTCTCCAGGCTTTGGTCCAGTTCCATCCTCTTCTGCCTAGGTCCTACCTCCTGCCTACCTGGGATCTCTGCCTCCAGGCCTCAGCCATCCTTCGCAGGGTGGTCAGGGGCATTTTCCTACATCTATCCACATTCTTTGGCTTTTTGGCTCTGAATGTTCCCCTGATTAACCCCAAGCATCACACCTCAGGGGTCTTGCCTGCTCTGGATCTTGGCTAACTCATCAAGAAATACCTGGTCCAGGTCCCTCCCCTGGTGCCACGTAAAATGAAGGAATTGGGGTATAGGGAGGTGACTGGTGATACCTGTGGGTTCTTCACCCAAGACCCTGTGGAGAGGCTGGAGTCAAGATTGTTGAGTAGACAAGGAGTAGAGTACGGACGCTCTATTTGCCTATGGAGCTCCATTTGCCTTTTGCCTGTCCAGTCTCTTACCTCTTCCTGACAGCACATTTTCCTTATAAAAAACAGTGCCCTCCTGGACACACAAGCAAGAGATTAGGGTGGGATTGACTCTGCCTCACCTCCAGGAGTGGGCTCTGATTGGCTTAAACCAACTGAGGTTCTCATTCTTCTGACAATATGATTGGTAGAGTGGTGACCCGGTGACCTAAATCCCTCTAGTCAGAGGGACAGACAGGACTTTTAGCTGGGAATATTAGAACCCAGCAGCTTCTTTCTCTGGACAATATCGCATGTGGATGTGCAGCCTCAGATGGTAAAGGTAGTTGCCCTAAGGTCAGAGATCACACTCAAGAGGACAGAGCAGGGAAAGCTACAGAGAAACAGCCAGAATCCTGTGCATGTTGAGAACTTCTGGATCAAACTATACCTGAAGGTGGTATTAACAGAGCCATGAATTACCGTTTCCATGTAGACAATGTGAAATGATTCCAACTGGGAACTAAAATAAAAATCCTAACCTCTTTAGTGTCCTTTTTGTAAGTCACTACATATTGTTATTCAAAATATTTAACAACTATTACAGCAGGGGCACCAAACAATCAGAGTAGAATGCAGGTCACAGTGAGGAGCCCAGGTCATGGAGGACCCTGGGGAGATCTGGCATACTCTACAGAAGGGGCTGAGCTAACAGGCACACAGAGAAGCCACTATTTAGCAGCTGGCATCGAGAGATTTTGATATATATTTTTTTAGATACATAGGGTGTGTGTACTCGCCAGAGAGACAGAAAGCAAGAAATCACCCCCCGGGGGGGATGGCCACACCTCAATCCCTTCTCCTCCATTCTCCTCTCAGGATTTTGGGCATGAACGCACACTTGCCCGGCATGAGTTTAAGCTGCTGGGTCCAGGACTCGAACTGTGGCCAACTACATGAAAGCCAGCAATGTAACCATTACACTATCTGCTGTCCCCTGAGATTTTGATATTTTACTGACCTGTGAGGCTGTATTTGTACAAACCAACTGAATATTAGCCCTTACAAGGTCCCACGGCTGGTCTCGAAATGAGACTTTATTTAGGTCTGAATGAGAAGTGAACATTCAAGCAAAACAGAGAGGCCTGGGATGGATGACAGATTGTATTTCCAAGATGGACCTAGTAGGGGAGGCATGGGGGTGGCTAGGGGTTGGGACCGACAAGAGACTCAGGTTGGCAACTTCCTCCCGAAGGTCTCCTTGGGTTTATTTCCCCCTGCCTTGTGGGGAACTTTAGAGGTGTCCTTCCTTGAAGGTTTCCACGGAACCAGGTGGTGGTGTGAAGACTTTAGAAGTGGCGTAGCTATAGTAGGATTCTGAGGTGATCATGTTGTTGATCTTCCAGCGGAGTATGCTGCAGGCCTTCATCATGTAGGGCCACAGGAGGCAGATGACGATGTAGAGGAGCACCAGGCCCAAAAATATGCTGGAGGACACCTTTAGGCACGGTGTGGCAGGCGTGAGTGCTCAGCCTGGGGGCCCCTGCCCACCCAGCAGGGCAGCTCCTGGGCAGCCACTCACAGTGAGAATGAAGAGGGCCCGCTTGGCACTGAGGGGGAGCCCATGGATGTGCAGCAGGAAGGTGAGCTGGTAGTCACAGTACGTACTCTCGTCCACGTCTCTGGCAAAGGATGGGGTCCAGGATTGGGGGAGTGGTTGGGCACCCGACCCCCACCTGGGCCACATGCCTGGCTCACCTATTGCTCACCAACACCTTGAAGAAGAATTCAGGGGCGAAGATGCTTTGGGGAATGGTGTCATGGCACGGTGAATTCTCCAGACACAGCCACCTGGGAGCCCAAGCATAAGCACTTGTGCTGCCAACGAAGCCCAGTTTGTGACAACCCCTGATGTCCTCCACCCCCAACACACACACTCTTGGTGAGCACCAGCCGGGGTAAATCTCATGCCTTCTCTCATTCAGTCCTTCATTCGTTCGTCCATTAATGGTTACAAAACGTCTCCCTTGCAACAGATTGTCTGTCTACTCATCCACTTCCTCCTGCTTCCTGCTTCCATCTGTCAATTCATTTCCTTTTACTTTCTTTATTTTATTTTATTTTTTATTTTTATTTTTGGCTAGAGGGCGCACACACACTTGCCAGAGACAGAAAAAGTGAGAAATCGCCCCCCCCGGGGGGGGGGGAATGGACATGCCACAATCCCTTCTCCATTCTCCTCTCAGGATTTTGGGCACACAATGCACCTAGTGTGATTCTCAAGCTGCCCAGTCCAGGACTCAAATCATGTAGTCCGTCATGGGGGATCCAGTGCCTTAACCTCCTCGCCACCTGCTGGCCCTGTCAATTCATTTCTTAACGTGCACTAGTCCAGATTATGGATTGTGTACCTATTAAGTGTCAACTCATTCTTTATTGCCTTCATTCCTTCATCCCACAAATATGGGTTGAGCATATAATGTCTCATCTTTTATTTATTTTCTCCTTTATTCACTATTTAATAAACACAGGCTGGGACCAGCAGTTGGCGTAATAGCTATGTTGCTGGACTCCCATGTAGTTGACCACAGTTTGAGTCCCAGACCCGGTGGCTTAAAACTCATGCCCGAGGGGCCAGCAAGTGGCATGGTGGTTAGAGGCGCTGGACTCCCACATGGCTGACCATGGTTCAAGTCTCGGACCTGGTGGCTTGCTTGCTCACTTCCTCTCTCTCTCTCTCTGTCTCCCTCCGATCAAACTGTAAAGTAATAATGATAATAATAATAATAAATAAAGTTTAAAAAAAAAAAAAAAAAAAAGAAAGTCCGCACGTGTTGAAATCTGGAAAAAAAAAACAAAAAAAAACTCATGCCCGAGATCCCAAGAGAATGGAGAAGAAGGGATTGCAGCATGGCCATCAACCCCTAGGGGATGATTTCTCGCTTTCCGTCTCTGTCTCTGTCTTTCTGGTGAGTGTACATACCCTATAGCAAAAACAAACAAACAAAAAAACACAGGCTGAATACTGACTAGGTAAAACTTAGTTTGCTCAGGGGACTAGCAGATGGCACAATGGCTACGTCGCTGGACTCCCATGTAGTTGACCACAGTTCGAGTCCTGGACCCGGTGGCTTAAACTCATGCCAGGTGCGTGTGCGTGCATGCCCAAGATCTCAAGAGAATGGAGAAGGGATTGCAGTGTGGCCATCCTCCCTGGGGGGTGATTTCTCACTTTCTGTCTGTCTCTCCCTGTCTTTCTGGCGAGCACACACATCCTATAGCAAAAACCTCTCCAAAAAACAATTTAGTTTGTTCATTAATTCACTGCCTTCACTTGTTCATAGCATAGTTTTCTTCCTTTCATTATAAAAATAGTTGAGAGTCCAGCAGGTGGCATGGTGGTAAAAGTGTCGGACTCCTACATGGCCAACCATGGTTTGAGTCCTGGACCTGTGGCTTGAAACTCATGCTGGGCACATGTGAATTCGTACCCAAAATCCAGAGAGGAGAATGGAGAAGGGATTGCGGTGTGGCCATCCCCCTGGGGATGATTTCTCACTTTCTCTCTCTCCATCTTTCTCTGTCTCTCTCACATGCACCCTCCTATAGCAAAAATCTTTTTTTAAGAATTATTTAAGCATTTTTATTTTTTTGTTTGTTTTAATTTGATCAGAGAGGGACAGAGCAAGAGTGAGAGCAAGAAAGTGAGAAGGAGAGAGGGAAAGTGAGAAAGCAAGCCACCAGGTCTGGGACTTGAACCTCAGTCGATCATGTGGGAGTCCAGTGCCCTTAACCACCATGCCACTTGCTGGCCCCTAGCAAAAATCTTTCCCCCAAAAAAGTGGAACCAGCAGATGGTGTAATGGTTATGTTGCTGGACTCCCAAATGGCTGACTGCAGTTTGAGTCCCAGAGCTGGAATCTTGAAATTCACACCAGGTGCTTGTGTGCCCAAAATCCTATGAGAAGACTGGAGGAGAAGGGATTGCGGTGTGGCCATACCCCTCGGGGGGTGATTTCTTGCTTTCTGTCTCTATGTCTCTCCAGAAACACACATAATATAGCAATAATTATTATTCTCCATGTATAATAAAAATCTCTTTAAAAAAGTTATTAAATCCCTTGGGACCAGCTGTTAGCGTAATGGCTATGTCGCTGGACTCCCATGTAGTCGACTGCGGTTCGAGTCCTGGACCCGGTGGCTTAAACTCACGCCGGGCGCGTGTGCGTGCGTGCCCAAGATCCCAAGAGGAGAATGGAGGAGAAGGGATTGCAGCGTGGCCATCCCCCCTGGGGGGAGATTTCTCGCTTTCTGTCTTTCTGTCTCTCTCTGTCTGTCTGGTGAGCACACGCGCCCTATAGCAAAAACCTCTCCAAAAAAAAAAAAGTTATTAAATCCCTATACACTAATTTGTCCCTTCATTGTTTTTATTCGTTTGTTAATATTTCCATTCAAATGCCAATAAGTGCCTTCCATGAATTAACTTATTCATTTGCTTGTTCTCTCACTCAAAATACTGTTCAGGAACTCCCAGGAGGGAGACAGGCCCCACATGAAGCAGTGACACCAGAGTGGTCAGGGCTGGGATGCTGAGCACAGACAGAGCTATCAGGGCAGAATAGTAGGAGCACAAGGGGCTGTGTGGGAGTGCTCCAGGTGCCTGGGCCCAAGAGGAGAATGGAGAAGGGATTGCTGTGTGGCCATCCCTCTTGTGGATGACTTCTCACTTTCTGTCTCTCCCTCTGTCTCCCTGGCCGGCACATGCATCCTATAGCAAAAATCTCTCTATCAAAGAGAGCCAAGAGGGGGTCACTGTTCCATCCTGAAAGTCAGGAAAGCCCTAGACGAAGGGACATCTGAGCTGAAGTGTGAAGAAAGAGTAGGGGACAATTCAGAGGGCCCAGTTTGTGCAGAAGTCAATCCTGCTGAGGAGTACAGACAGGCAGACTGACTTGGAGATTAAGAAGCCTCCCAGAAACTAAAAGGATGGGCAGGTCTGATGGACTGTGGGCCTGCGGGGGCTCAAGGGGGCCTTGCAACTAGGCCGCTCACTCACTCGATGCCCTGGCTCTCATAGGACAGTATGTGGAAGGCCGAGTCCTTGGTGGTCCGTGAGGTCGCCGTGGTCCAGATCAGGCTGTTTGTCCTGTGCAGGACAGTATGATATCAGCGGGGCGGGGTGCACCCTGGGCTGCGGTGGTGGAGAGGTGCACACGGTGGGCAGGGGCAGGCAGTGGGTGTGCGGGACCTGAGATAGGAGGAGGGTGGGGTTTGCAGCGAGCGCGAGGTCTGCAGGGGCCGGCCAGCTCGAGCTCGGTTCAGGGAAAGGCTGGCAGGGTAGGGCAGGCCCCGCAGGGATTACTTGTTCCGCGGGCTGTTGTAGCGGTAGATTTCCTCCTCGCTGTAGTCCCTCAGGCGGCTCAGCGTGGGCCCGCCGCCCACCACCTTCAGCACATAGCTGCGGGGAGAAGTGCGCAAAGACCGGCCTTGAGGTCCGGAGTCCGCCTCCCCTCCTTTCCCTTTCCCTTGCTACAGACGGCCATGCTTTTACCTTCCCGTAAAACTGCCCGAGTCGCCTGTCACCAAATCTTGAATCAAGAAGAAGGGGTAGAACACTGCGGAGTCGCAGGGAGTTGAGACCAGGGGAAGAAAATTAGCTTGGTCCGAGACATGGAGGACGGAGAGAGGAGGAAGGGGAAAGGATGAAGGACCGAGGATCGGAGCTGAGGACAGCTGCACCGTGGGGAGGTGAGAGAGAAGGGCAAAGTGGCAGGGACAGAGGGACTGAACTTTGGAGAGGAAGGGACTAGACACACACTGTCACGGAAGAGAAAGCAGGGCATCTCGGGGTCCTCGCGCACGCAGTCGAAGTAGCGTTTGTTCCGCATGCGGCTGTACTCCAGGGTGTAGGTGATATCGAAAGCCAGGCGCTTGCCAGGTGGGCAGCCGATATACATTGGCATCATCAGGTTGCCCTGAGTGGGAAGAGGAAGTCTTGTGGTGGGGATGGCCAAGGTCTTCTCAGGCCCTGCTAGACTTGGAGCGGATCAGGAAGGACACTCACTCCTACACTCACCACCATTACCCGCTACACTTGGCCACCAACGACAATAAGATCATTGTTATCATTAAAATGCTTGAGGGACCAGCAGATGGCATAATGGTTATATTGCTGGACTTAGTGGACCCAGTTGGATTCCAGGACTGGTGGCTTAAAATTCACGCGCAAGGAGAAGGCAGAGGGGCATGTGCATGCGTGCCCAAAATCCTGAGAAGAGAATGGAGGTAAAGGAATTGCGATGTGGCCATCCCCCCACCCCCCAGTGTGTGTGTGTGCGTGTGTGTTTCTCTCTGTGTTTCCAGCAAGCCTTCACACTCTATAGCAAAAATCTCTCTTAAAAAAAAAAAAAAAAAGCAAAAACAATACTGGGGCAGGCAGTTGGCCTCATGGTTAGAGGCATCGGACTCCCACGTGGTGGACCATGGATCAAGACCCGGACCTGGCAGCATGTTTTCTCACTTTCCCTCTCTGTCTTTTCCTGGTCAAGTTAAAAATAATAATAAAATAAAAAATAAATAATTCTTAAAAAAAGAAAAACCACAATACTTGAGGGACCAGCAGGTGGGATAGTGGTTAAAGTGTTGGACTCCCACACTACGGACTACAGTTCCTTGCAGTTCAAGCCAGTACTTGTTTGACTGCAGTTCCTTGAAATTCAAGCCAGTGCTTGTTCGTGACTGCCCTGAGTCCTGAGAGGACAATGGAGGAGATGGGATTGCTGCATGGCCATCCCTCCTAGGGGTGAGTTCTCACTTTCTCTGTCTCCCCAGCCAGCACATATATCCTATAGCAAAAATCTCATAAATAAATAAATACATACTTGGGAGGCCGACAGGTGATGTGGTGGCTAAGGCATTGGACTTCCACATGGTTGACCATGGTTCGAGTCCCAGACCTGGCGGCTTGCTTTCTCACTTTCTCTTCCTGTCTCTTTCTGGTCAAATTAAAAAATAAGATAATAATAACAAATAAAATAAATAATCCTTTAAAAAATACTTGGTAACTACAGCCACTTATGGAGCTCTGCAGAGCAGGCACTGTGTCATGTTCTAAGACCTTTATGTAGTTAAAATCATGTAAGCCTCAAAATAGCTTTGCATGGTAGAGACTGTGAATGTTGCCATTTTAGAGGTGGCGATCTGAAGCAGAGAGAGGCCAAGCAACTTACTAATTTTTCAAAGCCATACAGCTGGTAAGTGGTAGAGTTACAATTACATGGGTTTCTCCAGTCGTCTCCGAAATGAGAGGTATCAGTCCACTGACACCTACACTTACGGAGCACCAACTCCTAGTCAGACTTTATATGTCTGAAGTTTGTCCTGAATGTTCAAATAATAGACCTGAGAACAAAAGATATGGAGAGACTGGAACTTCAGATGGGACCCCCTGACATTGTCTTCAGAACGAAGAGTTCCGGGGCCTTTTTTTTGTTTTCACTTTTTTTTTTTTTTTTTTGGAGAGGTTTTTGCTATAGGGCGTGTGCGCTCGCCAGACAGACGGAGAGATACAGAGAGATAGAAAGCGAGAAATCACCCCCCAGGGGGGATGGCCATGCCGCAATCCCTTCTCCTCCATTCTCCTCTTGGGATCTTGGGTGCACACACACGCGCCCAACGTGAGTTTGAGCCACCAGGTCCGGGACACGAACCGCAGTTGACTACATGGGAGTCCAGCAACATAGCCATTACGCTAACTGCTGGTCCTATCCTGGGGCCATTTTAATGGGTTAAGACATAACGGTTTCACCCAGTGGTCAAAGGGACATGGACAACCAAAGATGGTGGCCCAGGCTTGATGACAGCTGGGGAAAGTGGTCAGAGTAGCAATAGATTAAGTGCTTTCCATGCTAGGCCCAGGCCAAGACTTTATATATTAATCGCTCATTCACTAAGTGGCCTAGTGGGCACCTCAGATTTGGTCTGTCCAGCACCCATTTGGTTAATGACACGTCCATTCCTCTAGCAGTTTAGGCTTGCTATGGTTTGAGTGTGTCCACAAAAACTTATATTGAAATTTGACAGCTAATGCCACAGAGTTGGGACGTGTGTGGGACATGGGGGTGGCTCCCTCAATGCCAACTCCAGGAGTGAGTTCTCACTAATTGAGATGAAGTAGCACATGGCCCTTACCAGAGCCAAACAGATGTTGGCACTATGCTTTTGGACTTTTAGCCTATAGAATCGTGAGCCAAATAACCCCTCTCCTCTGAGCCTCAGTGTCTGTTTCTGAACAAAGAACATGTCAGTGCAGGTGGAGGTAATGTGTGAAAGGGCCACGCCAGCCCTTGTGCCGCCTGTGTCAGCTGAGGAAAGCAGCCCTGTCTCTCAGACATCGTACTCCCCAGCAGGAAAGCACCAGGAGGAGCACACACGTTTGTGCACAGCCCACACAACTGTGAAGGGGCACCCCTTGGTCAATACAGGGGTCGAAGGAGTGAGTGGTGGGCAGATGAAGGACGGAAATGAATGAGAAGGAAATGACGAACGAATGCTGGGATCCCGGGGAAAGCACTGAGAATCACCCTGGTTGAGGCCCAACCCAACTCCTCCCTTCCCAGCACAGGGTCCCAAACTCCAAGCTCCAGTACTTGCATGCTGTCTCCCAGGTTCGTGCTCTTGAAGCAGTTTCCGGAAGAACCCACCACCTGAGGGTAAGAGCAAGTGATTGTGCTGGGGGTCCCCATGGGCTGTCTTTCTCCTAACCCTGCACCCCTCCCCTCCAGACGGGCATCACACCTTGAGTGTCATGGAGGTCTTCATGAGGTGATGTCCACTAAGGCCTTGGTCATAGCAAAGCATTTTATCCTTGATCTTAATCTTGAATGGTGGGAGGGGAGAAGTTAGGGAGTAAACAGATTGTTCGAGGACCCAGGAACGGTCCAAATAACCCATAGCTGGATCGGGTGGTGGCAGGCAGGACTAGCTCTAACAGCCCCCACCGCCCCAGTGGCCCAGCCCCCAACTTAGTACCTTCTCCCCCCCAAACCTCACCGAGAATAACACTGAGTTGCGATTAATAAAGACTTTCTGAAGCACCTCGACATCGATGCAGCGCGGGTGGGCCAGCACCACGCCTACTTCCAACTGGCTCTCTACCTGGAAAGCCATTCCTACTCCGGGCACAGGAGGGGTTAATGCGTATTTTCTCAGACTTGCCATAAGCCCCGCCCCTCAGGCACCTCAGGCCCCGCCCACAGACCGAAAGTTGCCTTCGCCTTGAAACTATGCTCCCGCGAAGACAAGAGGATGGAGAAGCTGTATACTGTGCCCTTGTCCAGGAAAATGCGTTCGGGCAGCTTGGACTCAGATTTAAGGTCGTAAATCTTTTCGTAGCTGTCCATGTCAATGTGCACGCCACCCACACTGCGCCTGTTGCTCGCCAGGTAGAAGTAATAATCCTGGGGACAGGCGCAACGGGCCAAGTCAGCTCGGCGGGGGCGGAGCACGAAGGTGAGGCGGATACTGGCACCACCCCTTCTCCAACCTCCAGCCCTCACCACGTACCTTGTCCTGTTTCTTGTTCTTCCACCAGCGCCATGTGGGGTCGTGTACCGGGTCTGCATAAGGCTGCAAAGACCACCGGGCACTGTGAGCAGTGGGGGCGTGGTCCCTAAGAACACATCATCCCTGGACCCTTTCCTTACCTCGGTTTCAGCCGCTAAATGAAAATAGAAGTATATATACCCTGGCCAGACCCCGGACCCTACTTTCTCTCTCTCTCTCTCTCTCTTTCTTTCTTTCAGAATTATTTATTTATTTATTTATTTATTTACTTTAATTTGACCAGTAAGAGACAGAAAGAGGCGAGAGAGAGGAGAAGAGTGAAAGCAAGCTGCCAGACCCAGGACTCAAACCAGTCGACCATGTAGGAGTCCAGCACCACCAACTACCACGCCACCTGCCGGCCAGACCCTACTTTCAACCTACAACCCTGAAGCCTCTCTTCAAAGCAGTGCTGAAGGGGCCAGAAGGTGGCGCAGCAGTAGTGCGACTGCCCCACATGGGAGGGTGTGGCTGGCTAAAGCTAGGGGGTGAATGATCCTGGTGTGGGGACCCTGTTGGGGGTGTCTCTCTCTCTCTGAATAAAAAATAAAAACAAACAAAAAACTCCTAGGCTTTAGGGACCAGCAGATGGTGTAATGGTTACATCACTGGACTTCCACGTAGTCCACGGCAGTTCAAGTCCCAGACCTGGCAGCGTGTGCGTGTGTGCCCAAAATCCCTAGAGGAGAAGTGATTGCAGCATGGCCATCCCCCTTGGGGGGTGATTTCTCGCTTTCTGTCTCTGTCTCTCTGGCAAGCACATGCACCCTATAGCTAAAATCTCTCTAAAAACAAATGAAAATCTCATGCCGGGCACAAGTGCAAGTATGTGTGTGTGTGTGTGTGTGTGTGTGTGTGTCCAAAATCCCAAGAGAAAAATGGAGGAGAAGGGATTGCAGTGTAGCCATCTCCCCCTGGCGGGTGATTTCTTACTGTCTGTCTGTGTCTCTCCTGCAAGCACATATGCTCTATAGCAAAAATCTCTCTCAAGAGCAAAACAAAACCTAGGCTTTAAAAGAAAAAGACTCTGGGACCAACGGCTGGTGTAATGGCTATGTTGCTAGACTCCCATGTTGTCAACTGTGGTTCGAGTCCCGGACCCATTGGCTTAAACTCACACCAGACGCGCGCGCGCGCGCGCGCGCGCGCGCGTGTGTGTGTATGCCCAAGATCCCGAGAGGAAAATGGAGGAGAAGGGATTGTGGCATGGCCATCCCCCCTGTGAAGTGATTTCTCGCTTTCTGTCTCTCTCTCTCTCTCTCTCTGTCTTTCTGGCGAGCACACGTGCCCTATAGCAAAAACACTCTCAAAAAAGAAAAAAAAAGAAAAAGACTCTTCTTAAGCCAGGCCCTGCCTCCTGCCCTCCCCTCCCTGTCTGTCCAACTCCCCCGTACCACATACACACAGAATAACCTCAGACTCTCCAACCCAACTGCGCTTTTCCAGTGGTCTTGCCCTCCAAGCGGGGCAGCTCAGTCTGACCCAGACAAGACGCGGCCTCTGGACAGCCCTGCCCACCTCGGGGCGCCCACCTTGTCATACTTGGAGTGCAGCCAGAGGAGGTAGTAGACCAGGCCTTGGTAGACAGCTAGCGAGTCCTCACTGTGGAAGCCCGAGAGCTCCAAGACATAGGGTGCCCGTGCGCGGTAGCGCTCCTGGCGCGTGAATCTCTGCGGTTTGGGCAGATCCCGCAGCCTCAGCACAGTGAAGGGGCAGAGGTTGGTGAAGGTCAGTGCCGAGTAATTCCTGCATGTGGCAGTGGGAGACGGTGACTGACTCTTGGATGCCAGGCATGGCACACCAGGTGCCTTGGCAGGTCTCACTAACCACGTCTGCACTGTGGATTCTGCGGTCTGGGCCAGCCCTGATCTTCCTCGCATCCCCCAGGTCCTCATGCTGGAGTCCTGCACGCCCACTTTCCTACCCACTTGATTTCCTGAGCATCTGGTTCGCCTTCCCTTTCCTCCTCTGCTCACCTGGCCCCCACTTCCGGTTGTCTCCCAGGGCTCCTCCCTAGTGACATCCCTCTGCAGGAGACCAGGAGGCTCCTTATGGAACGTGGTAAAATCTGACCCTCTGGTTCCACCCACGACTCTCCTGGACCCTCAAAAGGAAGTTGGAGTTCCACCCTGTGACCACCAGGCTCGCCTTGTCCTCCTCTCGTCACCAGTGCACTCTTTTGCACAGGACTTTCTCCTCATTCCTGAATACTCAACCTCCTTTGCTCCTCAGTCTCTACCCATGTGGTCCCCCTGCCTTCACCCTTCTCCACCTCATCACCTGCTAAGTCTTTCTCACTCTTTTAAATCACAGCTTCTGTACCACCTCCTCCTGGAAGCCCTTCCTGATGCACTGCCCCTCAGACTACTGTTGTGGTCTGGTATCTTCTCACCCTTGCTGCTTCAGCTGGTAGTGGTTTCCTAACTGTTGGTACAACAGAAGCTTCTCCACAGGCATGAGTCTCTTGGTCAGCCGGCCCTCAGTTTCATCTTGGAGGTACACCAGCTGCAGGAGGAAGGCAGAGCCAGAAGAGCTGGTGTCAGCCACTCTGCGGGGCCTGCAGGTGCCCCCACAGCTCCCGCCTGGCACCTGGTACAGTTCGCTGTCTTCATAGAAGAGGGTGAGCATGGTAGAATTGGAGGCATATTCAGAGGACTGATGCATCAACTGCAGGCTGATGTGCACCTCCCAGCCCTTGGACGGGAACAGCTGATACACCCGGTAGCTGCTCTCCTGGTAGTACCAAATCTGAGGGGAAGGCAGGATGTGTGTGAGTGCTGGCCGTGGGAACCACTGACCCTGCCTCTTCCTCTGCCTAATGTGGTGGCCCCATTGAGTGGGAAGCATAAGAGCTTGCCTTCTGTCGGGCCCAGGTGAGCCTCTGAACCTTCTCTCTGTAGTTATTTCTCGGCCTCTCAGAGCCTGGCCACCTCTACCTCCAGCCATCACCTGCCATAACCCTGCTCACTATTTTGTTCTGCTTGAGTTTCTGTTATTTGCGGCCTAAGCACTCATAGCACATACACCCTCTAAAAGCCAGGGTTCCTAAGGCTGAGCCCTTTGGTTCTCCTCACTCTTAGCAGCCTTCAGGCACTCACCTTGGCCTCAGTTTCCCATCTCTGCACTGATATCCACCCCCACACACATCAGACACTAAACCTCACTTCTCCTTCTTGAGCCTCAGCCTCCAGGACTTTGTCCTCTCTCCATGTGGTCTCCTCCATGAAGCCCTCCTTGAATACATAGACCTGACTGGATCAGGACCCTCCTGTGAACTTCTGTAGGTGTTGTTTCCCCCACTGTGGCCCAACCCACTCTGAACTGTCAATGTCTGGGGTCAAGTCTGTCTTCCCAACAGACTGTGACCCTGAGAGAACAGGACCCAGGGCTGACTGTCCCCAGCACTGGGTTAGGCAAACAGCAAGTGCTCAGTGTTGATGGAATGAAAGACAGCCTCACGCCTAGCCAGTGGTATGGAGGTTAAGGCTCTGTACTTCCACACGGCAAACTGGTTTGAGTCTCAAACCCTGCGACTTGAAAGTCATGCAAGGCATGTGTGTGTGCATGCCCCAAATCGCAAGAGAACAGAGGAGAGGGGATTGTGGCATGGCCATCCCCTAGGGGATGATTTCTCACTTCCTCTCTCTGTTTCTCTCTGGTGAGTGCATGTCCCCTATGGCAAAAACCTAGACAGGAAGGAAGGAATGAAGGAAGGAAGGAAGGAAGGAAGGAAGGAAGGAAGGAAGGAAGGAAGGAAGGAAGGAGCAAGGAAAAGAGGAAAGGAGGGAAGAAGGATGAGAAAGAGGAAGGGAAGAAGGGAGGGAGGAAGGAAGGAAAGAAAGAAGGGAAGGAGGAGGATGGAGGAAGGAAGGGAGGAGAAGAAGGAGGGAGGGAGGGAGGGACAAAAGAAGGAAGAAAGATGAGACCAGCAGTTAGCGTAATGGCTATGTCGCTGGACTCCCACGTACTCAACCGTCGTTCGAGTCCCAGACCCGGTGGCTTAAACTCACGCCGGGCGCGTGTGCGTGCGTGCCCAAGATCCCGAGAGGAGAATGGAGGAGAAGGGATTGTGGTATGGCCATCCCCCCTGGGGGGTAATTTCTCGCTTTCTGTCTCTCTGTTTCTCTCTGTCTTTCTGGTGAGCACACGTGCCCTTTAAGAAAAACCTCTCAAAAAAAAAAAAAAAAAAAAAAAAAAGAAGGAAGGAGTATGGAGGAAGGAAGACAGCCTCCTCTGGAGATCACATCATGGCTCAGGCCTCACTTTGCTGTGTGACTTTGGACAGAAGTTTATACCAAGTTCCAGGGTTCTTAGCTATAAACGGAGCATCTGTTGCTCTTCTCCACGGTTCCTGTGGTGCCCCCTTCCCTGAGTCCCTTTACCCTGACAAGGGAAAAGGAGTGGCCCTGGCATTTGTGGGTAGGCAGAGAGGAAGTGGGGAGAGGGGCCGGGCAGCTCACCTCCTCATTCTCTGTGACAATAACCATGTCCCCACGGAATGAGCTGACCAGGTATTTGATGAACTGTTCCTTGGGAAAGTCTGCCAGGTAGATGAAGTCTTCATTGTCGTAGCTGCAGGGGACAGAGATGGAGACAAGGGGGCCCCAGGGTAGTGGAACACACTGAATGTCTGCTTGCCCCAGCTCCAGGCCTGTGTAACACGGGGACCATTTAAAGAACCAGTTTCTTCACTAGCCTGTGGGCATGTGCAAAGGAAGGTGGGATCCTGGCTTCTGCCCCCTCCCAAGGCCCCCTAGGGGACCTTCTGCCCTTAGTGTCTCCATCTCCCCATCTGTAAAACAGTTGCATTGGGCCAACCTGGCAGCTTGCTAACCACCCATGGTGGTGGCTCAGGAGATCCTAGGAAAAACAAAAACAAAAACAAAAACAAAAACAAAAACAAAAACAAAAACAAAAACAAAAACGGAAACCAGCAGTTAGCGTGCCCAAGACCCCGAGAGGAGAATGGAGGAGAAGGGATTGCGGCATGACCATCCCCCCTGGGGGGTGATTTCTCGCTTTCTGTCTCTCTCTGTCTGTCTGGCCAGCGCCCATGCCCTATAGCAAAAACCTCTCCAAAAATTTAAAAAATGAAAAAGAAAGAAAGGAGGGAGGGAGGGAGGGAAGGAAGGAAGGAAGGAAGGAAGGAAGGAAGGAAGGAAGGAAGGAAGTCAGTCAGTCCTAGGTCCCAGGTCCCTGAGGGTAAGAGAGGTCCTTAACCTGTTCCCAGAAAATGCTCTAATTTTGCTCAGAGAGAGTGGGGCCTTACATGACATTTTATTTGAGGAAAGGGGGCTCCCACAGCTGTAAAATACTGGCTTCCTCCATTCTGGTCCCGACTCCCCCAGCCCTGTTCTCTCCCTCACAGTCCTGAGAACTCCTGAACTTGGCCATCTTCTTGTGACCTGACTTTGAGAAGGGCCCCACCCTAATAGGGCTGGGCAGGCAGGAGATGCCAGTGCCAGGGCAGGTAATGGGGACCTACCTCAGCAGGAGGAAGTTGCCCCAGATGAACAGCAGGCTGGAGTACGGGTTATAGGATAAGCCCTTGGGGATCATTGAGGTGCTGGTAAAAGACTCCACCCCTAGTATCATCAGGAACTCCAAGCCTCGAGCTGAAGGGAACAGAGGAAGAGAGGACACACAGCCGTGAAGTGGGGCCACCAGGCCCCTCCTGTCCCCTCCCAAACCCTTCCTACCTTTGAAACCTCCTACCTTCCCTTCTTACCATCAGGGATAAATTCTGGAAGGCTGTAGAGGATTTCCAGGTTATCTGTGGCTAAATGGGAGGAGAACACAGAAAAATCTGAGTGTCCAGCGTCTTAACCACCACGCCACCTGCTGGTCCCAACTCAAATCCTCAGGCCCTTCCAGAGCTGGCTTCTGACCCCCTCCCTCAGTCTCCCTCTTTCCTCTGCCCTGCTTCTTCATCATACAGCCTTCCTCCCAGTTTCTCAGCCCACCAAGCCCTGTTCTCAGGGACAGCCACCCCTCATGCAGGAGTGACATGAGCAACATGTCCTCTGTCCGCTGGGCATGCAGGGCACAGCCTGGGCTCCTGCCCCTTGGCGCCAGCCCCGAGTCCTCCTGATTACCTAGATTGTATCTGATCAGCTCGAAGAACGGTTGGGTGGCGTCGCCTTCGATCTCCACCAGCAGCAGTAGTTCATTTGTGTCTCCGAGGAACAGTGCCCAGGTTATGGAGCAGGAGCCAGCTGAGAGGAAGGAGTGGGACCCACGCCTGGCCTCTTTCCTGAGACGGCCCCGCCTCTCCCTGGGACGCCCCGCCCCGTGACTGCTCCTACCCTACAGCACTCTCCCACACACTCGCTGCCCCCCAGTCCGCCTCCCGGGAGACACATCCAGGAGGTGAGTACCTAGTATCCTTGCACACACGGACTCATCCTTGGGCAGCATCTGGAAGGACACTTGGCCATCTGTGGAGAGATGCTCAGGCCCTTCCCATCCTATCCCAGTGTATCCGGCACCCCAGCAAACTGACTCCCTGACTGTCCGCCTTACACCTCCAAACCCCTTAGTCCTTGGAGTCGGGGGGGAGGGGGTGGGGGGGGGTGGGGGGGTGGGGATTTACTCTCTGGCCTCCTGGTCATTTGCATCTGGCCTATCAGAGAATGTCTGTCTCTGATCACTGTAATTAGGTCAGGTCTGGGCATGTGACCCAGAATGGAGTAATTGGAGTGCCCCCCCCCTCCGGGGGCGTTGTGTTGGGACAAGGGGAAGAAGCTGTTTTCATTTCCTTGGAGCAACTCAAACTGGTGGGTGATGTGAGCCTTGAACTCCTGGGCCACCTTTAACTCCCTGAGTGCCTACCACATCATTGGACTAATCATAATAAGCCCTTTTATAGCATTCATCACGTCCTTAAAACAGCTCTAATTTTTTACATATACCAACTTAATCTTTTTTAAAGGAATTATTTAATTCCATTTATTATTATTATTATTATTATTATTATTATTGTTATTTTTTTATTATCTATTTTTTTATTACATTGAATTACATATAACTTTACAGTGTATTACATTGCTTTTTCAAAAGGGAATGCCATGCATGTCAGTCAGTACAGAGACATTAATCTCCCCGTTTCAACATTCAATATCTTTCCTATGTTTCCCCCAATCATTATTATTATTATTCTAATGATTTTTTATGATAAACATGATTTTTTTTTTCCAATTATCAGATCATAAAGTTCCCAACAATAGGGAACGTAGACTCCACTCAGGGCTGGACCAAGGGTGGGTCTCGTGCAGCCCCGCAAATGTAGGTGAATCTCCATGGAACACAGTTTCAGGAACGCGGCTCAGGAAAGCAGAGACGGCCATCAGCTGATGCGGCACGCGGGGCAGACCCCGGCCACAGCACGCGGGGCAGAGCCCCGGTCGGGCTGGACCTCCGGATAGGGCACGTGGAGCAGAGCCCTGGCCACGGCACATGGGGCAGTCCCTGGCCATGGCACGTGGGGCAGAGCCCCGGCCAGGGCCCGCGGGGCAGAGCCCGGCCACGGCCCGCGGGGCAGAGCCCCGGCCACGGCACGCGGGGCAGAGCCCCGGTCGGGCCAGACCTCCAGATAGGGCACGCGGAGCAGAGCCCCGGCCAGGGCCCGCGGGGCAGAGCCCGGCCACGGCCCGCGGGGCAGAGCCCCGGCCACGGCACGCGGGGCAGAGCCCCGGTCGGGCCAGACCTCCAGATAGGGCACGCGGAGCAGAGCCCTGGCCACGGCACGCGGGGCAGACCCCGGCCACGGCACGCGGGGGCAGAGCCCCGGTCAGGCCAGACCTCCAGATAGGGCACGCGGAGCAGAGCCCCGGCCACGGCACGCGGGGCAGAGCCCCGGTTGTGCCGGACCTCCGGATAGGGCACGCAGAACAGAGCCCCCGCCATGGCACGCGGGGCAGACCCCGGCCACGGCACGCGGGGGCAGAGCCCCGGCCATGGCACGCGGGGCAGACCCCGGCCACAGCACGCGGGGGCAGAGCCCCGGTCGGGCCGGACCTCCGGATAGGACACGCGGAGCAGAGCCCCGGCCACGGCACGCGGGGCAGAGCCCTGGCCACGGCACACGGGGCAGGCCCCGGCCAAGGCACGTGGGGCAGACCCCGGCCACGGCACGCGGGGACAGAACCCCGGCCACGGCACGCGGGGCAGAGCCCTGGTCAGGCCGGAACTCTGGATAGGGCACACGGAGCAGAGCCCCGGCCATGGCACACGGGACAGAGTCCTGGCTGGGCCGGCTCTCCGGCCAGGGCACGCAGAGGAGAGTCCTGCCTGGGCTGGCTCTCCGGCCAAGGCACGCGGAGCAGAGCCCCGGCCGCAGGGCAGAGCCCCGGCCGCAGGGCAGAGCCCTGGCCAGGCCGGCCCTCCGGCCAAGGCACGCAGGGCAGACCCCGGCCACGGCACGCGGGGTAGAGCCCCAGCCATGGCACGTGGGACAGAGCCCCGGTCGGGCCAGACCTCCAGACAGGGCAGGCGGAGCGGAGCCCCCACGCGCTGACCCCACGCCCCAGCACGTGGAGTGGAGCCCCCGCGCCCGGTGCCCCGCCCCCGCGCCCCGGCACACAGAGCGGAGCCCCCGCGCCCCGCCCCGGCACACAGAGCGGAGCCCCCCACCCGCCGCCCCTGGACGTTTAATTGTATCTAGTACTTCTTGCATATTATTCTCAAATTTTTGGGCCATTTTCTCAGTCTTTATGGTGGACCTTTCTAGGCCAGCCATTTTCTCTTCTACATTAGAGATTCCATTTTCTGAATGATCTAGTCTGCTTTAAATACTTTCAAGGGTGATTTTGACTTCTTGTATTATAGCCTTCATCTCTAACAGCTCCATCTGATTCTTTTGTAAAGTGTGAAACTCCTCTTTTAGATCTTGCATGAATTTCCTCACCTCCTAGAACTCTTCAACTCCTTTCTCCTTCCCCTTCAGCAGTTCCTTGTCTCTCTTCTCTTCGATCTCTGTTAGCTTTGCCATTATGAATGATCTGAATTGTTTATCAGACATTTCCATGAATTCCCTTGAACTGTGTGTGGATGAAGAGGAGCTATCCGTTTCAATTGGAGGAGAGGCATTTTCCTGCTTCTCCATATTTCTTGTGGTCCTGCAGCGATTTCTAGTCATCTGGTGGATGGTCGGTTTCTTCCCAAACTTTTGAAGTTTAATATGAGGGTTGGGAAGTGTGCAGAAAAGGAAGCAGAGAGAGGGAAACAATACCAACAACAACAAAAAAACAGACAAGAAACAGAGAAAAAGAAGAGAAAAACTTTTGAATAAATCTAAAAAAGAAAAATTAATATTCAAAAAATTTCAATAAAAATCAAAAATTAGAAAAAATTAGAAAATGTCTAGATCTCAGGAGCCATGGAGCAGACTGCCTCTTGAAGAAGGGCTGTTCTGGGAGGAGCAGAGGGGATTATTAACAAAATAAAGGCCTAGGAGGGAGGGGCCAAAGGGCCCTGTAAGATGCCTCACCTTAAAAAATTCTAAAAAGCAAAGATTAAAAAAAAGACAGACAGACAGACAGAGAGAGAGAGAGAGAGAGAGAGAGAGAGAGTGAGAGGTAGAGAGAGACAAAGATTGATTCAGAGACAGGAGATATGAAAGGGGTTTTCCTACCACGTGGGTTTTGTATGCTGGAGGCCCAGTTAGGAGTGGGACATCTTCCTTTCTCCCAGAATGTCTAGATCTCAGGAGCCATGGAGCAGACTGTCTCTTGAAGAAGGGCTGTTCACGTGGGTTTTGTATGCTGGAGGCCCAGTTAGGAGTGGGACATCTTCCTTTCTCCCAGAATGTCTAGATCTCAGGAGCCATGGAGCAGACTGTCTCTTGAAGAAGGGCTGTTCTCTATTATTGTTATTTTTAAATTTGACCAGAGAGACAGAGAAAGGGAAAGGAAGAAAGCAAGCTGCCAGGTCTGAGACTCTAACCGCAGTCGGCCATGTGGGAATCCAGCCCCTTTAACCGCCACGCCACGTGTCAGCCTGTAACTTATTTAATCTTTTTTTTTAAATATTTTATTTCATTTTCTTTTATACATTCAATCACATTATTTAGCTTACAAAGTGAACATTCCAACTTGTGAACACTTCTCCCTTGTCTAGTTGATAAAACTAAAATTATCTTCAACAGATAATACCACATTTCTTTGTCCCATTAATGTTTTGCCTCTCTATTTTCCTTCTAAATGTCCTTCCTCAGATTCTACTCTTTCACACACACTGTATCAGATATTCACATCCATTTACCGTGTTTCTAAAAATTACTTATTATTTATTGTTATTATTCAATTTGACAAGAAACAGAGAGAAAAAGCAAGTCGCCAGGTCTGGGACTTGAACCACGGTCAGCCATGTGGGAATCCAGTGCCTTAACCACCATGCCACCTGCCAGCCCCCCACTTATTTAATCTTTATATTAGGAGCCGACAGGTGGCATGATTATTATGGCACTGGCCACATGGCTGACCATATTTTGAGTTCCAGCCCCGATGGCTTGCTTTCTCACTTTCCCTCTCTCTCTGGTCAAATTAAAATAATAAATCTTTTTTTTAAAAAAAGTTTATATTAACTCAATTAAGTAGATACTAGTCTGTAGTTAGTTCCATATTTTTTTTTAGAGGTTTTTCCTATAGGGCGCGTGTGCTCGACAGAGAGCGAGAAATCACCGCCCAGGAGGGATGGCCACACCGCAATCCCTTCTCCTCCATTCTCCTCTCGGATCTTGGGCACACACGCACACGCATGTGAGTTTAAGCCACCGGGTCTGGGAATGAGAGCCTGAAGTCACAATTCTTGGGGATGAGAGAGTATGGAGGGGCCTCTTGGGCTGCCAGCACCCCACTCCCCTTACCTGTGATGGTCCCAAAGTGCACATAACCTTCGTTCTTGCCAGTGGTGAGGGCCAATATGTACTCAGAGCCATTGCTATGGAAAGGCACAGGGCACAACTTCTTGATGCACTCGTTAGCCAGGACACGAATCCACCTGCCTAGGGGGGCCAGCGTGAGGCTTCAAGCCCATGTGGTTGGACCTGGAGCCTGTTCCTCCCTCCAACTTCCCTGGCTTTTGTGAGTCTTTAATCTGTCCTCTCATGCTCAGTAGGGTGTTTAGGTGGCCCTTGGGAGAGAGCACCAGCTGCCTTTGGACAGGAGAAAATCCCCTTTGTCCACACTGTCCATGGGTTTAGCTGACTCCTCCCTTCCATTTCTCCTGGCCAGAGTGATTGTTTCCAAGCTGAACTGATTTCTAACTGTTTCCAAATTAGAGACAGTCCTAGTTTGCAACTGCTAACCAAAAGATGTTCTTTCCTAGGGCTACTGAGGGGCATGAATGTCTGCAGATGGGTGGGGAAGGATCTACCATGACATTTGTAAGGAGGGGCTGTCCAATAGTGATAATGAGCCCCTAGACCCAACTGTGTCTGAAACCAACACACTCCTGGGCTTTTCAGCTATGTAAACTTATAGATAGATACCTCCTTTCTTTGGCTTAAGCCAATTTTATTTTATTTTTTGAGAGATTTTTGCCTTAGGGCATGTACCTTCTCCAGAGAGAGAGAGAGACAGAGACAGTTAGAAGGAAAGTGAGAAATTAGGGCCACCAGGTGGCACGGTGGTTAAGGTGCTGGACATTCCCACATGGCCAGCCACAGTTCAAGTCCCGAAACTGGTGGCTTGCTTTCTCGCTTTCCTTGTCTTTGTGTATCTGTCTTTCTGTGGTCAAATTAAAATAATAAATGAATGAATAAATAAAATTAATAAATTAAAAAAAGGAAAGTGAGAAATCACCCCCTGTGGGGGGATGGCCACACCGCAATCTCTTCTCCATTCTCCTTCTGACCTTGGCCATGCACGCACACACACGCTTGGTGTGATTTTTTTAAAAAAATATTTTATTTAACTTTATTTATTTTAATCTGACCAGAGAGGAACAGAGCAAGGCGGGGGGGGGGGGGGGGGAAGGCAAGAAAGCAAGCTGCTAGGTCTGCGACTTGAACCACGGTTGGCCATGTGGGAGTCCAGCGCCCTTCACCACTACGCCACCAGCCTAGTATGATTTTGAAGCCACCAGGTCCAGGAACTGTGGTTGGCCATGTAGGAGTCCAGCAACATAACTGCTATGCCATTGGCTGGCCGACTTAAGCCAATTTTCTTTTCTTTTTGGAGAGGTTTTTGCTATAGGGCGCATGTGCTCGCCAGTCAGACAGAGACAGAGAGATAGAAAGCAAGAAATCACCCCCGGGGGGATGGCCACGCCACAATCCCTTCTCCTCCGTTCTGCTCTTGGGATCTTGGGCACGCACGCACAAGCGCCCGGCGTGTTTTAAGCCACCGGGTCCAGGACGCGAACCAAGGTCGACTACAAGGGAGTCCAGCCACATAGCCATTACGCTAACTGCTGGTCCCAAGCCAGTTTTAATTTGGTTCCTCTCACCGTCAAAGTGCCCTAAATAAGAAAGGGAGAAAATGAAGCCTATGAGAAGCATGCATTAACTAATGCAATGTAAGTTACAGGACAATTTCCTGGGACTGTAAAAGCTGACATCTCTCATTTCAATAGTGGGAAGAAAATCTAGAACTAGGAGGGTTTTGGTGTCATTTAAAAGATGAGACTGGGGCCAGCAGGTAGATAGTAGTTAAGGGCACCGGACTCCCACATGGCCAAGGATGGTTCAAGTCCCAAACCTGGTGGTTTGCTTTTTCATTTTGCCTCTCTCTTTTTTTTTTTTCTCTGTCCCTCTTTGGTCAAATTAAAAAAAGAAAGAAAAGTAAAAAAGAAAAGAAAAGAAAGAGAAGGAAGTAAGTTTAAATAATTCTTTTTTAAAATAATTATTCTATTTATTCATCATTATCATTTTTTTAATTTGATCAGAGAGAGAGAAAGAGAGAAAGTGAGAAAGTAAGCTGCCAGGTCCAGGACTCGAACTGCCATCAGCCATGTGGGAGTCCAGTACTCCTTAACCACCATGACACGTGCTGGCCCTAAAATAATTATTTTTAAAAAATGAGCCTGGGAACCAGCAGTTAGCATAATGGCTATGTCGCTGGACTCCCACGTAGTCGACTGCAGTTCACGTCCCGGACCCGGTGGCTTAAAACTCACGCCGGGCGCGTGTGCGTGCGTGCCCAAGATCCCGAGAGGAGAATGGAGGAGAATGGAGGAGAAGGGATTGCGGCGTGACCATCCCCCCTGGGGGGTGATTTCTCACTTTCTGTCTCTATGTCTCTCTCTGTCTGTCTGGCAAGCGCACGCGCCCTATAGCAAAAACCTCTCAAAAAAAAAAAAAAAAAAATGAGCCTGAGACTGAATCAAAAGTCTCTTTTTCCGGACCAACAGTTTAGCATGGAAGTTAGGACACTAGATGCCACATGGTTGGCTGAGCAGTTTGAGTCCTGAACCCTGCAGCTTGAGAAACATGCTGGGTACATGTGCATGCATGCCCAAAATCCCAAGGGAGAAGGACTTGTGGCATGGTCATTCCTCCTAGGGGGTAATTTTCACCTCTCTCCCCCTACCCCTGGTGAGTACACTTACCCTATAGCAAAAAAAAAAAAAAAAAAAATCTTTTCCTCTCTGGCCAATCCTCACGGCTTCCCCTCTCCAATAGCCCATCTCTACTTCTCACTCCTCTCACTCTTTCTCTTGTGCCTTCTCCCTGCCCCGTTTCTGCCTCTCCTCTCTCTCTAGGTGTGTCTGCCACGGTGTGTGTAGCCGCACGTGTCTCTGTCTCTCTCTGCTCTCTCCTTCACACCACCCTCTTCCCACAGCTGGCTCCCCATTCACAGGAAGACCTGGGTGAAAACCTCAAGTTGGAACATATAGGGGAAGGGTGGGCCTGATTCAGGACACTGGCAGGTCCCTCTCCCTCCACCCATGGCAATTTCAGTCCCAGGTGCTCCAGTGGGTAGGCTCACTGAGGTGCCCTCTCTAGACTCCATCAGCATGTCCCCTGGTCTGAGATGCCAAGGACCGAAGCCATGGCCCCAAGCCCAGTGCCTCACCGCTGCCACGGTCACGCTCGTGGAGTGTGGAATAGGTGCCTGTGAAATAGTAGACGAGTTGGTTCTGCCGAATGAAGAGAGTGCTCTCAGTGGCAATGGTGTCATAGATGGTTGCTGTGAAGCCAGTCTGGGGACAGTAGAAGGAGCCTACCCAGCAGCTGTCGATGCTCAACTGCAGGGAAACAGAAGCTGGTGGTGAGCAGGTGGCCTTGGCCTCTGCCCCCATGTCCCGCCTTGGGGAGAGGCTCTTGCTTTGACCACTGCTTGGACAGACATAGGCAGCTGCGCCAGTGTGCTCTCCCTGCTCACTCTGCAGCAGCACCTTGGTGGCCAAATTTCCCCAACATGGAGCAGAGAAGCAGACAGCTCAGGCCTGAACCAGCGTGAGCTTTGTGTGTCCCCTGGAGTTGGCTAGTGCACAGTATGTTCAACACATCCCGTGCTTTGCCCACCTTAAAAATCCTAATTTACCTTGAACACATTGGCTGTCAAGTTAATGCAACTTGAACCCACAGGCTGATTACTAACACTCATAACATCATCAAAGCCCCACCAATGAAGAGCTCTTATGTAAAAGATTTCATCTAAATGTAATCAAGTCCTATAGCTCATTGCAAATTGATAAGCAATATGGGATGTTACAGATTTAATTGTGTCCCCCCAATTAATACATTGAACACTAATGAGACAGAGAGCACTTTCTTTTTCTCTTCTTGCTCATGGGCAAGGACACAGCCACCTGCAAGTCAAGGAAAAGGCCTCATGAGAAACCAATCCTACTGGCACCATGACCTTGGACTTTCAGCCTCCAAAACTGAGAGGCTATAAATCTCCATCATATAAGCTATCCAGTCTTTGTTATGGCAATACATGGGGTCAAAGGAACAAGCTAATTGACACCATGGAGAAAAAGGGAGTAGCCAAATTTTATAGGACAAAAGATCTATTTGCCTGAAATAGGGTGAGAAGGAACAGACTTACAGGTGACAAGAGTCTTAGAAGACTGAATACCCAAATGTAATGTGTCAGTCTTAATTTTAAAAACAACAACAACAACAACAACAAAAAACAACTTCAAAACATGTTTAGATTACTGGGGGAAACTGACAAGAACTTGGTAACAGATATTAGTGGGTTGCTGTTAACTTTGCTGGGTATCATATTGACACTGTGTGCGTGTATATGTGTGTTTTAAGTTTATTTATTTCTTCCATGACAAAGAAAAAGAGAGACAGACAGAGCACCCCTAACAGGGTCCCAATGCTGCATTCCACCCCCAGCTTTCAGATAGCCCTGGATCATGGGCACACATGTGCTCAGCATATTCAGGATAGTCTCCAGACTTGTACTGGGAACCTTCCAGGTGGAAGGTAATGCTTGAAAAGCATCATATTTTACTACTGTGCTACTATCTAGCTCCATGACTTTATTATATTTTTAATAATTATTTTATTTTACTTATTTTTTGGAGAGGTTTTTGCCATAGGGCATGTGTGCTCGCCAGAAAGACAGAGAGACAGAAAGCAAGAAATCACCCCCCAGGGGGGATGGCCATGCTGCAATCCCTTCTCCTCCATTCTCCTCTCTGGATCTTGGGCACGCATGCACACGCGCCCAGCATGAGTCTAAGCCACCAGGTCTAGGACTCAAACCGCGGTTGACTACATGGGAGTCCAGCGACATAGCCATTACGCCAACTGCTTGTCCCTTATTTTACTTTTTAAAAGTTGACCAGAGAGAGAGAGAAAGTGAGAAAGAAAGCTGCCAGGTCTAGGACTCAAACTGTGGTCAGCCATGTAGGAGTCCAGCTACCTTAACCACCATGTCACCTGCTGGCCCCGATGACTTTGTCTTTTTAAAGTCATGTACTTGAGATACTTTTTGAAGGATTTCAAAAACTTATGAGTCAGAGGGCATAATGACTGGGATTTTCTTTTTCTTTAGAGGTTTTTGCCTCAGGACATGTGCCTCAGGGGTGGGGGGAAGACAGGCACAGTAAAAGAGAAAGTGAGAAATCAGCCCTCAGGGGGGATGCTCATGCTGCAATCCCTTCTCCTCCCCTCTATTCCCAGGATCCTGGGCTGCATGCACACGTACCTGGTATGATTTTCAAGCTACCAGACCTGGGACTCAAACCGTGGTCGGCCATGTGGGAGTCCAGCAACATAGCTGCTATGCCATCTGCTAGTTCTGGGGATTTCCTTTAAAATATACCAGGGGAAAAAAAATAGTGGAACAGAAAAAGGCAAAATGAGGCTAGCCAGAAGGCATGGTGGTTAAGATGGCTGGATCCCACATAGCCAACTTAGCGGTTCAAGTCCTGGACTTGAAAAACATCTCAGAGGCATGTGCATGCATGCCCAAAATCACAAGAGGAAAATGGAGAAGAGACTGTTCATCCCCCTGGGGGGTGCTTTCTCACTTTTTATCTCTGTCTCTCTGGTGAGTGCACACACCCCATAGCAAATTAAAGAAAGGCAAAATGTTTATAATGGTTGAAGCTGGATTCATTATGCCAATCTCTCCACTTTCGGGTTTGAAACTTTTCACTAAAAAGGAACTTTCTACTTTTCAATAAAATGTATAAATCAAAGAAAAAAATCTAGACTCTAATGCTGACAGAAATTTCAGCAAGCAGAAGATGAACATTCTCAGGGACTAGCAGGTGGCATGGTGGTTAAGGCGCTGGACGCTCCCATATGACCGACGGCGGTTCGAGACCCAAACCTGGTGGCTTACTTTCACACTTTCTCTCTCTCTCTCTCTCTCTCTCTCTCTCTCTGTGTGTGTGTGTGTGTGTGTGTGTCTCTGGTCAAATTAAAATAAATAAATAAAATTAAATAATTCTTTAAAAAAAGAATATTCTCACCTCCCTTACCCTATTCAGTATCATAAAATCAGTGGTGGTGAGGACCAGCAGATGGCATAATGGTTACATTGCTGAACTCCCACGTAGGCAACTGTGGTTCGAGTCCTGGACCTAGCAGCTTAAAATTCACTCCAGATGTGCTTGCGTGCATGTCCAAAATCCCGAGAGAAGAATGGAGAAGAGATTGTGGCATGGCCATCTTCCCTGGGAGGTGAGATGTCTGTCTCTCCAGTGAGAACATCTGCCCTATAGCAAAAATCTCCCTAAAAAAAATTCAGAGGTTGTTGCTATGCCTGCTGAAATGAGCCTGTACCCTCTAAAAAGTCTGTAACCTTAATTAGCTGTCATACTTAATGTGTTGCCCCATTACTAACATTTGAATTGATACCTGTTTTCTGGGAGAACTTAACTCTGGAGTGATGGATAGTTTTTAGACCTACACAGAAATGATGGCTGCACATGGGACCAGCAGTTAGCGTAATGGCTATGTCGCTGGACTCCCACATAGTCAACTGCGGTTCGAGTCCCGGACCCGGTGGCTTAAACTCACGCTGGGCACGTGTGCGTGCGTGCCCAAGATCCCGAGAGAAGAATGGAGGAGAAGGGATTGTGGTGTGGCCATCCCCTCTGGGGGGTGATTTCTCGCTTTCTATCTCTCTGTCTCTGTCTGTCTGGCGAGTGCACGTGCCCTATAGCAAAAAAAAACTCTCCAAAAACAAAACAAAACAAAAAACAAAACAAACAAAAAAAATGATGGCTGCATAATATTGTAAATGGACTAAATGCTACTGAATTGTCCCCTTTAAGAATAATTTTAGGGACGGCAGGTGGCGTGGTGGTTAAGGGCACTGGATTCCTACATGGCCGAGCATGGTTTGAGTCCCAGACCTGGCGGCTTTCTTTCTTATTTTCTCTCTCTCCCTTTCTCTCTCTTGCTCTGGTCAAACTTAAAAATATATATTTTTTTAAAAAAAGTTAAATAATTATTAAAAAAAAAAAAAAAGGATGATTTTATAGGGTATCAGCAGGTGGTGTGGTAGTTGGGGTGCTGGACTCCCACATGGCCGACCGTGGTTTGAGTCCTGGACCTGGCAGCGTGCCTTCTGATTTTCCCTTTCTCTCTCTGTGTCTCTCTTTATGTCTCAAATTTAAAAATAAACAATAAATAAAAATTTAAAAATATTTTAAAAAAGAATGGTTTTATGAACTTCAGCCCAATAAATTTTAAAAATAAGGAACAACAAGGACATCTGAAGTATAATAGAACTTGCTTTTATTCCTGACATATAAACCCCTTCCCTGCCCTCAAAATCTCTTCACGAGGCCAGCAGGTAGTGTGGTTGTTAAGACACTAAGCTCTACGTGGCCAACCACAAGTGAGTCCTGGACCCAGCAGTTTGTAAATCACATCAGGCATATGTGCATATATGCCCCAAATCCCAAGAGAACACCGGAGGAGAAGGGATTGTGGTGTGGCTATCCCCCCAGGGGATGACTTCTTCCTTTCCCTGTTTGTCTCTCTCTGTCTCATGCATGTGCCCTATGTCAAAAATGTTAAAAACAAAACAAAACCAAACTCAACAGAATCCACATGAACTACACATTCCATGTGGGTGTGCGTGGGTCAGAAGTCTGGGAATGTTGAGCACTGTCTGGATATTTGGGCCAAGCCAGAGAAAGCTGACACCAAACAGGAAGATGGGCCACAGACAGCAAGTCCAGAAGCAGCAGGAACTCAGAGCCAGAGGGAATGAGGAAAATATTAACCCACAGGGGGCTCTCTGATATTGTGGTTGGGGCTTCTGACTTTGATAGCAGGAGATTAAGGCAATCTTCCGAGGTTGCTGCGGTGCACAATTGTTATCCTGGGCACATGAGGTAACCATTTCCCCCCATTTGTGGCAAAGTAATCCTATTTAGCTCTGCATGTAACACCAACTCCCACTTTTGTCTGAGCTGCTGTCCACAGTAGGAGGAAGCCTACAAGCCCTTGCTAAGCCAGTGGCCACGTTCCATTAGCTTGGCACATGGGAACCAAGGTGGACCAAACAGGACCAAGGAAATTCATCTCAGCATTTTTGTTTGTTTTTGTTTTTTTCTATAGGGGGCATACACCCTCCCCTCACCCCCAGAGAGAGAGAGAGAGAAAGAAAATGAGAAATCACCTTCCAGGGGATGGCCATGCTGCAATCCCTTTTTCTCCAGTCTCCTTGGGATTTGGGCATAAAAACATATATGCTTTGGGACCAGCAGATGGCATGCCCAAAATCTCAAGAGAACGGAGGAGAGGGGATTATGACATAGCTATCCCCCTGGGTGGTGATTTCTGGCTTTCTGTCTGTCTCTCTCGCAAGCACATGCACTCTATAGCAAAACTCTAAATAAGAAGAAAGAACGTAGAAGGTAATTTGGCATGGGGCCAGCAGGTGGCGTGGTGGTTGGAATGCCAGATGCCCGCATGGCTGACCATGGTTTGAGTCCCAGACCTGGTGGTTTGCTTTCTTATGTTCTCTCTCTCTCTCTCTGGTGAGTGCATGTGCCCTGTAGCAGATTAAATATAATAACAATGGTGATAGACACTCCCATCTTTCGACCCCTGGCCAGGATCTTCAAGGGAAGACTGCCCCCACTAGCTTCAGCCCCGGGACCCCCAAGCCAGACACCCCTCTTTCAGCCAGATAGGTCTAGAATTACAATTCTGAAACATTCTAGCATTTTAAGACTCTCTAGACTCCTCCATTTCACTGAACCACCTGCGAAGAAGGAGACATATATCTTTGTACACCTGAAGAGAATACTGTTTCTTAGATTACATTACTAAACACAATTGAAGGGAGACTTTGGCTGTCTCCATTCCACATCAGAAAGGAAACACACTAGCTCCTATTCGAAGAAACGTTCTCGTAAAAGGTTTTTCAAAGGGAACACATCTCCCAATGGTCAGAAGTAGAAGAACCTCAGGCCTGAATAAAGCAGGAAATATGTCTCCATCAAAGGAACACAGTAACTCCCTTCCTTTTCTTGAAAAAATAGAGGACATTACCAAAATATCCGAGATAGAGTTTAGAACATTCATGTTGAACAAGTACTATGAGCTGGAAAAGAAAAGAGACAATGAGCTATAGGAGATGAGAAAGTCCTTCAACGATATGAAGGAAGAAATGCTAAGGAAGAATAAGACGGAACTATTAGAGGTGAAGTCTGTAATACAGGAAATCAAAAACTCTCTCGAAAGTATTAAAAGTTGATTAGACCATGCTGAAGGTCGAATCTCTGATGTAGAAGATAAAACTTCTGACCTAGAGAAAACCACCAAAAAGATAGAGAAAATAACAAAAAAACATGAAGATAACATATGAGAATTACTAGATTCCATTAGACGTCCTAACATCTGAATAATTGGTATCCCAGAAGATGAAGAAACTAATAAGAGCATGGAAAACCTATTCCATGAAATCTTGGAAGAAAATTTCCCAAGCATAGAGAGGCACTCAAACATCCAGACCCAAGAAATACAAAGGACACCAAATAGAATCAACCCAAGAAGATCTTCCCCTAGGCATATCATAGCCAGACTGGCTAAGACCACAGATAAAGATAAGATACTAAAACTGGCAAGAGAGAAACGACAAGTGACTTACAAAGGTCACCCCATCAGGCTAACACCAGACTTCTCAACAGAAACAATGCAAGCAAGGAAAGAATGGGAAGATGTGCTGAAAGTGTTAAGAGAGAAACAATTTCAACCAAGATTATTGTATCTTGCAAGATTATCCTTCATATGGGAAAAAAAGATTAAAATCTTCTCAAACAAAACCTGAAAGAATTTGCCAGCACCAGGCCAGCTCTCCATGAAACCCTGAAGAAAGTACTGTTCCAAGAAAACTAAAGAAGTAACAGCCAGAAACAAAAGAGTAAAAGGCAACTAAGACAATGGCCAACTTAAATGTCAGGACAGATCCATCAACATCGATAATAACATTGAATGTTAATGGATTAAATTCTCCAATCAAGAGACACAGACTGGCTGAATGGGTTAAAAAACAAAAACCCTCTATCTGTTGCCTACAGGAAACCCACTTCATGGATAAAGATATACATAGACTGAAAGTGAAGGGTTGGAAAAAGATTTTCCATACAAATGGGAACCAAAAAAGAGCTGGAGTCGCAATACTAATCTCTGACAAAATAGGCTTTAAAACACAAACTGTTCGAAGAGACAAAGAAGGGCACTATACTGTAGTAAAAGGATCAATCGATCAAGAAGATATAACGCTTATTAATATCTATGCGCCTAACACAGGAGCACCCAAATATGTGAAGGAAAGACTACTAGATCTAAAAAGGGAGATAGACTGCAACACACTAATTGTTGGAGACCTCAACACTGCACTATCCCCCCTGGATAGATCATCTAGACAAAAAATAGGTAAAGAGATAAAAGATCTAAACGATATCATAAATCAAATGGACTTAACAGACATCTATAGAACTTTCCATCCCAAAACCTCGAGATACACTTTTTTCTTGCCGCCACATGGAACATTCTCGAAGACTGACCACATTATTGGGCACAAAGCAAGCCTCTACAGATTCAAAAGCATAGAAAATATACCCAGCATTTTCACTGACCATGATGGAATTAAACTTGAGTTTAATTTCAAGAGAAATCCTCAAAGATACTCAAATACATGGAAACTTAATAACCTACTCCTGAATGACTCCACAACTACTGAAGAAATAAAGACTGAAATCAAAAGGTTCATGAAAGCCAATGACAATGAGGACACGAGTTTCCATAATCTTTGGGACACTGCTAAAGCAGTCATAAGAGGGAGGTTCATAGCAATTAGTGCACATAAGAGGAGCATGGAAAGAAGGTCAATGGATCATCTAACATCATGCCTCACAGAATTGGAAAAGCAACAGCAAAAAGATCCAAAAAACTCCAGGAGAAAGGAAATAATAAAGATACGAGCAGAAATAAATGAAATAGAAAATAAATGAACTATACAGAAAATAAATGAAAGTAAAAGCTGGTTCTTTGAAAAGATAAACAAAATTGATACACCACTAGCGAGACTTATTAAGAAGAAGAGAGAAAAGAACCAGGTGAATCAGATCTGCAATGAAGCAGGCAAAATAACAACAGACATAGTAGAAATAAAAAACATTATTAGAGGATACTATGAACATCTGTATGCCAAGAAACAAGATAATTTGGATGAGATGGACAAATTCCTGGACATGTATAATCTACCTAGATTGAGCCAGGAGGATATAGAAAGTCTGAATAGGTCCATAACAAGCCAGGAGATCAAATCGGTTATAAATAACCTCCCAACAAAGAAAAGCCCTGGCCCGGATGGATTCACCTCTGAATTCTACAAAACTTTCAAAGAGTTAACCCCCATTCTGCTCAAGTTATTTCTAAATATCCAAAAGGGTGAATCTCTCCCTAATTTATTCTATGAAGCCTCTATCACCCTTATCCTTAAAACAGATAAGGACAGGACAAGGAAGGAAAACTATAGACCAATATCCCTGATGAATATAGACGCGAAGATTCTCAACAAGGTACTAGCAAATCGTATACAACAACTTATAAAAAAGATTATACATCATGATCAGGTAGGCTTTATCCCAGGAATGCAAGGTTGGTTCAACATACGCAAAACCATAAATGTAATACACCATATTAATAGGAAAAAGATAAAAATTGATATGGTCATATCAATTGATGCAGAAAAAGCATTTGATAAGATACCACATCCCTTCATGATCAAGACTCTCAGCAAAATCGGCATAGAAGGGTCATTTCTCAACACAATAAAAGCTATCTATGAAAAACCCATAGCGAACATCATCCTCAATGGAGAAAAGCTGAAAACTTTTCCACTAAAAATGGGTACAAGACAAGGATGTCCACTTTCTCCACTCCTCTTCAATATAGTACTAGAAGTCTTGGCCATTGCAATCAGAAAAGAGAAAAAAATAAAAGGCATTCAAATAGGAAAAGAAGAGGTGAAACTCTCTCTATTTGCAGATGACATGATTGTATACATAGAAGACCCAATGGTTTCCATAAAAAAATTTCTGGAAGTAATACATGAATACAGTAACGTTGCAGGATACAAAATTAATATCCAGAAATCTATAGCATGTCTGTATACGAACAACAGGCAGACTGAGATAGAACTGAAAAAAGTTGTTCCATTTACCATAGCCACAAAAAGTATAAGGTACTTAGGGATAAATCTAACTAAAGAAGTTAAAGACCTCCACAAGGAAAACTATGAGAAGATAAAAAAAGAAATTGAAAATGACACAAAAAAGTGGAAGGACATCCCATGTTCCTGGATTGGAAGAATTAATATAATCAAAATGGCAATTTTACCCAAATTAATCTACCTATTTAATGCAATGCCAATCAAAGTACCAGACACGTTCTTCACAGATCTAGGAAAGACAATCATAAAGTTTGTCTGGAATCATAAAAGACCCCATATTGCCAAAGCAGTTCTGCACAAGAAGAGTGGAGTGGGCGGCATCTCACTCCCTGACCCAAAAATATACTACAGAGCTGTGGTAATCAAAACAGCATGGTACTGGCACAGGAACAGACAGGTGGACCAGTGGAACAGAATAGAGTCCCCAGAAATGAATGCTCAAACATACAGCCAACTGATTTTTGACAAGGGGTACCAGTCAATTCAGTGGGAAAAGGAAAAACTCTTCAGCAAATGGTGCTGGCAAAACTGGATCTCCACTTGCAGAAAGATGAATCTGAACCCCTACCTCTCACCTCTGACAAAAATAAAGTCAAGGTGGATCAAAGATCTAAATCTAAGACCTCAAACTATAAAACTGCTCCTGGAAAACACCGGGGAAAATCTGGGAGACATTGGGGTAGGGAAAACAACTTTTTTTTTTTTTTTTTTGGAGAGGTTTTCGCTATAGGGCACATGACAGACAGAGAGAGACACAGAGACAGAAAGTGAGAAATCACCCCCCGGGGGGATGGTCACGCCGCAATCCCTTCTCCTCCATTCTCCTCTGGGGATCTTGGGCACGCACGCACACCCGTGAGTTTTAAGCCACCGGGTCCGGGACGCGAACCGCGGTCGACTACGTGGGAGTCCAGCGACATAGCCATTACGCTAACTGCTGGTTCAAGGGAAAAACTTCTTAAATAAGACTCCCAACGCACAGTCTATAATCCCTAAAATAGACAAGTGGGATTACATCAGACTAAGAAGTTTCTGCATGGCAAAAGACACAGTGATTAGCGTGAACAGACAGCCCTCAGAATGGGAAAATATTTTTGTAAACTATGCATCAGACAAGGGACTGATAACCAGAATTCACAAGGAACTCAAGCAGCTGTTCCGGAAAAAGTCAATCAATCCTATTAAAAGATGGGAGAATGAGTTGAAAAAACCACTCTCTAAAGATGACATACAAATAGCTAAAAGGCATATGAAAAAACGCTCAACATCCCTCATTGTAAGAGAAATGCAGATCAAAACAACAATGAGATATCACCTAACCCCAATCAGAATGTCTAAGATTAAAAAAACAAAAAATGATAAGTGCTGGAGGGGGTGTGGTGAAAAGGGAACTCTCTTACACTGCTGGTGGGATTGTAAATTGGTCCAACCACTGTGGAGAACAATTTGGAGATTCCTCCAAAATCTACAAATAGAACTACCATATGATCCAGCAATCCCACTCCTTGGTATCTACCCAAAGGACAGAAGAATACTTAATCGAAAAAGTGCTTGCACATCGATGTTTATTGCGGCACTTTTCACGATCGCTAAGTCATGGAAACAACCTAAATGCCCACGAACTGATGAATGGTTAGAAAAACTGTGGCACATATACTCAATGGAATACTATTTATCCATAAAAAACAACAAAACCCTGGCTTTTGAAAGGAAGTGGATGAATGTGGAAGACCTACTGCTGAGTGAAGCAAGCCATGCTATGAAGGAGAGGCACTGTATGTCCCCACTTAATATATACCGAGTGTCTGCACTCTAAATACATATATATATATATATATATATATATATATATATATGTATGTATGTATTTGAAACCATACTGCTTCTGCTGTTATAGAGTTATAAAATTATACAAAATTATAGGACATATTTTGAACATTATCTGTAAAATTCAGTATTTTGAAATTTTAAAAGTTGTTTGTAAACTGTCAAGAATTACTCCATTTATGGAGTATGAGCTAAAATTTTTTGCTATGTAAAGTAAATGTTTGTGGAAAATGTAAAAATAAATAAATGAAAAAAAAAACATAAAAGAAAAAGTAAACATGGATGAAATATTTGTGACCTTAAAAAAAATAAATAAAAAAACCAATGGTGATAAATAAAATTTTTTTAAAAGAAGGTAATATGGCACAGATACACCATTAAGAAACTAATAATTTATATCACCCTCACAATGAGTCTATGAAGTAAATATATATATCATTTCCATTTTACAAGTGGGAATCTGACACTCAGGTAGGTGAAGTAATTTCCCCAAGGTCACACAACCGGAAGGTGGCAGACCCAGGATTTGAACCTAGGCCATATGGCTAGAGGCTTGTTTTTTTTGTTGTTGTTGTCTTTTTTTTGTTTTTTTTTTTTTCATGCTATCTGCCTCTTGTGTGGACTGGTCTGTCTTTGGGGACCCGTTCTATAGACCCAGGCCCCAACACTGTTTCAAATGCAGAGGGAGCATAGCTCCCTTTAAGAGGCCTCAGCCCACTTTCATCACTCACCTCCACGAGAGAGAAGTCATTGAAGCTGGTGTCGGTCAGCAGGATGTACTTCTCATTGGGAATGCCACCCAGGATGAGCACAGGTGACTGGTTTATTGTGTACCACAGAGGCCTCGACGTGACGTTGACAAAATCCTGCGGCATCAGATCTAACAGCTGCCGGGGAGGGCAAGAGGGCTGTTCAGCACTCCTCCCAGCCTCCCACGCTCCATCTCATTCAGGCTAAAAGCTGAAGTTCTTACCCTGATCCCCAACTTGTCCCCATCTCTTCCCTGACCTCATTCTCTACCCTTCTCCCTTTAGCTCTCTTAGTCGCCTGGGTGTCCTCTGTCCTTCTCAGACTTACCAGGCACATTCCCACCTCAAGGCCTTTGCACTGGCTGTTCCCCCTGTATCTATGTGATTCCCTCCTCTCCTCTGAGGCTTTATTCAAATGTCAACCTTCTCAGTCAGGCCTTTCTGGATCATTCTAAACACTGCAATATCCTCCTGCACAGACGTGCTTCCTCTTGCCCTGCTGCATTTCTTTACAGAGCGCTTACCACCTTTTGACCTACTATGGGATTGACTTGATTCTCATGTTTACTGTTGGGTCTCTCCCTCAGGAGAACGTCTGCTCCATTAGGGCAGGGATCTGTGTTTGTGTATTCATTGCTGTCCCCACACTGCCACAATGTGTGCTCAGTAAGTGCCTGCTGGGTGAAAGAATGAATGAATGAATGCACAGTGATTAGAATATAGTACAGAACCCAGCCACTCTGGCATAGCAGTAATGCAAATGCCCTGCAAGGCTGGAAGTCACAGGGCAACTGCAGGTTCAGATCCCCAGATCAGCTTGAAAACAGGCTATGTATGCCCAAGATCCTGAGGAACTGGAGGGCTGTGGAAAGGGGAATGCAGCGTAACAAGACCCTATTGAGGTGCTTTGCTCTCTCTTTCTATCAAGCACATGAACCCTATAGCGAAAATCTCAAAAAAAGAAAGAAAGAATCTAGAAGGTAATTTGGCATGGGGTCAGCAGGTAGTGTGGTGGTTGGAGTGCTGGACTTCCACATGGCTGACCATGGTTTGAGTCCCAGACCTGGTAAGGTTTGCTTTCTCATGTCTTCTCTCTCTCTCTCTGTGTCTCCTTCTGGTGAGTGTATGTGCCCTGTAGCAAATTAAAAATAATAATAATAATGATGATGATATATATAAAATTAAATAATTTTTTAAAAAAGAAGGTAATATGGCACATATATACCATTATGGGAAGTAATAACTTATATCACCCTTATAATGATTCTATGAAGTATATATAAATATTATCTGTCTCTGTCTCCTCCCCTCTCTTGCAGAGAAATGGATGAGTACAGGAGGCAGACAGGCAGTTTTAAGGCTCCTTCAGTATAATACATACTGAGAGACTATCAGCAAATGGCTCCATCCCTTTGGGGCCTCAGTTTTCTCCTCTTTCAAGTGGGTATATTAGCGTAGTGCCCTCACAGGGTCATTGTACAGACTTGACGTGACTATGCATTTAGCTGAGCATTTTCCCTGGGGCCTGGCATGAAGCAAGCACTCTGTAAATGGGAGCAATGGGGCTCCAGTCCAAGGTCCAAACATTTTCTCTACCACAGCTCCTACCTCTCCCACTGCCCAGGCCCTCTCACCGTATCTCCCACAACAAAATGGGCTATGTCATCTTCCTGTTGTCTCTTCAGGAAGCCATTGATATTCATCTGGAACCTGCCAGCAGGTGCAGGGCCAACACAGTTGAGGTTCACATTTCAGGACTCCTTCCACAGCTCACAGCTCCCTCTCCCTACACCCTCCCTTTGGTCTCACGCTGGTTCCCCTGGGGACACAGGGCTGAGGGATTCCTCCCAGCTTCCCCCCTGTCCTGGGCTTTGGGAAGGGCACCTCTTATCTGCAATGAAGGGCCCCAGGCCATTGCTGCTGACGTCCACATGCATGACCACACTGCCATTCTTGATAGGCATGGGTGTGTACCAGCTCATGACACACACCTCTGCGATGCACGGATCTGCAGGTAGGTGGTGGGCACTGTAGCTGCTGCAGCCTCCCAGTGGCCCCATCCAGGTCACAGAGTATACTGGGAACTCCCATTACCCCTCTATGCCATGGGTCCCATGGAGCCTGTGTGTGGCTCCATCTAGGCCATGAAAGTTGCTGAGGCCTCCTGGGGTGAAGGAGCCTTCAGGTCATGGGCCCCACTGAGGCCACCAACACCCCCCACGTTCTGCCAGGCTGTGACCCTCCAGGCATCCCCAGTGACCACCTGAGTTGAGGAAGGGGGCTGCCTCCATCTGGATCTGTAGCCGCTCTATCTTCCAGCGGTAGAAGTTGACTGGAGGCTGGAAGGTGACCAGCACTACGGGCTTTAACCCTGTCAGGTGGCCTCTGCGGACCTGGGCTTTAGAAGCCTAAAGACAAGACATTCCCACCAGTGTGTCTGTATGATAGCCACTAGATGTCCCCTACCTTGAGCCCGCCTTCTATAACCTTTCTCATGGCCAAATGGAAAAACAGACTGCCACCATGGGCTGGTCAGAGAACACAGTCAAGGTTTGGGACTGGGTAGGAGATGGGCTGGGCTTGGGGAGGGTCACAGGGAATCTATGGTCTCCCTAGAAGAGGTGACTCCAGAACAGGTTCTTCAGACAGAACAAGCAGGAAGGGAATATGTAGAGAAAGGCAGTATTGGATGAGCAAAAAGTGAAGGTGGATGGGGCCAGCAAGTGGCATGGTGGTAAGGTGCTGGACTACCACATAGTCAACCATGGTTTGAGTCCTGGATCCGGCGGCTTGCTTTCTCACTTTCTCTCTCTCTGTCTTTCTGATGAGTATACATGCCTTATAGCAAATTGTAAAATATAATAATAAAATAATAATAATAAATAAATAACTCTTTAAAAAAAAAGGGGGGGAGAAAGGGGAAATACATTCAGCACCCAGACTGGCTAGCAGCCTCTCCCCCTACTCCAGAGACCCCAGCCCTACTCAAGGTAGTCTTCTACCCTCCCTGCGGAAACTAGACTGCCATCCCCGCCAGTCAGAGGACACCAAGTCCTAGGCCTTTGGTCTGTGGCTAAGCAAGGGATGGGGCAGTCAGGCAAAAGGGGATTGAGGAAGTAGGTGTGGAAGGGACCTCCAGGGACAGCCCCCCAGAAATCTAGATCCTGGCTGGGCTGAGAAAGGCAGTCAGGGCTTTGAGTGGAGATGGAAGAAGGGTGATTCATATGTATCACAGCCAAGCAAAGGCTCAGAGGCATCCCCCAGGGCAGGCTGCCCTGGGCCACAAAGGGTGCTGGGGATGTACTCCCATGGGTCAGGGCTCTTTCCATTCCCCCCATCTTGTCTATCTCTGGCCCTGCCTCTGAGTTCCCAGTCACAGGTACAGGTGTTGTGGGGTGTGGGGACCTCCTTCCAGTGTAGCAGCTGCCCCACTGTCCCCTGTACTGGCCCTGCCCCCCTGCCAAGCAGGAGGTGAGCAAAGGCCTGAGTCATCATGTCCCTCCCTTGCTCAGAGTTCTCATGGCTCCATATCACTCAGCAAAAGCCAAGTCTTCCCTGTGGCCCGCAGGCCCTAAACCTGTGCCCATCACTGCGGTGCCTCCCTTCTGCCACGCTCCTTCTACTCACTCTGCTCCAGTACACCCACCCCTTCCTGCCTCTGGGCCATTGCCTGGACACTCCGTCAGCCTGGACTGCTTCTATTCAGGTCTCCATCAAGCTCCTTCAGAGAGACCTTCCTCAGCCACCCCACTAAAAACAGTGACCCTCCATCCTAACAGATTGTCTTCCCCCCCCACACAATTTACTACAGGGCATGTGTGCTTACCAGAGAGAAAAAAAGGGAAAGTGAGAAAGCACCCCCCCCCCCGGGGGGGATGGTCACGCTGCAATTCTTTCGGCTCCATTTTCCTCTCAGGATTTTGGGTACCCACGTACATGCGCCTGGCATGTCTCTCAAGCTGCCGGGTCTGGGACTCAGACTTGGCACTGGGCCATGTGAGATGGAGCTGCCTTAACTCTGATGCCACCAGCTGGCCCCAGATCTGCTTTCCTAGTGGACTGAATCCGCAAGAAAAACCTGACCGTTTTGTTTACCATTGTACTGCCTGTAACAAAAACAGGAAAGGATTCCCAGGAGGCGCTGAATGAACAGAAAGGCATCACTCCTGTCCTTTTACAGATAAGGACAACAGATTCATAGAGCAAAACCCTCTGCCGAGGGCCATCCTCTAATAGACTTGTTGCTAACATTCATTGAGTCCTTTCTGTGAACCAGGCACCAAGTGTTACACACACACACACAAGCTTTCCTGAGGGACCAGGCAGTGGTAGTAACACAACTAGAGTCAGACGGAAAAGGTCCTAGGTTTGTATCCCTGGTACCTTTGTAAGCATGCTGGGCACATGCACCCCAACTCATGATCTGAACTGGCTTAAGACTGGGGGTAAATTGCAGAACGAGGAGCATTTTGGGCATACTATCTCTCTTGTTCTCTCTCATAGAAGAAATAAATAAATAAAATTGGGACCAACAGATGGCATAATACTTATGCCACTGGACTCCCATGTAGTTGACCGCAGTTCGAGTTCCGGATTCTGGGTTTTTGTCCAGAGACCTCCCTGAGTGCACCTCATGTGCATATGCCCATGTTCCCTGACTGGCTGGGGCTGGGGGTGGATCAGGGCATTGAGCTCCTGTCGGGGGTGGCTCTTTCTATCTCTCCTGTTATGGAAGAAATAAATAAACTTGAAAAAGTAAAGAAAGAGGCCAGCCCATGGCCTGGTGGTTAAGAGAGCTGAATCCCTCTCTCCAACTCTCTCTGGCAAATGCATGTGTCCTCTGGCAAAATTTTAAAGTAGAACGGGTAAAGGATCTGAATAGACATTCCTTCATAGATAGATAAAAGGCCAATAAATCCATAAAAAAAATGTTCAACATAGGGCTGGCTAGTGGTGCAGCGGTAAGGTAGCTGGATCCCACATGGTTGGCTGAATTGTTTGAGTCCCAGACCTGTCAGCTTGAAAAACACTGGGCATGTGTATGTGCCCAAAATATGAAAGGAGAATGGAGGATAAAGGACTGTGCCATCACTATTCCCTGGAAAGGGTGCTTTCTTGCTCTTCCTTCTCATAAATACATACACTTTCTGGCAAATTAAAAAAAGAGGAACAGCTAGGCACATGAAATGAAAGTGACTGCTAAGGGTAGAGGTTTCTCTTAGGGGTGGTAAAATTTTCTAGAACATGACAGCAGTGATGGTTGTGCAAGTTTATAAATACATTAAACACTACTGAATGGTACACCTTAAGAAGATAAGCTTTATGCTATGTGAATCATAACTCAACTAAAAAAATGGTAAAATAAATAAAAGCTTACTTTAGCACCTATTATGTGACCAGTGGGATACTGAGAACTGTGCATAATGCTAAATTGTTATTATTTTTTTTGAGAGGTTTTTGCTATCGGGTGTGTGCGCTTGCCAGAAAGGCAGAGAGACAGAAAGAGAAAAATCACCCCCCAGGGTGGATGGCCACACGGCAATCCCTTCTCCTCCATTCTCCTCTCGGGATCTTGGGCACGCATGCACATGCACCTGGCATGAGTTTAAGCCACTGGGTCTGGGTTCTCGAATCACGGTTGACTACATTGGAGTCCAGCGACATAGCCATTACGCCAATTGCTGGCCCCTACTTTATTATTTTTTAAAAAGAATTATTTTATTTAAATTTTTTTTAAAATTTATTTTGACTTGACCAGAGAGAGAAAAAGTGAGAAAGCAAGCCACCAGGTTTGGAGCTCGAACCACAGTCGGCCGGCCATGTGGGAGTCCAGAGTATTAGACCTGGCCACTTTATTTCTCACTTTCAGTCTTTCTCTCTCTCTCTATCCAGTCCTCTCTGGTCAAATTTAAATAAATGAATAAATTTAAATAATAAGATGTTAGAGATGGGGAAAACTGAAGCCAGCAGAATGGGCCCACCCTGCTGCACCCACTCACCAAGCCCTCGCAGGAGTACTTGATCTCCAGGTAGTAAGGAAAGCCCAGGTATTTCTGCAAGGGAAAATGACCACAATGTACACGGCGGAATACGTATGGGTTCAAGACTCCTCTGGTTCGCTCGGCCCTGGTCCCCTCACTCACCTCAAGCGGGTCAATGGGTGCATCCACCAGCATGTTGAACACGTGGTTCACTGTGTCCAGGGGTTCTTGATCAATGAAGACGTCCTTTTGGTCGTCATTACCTACCTTATCGAATTTTCTCAGAACAACCTGCCAGGTGCATTTGTGGATGATGTCTTCGACCGCCCACAGCTTCCACGACACCAATAGCACCGACAGCAGAGGCCACAAAGCCCTCAGGACTTGGACTCTTGGCCATACAAGGCCAGCAGGAGACATGACTGGGCAGTGCCCAACGTGGCTCGAACCTGGAGAACGCCAGGGTCAATACCTGCGTTCAAGATGGCTCTAAGATACTGCCGTCTGAGACCCCGCCTCACTTATGAGCTTCGCTCGGCCTCTGCTCCTGGCCCCGCTCCGGCTCTTGCTCCTGGCCCCGCCCCTACTTATATTGCCTCTCCCACCTGTGCTATTACTCCTGGTCCTGGCTCCATTGCGGCTCCGGGCCACAGCCCCGCTCTTGCTCCTGGCTAGGTCTCTGCTCTTCCTCCTGGCTCCGCCCCTGCTCTTCCTCTTGGCCCCACCCCTGCTCCTATTGCCCATCCCACCTGTGCTATTATTCTGGGTCCTGGCCCCACTGAGGCTCCTGGCCACATCCCTGCTCTTCCTTCTGGCTCCGCCCCTGCTCTTGCTCCTGGCCCCACCCCTACTTCTATTACCGATCCCACCTGTGCTATTACTTCTGGTCCTGGCCCCACTGAGGCTCTTGGCCACAGCCCTGCTTCCGCGTCTCGTTTCACTTCGCCTCCTCATCTCTCCCCTTAACTTTGTCCCGCCCTTGCTTTCTGCCCCGTCCCCTCTCTGTATTTCGCCCCTGTTCTTCGCCCGATCTCGGTTATTGTTTCTTGCATTGGTCGAGCCCCTCCTCCTTTTCCCCGTCTTGCTGCCTGGGATCACACCCTTGCTCTTGCCCCTGGCTGCCACTTCATCTCTTGCCCCGCCTCTCCCCTTCTCTTCGTTCCGCCCCTTTTTCCTCGTTCGGACCCTGCTCTGCAACCGGGTCCTATCCTTGGTCTCGCCCCTCTCGGAGTTCTCACCCCGGAACTTCTCCGCACCCCTTTCCTTCCTCTGTCCCCGCTCCTGTTTCTTGCCTAGGGCCTGCTCCTCAACCCTTTTCCATTCCTTGCCCCTTCCCGGTCCCTCGACTCGCCCTTGTTTCTTGACCCGCCCCTTATCAACCTGCCCGGTGCCCCCATCCCTAGCGAGCTGCTCTTCCCGCTCAGGCTCCTCGCCTTTGCCCTGCCTCTGGCTCCGCCCTGTCTCCTGGTCCCGCCCCTCCTGGCTGGGTACTCTCTCTAGGCGCGGAGCGCCCTCCTGCGCGCTGGCTTTGCCCTCCTCGTCAGACCCCCTCTCACCGTTCGCGCGCCCCTCGACACACCCTTTCCTATTAGAGACCCTCTCGGTCTCCTCGTCCCAGGCCTCTCCCTCGACCCGAGGCTTCTCACCATATGCGCTCTCTTCGCCATGCCCCTTCCCCTTGCCCCGTCCCTTTCGGAAAGAGACCCTGTCTTCGCCTTCCGATCTCTCATCCTCAACCGTCTCCCTGTTCCATTCCGGCACTACCTTCTCAATCAGCACCTTCCCGATCATCACCTTCCCGTGGAGGCGCGCCACATTGCCGCCCCACCTCTGCTCACTGGCGATCTCCATGCCCTTAGCTCTCGCCCGCCCGCGCCCCGCCTCTCCTGGCCCCGCCCCTACTCATGGCAGCTGCTCTCCGCCCCGCGCTTGGCTCCGCCCCTCCCCGGCTCGCCCCTTCCCTCTGCGTCCAAGCCCACGGCTCTCCGGCCCTGCCCCTTCCTCGCCTCCCCTCCCCTCCCCTCCCTTTCCTAGCCTCTCCCTGTTCCCCTCATTCCCCCCCGTCCCCCCGATGGCACCGCCCTGTTCTTCCCGCCCCGTGGTACCAGTCACTTTGTTAAAACCGGTCAACCGTCGCTGGCCGCACCCGTCCCGCCCCTCTAGCCCAGTCTCAAAATGGCCGCCCGTACTTCCACAACCAACTTCCGGCTTTCGCGAGGCTCGCCTCGCGCGCCGGTGTCTATGGTAACGCGAGTCTCCAAACCGCTGCTCCGGGTTTGAGGACCCGAGGGCAGCCGGTCGCGCCGGGCCTGGACGGCAGAGGGCGCTCGAGGCAATGTTAGCGCTGGGGAGGGCTTCGGTACGTTCCTGTCGGTGGTTCTGGCAGCGGGCACCGCCTGTATTTTCCTGCCACCCCCCAAAATTGTACTCCTAAAAGTTTGGTCTCCTAGAGCCCTTGCGGGAATAACTTAATCCTCCTAAAGCTGACGGTCAGTTGTTGTGGGGTGTCAATAAGATAAAATGCCAGGGGGATGACCACGCTGCAATCCCCTCTTCCATTCGTCTCTTAGGATTTGGAGTTTGCATGAGCACACACCCAGCATGTTTTCCAAGCTGCCAGATAAAAGATTCATCCTGCCAAGCTGGCAATGTTGGAATCCGGTGTCTTAACCAAGTTCCATGCCACCTGCTGGCCCATGTACCATTACTTTCTGCCCTAGTATTTCTTTTAAATATATTTTTATTTCAATTTCTTTTATACACGCAATCACATATGTCACTTCGCTTGTAAAGTGAATATTCCAACACGTATACATTTCTCACCAGTCCAGTTGAGAATACTATACACGTTATCTTCAACAGATAATAACCCATAAATGGTTATTTCTTTGTCCCATAAATGTCTTACCTCTCTTTTTTCTCCTTAATGTCTTTCCTTAGACTCTTCTCCTTTACCCACCCTCTTCCCACACTGTATCTGATATTTACAGCTGTTTTCTATGTTTCTGTATCCTCTAGCCATTCAGTTTCAGCCATAGAGTGCCATACAATGTCTCCCCTTCATATCCTGCTTGCTTCACTCATCAATAAATCTTTCATATTCATCCACTTTCTGTCAAAAGCCAGGGTCTTGCTGTTTGCTCTAGTTCTTTTTTCTTTCAACAATTTTCTTGTGTATTCTGGTGGTTAATAGTAAATGACTCAGGCCATGACTTGTTGATGAACTACTCACTTTAAACCAGTGTTTTTCAAACTTGATATGCATTAGACTCACCCAAAGACTAGTTAAAATAGGCTGGTAGACTCCACCCCTAGAGCTTTTGACTCAGGAGATCTGGGGTACATCCAAGGATTTGTATTTCTAGTAAGTTCCCAGGTGATGTTGATATTTGTGGTCTGGGCACCATACCTTGAGAACCAGTGCTCTAAAACTTGCTGGGCTCCCCAGCATTTTAGGGTATTACCCAGTCTCCTTAGCTGTTTCCAAAACCACCATAAACTCATCCTCATCATCCTATGTGACTTGTCTCTTGTCTCCCCATAGACCTCTGTGGTCCCTTGCCTAGTTACCCAGAGATATTTGATTACCATTCTAGTCTGTTTCTGTTGCTAACAACAGAATTACCTGAGTCTCGGTAATTTATAAAAACAGAAGCTCAAAGTTTGGACATCCAAAATCTAGGGGCCACATCTGATGAGGGTCTTCTTGCTGGTGAATAACTTTTGGAGGACAGGAGCTTGAGCACAGTAGAGCAGAGCCATCTGTAACTCATTTCCTCTGATAAACCCACTGGAACTCCAACACTGGAGACCCACTCTGAAGCCTATTCACTTCCCACAGGCCTCACCTTTCAGGTTTTTGCCATAGGGCACATGTGCTCTCCAGAGAAAGTGAGAATCAAACCCCAGGGAGGGTGGACATGCAGAATCCTTTCCCTTCTATTCTCCTCCTGGGATTTTGGGCACACATGCACACATGCCCAGGATATTTCAAACTGCCAGGTACAGGACTCAGACCTTAGTGGACCATGTGGGAATTCAGCACCTTAACCACCATGCCATCTCATCTACTGGCCCTAGATTATCTTCTCTTTTTTTTTTTTAAGGATTATTTTATTTAACTTTATTTATTATTATTATCATTATTATTTTCCAGTTTGAACAGAGAGAGACAGAGGGAGAGAGAGGAAGTGAGAAAGCAAGTCACCAGGTCTGAGACTTGAACCGTGGTCGTCCATGTGGGAGTCCAGCGCCTTTAACCGCCTTGCCATTTGCCGGCCCCCAGATTGTCCCCTCTTAATACCTTCACCATTGAACCAAATTCCAACACATGAAATGGGGGGGCACATTTAGACTACAGTAAGTCCCTTTGAGCTCTTCTCCAGACCCATGCACACACTATTCCCTGCTCTGTCACTGGGCTGACCATTTGGTATACAAAATGTATTCTATAGCATTGTTTTACCAGCAAAAGACTGGGGACTGGGGGCCAGATGGTGGCACGGTGTCTACCACACGACACTGCAGAGCTAAACCACAGGCGAGGTTGCTGCTTCGTGTCTGGAGACCTTCCTGTGTACCTTAGGCAGGTGCGTACCTATAGTCCTAGGGCTGGCTTGCTGAAGCTGAGAGTGGGTACAGCATTGGGACCTTGTTGGGGTGCTGTCTCTCTGTCTCTGTCTCTTTCAATCACGGGAGATATAAATAAATAACAAGAGGACTGGAAGCCACCTACACATCTGGGGATATTGAAATGATTTGTGGGACATGTGTCCTAGAGGTGGCACTGCAGCTATAAAAAAGGATGTGACAGGACCAGCAGATGGTGTAATGGTTACATTGCCGGACTCCCACATAGTCAACCGCCGTTGGAGTTCTGGACACGGTGGCTTCAAACTCACGCTGGGTGCATGTGCATGTGTGCCCAAAATCCCAAGGGGAGACTGGAAGAAAAGGGACTGTGGCGTGGCCATCCCCCCCCCCGGGGGGTGTGATTTCTCACTTTGTTTGTTTCTCATTTCTCTGATGAGCACACGTCCTCTAGCAAAAATCTCTCTTAAAAAAGACATGACACCCACTCGTGTGTCTCCAGAATGATCTCCAAATTACATGGTGTTGGTGAAAAAAAGCAAGATGCAAAAATGAGGACAATGTAATAGAAAAATGATATTGAAATATTAATATTTTATACAATTTATATAATAAAGAAAAGCAAAGTGCAGAAATGAGGATAATAATTAGCATTTTATTGTGTGCCAAACACCATTCTAAGGGATTTACAAGTATTAAGTTGTTTATTTCTCAAATAAGTCCATGAGGTAGGCGCTATCATCCCATTTCACAAATTAGCAAACTAAGGCACAGGGAGGTGAAATCACTTGCCCCACCTCACATAGTTTGGGAATGATAGAGTTTGGATTTATATTCAGGAACTTTGCATGGAGAGTCTGTAATCATAACCTCACCCTACTAGATTCCACTCCTTTTTATTTTTTTGGAGAGTTTTTTGCTATAGGGCGCGTGCACTTGCCAGAAAGACAGAGAGAGACAGAGAAACAGAAAGCGAGACATCACCCCCCAGGGGGGATGGCCACGCCACAATCCCTTCTCCATTCTCCTCTCGGGATGTTGGGCATGCACGCACATGCACCCAGCATGAGTTTAAGCCACCGGGTCCAGGACTTGAACTGTGGCCGACTACATGGGAGTCTAGTGACATAGCCATTACACCAACTGCTGGTCCCTAGATTCCATTCCTATACAGTGAAAAATAAATGATACACACATGCAAATTGTTGGTACATATATAGAATATGCCTGAAAGGAAGCCTGAGAAATGAACCAACGTGGAGTATGAAAGGAAGGCCTACTTTCCACTGTACATACACTCTTTTGTACTTTTTGAATTTTTTAGCATGTACTTTTTTAAAAAAATTATTTATTTAATTTTATTCATTCATTCATTTTAATTTGACCAGGGAGAGACACAGAGAAAGAAAGAGAGAGAGGGAAAGTGAGAAAGCAAGCCACCACGTCTGGGACTCAAACCATGGTCAGTCATGTGGGAGTGTCCAGCACCTTAACCACCATGCCACCTGCTGGTCCCCACAGCATGTACTTTTTTTCAAAAAAAAGTTTATCATTTTTTTCCATTTTTTAAAAAAATTATTTATTTAATTTTATTTATTATCGTTATCTTGCCATTTGACCAGAGAAAGAGACAGGAAGTGAGAAAGTAAGCCACCAGATCTAGGACTTGAAACGTGGTCAGTCATGTGGGAGTCCAACACCTTAACCACCATGCCACTTGCTGGCCCCCTTATTTTTCAGTTTTTTTTTTTTTTTTTTTTTTTTTTTTTTGAGAGGTTTTCGCTATAGGGTGCGTGCGCTCGCCAGACAGACAGAGAGAGACAGAGAGACAGAAAGCGAGAAATCACCCCCCAGGGGGAATGGTCACGCCGCAATCCCTTCTCCTCCATTCTCCTCTTGGGATCTTGGGCACGCACACACATGCGCCCAGCGTGAGTTTTAAGCCACCGGGTCCGGGACGCGAACCGCGGTCGACTACGTGGGAGTCCAGCGACATAGCCATTACGCTAACTGCTGGTTCCCTATTTTTCAGTTTTGACCAGAGAGAGAGCAAGCTGCCAGGTCAGGGACTCGAACCGTGGTCCGGGCATATGGGAGTCCAATGCCTTTTTTTTTTGGAGAGGTTTTTGCTATAGAGCGCGTGCGCTCGCCAGACAGACAGAGACAGACAGAGAGATAGAAAGCGAAAAATCACCCCCCAGGGGGGATGGCTACGCCGCAATCCCTTCTCCTCCATTCTCCTCTTGGGATCTTGGGCACACACGCACATGCGCCCGGCATGAGTTTAAGCTACCAGGTCTGGGACTCGAACGCGGTCGACTACGTGAGAGTCCAGCGACATAGCCATTACGCTAACTGCTGGTCCCCATCCAGTGCCTTTAACCATCATGCCACCTGCCAACACCCTCCCCCCCTTTTTTAATGTCTTGAACACAGGACCTGGTTTCTGGTTCTAGAATAATGTGGACAGAGAAACAGGGAAGAGAAGTCAGGTCACACAGGCACCTCCCTGGAGGTGAGAAGCCTGGGCCTCCTCGCCCCATGATAACTTTAGCAACAAGGTGGACAATAACCATGCTAAGGAACAGAAAAGACTAGGATGCTTGGAACAGAAGAGCTGAACAGTGGGTATTTCTGAGCTCCTGTGGGAGAATGTAGCCAAACAAAACTGTTCAAATCTAAGTTTTGCACTTGCTGTGTGACCTTACGTAAGTTATTAATCTCTCTAGGCCTCTTTTCTTCATCTGTAAAACATGGAGAATGGGGACCAGCAGTTGGCGTAATGGCTATGTCCCCAAGATCCCAAGGGGAGAATAGAAGAGAAGGGATTGAGGCCATCCCGCCTGGGGGTGATTTCTCACTTTCTGTCTCTCTGCCTCTCTCTTTCTGGTGAGCGCACACGCCCTATAGCAAAAACCTCTCCAAAAACAAAACAAAACATGGAGAGGGTTAACTATTATAGGGGCTTGGGGTAGTACCTGGCACATAGTAAAACCTCTATAAATATATTCTTACATATATCACCGTTATTAAAACAGTCTTGTGGGCCAACCAGTGGCATGGTGGTTAAGGCGGCTGGATCCCATACGGCTAACTTACAGTTCAAGACCCAAACCTTGCAGCTTGAAAAACATGCTGGGTGCATGTGAGTGTGTACCCAAAATTCCAAGAGGAGAAGAATGGATTGTGGCATGACCACGTCCCACGGGGGATACTTTCTCACTTTCTCTCTCTTTCTGTATCTCTCTCAAGTAATTGCATGTGCCCTCTGGCAAAACTGAAAAAAAAAAAAAAAGTCTTGTGTGTTTTTTGGGAATGATTTGGCAATGTTTGGTTATCCCTCCTTACCATTCGCTTCTTACCAATGCTCTCCACCTCCTGAGTTCCTGTTCCTCTCTGGCACTCCTTTTCTGTCTTCATTGTAATAAACTTTTCTCTCTGTTTCAGGACATTAATTAAAGGGTCACTGCCCACACTAGAAATGACCATTCCTTGTTGTGATGCCTGGATCTATGGCAGCCACTCTAGGACCATGAGGAGCCCACATGGGCACAAAGCCTTCAGCAGAGGATGGTGGATAGTGGAACAGAGACAGAAGAAACCTGGGGTCGCAGGCCCTTACATAGCTGTATAAGATTTTCAGAGCTCTCCCCAGCTCTGGGACTGTGCAGTGTAACAATCGTCTCATTGTTTTAGTCAGTGCCAGTCAGGGTTTTGTTACTTGCAAGCAAAAATCTTTCCTAAGTGACATAAACACAAGTAGCTTAAGGCTGAGGGCTCAAAGCTGGTTTATTTTCTCACTCCCCGCCAGGGCTGCTACACCCATCTTTGTGGTCATAGTTCCTTCATGTCTGTCTTCTGCCTTGAATACCCCACTGAGCCCCAGCCCTGGGGGTCCTGTGGCCTCCTGATACCTTGCTGTGGGTGCAGTGACACATTTTATATCCTCTAAACTAGCTTCAGCATCTCCCCTTTAAACCTGTTCTTCCTCCCAGGTCCTCATCTCAAGGACAACTATTCCTCAGGCCTCTCCCTCACCTTGTTGCCCTCACGTCTGCAAAGCCTCTGGCCTGTGCTTACTCCTGGGCATCTTTCCCCTGCCCCTCTCCCCTCCCATGGCCCCCATGTTCCGGCCCCAGCCTTCCCCTAGACACCCAGCCTCAGCCTCCCCCTCCGGTCTACTCTGACATAGCAAGTAGGAGGTTCTTCCACAGATGAGGAAACTGAAGCATGATGAGAGGGACGAGTCACATGATCTCCCCTGAGGGCTGGCCCATAACCTAGTGGGTAAGGGAACCAGATCCCACATGACCAACTGTAGTTCGAATCTTGGCCCTGGTGGCTTGAAAAACCCACTGGGCACATGTGCGTGGTCCAAATCCCGAAAAGATAGAGAAATGGAGAAGGGATTATGGTATGACCATGCCCCGTGACCTGTGGCTTGCTTTCTCGCTTTCCCTCCCTTTCTCTCTGCGCCTCTCTCTGGTCAAATTAAAATAAATGAATGAATAAATAAAAATTAAAACAAATAATTTTTTTAAAAGGTGTCATGGTTACAAGCAGTGTCTTCTATGCTGTTCAGATCTGGGCTGGGATCTCGTGTCATTTTCTGTCTGCCAAGGGGCTGAGAAAGATCCTACCTACCTAGGGCCACCCCAAAGCTCTCTGTCCTGGCCCGGCTCTCTGGAGACATCTGAGAAAAAGGAGGCAGGTACAGCTTCTTCTCCTGACTATTCCATGTGTTAGGCCTTAGTTGTCTCTTCCTCCAGGAAGTCCTTCCTGACCTTCCAGACTAGCTAAGGCACATTCCCTGTGCTTTCTCCACCTCAACCCTGACCACTCTGCCTGTGCTCTCTCCATCACACCCCCACCCCCACTCCGTCATTCTGCCTCTCCATTTGAAGTCCTGTCCATTTGGGACTATTGCTGCTGGGACCAGGTGGGGACAGGTCTGGCACCCTTACTGGACTTTGAGCCCGGTGAGAGCAGGGCCCAGAGCTTCCTCCACCACTACTGTGTCTAGCACTGCCTGGCACAGGGCCAGCACAAAGGAGAGGTTTGGGGATGAGGGGGTTTATTCTACTTCACTGCGGAGGCATCAAGGCTCAGAAAGGGATGGTCGCTTTTCTGATCAAGTACCTGAGATGAGGCCGGAGCTCAGAGCCTGGGAAAACCGGCAACTGAGAGGCTGGGTAGGAGGAGCAGAAGGAAAAGTCAGAGCCCTAGGGAAGGAGGGGGAGCCCGAGGGCAGACTGCTGGAAATGAAGACAAAGGAGTGGGGAGAACAGGTGGTGTTGGCACCCGGTAGGGCCCAGAACATGGGACAGGAGCCCCAGCCCCTCAGCTCAAACACGGGACGGACAGTCGGCAGCGACACCTCACCACTGTGTGCTCTGGGACAACCCTGCACCGTCAGCTCCAGTCACGAGCCCCTCTTCCGGCCAGGTCCCTTCGGCGCAGCGCCTGCCCCAGCTACCTGGGGATGGAAGCGTAGTCCGGGTGCGCGCCGGAAGACAGTTGTTGGTGTTGCTCTGTCTGGGGGCCCAGAATGTCCACCCGATCCTCCTCATCCTCGCCGAGGCTGGCAGGGCACGGCGCTGGCAGCAGGATGAGCTCGGTGAGGCCATGGAGGTCTGACGCGTGGCGGAAAGTCTGCAGGAGCAGCACCATGGCGGCCAGGCCCAGGAAGAGGTAGACTGCAGAGACCGTGGGGGGCCATGGGTGGGCCTGGGGCTCCGATCCCAGGGTGGGGCCAGGGTTCTCCAGGACCCCCTAGGGTGGCACTATGCCCTTTTAACTCCCCCTGGGACAGGACAGGGGTCCTCCTCAAAGCCCTGCCCTCGGGTGCCCCCCAGCTCACCTGTGACCAGCACCTTGTAGAGGGCCCGGTAGGGCTGGCCCGGCGCCTCTCCAGGCACGTAGTCCCCCAGGCCGATGGTGGACAGAGAGATGAAGCAGAAGTAGAAAGCGTCCAGGAAGCTCCACTTCTCCTCCAGGTGGGCGAAGACCACCGCCGGCACCAGGAAGCAGATGATCAGCACGACCCCCAGCAGGGCCACCAAGTGCCAGCGGGCCGCCCGCCGCGGGTCACAGCCCCAATGCATGCTCAGCCAAGACAGGGGCGCGTGGGTCAGCAGCAGCGACAGGCGCTGGGCCGAGGCGGTCAGCAGCAGCATGGTGGTGGGCACGCCCAGGAGCGCGAAGGCGATGGAGAAGGCCTTGCCCGCGTCGGTCAGCGGCGTCGTGTACCCATATCCTGGGGGCGGAAGGGACACCCTTTGCCCACTCGGTGCCTCGGCTGCATCTGTGATGCCCTGAACCCAGCCGGTTTCCTCCCAGCCGACCGTCCTCACTTTCTCCTGCCAGGTGATGGCAGCCTATGCTTCAGATGCCCAGGCGGAGAGCTGGGGTTTCGCCCTGACTTACCCGTGGCACTCACCCACATTCTGTGTCAGGGAAGCCGGTGGGCTCGACCTCGACCAGGGCTCCAATGGCCTCCTTGCCCACACCCCCCACCTAATCCCATGGCCCCCACCCAGGTCCTGCCCACTACAGCAGCCTTTGGGCCTCACTTCCCAGCCCCAGTTTCACAGTGTGTTCACCCCAAAGGGCACATGTGAACCCCTCAGTTAAGGCATGCCCCTCCCTTGCTCAGAGCCCTACTTGGCTCCATGTCACTCAGGTAAAAAGACAAAGTCTTCATCATGGCACATCCGCCTCTACCAGGTTTCCATACAAAAAGAGCCCATTTTTAAATTTACTCAAAATAACCCAAAGTAGGGGGATCGCAGGTGGCATGGTGGTTAAAGTGCTGGACACTCCCACATGGCTGACCACGGTTCAATGCCTGGACCAGGTGGCTTGCTTTCTCACTTCCTGTCTCTCTCTGTGTCTCTCTCTGGTCAAACTAAAATAAATGAATGAATAAATAAAGATTTTTTAAAAAGTATAATCAAAAGTAGGTCAGCTCCATGGCCTAATGCTTCAGGGAGCCGGATCACATGTGGCAGATAGTGTGGTTCAAATCCTGGCCCTGGCAGCCCCATGTTTGTATGTGCCCCACGTCCCAACAGGATGGAGAAGAAAGGATCGCAGCGCCTCTCTGACAAGGACCTGCACCCTCTAGCAGTTTAAATAAATAAATAAAATAAAAATGAAAGCACGGTCCCAAAGAGAGATCTGTACACCCGTATTTCACAGTGACATTATTCACAACTGCCAAAAAACAGGAGCAACCCAAGTTTCCACTGACTGATTAACTGATGAACAAAATGTGGTCTACGTATACAATGGAGGTCGCCAGACACTAGGGAAGAGGAAAGCGAGAAGTCTGTTCGATGCGCACAAAGATTCAGTTTTGCAAAACGAAGAGTTCTAGAATTGGATGGTAGTGCTGGGTGCGCAATATGAAAATACTTAATGCCACTGAATTATACGGTCAAAAAATAAGGTTAAGGGTCCAGCAGGTGACATGGAGGGTAAGGTGCTAGACTCCCACTAACTATGGTTTGAGTCCCGGACCTGGCAGCTTGAAAATTCACCCTGGGCATATGTGCACGCATGCCCAAAATCCCAGGAGGAGAATGAAGGGATTGTGGTGTGGCCATCCTCCTGGGAGGTGATTTCTCACTTTCACTCTCACTGTATCTGTCACTCTCTGGCGAGCTCACATCCCCTATGGTAAAAACCCTAAAAATAATAATAATAATGCTAAGGGCCAACAGATGACATGGAGGTTAAGATGCTGAGTCCCATATGGCCGACTCTATGGTTCAAATCCTGGACCCAGTGGCTGAGCACCTGTGTTTGCATACCAAAATCCCAAGAGGAGAATGGAGGAGAAGGGATTGTGGCATGGCCGTCCCCCCGGGGGGTAAGTTCTCACCTTCCTTCTCTGACAAGTATATGCACCCTGTAGCAAAAAAAACTAGTAATAGTAATTAGGTAAATTTTATGCTATGTTTATTTTACAATAAAAAATTGATAAACAAAACAAAGAATCCCCCCCTTTTTTTGGGGGGAAGACACATGACCACATGGAATAAGGATATTCCCTTCTCCCTTGCAGCTAGGTTTGATTCTGTGACTAATTTCTGATCAATGAGAAATACACGAAAGAATGAAGCAACTTCCAAAAAAGACAAGGGAAGAGAGGATCTCTCTCTTTCCTCTCTTCTCCTGCTGGTTGGAATACAGACATGAAGGCTGGAGCCGAGCAGGCATTTTGTTATATATTTTTTTTAAGAATTATTTTATTTAACTTTATTTATTTGTTTATTTATTTTAATTTGACCAGAGAGAGACAGAGTGAGAGAGAGAGAGAAAGGGAAAGTGAGAAAGCAAACTGCCAGGTCCAGGACTCAGCCATGTGGGAATCCAGCACCCTTAACCACCACGCCACCTGTCAGCCCCCCGAGCAGGCATTTTGGACCATTATGCGTCCTTGGGAATGGAAACTGCACAGGACAGTTATAGAGGACCAGGAAGGGTTTGTCAAAAAGGAACCTGAGTCTCTAACCACATAGCACCATTCCAGTCCTGGACTATCTTGAATGTGAGTATATGAAACAAGATGTTTGGTCGGCCCCATTGTTAAGGGAGCTGGATCCCAGATGGCCATCCATGGTTCAAATATTGACCCCAGGAGGTGGAAAAACACACCAGGTATACATGCATGCGTGCCCCATATCCTGACGGTATAGAGAAACGAAGAAGGGATTGTGCTGCCACCAGCTCCACTTGGGGGGCCGGGGTGCTTTATCCCTCCCTCCCTCTCTGTGTCTTTCTCTGGTGAGCACAAGCACTCTCTGGCAACTAAAAAACAAACAAAAAAACTTCATTCTCTGCTATCACAACACCATCAACACAGGTTTCTGTGACCAAGTGTGTTCAGGGGTTCTCCCCAACAGCAAGCAATTATTTCTGCAGCAGACACCAGCTGGCATCCTCGTTCCATTCCATTCTGATGCTGTCCACCTGCCACAGCATCAGAGCCCACTCGCTGAGGACTCAACTCCCAACCCCTTCCCCCATTTCAGATGCCAGTTGAAAGCCCCAGGCTGTGTTACCTGTGCGTCTGATCTACAGGCTAGAAACCTGGGTTCCCTCCCTCCTCAGGTTTGATTCGTTCGCTAGAGCAGCCTGCAGAACTCAGGGAAACCCGTTTATTGTAGAGGACACTGCGAAGGGTATGGATGGAGAGACGCACAGGGCAAGGCACGTGGGAAGCGGTGGCACTTCCATGCCCACTCCAGGTGTGCCATTCTCCAGGATCTTCCACATGTTCAACTTTCCAAATCTCTCCGAACCCTGTCCTCTGGAGCTCTTTAAGACTTCATGTGTGGGGACCAGCAGTTAGCGTAATGGCTATGTCGCTGGATTCCCATGTAGTCGACCGCAGTTCGAGTCCCGGACCTGGTGGCTTAAACTCATGCCGGGCGCGTGTGCGTGCGTGCCCAAGATCCCCAGAGGAGAATGGAGGAGAAGGGATTGCGGCGTGGCCATCGCCCCTGAGGGGTGATTTCCGCTTTCTATCTCTCCGTCTATCTGGCGAGTGCACGCGCCCTATAGCAAAAATCTCTCCAAAAAAAAAAAAAAAAAAAGACTTCGTGTGTGGAATAGCAGATGGTGTGGTGGTTAAGGTGCTGGATTCTCAAATGGCTGACTTTGGTTTGAGTCCTGGACCTGCCGACTTGCTTTCTCACTTTCCCTCTTTCTCTCTCTCTCTCTGGTGCCCTATAGCAAATTAAAAAAATGGGGGACCAGCAGCTGGTGTAATGGCTATGTTGCTGGACTCCCATGTAATCAACCATGGTTCGAGCCCCAGACCTGATGGCTTAAATTCACACCTGGTGCGTGTGCGTGTGTGTCCAAGATCCTGAGAGGAGAATGGAGGAGAAGGGATTGCGGCATGACCATCCCCCCCTGGGGGGGCTGATTTATTGCTTTCTGTCTCTTTGTCTGTCTTTTATATAACTTAGTAAAAAACTAATTTTTTTAGAGGTTTTTTTGTTACAGGGTGCGTGCGCTCCCCAGGGAGACAGAGAGAGACAGAGACAGAAAGCGAAAAATCACCCCCCAAGGGGGATGGTCACGCCACAATCCCTTCTCCATTCTCCTCTCGGGATCATGGGCACGCACGCCCACATGCCCAGTGTGAGTTTAAGCCACCGGGTCTGGGACTCGAACCATGGTTGACGACATGGGAGTCCAGTGATATAGCCATTATGCTAACTGCTGGTCCCCCCCAAAAAAATAATTTTTAATAAAAAAATAATAATAAATAAAATTAAATAAATAATTTAAAAAAAAAAAACCAAAGACTTTATTGCATAGGCATGAAATGTCAACAGACTAGGTGGGGAAACCCAGCAAGGTATATCCAGACTCTTGGTATCTTGTGTGACATTCCTGCCTCCTGAATATGGGACAGGACTACTCTGAAATGAGGGTGTTGTGACTTACTCTCAGAAAGGCAGGGAAAGTCTAGCCCCATGGCTTACTGGTTAAGAGAGCTGGATCCCACATGGCTGACCGTGGTGCAAATCCCGGCCGTGGCAGCTTGAAAAATGTTGGGCACATGTGCATGTGTGCCCCAAATCCTGACAGAGTGGAGAAATGAAGAAGGGATTGCAGCGTGACCATGCGCCAGTGGGGGGTGCTTTCTCCCTCTCTCTGTCCCCATCCCTCTTTTTTATTTTAAAAAACTATTTATTTAATTTTATTTATTCATTAATTTATTTTCATTTGACCAGAGAGAGACACAGAGAGAAGGAAAGTAAGAAAATAAGCCACTAGGTCCAGGGCTTGAACAGTGGTTGGCCATGTGGGAGTGTCCAGCGTCTTAACCACCGAGCCACCTGCTGGTACCCCCATCCCTCTTTGGCAAATGCACAAGGAAAGGAAAGGAAGAGGAAATAAAAGAAAAGAAAAAAGGAAAAGAACAAAGCCAAGCAAGGCAGGGAAGATTACTTTCTATGACCTGCCTTGGGCTAGTTTCTATGGCCTGCCTTGGGGAAAAAAAGGGCCTTGTGTGGGGCCAGCAGGTGGCTTGGAGTTTAAGGCAGCTGAATCCTACATGGCTGACAACACAGTTCCCACCTTAGACCTGGTGGCTTAGAAATCGTGCCAGTCACGTGTGTATGCGTGGTCAGAATCCTGAGAGGAGAATGAAGGAGAAGGGACTGTGACATGGCCATACCCCCGAGGGCTGATTTCTCACTTTCTCTCTGACAAATGCATGCAGACTATAGCAAAATATCAAAAAAGAAAGAAAGAAAAAAGAGACCGGCAAATGACATAATGGTTACATTGCTGGACTCCCACAAGGCTGTGGTTCGAGTCCCGGACTTGGCAGCTTGAAACTCACGCTGGGTGTGTGTGCATGAGTGCCCAAAATCCCGAAAGGAGAGTGGAGGAGAAGAGACTGTGGCATGTCCATCCCCCTGGGGGGGAGGTGATTTCTTATTTTCTGTCTGTCCTTTTCTCTCTGGTGATCGCATATGCCCTATAGCAAAAATTATCTAAAAAACAGTTAAAGGAGGGCAGGAGATGGTCGCTTCCTCTCTCCTGATTCCCAGTTTTGGGTAGGACCACCCTACTTTCACCCTCGGCCGCAATTATAGCAAGGCTACCTGGATCAATTCTAGGTCCCATGATGACGGGCCTATGACAAAATGGACACAGGGAAGAGGTCTCTCTGAATGACGGTAACTGGTGTCTCCACATGCATCAGCACTCTCAGCCTACTCACAGTGACAAGGGCTGCCTTTCCCCTTCTTCTCCGAAGCTATTCTTTAGCTGCTTCAGGAACCAAGGACAGAGGCCGGATACTTACGAACCAGGACCCAGGGATGAAGGCCAAAATGTATATACAAAGACTTTAAAACATTCATGGAAACATGAAATTCATGTACAGGGCTATTTTGGTGGGGAAAAAAATAAAAGCTCACTCCATGCATAATTTTCTCATAATATGCATATTTTAAAGCTTATGGAAAATATATGTTATGAAAAAACTATACATGGATTTCAATTTTTTGGTACCAAAATAAACTCACACTTGAATTCCATTTCTTCCTTTTGAAATCCTCTCCTATATCATAATATCACAGTGAGCAAAAAGTAAACTATCATATTGAAAAAACTGGAAGCCAAGGTTATTGTTTGTGATTCCAACCCTCCTTAGTACAAAGATTTTGTTGAAGAAAGTCCAGCAGCCTGGCTGAAATGACAGGTTTGCAAATGATATGGAATCCTTATAAATAGAAAACTCATACAATAGGATGGGGCTTGTGAGCCTCAACTTATCTCAAGGGGCCGGCAGGTGGCGTGGTGGATAAAGGTGCTGGATTCCCACATGGCCAACTGTGGTTCAAGTCCCAGACCTGGTGACTGCTTTCTCTCTCTCTGGTCAAATAAAAATAATATAAAAAATGAAATAAAATAAATAGGGGCTGGCAGATGGCGTGGTGGTTAAGGGTGTTGAACTCCCACATGGCCGACTGAGGTTCGAGTCCAGGACCTGGCAGTCTGCCTTCTCTCATGTCTCTCTCTCTCTCTGGTCAAATTAAAAGTAAATAAATAAAGTTAAACAAAATAATTCTAGGGCAGCAGGTGGCATGGTGGTTAAGGGTGCTGGGTTCCCACATGGCCAATGGTGATTCGAGTCCTGGACCTGGTGGCTTGCTTTCTCACTTTCCCTCTCTCTCTCACTCTGTCCCTCTCTAATCAAATTAAAATAAATAAATAAATAAATAAAGTTACATAAAATAATTCTTTAAAAAAATAATTCTGGGCGCCTGCGCCGCGGCGGGGCCACCGGGCACGGGGCTCTCCTCTGCTCCATGTGCCGCGGCCCGGACCGCCCGGCCGCCGCTGCTTCTCCAGCGCTGGGTGTGTCCCACGCTCGGCGCCTACGCGGGCCGGCAGCGCAGAACGGCCAAGGTCGCTGTCCTTCCTTTCTCTGGCCGGGCGGGCGAGCGGGAGGTGGCGATGGGTCCCAGGCACATTCGCGCGCTCGGGGCTGGCGTGTGGCCGTTGGGCCTGCACGTGGCCGCCGGGCCTGCACGTGGCCCCCGGGTCTGCGAGTGGCCGCTGGGTCTGAGTGTGGCTGCCGGACCTGTGCCTGCACGTGGTCCCCGGGCCTGCGAGTGGCCACCGGGCCTGAGCGTGGCCGCCGGGCCTGCGCGTGGCCCCCGGGCCTGCAAGTGGCCGCTGGGTCTGAGCATGGCCGCCGGGCCTGCGCTTGCGCGTGGCTGCCGGGCCTGCGCCTGTGCGTGGACGCCGGGCCTGCGTGTGGCCGCCGGGACTGAGCCCGCGCGTGGCTGCCGGGCCTGCGCGTGGCTGCCGGGACTGCGCCCGGGCATGGCCGCTGGGCCTACACGTGGCCGCCGGGCCTGCACGTGGCCGCCGGGCCTGCGCCTGTGCGTGGCCGCCGGGCCTGCGCATGGCCGCCGGGCCTGCGCATGGCCGCCGGGCCTGCGCATGGCCGCCGGGCCTGCGCCCGGGCATGGCCGACAAGCCTGCGCGTGGCCGCCGGGCCTGTGCATGGCCGCCAGTCGCGGGCGGCAAACTGAAGCCGAAAACAAGGATTAAGATCTTGCAAATATAAGCAACAGAAAGAAACTTTAGATGTCTTAAACCAATTGAGAAATATATTGTATAGGAGGATTTTCGCTGCCTATGGGCAGTGAGAAGATGATGGTAAGCCCTGCATTACCTCAGGGAAAAACAAGAACTATTCTACCATTCTTAAGGAAGCCAGATACTCGAGGATGACTCACGCTGCAGATCCCCACAACACCATTCCCGGAAATCACAGGATGGATGCTGTGCTGCATCAACTGATAACCATCTCTGCTTACCAGAACCGCGTTCCTGAAACTATTCCATGGAGACTCACCTACAATTGTGGAACTGCATGAGAACCATCCTTGACCCAACCCTGAATAGAATCTATGTTCCCTATTGTGGAAAACTTTATGAGCTGATAATTGAAAAAGGAAAAAAAAAAAACAAAGGGTGAAAGAACTGGAGGGTATGGTCGCAGGGATGGCAACTGCGGATGCTGGAGACAGTATGGGAGAGGTAATGGGAATGAGTGATGGAGAGCGGAGGGGAGGGATTCAGGGAACGAACATCACGCTTGATGGACACAGGGGTGAAGGGTGGTCTGTTGATGATGATGTATGTGGTGGTATCATTGTCTTGACTAATGTGAACTGTACTCATGCTGGGAAAAACCATGCTGTACACTGTAAAGATGTGCAATGAAAAAAAAATATATATCAGCACTCTGGCAGAAGGAGAAAGATCTGGTGATATGATAGCAGAAAGGATAAATGTAGATACCAGAGGCTGTAAGGGAGGGGAGTGGGTGGTCGGGAGTGGGTGGTAGAGAGTGGGCGTGAGGGGCAAAGGGAAGAATCATTTAACACCAAAAAATGTAGAGTTCTCTGTTGAAAACTATATACATATATGTATATTGTATACATCATAATGGGAACTTTATGTAAAATGTGAATTTAATTAATCTGAGAAAGAAAAATAAAAGACAAAAAAAAATTCTAAAAATAATTTTAAAAAACTACCTCAAAGGGTTGAGTCCAAAACAGTGTTTTCAGACCTGTAGATGATGCCCATCCATCTCTCTCTCTTTCTCTCTCTCCCTTTCACACATGTGCTCTATCATGAATTTAAAAAAAAAATTTTTTTTTTAAAGTTGTTTTGACATTTGCTCCCTACATTCCTTGGCCAAATGACTCCTCTCAGCCTGCTTCCTACTCTGCAAAAATGGGCTTGTAGGGGGGGCCAGCAGGTGGCATAGTGGTTAAGGTCCCACATGGCCAACTGCAGTTTGAGTCCTGGACCTAGTGGCCAGGTGTGTATGTGCGTGGTCAAAATCCCAGGAAAATGAAGAAGGGATGGCACATGGCCATTCCCTTGGAGAGTGATTTCTTACTTTCCCCCGTAGGGTGATTTCTTTCTTTTTTTTTTTTTTTTTTTTTTTGAGAGGTTTTTGCTATAGGGCGCGTGCGCTCGCCAGACAGACAGAGAGAGACAGAGAGACAGAAAGCAGGAAATCACCCCCCAGGGGGGATGGCCACGCCGCAATCCCTTCTCCTCCATTCTCCTCTCGGGATCTTGGGCACGCACGCACACGCGCCCGGCGTGAGTTTAAGCCACCGGGTCCGGGACTCGAACCGCGGTCGACTACGCGGGAGTCCAGCGACATAGCCATTACGCTAACTGCTGGTCCCTCCCCCGTAGGGTGATTTCTTACTTCTCCTCTCACTGTCTCTCTGTCTTTCTCTTTCTCTCTGAAGAGATCACATGCTCTATGGCAAAAACCTTTAAAAAAAGTTTTTTTAATTATTTGTTTTTTAAATTTTATTTATTCCTTCATTTATTTAAATTTTGACCAAAGAGAGACACGGAGAGAGAGAGAAGGAAAGTGGGAAAGGAAGCCACCAGGTCCGGGACTCGAACCGTGGTTGGCCATATGGGAGTGTCCAGCTCCTTAACCACCATGCCACCTGCTGGTCCCGAAAAACCTTTAAAAATTTTTAAAAAGGCTTGTAAATAATCCCTTCCTCAAATATGTTAGTAATCCCACCAGGTTGGGACAGGGCATAGCACTTAGTGAGAAGACGGTGTTACAATGACTGTAAGGCTCGCTTCCTCTCTGCTGAGTCCCAGTTCTGGGTAGGACCACCCCACCTCACCCTTAGCCTCAGTCATAGCAAGGCAACCTGAATAGATTCCAGGTCCCACAAAGACTTGGGCCTGTGACTAAATGAGGGACATTGAGAAGAGGTCTCCCTGAATACATTCAGGACTCCTAGCTCTAATCGCAATGACAACTGAGGTTCAATAAACAAACATCAGTCGTTGTGACCAGCACTTCACACTGACAAAAATATCCTCTTTGTTCACACTTCAGGCTGAGTACCTGAGCCCTGTTCTCGACTAGGCCCAGTTTTAGCAAGAAGCCTAAGAATCCTCCTACCCTAGATAAAATTCCTCATTCCTCTTGATAGTTAAATCCTTAGTCCGTCTTTAGCAAGAATCTTTTTTTTTTTTTTTTTTTTAAAGAGGTTTTGGGCTTAGGGCATATGTACTCACCAGAGAGAGGGAAACAGTGACAGTGAGAGAAAAAGTAAGAAATCACCCCCCCGGGAGGTTGGCCATGCCACAATCCCTTCTTCCTTCTCCTGGGATCTTGGGCATGCATGCATACACTCCTTGGTATGATTTTCAAGTCACCATTCTGGGACTCAAACTGCAGTTGGCCATGTGGGAGTCCAACAACATAACTGCTATACCATGTGCTGGCCTCCCTAGCAAGGGGCTGGAGGGTGGCACACTACACTCTGTGAAGCTGACGCACACGGGAAGGTTCCAAGTTTCCATCTAGATAGCTCCCTGAATACTCCAGGCACACCCACGCCCACTATGCATGGCTGGCTGAGGCTGGGGGTGGATCGTGGCATTGAGACCCTGCTGCAGGTGCTGTCTCCTTGTCTCACTTATGGATATACTTAAAAAAATTCTTGTTCGGACCAGCAGTTGGTATAATGGCTATGCACTGGACTCCCATGTAGCTGACTGTGGTTCGAGTCCTGGACACAATGGTTTAAACTCACGCCAGGCGCGTGTGCGTGTGTAACCAAGATCCTCAGAGGAGAATGGAGGAGAAGGGATTGTGGCGTGGCCATCTCCCCTGGGGGTTGATTTCTCGCTTTCTGTCTCTCTCTGTCTTTCTGGCGAGCACATGTGCCCTATAACAAAAACCTCTCCAATAAAAAAAAAAGAAAGAAAGAAAGAAAGAAAAATTCTTGTTATACCAGCTTTAGCAAGAAACCCCCCCACACACACACCCTGATGCCCTTCTTAGTAATTTTCCATCCACTGACAGTCATTCTGGCCATCAGCTATCAATTCTTCAGTTGTCTTTGCTATATTTAAAGTCGAGTGCAGTCTCTCTGCATTTGCAAATCTTTCCTCTCTTGCAATAGCATTGCTTTTTAAATGATTTTAAAACTTCAGGATTTAAAAAAATATATTTTATTTAGGGGCTGGCAGGTGGTGTGGTGGTTAAGACACTGGACACTCCCACATGGCCAACCATGGTTCAAGTCCTGGACCTGGTGGCCTCCTTTCTCACTTTCCTTCTCTCTGTGGTATTTCTCTGGTCAAATAAAAATGATTAAATGAATAAATAAAATTAAATAATTTTTAAAAATTATTTTACTTAACTTTATTTATTTATTTATTTTTAAAGAATTATTTTTATTTAATTTTATTTACTCATTAATTTATTTTAATTTGACCAGAGAGAGACACACACACAGAGAAAGAGAAAGTGAGAAAGCTAGCCACCAGGTCTGGGACTTTAACCGTGGTTGGCCACGTGGAAGTGTACAGTGCCTTAATCACCATACCACTCCACCTACTGGTCCCCTATTTATTTATTTATTTAGAGAGGTTTTCCCTATAGGGTGCGTGCGCTCGCCAGAAAGACAGAGAGAGACAGAGAGACAGAAAGCGAGAAATCACTCCCCAGGGGGGATGGCCACGCCATAATCCCTTCTCCTCCATTCTCCTCTCGGGATCTTGGGCATGCATGCACAAGTGCCTGTGTGCCAGGCCTCGGATTCAAACCATGGTCAACTATGTGCGAGTCTAGCGCCCTTAATCACCACGCCACCTGCTAGCCCCCAATTTCAGGTTTTTACCATAGGGCATGTGCATTTCCTGAAGAGAGACACAGAGAGATAGAGACAGTGAGAGAAAAAGTGAGAAATCTCTCCTGGGGGGGGGGGGGGGGATGGTCATGCCATAATCCCTTCTCCTCTATTCTTCTCTAGGGATTTTCGGCATGCACATGCATGCACATGCACATGCGCGCGTGTGCGCCTGGTATGATTTTCAAGCCAGTGGGTCCAGGGCTCAAACTGTGGTTAACCATATAGGAGCCCAGCAACTTAACCATCACACCACCTGCTGGTCCAATAACTTTGCATTTTTAATAAGCATCAGCATACTTCTTGGGGGGAACTAGCTGGACCCCCACATAGTTGACCATAGTTCAATTCCCACACCTGGCAGCTTAAAACTCACATTGGGGGCATGTGTGCACATACCCAAAACCCCAAGAGGAGAATGGAGGAGAAGGGACTATGGCCTGGTCACTCCCCCTGGGGGGTGATTTCTTGCTTTCTGACTCTGTCTCTCCGGTGAGTGTGTGCACCCTATAGCAAAAAACTCTCTCTCTCTCTCTCTTTTTTTTTCTCTTTTATTTATTTATTTTTTTATTACAACGCATACATCATTCTTCTTCATGCCAAGTAGTGTGGTATGTTGGTCAACAGCATGGAATTCTAGGACCAGACAGTGGTGCAGAGGTAAAAGGCAATGTTCTATGAGGCAATCCCACATGATAAGGTTCCCAGTTCAAGTCCAGAGACCTCCCTGAGTATGCTGGTCACACACCTGCCCATGATTTGGAGTTGGCTAAGGGCCAGAGTGAGTCATGTGATATGAAGACCCTGTGGGTGTTTTCTCTCTCTCTTGCACACATGTGGAGAAATAAATAATCCTAAAAAAAAAAGAAAAAAAAAAAAAAAAAGGAGGGGCCAGCGGATGGCATTGTAGTTAAGGTACTAGACTTCTATATGGCTGACTCTGGTTAGAGTCTTGGACTTGGTGGCTTCCTTTCAATCTTTTCTTTTTTTGAGAGAGATTTTAGATATAGGGTGTGTACACTCGCTGGAAAGACAGAGAAAGACAGAAAGTGAGAAATCACTCCCTGGCGGGATGGCCATGCCACAATTCCTTCTCCTCTGGGGATTTTGGGTGCACACACACATACCTGCCCAAATCCTTAGAGAACGGAGGAGAAGGAATTGTGGCATGGCCATCCCCTGGGGAGGTAATTTCTCACTTCTGTCTCTGGCTCTTCAGTGCGTACACATGCCCTATAGCAAAAATCTCTTTTAAAAATAAAATAATAATTAAAAATTAAAGTAATTCTTAAACAAAAAAAAAAAAAAAAGGGAAAAACTTAAATGGACCTCACATTCCAGATTGCTCTGAACTGCTTTTCTTTCTCAGTTCAAATTTCTACTCTTGGGAACCAGCAGTTAGCGTAATGGCTATGTTGCTGGACTCCCTCGTAGTTGACCGCGGTTCGCGTCCCAGACCTGGTGGCTTAAAACTCACGCCGGGCGCGTGTGCATGCGTGCCCAAGATCCCGAGAGGAGAATGGAGGAGAAGAGATTGCGGCGTGACCATCCCCCCTGGGGGGTGATTTCTCGCTTTCTGTCTCTCTGTCTCTCTCTGTCTGTCTGGCAAGCACACGCGCCCTATAGTGAAAAAAACTCTCAAAAAAAAAATTTTCTTCTCTCTACCATCCTGGCTGTGTAATCTTGTGCAAATTGTCCAACTTCTCTGGGCCTCCATTTTCACTGTTAAAAAAGACCCAGTAAGGGACCAGCAGTTGGCTTAATGGCTATGTCACTGCACTCCCATGTGGTCGAGCACAGTTCAAGTCCCAGATCTGGTGGCTTAAACATACACCGGGCATATGTGCATGCGTTCCTGCCCAAGATCCCGAGAGAAGAATAGAGGAGAAAGGATTGTGGCGTGGCCATCCCCCCAGGGGATGATTTCTGGCTTTCAATCTCTCTTTGTCTTTCTGGTGAGCGCACACACCCTATAGCAAAAATCTCTACAACAACAACAACAACAACAAAAGACCCAGCCTCTCAGGCTGCTGTGCTGATGAAGGGAGTTCAGGCACCTTGTGTGGTAGTTCTCTGCGAGGCTAGGCTATTCCCATTACTGTGAAGTAGCGCCTGTTGCTGTCCCCACTGGACAGATGAGGGCACTGAGGTCTACATACGAGCGAGCGTATGAGCAGGGACTCCGCCCCAGGCTCTGCCAAGGGTGACTCCTTAGAAGCCAGGATCTGGGAGGAGGCAGAGGGTGGCATCCCAGGAAAGCTCAGGTAGCCTCCCCTGAAGGCGAGAAACAGGTCTGGCCGGCCTAGGCAGAGTGGGGGAGTGCAGGCCCCAGGGAAGGTGGGCTAATTCCTCATGGTGAGGAAGCACCCAGGCAAGCAGCCAGTGTGTGACCTTGGTTTGCCAGGCCTCACCATGAGGCACTGAAAGCAAAACTCACCTCTATTGCTGTGCTGTTGGCTGGAAGGGGGAGCCAGGAGTCTGGGCTGGCCCTGCCCAGCTTCCTCCTGTTCCAAATCCAAAACACAATGAGGAACTTGGGGGGCTGGGAGAGCAGCAAAACCCAACAGCAAAGGGATTTCCTGAGTCCATGGGTGTGAGGAAGGAGGGAAGGGATTTTCCAGAGCCCGAGGTTCTCAAGAGCTGGAGTAGGTGGAGGTTGGGTCGGTCCCACCTGAGTGGGGGTTTGAAAAAGACAGTCTGGGAGCTGGTAATCTTTTTTTTCTCTCTTTAAGAGAGATTTTTGCTATAGGGAAGGTGCACTGACCAGAGTCACAGAGAAAGTGAGAAATCACCCTCCAGGAGGGATGGCCAGTCACAATCCCCTTTTATCCATTCTCTTTTGGGATTTTGGGCACACACCCAGTGTGAATTTAAGGTGCTGGGCCTGGGACTCAAACTCCAGTTGACCACGTGGGGCCCAGCACCTTAACCACTACACCACATCCTGGCCCTGGAGCTGGTAATCTTAAATCAAGGGCCAATGTCCTGGTTTAGGGCTAGGGTCATGGGTCCAAAGGAAGGCAGGGACAGGCACAAGTGGGGGTGTTTTCTGGGTCATAAGAGGTCTGAGGTGGAGGGGGCTCTGAGCCCAGGATGCCTATGGGCAGTGACAGGGGTAGATATTGCTAAGGAGGTTGTGGGGGGCAGTGTCTCAGCTCCAAGTTGTAGGGGTTTTGAGTGGATACTGGGGATACTCTGGGGTGTAGGAGGCCTGGAGCATCCTGGAGGGGGGAATTTCAGGTCCAAAACAGACCAGAGCTGTATTGGGGTGACATGAGAGTTCCCAGCTGTGGGTTTGAAGGCTATTGGAGGGGCCAGGTCCCCAGGAGGTTCTCTTATTTGGGAAATCTAACGTGAACAAGGAGTGTCAGGTCAGAGACCCTGGGCTGGTATCCTGGGGGTGGGATAGGGTAGAAGATGGATTCTGTTCTCACGACAGCAGGGAGGATGCTGGGGTCCCTGATAGGAGATTGAGGTGGTCCTGGGGCTCTCTCTTACTGAGGGGTATCATGGTTCACAGATGCGTCCTGGGGTGTCCCTGATTTGAAAAGGGCCCCGGAGTTCTGCCGGGAGGTGGTTTTGGAACTGAAAGGATTAATAGTGGTCCTTTCTGGAGGCTCTGGCCCCCTCCATGGTGGGTCCCTTTCACACAGACACAGCTGGGGCTGCTGGAGGGGGGTACCCAGATCCAGAGGGAACAAAAGGTGTCCCTGTTGGGAGGACAACCCTACGTGAGGGCTCCCCAACACCAGGGAGATGTCAAGATGAGTGAGGACTCTTGTGTCTAGAGGTAGGAGAGGGATGGGGGTGGTCCCTGGTCTGGAGAAGGGCAAAGACCCTTGCGGGAGAGTGGTCCAGAGGGGTGGGCGTCTCACATGGGGCCCCACCCCAGGTGGGTGCTGAGGGATTTCTCTTGGGAGGAATGATGGTGCTCTGAGATGGGGGAGATTCAGGGTCCTGGGCTCCAGGGTCAGGAGATGAGGGTTCCCAGGACTCATCTGGACAGTCAGCTGCATCATTGGGGGGACAGCAGAGAGCCCAGAGATAAGGGCAGGGTCCTGGCACGGCAAGAGTCTGAGTCCAGAGGTACTTGCGGGACTTGGGTCCCCAGGAGAGTTAAGACCAGAGAATTGGGGTCCCAAATGCTCACTGGAAGGAATTGGGGGTTTCCAGTATAGGAGGAGCAGCTTGTAAGAAGGCTTCCTGGGGGGGGGGGGGGGTGGCAGGTACAACTAATGTGGAACTCAGGTCCTCGTTGGGCGTTTTGAGGAGGTCTTCGGTCCAGAGGGGATTAGAAATGGGACAAGGGTATTTTCGAGGCAACCTGTGTCCCCAGGGGTGGGGACGAGGTGGGGGACACGGGTCCTCGCTGGCTCAGGACGCAGGGGCAGAGTTCACATACCCACGGTGGTGACCAGCGTGCTGGCGAAGAAGAGAGCGGAGGCAAAGTCCCAGGCAGGGTCCGAGGCGTTGGCAGACCCCGAGGCGTTGGCGAGCGCAGCGCGTCCCAGCCGCCCGGCTGCCAGCACCCGCTCCACGAAGGCGTCCAGGGCGGGGGCCGCCACGCACGGGCTGCGTCTCAGCAGCTGCTCCCGCAGCGTCCCCAGCTCGGCTCGGAGCTGGGCTTCGTGCGGCCCCTCCAGCCGCGCCACCAGCAGCGCGCCCAGCACCAGGTACAGGGCGTACGTGGCCAGGGCGCCGGCCAGGAGCGCGCTCCGCCGCATGGCACCCGCAGGGACCGATGCCCGCAGGGACCTGCTCCCCTCACGGCCCCGGGCAGCCCCGCTGACGTGGCCCCAGCCTCCGACAGTCCGGCAACTAGTTTCAGTTCCGGGAGTGCTGGAGGCGCGGCCGCAGACGCCCCAAAGAGGAAGAGGCAAAAGGGGAGGAGCGGGGATGGAGGAATGGCCCGCCTTCGGGAAACTGAGGCACGCCCAACGGCCAGGTGTTAGTACAGAGCAGAAAAGGTGGAGCTCCCAGACCCAGGAGACCAACGCGATGAAAAGAGTGGAGATTTTCTCATCCTTCAATATATCCCCCCGTCCGTGCTCCCTGTTAGAATCCAAGCTCTCCTTTCTGTCCCCATACCAGGAGTCGCTCCCCGCTTTCTCAGAGGCATTCCGTGAGGCTGCTAAGGTTGTGCATGGCATCCAGGCACGTGGTCGAGCTGAAATCTCGCTCCATTTGCCAAGCCGTTAACTCTAGGAGTAGGACTGCATCCACCCCACCAGATTAGGCAGGGGTGCCTAATCGGCAACAAGCACCCAAAGGTCGTGTCCCTGTGAGCTCTAGCGGACAGAGTGGGAATCCTTAGCTCTTCACCAAATCTTTGCTCAGCGCCCACTTTGTTCCAAATCCTTTGTGGGGTAATGCAGCAGTGGCCATGCAGTCTTGGGTCCTGTCCTCATGGGGCTTCTAGTCTATCAGGAGAAACAGCCCAGAGCCGCCAGGGCTATGGCCAGGGAAGCCCAGGGCTGTGGGACTCCAGAGGGGGCAGTTAATCCTGCTTAGGGAGGTCAAAAGAAGGGGATCTCCAAGTTGAGACATGAAGGTCAAGAAGGCAGAATCCGAGGACCAGCAGTTAGCATAATGTCTATGTTGCTGGACTCCCACGTAGTTGACTGCGGTTCGCGTCCGGGACCCAGTGGCTTAAAACTCACGCCGGGCGCCATGTGTGCCCAAGATCCTAAGAGGAGACTGGAGGAGAAGGGATTGCGGCGTGGCCATCCCCCCGGGGTGTGATTTCTCACTTTCTGTCTCTCTGTCTCTCTCTGTCTGTCTGGCGAGCACATGCGCCCTATAGCAAAAAAAAACAAACAAACAAAAAAACAAAAAAAAAAAACTAAAACTCTTAAAAAAACTCCAAAAACTCTTAAAAAAAAATAAAATAAAGGCAGAATCGGGACCAGCAGATGGCATAGTGGTTATGTCCCTGGACTTCCACATGGCCAACTGCCGGTTGAGTCCTACACCTGGTGGCTTGAAAATAACGCCAGGTGCATGTGCGTGTGTGCCCAAGATCCCAGGAGGAGAATGGAGGAGAGGGGATGGCAGCATGGCCATGCCCCCTGGAGGATGATTTCTCACTTTCCCTGTTACTATCTCTGTCTCTTTCTCCCTAGAGAGCACACATGCACTAAGGCAAAAATCTCTAAAAATAAATAAATAATAAGAAGAAATAAGAGGGCAGAATCACGAATACAAGGGGTCTTCATAAAGTTCATGGAAAACGCATATTATAAAAAAAAATGCGTGGATTTCAAAATTTGCACCAAAATAAGCTCACACTTGAATTGAGTTTTCCCATGGACTTTTGAAGTCCCCTTGTGTATGCCTCTGTTTAAGAGGGAATTTTACCTTCCATGTTCCTCATATGGGTCTCTCCATATCCCTCTTCATCTGGAACCCAGTACCCTTCCAGTGGCCTTCCTCCCAGCTACCAGGTGTTAGTACAGTCCCGAAAGAACACCCTCGAATTCAACCATGTGTAACTGGCAGAAGAGTGGAACTTGGAGTCCAGCTCAGACAAATCCTAGGTGGTTCTATATTTTTTTTAATTAATTGCCAGAGGGTACCTGCACTCATCAGAGAGACAGAGATAGGAAGAGGGAGGGGGAGAAAGCACCCCTTAATAGGGATGTCACATGCAATCCAATCCCTTTCCCTCTGTTTCTCCATCCTACTGGGATTTGCGGCACGCATGTGCCCTCCAGACTAGGATTCAAGCCACATGGTTGGCCAGATTCAGCTTCCTATGGCTAGCCTACCACTAGGCTATGTGGGTGATGCAGGGGATGTGGCAGTGCCTCAGCTGATTCTATTTATAAACCTGTGGGCCTTCTTGGGGCAGAACCCAACTTGGGGCTGCCAATCTACAGGAAGAGCTAGGCAGTAAAAGTATTAATAGCTGTCAGGGGTCAGAAGTTTACTGTATGCCAGACTCTGAAGACACATGTGTTTGCACTGAATCCTCAACCCTGCCCATATAATTCCCATTGACCAGATGAGAACGTTTAGGCTTAGAAGCTGAGTAACCACACAACTGGTAAGAGGTTAACAGTTTTGGCAAACAGGAAGCCAAAATATTTTCTTTGTTGGGGCTGGCAAGTGGCATGGTGGCTGACCACAGTTTGTAGTACCAGACCTCGTGGCTTCCTTTCTCACTTTCCCTCTCTCCTTTCTCTCTATCCCTCTCTGGTCAAATTAAAATAAGGAAATAAATAAAGTCAATAAAATAATTCTTTAAAAAATATTTGTTTTGGGACCAGCAGTTAGCGTAATGGCTATGTCGCTGGACTCCCACGTAGTCGACCGCGGTTCGAGTCCCGGACCCGGTGGCTTAAACTCACGCCGGGCGCGAGTGCGTGCGTGCCCAAGATCCCGAGAGGAGAATGGAGGAGAAGGGATTGCGGCGTGGCCATCCCCCCTGGGGGGTGATTTCCTGCTTTCTATCTCTCTGTCTCTCTCTGTCTGTCTGGCGAGCGCACGCGCCCTATAGCAAAAACCTCTCCAAAAAAAATAAAAATAAAAATATTTGCTTTGTTAATAATAATAATACATTTCACAAAAGAGGTGAATCTAGAAGCAAGAGGGAGGGCTGACGATGAAGAGAAAATGGGGAAATACATGCTACAATAAAACGAAGGTGAAAAAAAAGAATGGGGGCATCTTACTCCCAAAAGACTGCAACTAGCCAGTACTGAGAAACCAGGAGTAGCCCTCAAAGTCCCCAGAGAAGACAATGTCTCAGAGAAGGAAGGGGAAGCCGCAAAGATAAGGTCACTTGCTAACATTCTTCCGGAGTGCTATCAATGCCCAGAAGTCACTTCCACACTCTCTTTGCAGCTTAGTTATCATGGCTCTTCACTTGTAGGTGCACCTGGGCGCTATGGGGGGAGGGGGGAGGTTTATAGGGGTTTGAGTGGGCAGAGGAAATCAGGTTGCACCATGAGAACACTTTTATGAATTTCTGAGATATCATAAAGATATTTTCCAAGAAAGATACCTGGTTTAGGGGCCAGCAGATGGTGTAGCAGTTACATCACTGGATGTATATGTGGGTATGGGCGACTGCAGTTCGAGTCTGAGATCTGGCGGCTTAAAACTCCCACCAAGCACTGTGCATGCCTGCCCAAGATCTCCAGAAGAGAATGAAGAAGGGATTGTTGCATGGCTAGCTCCCCTGCGAGGTGATTTCTGACTTTCTCTCTCACTGTCTCAGTCTTTGTCTCTGTCCAGCGAGTACACGCACCCTAAGACAAAACCCTCTTTAAAAAAACAGTACCTGGGGACCAGCAGTTAGCGTAATGGCTATGTCACTGGACTCCAACATAGTTGACCGCGGTTCGCGTCCCGGACCCGGTGGCTTAAAACTCACGCCTGGCGCGTGTGCGTGCGTGCCCAAGATCCCGAGAGGAGAATGGAGGAGAAGGGATTGCGGTGTGACCATCCCCCCTGGGGGGTGATTTCTGACTTTCTGTCTCTTATCTCTCTGTCTGTCTGGCGAGCGCATGCGCCCTATAGCGAAAATCTCTAAAAAAAAAAAAAACTCACGCCGGGCGCGTATGCATACGTGCCCAAGATCCGAGAGGAGAATGGAGAAGGGATTGCGGCGTGGCCTTCCCCCCTGGGGGGTGATTTCCTGCTTTCTGTCTCTCTGTCTCTCTCTGTCTGTCTGGCGAGCTCACACGCCCTGTAGCTAAAAACCTCTTAAAAAAAACAAACAGTACCTGGTTTCTCTCACTTAATTAGGTGTCTTTTTCTCACTCTAAATAAGCAGGGGTTTTTTTTTGTTGTTATTCTTAATTTTGGCTACAGGGAGCATGCATTTGCCGGAGAGAGGGGAGGGAATGAGAAAGCATCCCCCCCCAGCAGGAATGGCCAGGCCACTATCCCTTCTCTTCAACTCTCCTCGCCAGATTTTGGGCACACACGCACACGCACCTCGTGTGTAGGACTGGAACTGAGCCGCCGGCCACGTGGGATCACGGTCTTAACCACCATGCCACCTCCTGGCCCCTTAGATCCGCCCGCACTCCGATTAGCCAAAGCTTTGAGAACACTCTCCACTCTGCCCTGGCTCCCAAGCGACACAAAGTAAGCGCCTCCTTGTAGAGCACTTCATTTCCCATCAGCCTATTCGCCCGTCGCCTACTTTTTCCGTCACTCGCGGCACCGCCTACTCCTACGCTTTGCTCCCGGCCCCGCCCTCCTGCCCCTCGGGTCCAGACTGTCGCCTTAAGTCACGAGTCCCGGTCTCCGCCTCATAAGTTACCGCCCACTCGTCCAGGCCTCCATAAACGGGCGTGGCCCTAAGCAATCGTGACGCCTATTGGCTGTCGCATCACCGAGGGGCGTGGCTACGGAAGCCGGGCGGGCACTTTGGGAAGAGTAGCTGAGGCTGCGTCGGCGGCGGCAGTGAAGGATGCACGCGGCGGGCGCGGCGGTGGGGACGCCCCGGCTGCGTAAGTGGCGTACGTGGCCCGCCGGGGAGATTGGGCGGGCGGACGGGGGTGTGGCGGGATCTCAGCGACAGTTGGCGAGGTCACTGCAGGTCGGGGGTCGCGAGATCGAGATTCTGGACCTTCGAGGTGTGCACAGCGCAGGATGCCAGGCCCGGGTAGGGGGCGCGCTAGGGGTCGATTCTTTAGGAAATTCTTTAAAAGAGAACAACTTAAGGCAAGATATTGTGGGATATATGGAGAAACATGACTCTAATTCGTTTACAGTTGGCGTTTTGCTTTCCCCTGCTCCCCAGCCTTCCGTGGCTCCCCAGTGCCCTCGGGGGCTGTCACCCACACACCGTATTACAGCCTTCAGGGCTCTCCTTGAGCGGAGAGGGCCATGTTTACCCTCATTTCAGAATCAAACCTGTATTTCGTGTACTGTTAAGCCCCTTTCCCTGTCTTCGTGGATTTGTATCTCTAAGTTTTGCTTCATCGCAGTAAGTATGCCGTGCATTTCATTTATTCATTTCGCATAACTTGTCTCAGTGCCCCTTGTGTCTGGCTATGTGCTGGAATTTGAATACTCAGTAGTATCAGATGTAACTCCTGGTCATTGCTACCGCATGGCACAGAGAAGTGGGAAGAAAGGCACTTAGCTAGGAGGTAAACACATCAACAAGATAGGATAGTTTGGGGAGTCAAGGGGAAGCCAGAAGGTAGCATGGTGATGGAGGTGCTGGACTCCCCCATGACCTACCAGGGTTCAAGTCCTGGACCTGACGGCTTACTTTCTCACTTCCCCGTGAGCATATGTGCCCTATAACAAATTGAAAAATAATTATAATAACAAATCAAATTAAATCTGAAGAAAAGAAAAAGAAGGCTATCAAGGGAATCATCCTGGATGGACTGGGACTTGAGGAGACTCTGTTGGGAGAAGGCGTGATGTGCTGCTCCTCCCCTCAATCATCAGTAAGGTGCCAGGCTGGCCCTGTGATAGGTGACGCAGGGGAGGTGGCAGTTCCTGTCCTCCTGGAGCTGCCAGTACCAACCAGAAGACAGTGACAATTTAGAGTGATGGAGCTGTGATGAGGTACAAGCATAAGGTCCGGGCTGGGATGGAAGTGTTGTGGGAGCCCCAAAGAGGCACATGACTCAGTCTGGGCGTGTCAGTGAAGCTTCCTGGAAGAGGGTACATTTGATGATAAGGAGTTACCCCAAAGAAGTAAACGAGTAGATATATGAAGATATATTTAGAAACTGTATAAATGGTTAGAGGGGTAAAAAGAACTACTGCGGGGCAGCCAGGTGGCATAGTTGGGGCAGCTGGATCCCACATGTGTGACTTCACAGTTCAAGTCCTGGACCCAGTGGCTTGAGGGACATGCCAAGTGTGTGTGCATGTATCCCCAGAATCCAGAGAAGAATCCCAAGAGGACAGTGAAGGAGAAGGGATTAAGGCATGATCATCTCTCGGGAGGTGCTTTGTCACTCTCTCTCTCCCTCTTTGTCTCTCTCCAGCGAGTGCACGTGCCCTTTAACAAAACTGTATAGTGAGGCTGGTCTCTGACAAAGGCGTATCTGTGTACCATAGTGGCAGGTGCTGATGGGGGAAGGTGTTCCTAGATGAGAGCGCTAATATGCAAAAGCCTGTTGGGGGAGGGACTTGGCAGGGTTGGCCTGAGAAGAGGCCACTGTGGCTGGGGTCTGAGAGCCCCAGGAGAGGAGCAAATGAGAGTAGTTGGCTGGGTCAGGCAGGGCATAGAGGGCATTTGGGTTGCATTCTCAGCAGTGGCCACTGATCTTGGGCAGAGGATGACACGGTCTAATTTGCATTTAAAACAATCACTCTGGTTGCCAGTTGGAGGGAAGGTTGGTGGGGCTAGGAATGGACGGGGGGGGACTAAGTAGGACATTTAAGTGCAAGGTGACAAAATCTAAGACGCGTGAGTTGCATTGAGACATAGTGGGCGGGAGCAAGTGACTGGTTCGATGCCAGAAAGAAGGGGAGCCAGGGATGTTGACACCAAGGTAAGGGCCCAAGGGCAGCCAGAGGGCATGCCAGGCAGTGGCTGGGCCTGGGTCTGCAGCCAGGTGACAGGGACAGAGTACAGAAGCCAGAGGCACAGGCTGGCTGTGGGTGAGGCAGAAGACGTGGGCAAGGGTGGAAATTTGGGTCACACATTTCCACCCTGGGAACAAAGGGCTGATTGGGAGGGACTGGTCAAGAGACCACCAGCTCTGTGAAGGCAGGGTTTTTTGTTTTGTTTTTTTTTTTGAATATTATTATTTATTTCTTCATTCATTTATTTTAATTTGACCAGAGAGAGAGAAAGATTGAGAAAGCAAGCTGCCAGGTCCAAGACTCGAACCATGGTCAGCCATGTGGGAGTGTCCAGCACCTTAACCACTGTGCCACCTGCTGGTCCCAGGAGTTTTGTTTTTATACTCAGTGCTGTGCCCACATCAGAGCCCAACACATAGTGGGAGAGGTGGGGTCAGACGGGTGAGAGAAACAGGTATGTAGGATGTCTAAAAGGCACAGCGGGGGACCAGCACATGGTATGATGGTTAAGATGCTGGACACCCACATGGCCCACCATGCTTCAAGCCCCAGACTCAGTAGCTTGAAAATCATACCTGGAGTATGTGTATATGTAGGTGTGTGTGTGTACGCACACATGCATATGCCCCAAATCCCAGAGAATGGAGAAGGGATTACAGTGTGGCCATCCCCTGGGAGGGAGTGTTGATTTCTCACTTTCCCTCTCTCTGTCTTTTTCCGGTGAGCATGCCACCCCGTGGCAAAACCTGAAGAAAGAAAAAGAAAGAAAAGCACAGCTGGAGATTGGCGTTGGGGGCAATGGCACCAATGGCTTGGTCAGCTGAGAGAAGCATTTAGGTGGGAGTGGAACCCCAATTGCCAAGAGCTGAGGGGGTAACAGGGTGAGCGAAAAGTTGCTCCCAAGCTCTCAGGAAGCCAGAAGTGGGAGAGGGCAAAAGAAGAGTCTGGGGGACAATGCTGGGGCCAGTGCTCCTGCATTGTGATTGAGGAGACCTGAGTCAATTTTCAGGCTACAGATATCTGAGAGCAAAAGCTGGGGGCTGGTAGTTGATAAAGTTGGCATGGACCGACTGCTTTCCTCGCGGCCAAGCCGTCTGTGAGCGTCACTGTGCCTCACGACAGCCCTGCAGGGCAGGATGGTTAACCCCGTGCTACCGAGAAGGAAACCGAGGTGCAGAGAAGGTCATGATGTGGATAACTGATTCCTCTCCCCCACCCCCGTTGGACTCCGGCCACCTGTTCCCTGTACACACAGTAGTGCCTGGCATGTAGGAGGATCTCAGTAAATATTTGTTCTGGAGCCAGAGCCCTGGGTTCAAATCCTGACCTGCCATATCCCCATCTCCATAGGCAGCACTCTGCCTACCCCATTACCGGGACTCTGGAAAGACGGGGCCAGCACCAGTTCTTTCCTCTTCCTGACCACCCCAATGGAGCGTCCCTCTAGCTCACCTGGTCTCCCACTTGGAACACTTCAGAAGCTTTTCCTTCCTGGCCTCCACCCCTCACTCTGTTCCCCACGTGAAGGCAGAGGGATGTGCCGGATCATGGCAGGGTGATGAGATGCCACGCTCTGTGAGGCAGGCCCACATGGGCCGGTTCCCAATTCAGGTGTGGAGACCTCCCTGAGTACTCTGGGCACACATGCCCATGATCCAGGGCTGGCTGCGGGCTGAGGGTGCACCCCCCCACCCTGTCTCTCTCATGGAAGAGATAAGTAAATAAACTTTAAGGAAAAAAAAACTTTTGAGGGACCAGCAGTTAGCGTAATGGCTATGTCACTGGACTCCCACGTAGTCGACCGCCGTTCGAGTCCTGGACCCAGTGGCTTAAACTCACGCCAGGCGCGTGTGCGTGCGTGTCCAAGATCCCGAGAGGAGAATGGAGGAGAAGGGATTGCAGTGTGGCCATCCCCCCCCACCCCCGCTTTTTGTCCCTCTGTCTCTCCAGCAAGCGCACGCACACTATAGCAAAAACCTCTCAAAAAAAAAAAAAAAAAAAAAAAAAAACCTTTTGAAACCTGTCTGTGCCCCATACTTATGTGTGGTTTTGGGCAACCACCCGAACCTCTTTGGGGCTTACTTCTCTCATTATAAAATGGGTTGATAAGTGCGTGGTCAGAAATGGAGTTGCTGTGAGGAATACATGAATTCATCCACAGTTTTCAGACACTGGCACGCGATACTCAGTAGCTGGTGCTGAGTTCTACGGATATAAGTGACGGTGGAAGAGAGGTGGGGAATGGCGCAAAAGGGAGGTCCCGCTGTAGGCAGGATGGTTGGTGAAGGCCCACTGAGCACAGGCCTCAAGAGGAGGAGGAGGAGGAGGAAAAGGAGGGGGCCCCCAGGACTCAAGGAAAGAGCGTTCTAGGCAGAGCAGGCTAGCTCAGAGGCCCCAGGTGGGTGTGTGTCTGGTGTGTTCAGTAAGCACTCGTGGCTAGAGCCTGGTGAGTGAGGGAGAGAATGGAAGGAGATAGGAACAGAATTTTTTTCAAATAAAATTTGCCAGAGGGTGTACATGCTCACCAGAGACAGCAGAAGAGAGGGAAAATGAGAAAGCACCCCCAATGAGGAATGGTCATGTGTAATCCTGTCTCCATTTTTCCCTCCTTTTGGAAGTTTGACCATGCACGCACAAGCACCCTGCATGTTTCTGAACCTGTTGGGACTGGGACTCAAGCTGTGTGGTCGGCCTTATGGGATCCAGCCACCTCAACCACTATACCACCAGCTGGCCCTGGACAGAGATTTTGTAAAAATCTTGGTACAGAGGGACCAGCAGATGGTGTAATGGTCATGCTCCTGGACTCCCTCATAGTCGACTGCGGTTCAAGTCCCAGACCTGGCAGCCATGCCGGGTGTGTGTGTGTGTACACAAGATCTCGAGAGGAGAATGGAGGAGAAGGGACTGCAGTGTGGCCATCCCCCTCGGGGGATAATTTCTCACTTTCTGTCTCTCTCTGTCTCTCCGGCAAGCGCATGTGCCCTATAGCAAAAATCTCTCTCAAAAAAGAAATAATTAAATAAAAACTTGGTGTGGGATTTTGTTCTCAGTAGGCCCGGGTGCATAGTAGCTGTAATGACATTGTCGTCGTCATCATTTGGATGGACCAGTGGATGCTGGATGGGTGGAAGGAATGAAGGAAGAAAGCAGGCAGGCAGAGCTGGCATGCAAAGGCCAGTCTGACACCAAAGCCAGTACCCTAATGGAGACACCATCCTCCATCGTGACAGGAGAGCCACCACCGAATGAATGAGGCTCCCTCCCCTTCTTCCCCTGCAGCCTCAAAGAGGAGGATCCCTGTGTCCCAGCCGGGCATGGCTGACCCTCACCAGCTTTTTGACGACACCAGTTCAGCCCAGAGCAGGGGCTATGGGGCCCAACGTGCACCTGGCAGCCTGGGCTACCCAGCAGCGTCTGCCTCACCCCAAGCAGCCTTCCTAGCCGATCCTATGTCCAACATGGCCATGGCCTACGGGAGTAGCCTGGCTGCACACGGCAAGGAACTGGTGGACAAAAACGTGAGTGGCCGGGGCTGGTGGGAGGGGGAGCAGGTTGCAGGGGCCATAGGGCCTCAGACTTGGCTCTGCCCCTACAGATTGACCGCTTCATCCCTGTCACCAAGCTCAAGTATTACTTTGCTGTGGACACCATGTACGTGGGCAGGAAGCTGGGCCTGCTCCTCTTCCCCTACCTGCACCAGGTCAGCACCGCTGCCCCAAGAACAAGGAACAGAGGGGAGGTGGCTGTGGGGGGTCAGAGGCTGGGCAGGGCAGGTAGCTTGGCCCTAGGGAGGGCCTGTAAGCAGCGTGGAGGAGCCCTTCTCTGGGGGCCCTGTCAGTTCCTCTGCTCCCCCCACAGGACTGGGAAGTACAGTACCAGCAGGACACACCAGTGGCCCCCCGCTTTGACGTCAATGCGCCAGACCTCTACATTCCAGGTTCCACCCCGCCCCCACCACCCCAGCACCTCCCTCTGGGTGGGCATGTCTGGGGCAGAGGCTTGGGTGCCCAGAGCCCAAGATGGTCCCTGCTCCTCTGACCAGTGTCTGCCTGCCTCCCGCAGCCATGGCTTTCATCACCTACATCTTGGTGGCTGGCCTTGCACTGGGGACCCAGGATAGGTAAGGGAGGTCCCACGTGAGTGGGATGGGGTTTGGGAGGCCTTGTTTCCCCTCCCAGAACAGCCCAGCTGGCTTCGGGTTGGCCCCAGAGTCCTCGGCACCACCCCCGCTTCCTCCCTCTTTTCCCACTCATGCTGCCTATATCCTCAGCCTGCCTGGGATGCTCTATGTCCAGGCTTCCTCAGGGCCTCCCCCCGGTCCATCCTCATCCTCACTGTCCCATCCCCACCCCAGCAGCAGTCAGGAAGGTCTGCTTTGAGTTGCAGCCGAGCGGTGTCCCTCCCTGCCCAGAAGCGCCCTGATCATGCCCCGGCTCAGCAGCCAGGTGCTGCCTCTCCTCCTCGGTCACCACTCTGCCACCACAGGTCTCCTTCATTCCTCCAGTGGGCCCGCCACATCCAGTTCCCTCTGCTCCCACGTCTCCTGCCGAGCAACTGCTCATTCAGTTCTCCAACCCAGTGCCACTTCTTTTTTCTTTTTTGGAGAGGTTTTTGCTATGGAGCGTGTGCACTCACCAGAAAGACAGAGAGACAGAGACACAGAAAGCAAGAAATTACCCCCCCGGGGGGATGCCCACACCGCAATCCCTTCTCCATGCTTCTCTCAGGATCTTGGGCATGCATGCACACGTGCCCAGTGTGAGTTTTAAGCCACTGGGTTGGGACTTGAACTGTGGTCGACTACATGGGAGTTCAGCGACATAGCCATTACGCTAACTGCTGGTCCCCCCCAGTGCCACTTCTCAAGGAAGCCTGTCTGCCCCACAGACTAGGTCAAGCCCCCTCTCACTCAGTACGCCCTGCCCCTTTCCTTTGTGGCACTGATGACAGCTGACGTTAGAACCGGCTCATGAGTTGTGGAGGTGCTGGGGATGTGGCCGAGACCAAAGTCCGCCTTCCCTGACAGCTTTCCACTCCTTTGGGCCTCAGCTCAAGTGTCCCTTCTAGGGAGCCCTGTCTGACCCCCTCCCACTGGATCAGGTACCCCCTTGGCCCCCACATTCGCTTCCCCTGTCCCAGCCCTGACCCCTCTAGGCTGTCACTGTCTGGGGACAGGTCTGACTTCCTCCCCGGAATGGGATTTCCAAGGGGACAGGCCCAGCCAGGTCTCCAGTCCCACCCAATACAGGCCTGTCCCCAGGAGGGTGTGAACCAGACAAGCAAATGACAAGATTGGGGTGCTGGCAGGTTCTCCCCAGACCTCCTGGGGCTGCAGGCCAGCTCTGCATTGGCCTGGCTGACACTGGAGGTGCTGGCCATCCTGCTCAGCCTCTACCTGGTCACTGTCAACACCGACCTCACCACCATCGACCTGGTGGCCTTCCTGGGCTACAAATATGTCGGGTGAGTGCTCCCTACCCTGCCTGCCAGCCCCAGGCCACAGCCACCGCCTCAGACCAACCTTTCCTCTCCTTCCCCACACCCAGGATGATTGGTGGGGTCCTCATGGGCCTGCTCTTTGGGAAGATTGGCTACTACCTGGTGCTGGGCTGGTGCTGCGTGTCTATCTTTGTGTTCATGGTGAGCTGGGGCCCCGGGGGAATGAGGCCGACAGCAAGAGCTGTGTGGGTGAAGCTGGGGTCCCTGAGGCATCGGAGCAAAGGCTGTCATGTGGGCAGTTCAGACCAGAGCCACATTGCTGAATCAGGGTGCTCTGGAGTGGCTGCCCTGGCCTGGGGGCCAGGAGGGCTCCCTTACTTTTTTTTTTTTTTTAGAGGTTTTTGCTATAGGGAGTGTGTGCTCACCAGACAGAGACAGAGAGACAGAAAGCAAGAAATCACCCCCCCAGGGGGGATGGCCACGCTGCAATCCCTTCTCCTCCATTCTCGGGATCTTGGGCATGCACGCACACGCGCCCGGCCTGAGTTTTTTTTTGGAGAGATTTTCGCTATAGGGCGCGTGCACTTGCCAGACAGACAGAGAGAGACAGAGACAGAAAGCGAGAAATCACCCCCCAGGGGGGATGGCCACACCGCAATCCCTTCTCCTCCATTCTCCTCTCAGGATCTTGGGCACGCACGCACACGTGCCCAGCATGAGTTTTAAGCCACCGGGTCCGGGAGGCAAACTGCGGTCAACTACGTGGGAGTCCAGCGACATAGCCATTACACTAACTACTGGTCCTAAGGAGGGCTCCTTTGAATAGGAAAGTCTAAGCTGGACCCTGGAGGAGATGCCAGCCAGGCTGCCCGGGTACCATCATGCAGGTTCATGCTGGACTCATACCTCACCCTACCTGGTGGTGAACCATCTTCCTGGAAGGAGATTGAGAGCCTTCCAGCCGCACTGGGGTGTAGTTAAGAGCACTGGGTCTGGCAGGCCTGGATTGACTCCAGGCTACCCTGGTCCTGGGCAAATCACTTCCTCTCCTTAAACCTGTCTCCCTTTTGTCAAATGGGACGATGACACTTGCACCTCGGGATGCTGGGGGGACTCCACATTTGGATGTGTGAGCAGCAGAGGGCATAACTTGATTCTTGGATATATTTTGACTTAGTCATCATCATTAAGAAGTTAAAGAAAAGGGGGGGGGGGCAGCAGGTGGTGTAGTGATTAAGGCCACTGGACTCCCACATGTCCACCATGGTTTGAGTCCCAGACCTGGTAGCTTGCCTTCTCACTTTCTCTCTCTGTCCCTCTCGGGTCACATCAAAATAAATAAATAAATGTTAAAAAATAATATAATTCTGGGAACCAGCAGTTAGCGTAATGGCTATGTCGCTGAACTCCACGTAAGTCGACCGTGGTTCGTGTCCCGGACCCGGTGGCTTAAAACTCACGCCAGGCGCGTGTGCGTGCGTGCCCAAGATCCCAAGAGGAGAATGGAGGAGAAGGGACTGCAGCGTGACCATCCCCCCTGGGGGGTGATTTCTCATTTTCTGTCTCTATGTCTCTCTCTCTCTCTCTCTCTCTGGCGAGCGCACCCGCCCTATGGCGAAAACCTCTCCAAAAAAAAATAAATAATAAATAATAAAATAAAATAATTCTTTAAAAAAAAAAAAGACAGCATCTGTAGCTTGTCTTGAAAAATTGTCATCTGGCCACCAGAAGATGGTAGAAGCTGGGGTTGGGTCTTACCACCCTCTTCAAGCAGCGTCCTAAGAGGAAGGAAAAAGGAGAAAGCACCTCCCCCAGGGGGCGCGGGAGGGGAGTGGTCAAGCCACAGTCCCGGAACCGCCATTCTCCCCTAGGACCTGGGTAGGCGTGCACACCACTGGGGATGTTTAATAAGCATCCGCTTTGGGCACGCAGTCCCCGCCGTCCCAGCCGCCACGCCCCGGGGACAGCCTCTTTGCCTGGCGTTTGGCTTTGGAAACCTCACATTTTGCTCACAGGACGCGGGCAGGAGCAAGTCCCCAATGTTGAGTTGGGGCAGAGGGACAGGGGCTTGCCCTGGGGTGCCTGGAACTTATGGACAGAGACCCTGGCGGAGAGGCTAGACCCCTTGACTCTTGTCTCCCTCCTACCCACCCAGATCCGGACGCTGCGGCTGAAGATCCTGGCAGAGGCGGCGGCAGAGGGGATCCCCGTGCGCGGGGCGCGGAACCAGCTGCGCATGTACCTGACCATGGCGGTGGCGGCGGCGCAGCCTCTGCTCATGTACTGGCTCACCTTCCACCTGGTGCGGTGAGGGCGACCTGCCCGAGCCTCAGACTGGCTGCCGCAGACATCATCTCCCGCCCAGCCCGGGCCCGCCCTCCGGGCACCGGCACCGCCCTCCCAGACCCTCTCCCGCCCAGGTGCTGAGATCTCCCGCTGCACAGGCTGCCCCGGCTGCGAGGCCGCCCTCTGGAAACAATAAACGCTGATGGGCATGTCGTGGCCGCCTCTCCTTGGCGGAGCACACTGCGGCGGCTGCCCGGCAGGGGGCAGGCTCGGCCCGGGCAGCGGCAGCGGCAGGGGCAGGGCGGGAGCCCTCGGTGGCGCACGCAGGCTGGGAACTGGTGGAGAGGAAGGTTTAATGCGCCCTCCCAGGCCGGTCCCGTCAGCGGGGAGCCTCCTTGCCCTTCTTGCCCTTCTTGCCCTCCTTGCTCTTCTTCATCGTGGGCTTCTTGGCCTTGCCCGGGGTGCTCTCGTGCTGCTTGGAGCCGGCCGCCTGGGGCTGTGGGGCCGAGGGCAGTGGGTGGGAGAGAAGAGGTGGGTTTGGGCCGGAAGAAGGGACCGAGCCCACACCTTCCCAGTGCGTCCTGGGGGCACAGCGCACAAGCTGGTGGGCAGGGGGGCTTTACCTTCCCCTCCGGGTCGGAGTCGCTGGAGCTGCTGCTGCAGCTGCTGGAATCCGAGGAGCTGCCCTGGCCATGCTGGGGGGGGGGGGGGGGGGGGGAGCGTTGCGACAGTGAGGCAGGGGCCCCGATCCAAGCCCAAAGCCCCAGGCGGGGCGGGACCCTAGGGTGTAAAGGACCCTCACCCCTCATCCCCTCGGGATGTTCCCCGGGTCGGTGACTCACCCTCGGATTCGGAGCTGCCCCTGCACCTGACAGGCCCTGAACTTTCGGGGGACTGGATTTGGAGTCTCCCGCTTGGCCCGTCGCGTCAGACTTCTTGGAGCTGGACTCTAGGGCTGCGGAGGGAAGAGAAGTTGGGTGGGCTGGCGTGGGTGGCACCCGGGCTCGGAGTCGCCTCTGGCACCTCACACCCACCCAGAGCCCGGAGCGCACCTGCCGCCAGGTCGAACTCCATGGTGCGGAGAGAAGGTGTGCCTGGAAGGCCAGGAGCACCCGGGCAGGGGAGGGGCAAGGGACCTGCCCGCCCGAGGAATTCCTCCGGAGTCCCAGCCCCGCCCGACCTTTGTCCCAGGCCGTAGCCCTGACTCACGGTCCCTCCCCACCACCACCCGCTTTCTCTGGGGGAGGGGTACAGTTGTCTCTCTGCCTGCCCCTACCCCCACCAACAGCCCTGCCAGAGAAGGGGCCTCTACGGATGAGGTTGGGGGCTGGGGAGAGCGTGGAGCTGCAGCTTTCTGGAGAGAGGCTAGAGCAGGCAGCAGCTTCCCTGGCAAAGGGCCGGCGCCTGCTCTAGGAGAAGTGAGAGGAGGGTGACTGACTGCAGGTTTGAGTCCTGAGCCCAGTGGCTTAAAAAACATGCTTTCATGCTGAAAGAATCACTTTACTAGCTAACTGATGTATAATAATTGAATGTATAAAATAAATTAAAAAAAAAAAAAAACATACTGGACGTGGACCAGCAGTTAGCGTCATGGCTATGTCGCTGGACTTCCATGTAGTCCACCACGGTTCGTGTCCTGGACCCGGTGGCTTAAAACTCACGCCGGGCGCGTGTGCGTGTGTGCCCAAGATCCCAAGAGGAGAATGGAAAAGAGATTGCCGCGTGGCCATCCCCCCTGGGGGGTGATTTCTCACTTTCTGTCTCTCTGTCTGGTGAGCACATGCGCCCTATAGCGAAAACCTCTCAAAAAACAAAACAAAACAAAAACATACTGGACATGTGTGACTTCATGCCAAAAATCCTGAAAGAATATAGGAGAAGGGATTGCAGTGTGGTCATCCTCCCTAGGGGATGCTTTCTCACTTTTTCCCTCTCTGTCTCTCTCCAGCAAGTGCATATTCCCTATAGAAAAATGTAAAATCAAAGAGAAAAAAGAAACAACTATTTTTTAAAAATAATAATTTTTTTTTTAAAAAGGAAGAGAAATATAGGCTCCAGATGGTGGGGTAGTGGGAAAATGTAATACTCTCTGCAAGGCTGATCCACATAGAAGAGTCCAGATTTGAATCTGGCGACCTCCCCAAGCACCTGTGGTCAGAGCTGGCTGAGCTAGGTGTGGCTCTCAGCATCATGACCCAGTGGAGGGTGCTGTTTCTTTCTTTTTTGTTGTTGTTTTAAGTATATTTATTTATTTAATTCCACTGGTTGTTATTATTATTTTAAATATGACCAGATAGAGACAGAGAGAGAGAGAAAGGAAAGTGAGAAATCAAGCTGCCAGGTCTGGGACTTGAACTCAGCTGGCCATGGTGTGGGAATCCAGTGCCTTTAACTACCACACCACCTGCCAGCCTGAGGGTGCTGTTTCTCTCTCCATCTCTCTTGGTCATGGAAGAAATAAATGTTGAAAAGAAGAGCAATACAGCAGGAAAGAGAAATTGCTAATAACTACGTGTTATGTTGAAGAGGTGTTGGATTAAAAAAAAAAATCACCCCCCAGCTGTGATAGCCACGCCCCAATCCCTTCTCCTCCATTCTCCTCTTGGGATCTTGGGCACGCACGCACACGCGCCTGGCATGAGTTTAAGCCGCCGGGTCCAGGACTCGAACAGTGGTTGACTACATGGGAATCCAGCGACATAGCCATTACACCAACCGCTGGTCTCCCAAGGTGTTGGATTATTTATTTATTTATTTGTTTGTTTACTTATTTATTTAGAGAGGTTTTTGCTATAGGGCCCGTGCGCTCGCTAGACAGGGACAGAGAGACAGTAAGCGAGAAATCAGATGGCCACGCCGCAATCCCTTCTCCTCCATTCTCCTCTCAGGATCTTGGGCACGCACGCACATGCGCCCAGCGTGAGTTTTACGCCACCAGGTCCGGGATTCAAACCGCGGTCGACTACATGGGAGTCCAGCAACATAGCCATTACACTAACTGCTGGTCCCAAGGTGTTGGATTTTAAAGAGTCACTGGGGATGGCTTTTACCGAAATCTTTCTTTTTTTTAATTATTAATTTATTCATTCATTTATTTTAATTTGACCAGAGAGAGAGACACACACACACACACACAGAGGGAAAATGAGAAAGCAAGTCAGGGACTCGAACCATGGTTGGACATCTGGGAGTCCAGTGTTCAAACCACCACACCACCTGCTGGCCTCTGAAATCTTCTTTGAATAAAGATCTGAAGAGTCAGTCCCAAGACCTAGTGGCTAAGGGAGCCAAATAGCATGAGTCCAACCGTGGTTCAAATCCTGGCCCTGGCAGCTTGAAAAGCACAGGTGCTTGTGCGTGCATGCCCCAAATCCCAACAGGATGGAGAAATGGAGAAGAGATTACAGTGGGACCACATCCCACTGGGGGTTGCTTTACTCCTCCTCCCACACATCTCTTTCTCTGACCAGCACACACGCCCTCTAGCAATTATAAATAAATAAATGAAAACTTATTAAGATGAGGGGCTGGCAGGTGGTGTGGTGGTTGGGGTGCTAGACTCCCACATGGTTGACTGGGGTTCGAGTCCTGGACCTAGAGGCTTGCTTTCTAATTTTCCCTCTCTCTCCCCTCTCTGGTCAAATTTAAATTAATTAACTAATGGGGCCAGCAGGTGGCAAGGTGGTTAAGGGTGCTGGACTCCCACATGGCTACCCATGGTTCTAGTCCCGGACCTGGAGGCTTGCTTTCTCACTTTCCCTCTATCTCTCGCTCACTCTGTCCCTCTCTGGTCAAATTAAAATAAAGTTAAACAAAATAATTCTTTAAAAATAATTCATTAATTTAAAAAAACTTATTAAGATGAGAAGACAAGCCATGCAAGCACATGAAGAAAGAGTATTCTAGGCAGAAGGAATAACAGGGCAAAGGCCCTGGGGCAGGAGTGTGCCTATGGGTCTGAGAATTGGCAAGGGAGTGAGAGCAGCAGGAAGGAGGGAAGGAGCGAGGTAGCAGGTGGGCAGAGGAGTAAGGGAAGGCAGGTGGCAGCGGGGACTTGTTGATTAGAGACCTTTGGCCTTTGAATGAGAAGAGGCAAGCAGTGACTGGGGCTTTAACCACAACAGAATGCTGGCATTGAGAGAAAGCATCTGTCTCTCCCAGCAGAACAGAGTCCATGCGGGTGGGGGCCTTGCCTGCTTTGGTCACCACTCAGAACGGTGTGACTCAGCATCAGTGCTCACAGTCATTTGGAGAATTAGTGAAGGTCCCTGATGGCAGGGACTGTGCAAATAGCAGATGAGAGCCAGCACAGATGAGTGCAAGTTTGGGTTCTGGAGGCCACTCTGTTTACAGGTGAAGCCTCGCTCCATCTTTTACTGCTCTGTGGACAAAAAAGTCACCAACCACATTGAGCTTCTGCTTCTGCCTCTGTAACATAGAAACTTGAACTTGCCCCAAAATGGTCTTGCACAGAGCCTGCCTGACACAAGGTGAATAGATGCTGCATAACTTACGCTTTGTTATAATTCACAAATGCACCTCATTATCCCTCATGAAACTGGCAGTAGGATCTCCATGTTAATAATCAGGTGACAGAGCCTGAGAGAGGCACATTTCTTGCCCAAGAACACTGCGCTAATGGGATGGGGAGCTGTAGTGTGAGGCGTTCCAGACCCTGAAGCCGTAGCAGCTCTCTATTACTGGGTGACAGGTGAGAAGTGGGTGTGTGGGCACAAGGAGACCACAGCCTGGTCCTCCAGACTCTTACCCATTCATTCGAGTACTATAGTTAGGATGTGGGTCTGGCAACTTTTATGAGACCCGGAAGAGGCTTAACAATGTCACTTTTCTCTTACATGAAAGCCTGAGCTCATGGAAGCCCAGGTGGGTGAGTGAACGTGCTCGAAACGATTACTCAGGGATCCAGGTTCGTTCCAATTCGCTTTTTTATGTTTAAATTCATGACGGTGTGCACACCTAAGACAGAGGCACCCTCCATGGGGCTTGGTCATGCTCAGTCCCCTTCCCCCATTCCCCGGGATGCTGGGCACATGCATAGCTGGAGTGTCCTCAGGCTAGCTGGGCTGGGGACTTGAACTGATGTCAGCAAGTGGCTTCTAGCACCACAATCTGGCATGTGACTGGCTGCACCACAAAGGCTGTACCTTTGTTGTTTTTGTTTTTCTTTCATGGGTGTGGGATTCCTGACGTCATGATTCACGCTCAGCTTCAGCCAGTCCTTCTTCTACTCATAACCTGTTGGCCAGGACTTGGGTGGTCCTGTGTAGCTGCAAGGGAGGCTGGGAAATCTCTCTCCTAACTGGGCAGTCATGTCTGAATAAAACCTGAGGACTTCTTTCACATTATCTATTTTAGTTTTTGCCATAGGGTGTGTGTGCTCACCAGAGACACACACACAGAGACAGAGAGAGAGAGAGAGAATATCACTCCTTGGGGGGGCTGGCCACACTGTAATACCTTCTCGTCTTGGGATCTTGGGCACATATGCACTCAGAGCTGGAATGATTTTTTTTTTTTTTTAGAATTAAAAAAAATCATTTAACTTTTTCAGAGGTTTTTGCCTTAGCTACGTGTGCTCACCCAAAGAGAGAGAGAGAGAGAGAGAGAGAGAGAGAGAGAATGAGAGGGAAAGTGAGAAATCACTCCCCAGGGGGATGGCCAGGTTATAATTCCTTCTCCTCCATTTTTCTCTTAGGATTTTGGGCATGCATGCATACACACTTGGTGTAAGTTTCAAGCCACCAGGTCTGGGACTTGAACTGGAATTGGTCATTTGGGAATCCAGTGATAAAACTGCTATGCCATCAGCCTGTCCATATTATTTTTAAGAGAGATTTTTGCTATAGGGCACATGTGCTCACCAGAGAGACAAAGAGAGTCAGACAGAAAGCAAAAAATCACCTTCCAAGGGGGATGGCTACGCCACAGTCCTTTCTCCTCTGTTCTCCTCTTGGGATTCTGGGCATGCACACACACGTGCCTGACATAAGTTTTAAGCCCCTGGGTCTAGGACTTGAACTGCAGTCTTCTACATGGGGATCCAGTGATGTAACCATTATGTCAACTGCTGGTCCTATGCTTGCCCCTATTTTATTTAATTTTACTTACTAATATCAGAGAAACAGAGAGAGAGAGAGAGAGAGAGGGAGAGAGAGGGAGAGAGCAAACCACCAGGTCCAGGACTCGAACCACAATTGGCCATGTGGAAGTCCAGCACCTTAACCACCATGCCACCTGTTGGTCCACAGCCAGCATGATCTTTAAGCCACTGTGTCTGGGACTCAAACTGTAGAGTCAGCCATGTGGGATCCAGTGCCTTACCCTCCACACCACTTGTTGGCCCACAACCTGAGGACTTCTGCGCTCACCAGACAGAGACAGAGAGACAGAAAGCGAGAAATCACCCCCCAGGGGGGATGGCCACGCCGCAATCCCTTCTCCATTCTCCTCTCAGGATCTTGGGCACGCATGCACACGCGCCTGGCGTGAGTTTTAAGCCACCGGGTTCGGGACATGAACCATGGTCGACGACATGGGAGTCCAGCGACATAGCCATTACGCTAACTGCTGGTCCCAACCTAAGGACTTCTGTTACTGAAAGGAAGCAGGGGAAATGGACGTGGGAGCCTGTCTCTGTCACTATTCCTCATTGGTGGCAGTGAATGTCCCTTACTCATTTTCCTTTCCCTGCTTGGCTTAGCCCAGAAAGTTTACAGATGCGGGCCAAGTTATGGCTGGGAGAGTGGGCACAGAAACACTTAGATGAAAAACATAGGTCAGCAGGTGGTATGGTGGTTAAGGGTGCTGGACTCCCACGTGGCTGACTGTAGTTCTAGTCCTGGATCTGGAGGTTGCTTTCTCACTGTCCCTCTTCTCTCTCTCTCTCGTCTGCTTGCTCTGTCTCTCTGGTAAAAATTTTTTTCTTTTTCTATTTTTTTTTTTTTTTTTTTGGTGGGGGGGAGAGGTTTTTGCTATAGGGCATGTGCGCTCACTAGAAAGAGAGACAGAAAGCGAGAAATCACTCCCCGGGGGAATGGCCACACCAACACCATAATCCCTTCTCCATTCTCCTTTCAGGATCTTGGGCATACACGCACACACACCCGGCATGAGGTCTCTGGAAAAATTTTTTAAAAAGTAAATAAATAAAGTTAAATAAAATAATCAAAGAATTATTTAAGAATTTAAGAGAGACAGAAAGCGAGAAATCACCCCCCAGGGGAATGGCCACACCTCAGTCCCTTCTCCTCCATTCTCCTCTTGGGATTTTGAGCACGCACACACATGCACCCGGCGTGAGTTAAGACCACCAGGTTAGGGACTTGAACCGCGGCTGACTACATGGGAGTCCAGTGACATAGCCACTACACCAACTGCTGGTTCCATTAATTTTTCATCACTTATTTTTCAATTTGACCAGAGAGGAACAGAGAGCGAGTGAGCGAGAGAGGGAAAGTGAGAAAGCAAGTCGTCACATCTGGGACTCGAATTGCGGTCAGCCATGTTGGAGTCCAGCGCCCTTAACCACCATGCCACCTGCCAGCTCCAATAAAATAATTCTTAAAAAGTACAGCATAGGTGTGAGGTGCAAAGACAAGAGAATGACCAAATTCCTACTTTGGAACATAGTGCCTATTATTCAGTTCTCATCTGCCATGGCCAGCAGGAGCTGGGAGAACAACTTGGGCCGATCCTCCTCCCCAGGCCCTGCCTGCCCCTCCCCACCCCAGCTATGGATGGACTCAGGAGGGGTGCAGGATTCGCTTATTGGTCTCACCTTGGCATCTAATGGCTCCACCCTCCCCTGCTTGCTCCCTGATTATTGATGCAAAGGATTCTCTCTGTAAGAAAGAGGGACTGACTTGTGTTCCCCACTGCCCGGCTGCTACTGACCTTGTTCACGCCTCCATCAGCTTACCCTGACATTTCGCCAGCAGGCCTCCTTCAGGGAGTCACTCCAACCCTGACATTTCTACTTACCCACTATAATCCAGGAAGAATTTCTGGAGGCCAACTTCAGTGGACAGGGAAGCCAAGATGGTGAAGACTGAGGGTGGGTTATTGGGAGGGCCAGTTCTCCACGGGGGTCTCACGCTCCTGCAGGTCTGAGGGCTGACATGGTTGATTAGAAAAGCAACCGCTGCAAGTCTCAGTTTAGTCTCGTCCCAGTTTACATGAACCGAGTGCCCCGGTCTTATAAACACCCTGATCCCTGTTCTGGAATGTTTTCTTTGACATTAACCACATCCCAGGAGATGGATGACCTTGAGCACACAGGATGCAAGGGACTCAGCTTCCTTTCCCATCAGGCAGAAGCATTGGACTGGCCTTTGACCTCATTCAACCTTACTCTGGATAATTCGATCACCCTTTGGGAGGTTCCAAGGGGCTGACAACCCAGCTGCGGGAGACCCAGGCTTGGCCTTGGGTTGGGGGTTTGCTTATCGTACATTGTTACAGTTTTCAGGAATGCTGGCAGAAAGAATCCTTGAGACCCCTGGGTCTGAGGCAAAGGCTTCATTACTCACAGGAAGCAATCCAAGCACCAGCATGTTTCCTTTGCTCCCGTGTGGACACGAGCACACACAGTGGGTTGTGTTATATACATAAGAGGAACAGCTAGGGAGCCCGTTGCATTATACCAAACTTGCTCTTTGTCCCAGAGGGAGACAATATCCAACCCTCATGTGCTGGCTGTAAAGATGACCCTGAGAAATGACCTGGGCAGAGCTCTCAGGATCTGGAATTCTGAGCACACCCAGCCAAGACCTGCAGGAGCTGGGTCACCTATGCAGGACTCTGACAACCAAGCCCCTAGGTCCTTCCCCATGTTGAGCTCTGGTGAATTTTCATGCAACTGTGTCATTCTGCTGACCACTCTGGTTTACCTGACCAGCAGAGACCGGGGCCAAGTTCGTTGCTTGCCTCAAACAGAATCTTACAAGGCTATTTTCAGCAGAGTTTGAATCGGGACCTGCAGGCCCTCTTTTGGACAGCCTGGATGTAGCCTAAGTCTTTCATCCACAAGGGCTCACATAAGGGAGTTTAGATGACCTGCCGATCTTGGCATCACTGCCAGTCACTGTAAGACCAACAAGCAACCTTCGTCCCCAGTGGACCTGCAAGGCATACAGGGTACACCCCAGCTCAAGAATTGTCAATTTAGACTTGGGACACCACTGCATTGCTCTGAGTGGCCGCAACTGCTACTTGCGGCATAGCCAGCCTCCCTGGGCATCAGAAACCTACAATACTGTATCAGCCAGACTGGAACAAAGCTGTGTCTACGTGTTCAGAAACATTTATCTTTTGTTGCTGTTGTTGGAGGTCAGCATTCAGGAGCTGCCATTGATGATGTCTGGGACAGGGGTGTCCTGCTAGCAGCTCAGGTGCCAGCTGCAGACGGTCTCAGCTGACCAGGCAGCATGCTGGATCGAGGATCGAGTGCAGACTGCACACCCTCCGCTCCCCTGCAGCTCCTGAGGTCTCAGGTATTCCCTGCCCAGGGCCGAGCTGTTCTCCCTCCAGGAACATGAAGGCCATGTGTATCCCTTTCAGGTAAGTAGTATCACCTCTTCTTGCATTGCCTACTTAAGAGACCTTCTCTGGGAAGGGTTAGGTGTGAGTCAAATAGAGGTTTGTGTGTTTAATTGCCAGAGGGCATGTGCGTTCCAGAGAGCACCAAAAGGGAGGAAGCACTCCCAAATGAGGCACGGTCCCTTCTCCATTTCTCTGTCCTATCAGGATTTGGGGCACACACACGTGCCCATTGTGTTTTTCAAGTCCCCAGAGGCCAAGATAGGGGCTTGTGAGATCCAGCTTCCTTAACCACTAGAACATGGGGTTGGCCTGAACAAGAGCATTTTTACTTCTTTTTTTCATTTTTTTTTTTTTTTTTTCGCTATAGGGCACGTGTGCTCGCCAGACAGACAGAGATAGAGAGACAGAAAGCGAGAAATCACCCCCCAGGGGGGATGGCCATGCCGCAATCCCTTCTCCTCCATTCTCCTCTCGGGATCTTGGGCACGCACGTACACGCACCCGACGTGAGTCACCGGATCCGGGACTCGAACTGCGGTCGACTACATGGGAGTCCAGCGACATAGCCATTACGCTAACTGCTGGTCCCACTTCTTTTTTTCTTTTTCAAGTTTATATTTTATTCATGAGGGCAGCACAAGAGAGAAGTCCCCTTGACAGGGTCTTGTCACACTGGGATCCCTTTCTCCCAGCCCTGCAGCTTATCAGGATCACACGTGCTTCAGGCTGAACCTGAGGCCAGCCATGTGGTTTCCAGTGTGGCTTTTCAGTACACTACTGACTATGCCACTGAAGCTGGGCCTTTTTTTTTTTAAAAATACAAGCAGGCTTTTGGTTATGTTGCCAAGGCTGGCCTTGAACTTGTGATCCTCCTGCCCAAGCTTCTTAGGTAACTGATATAGGAACGAACCACTTTACCCAGCCTAACTTTAAAAAAATAATTAATTTCTTGTAATGGCTATGTCACTGGACTCCCATGTAGTCGACCGCGGTTCGCATCCCGGAACTGGTGGCTTAAAACTCACGCTGGGCGCATGTGCGTGCGTGCCCAAGATCCCGAGAGGAGAATGGAGGAGAAGAGATTGCGGTGTGACCATCCCCCCTGGGGGGTAATTTCTTGCTTTCTGTCTCTATGTCTCTCTGTGACTGTCTGGCGAGTACACACACCCTATAGCGAAAACCTCTCCAAAAAAAAGAAAAAATAATTAATTTCTTTTTAATTCAACCAGAGAGAGACAGAGGAAAATGAGAAAGCAAGCCACCAGGTCTGGGACTTGAACTGCGATCAGCCATGAGGGACTCGAGCACCTCAACCACCACACCATCTGCTGGCTCCCTAACCTAATTTTTTTACAAATTTACCAAGACCCATTACACAAGGGTGGGTTAAAAAAAGAAAGAGAATTAAAGTATGAATTCATTTGGGTGCAAAGCAATTTTGAAATCTTTTTTTTTTTTTAAACAACACACATTTTCCATGAACCTTCTGAAGAACCCTTATATTTCTCACAGGGCCACTGTAGGGAGACTTGGTAAACAGGACAGTCAACCAAGTAGTCAGTCTTTAGGACTAAGGTCCAATCAGTCCAGGAAAGAATCCAGAGGCACAAAATAGCTTCGAATCCCTGAGGCTCCTTGTGATCAGGTTGCAGTAATCAGGTGAGCTTGGGCTTGATGCTAGAGGGAAGAAAGACGCCATACCAGTGCGAAGAGAGCCAGACCCCCGACCTCTATGCCCTGGGAGAGCCCCTTGTAGAGGCAGCCACATTGTCTGCCTTGCAAAACGTGTGGCCCAGGAGAAGGCAGATAGAAAAATCTGAGCTGCCTTTTTGAAAAGCCCACTCCATCCCTCTATGACACCAGCAGCCTGAGGACAGCAAGGGGTGTGCAATGCCACTGAATACCCTGGCTGTCCGCCCACTGTCAGGCAGCCTCTGCAATAAGAGCACCATTGTCAGCAGGCAAATGGGTCAGCAAGTGGAAAACATGACACAGTTTAGCTTTAAGGGCCACAGTGGCATTGCAGGAGCAGGCCGGCCAGACCAGAAAGCAGCTGGAACAGCACCAGCCAGGGGGATACCGCAGGTAGCCCCATGAAAAGTCCATAGGCCTGACATGGTCTGCTGCCAGGAGTGAGTAGGAATGTGGGGGCCCTTCCTCACCAAGAGACAAAAGGGACAAGTTTGAGCAGAAGTGAATCAGAGCAGCAGCTTCTCACTAGAAACACTGAGGCACACCATGAAAAATGCGTAAAAGCTGGATCAGTCTTAGGAGAACTCACTTATCTTCCTACTACAGAATTAAAGTGATTCCCAGCAGTCTCACTATCCTTATGTGACACATACTGGAGTAGATAGCCCTGTTGGAGTCGGTGGGGAAAGGCCTCCTGCCAGGCTAGAAGCGCTGGAGGACTTGGGGTTCCCGAACAGGAAAGGGGACAATGAATGGTACAATGGACATGGGGGCATTTGAAGGTACTCGTGGGGTGCAGGGAAGGGGTAGGGAGGGGAGGCACCAGGAGACAGGTGGGTGGGCAGAGGTGAGACACCAGCCCTCAGGGAGGCTTCCTCACCCCGCACTGCCCAGGGGTGACCTGCCATCTTGGTGCTCCTGTAGCCCTCACAACCAGCCCTGGTAGGGGTGAAGACAAGCAGGCCTGAAAGAGCTAGGTGACCCACCCACTGTGCATACTGGACTCATGGGCGAGGCCTTCCCAACACCTAGGCCGTCTTTCCTTGGACCACGGGCTCTCTCAGAGCTCTGGGATCCCATTGGTTTCACTTGTCATCAACTCAGGTGACTGCCTGGGGCAGTGCCCACTCCGGGAGGGGAAAGTAGGGAAGGAGCGGTAAGGTGCTTGCCCAATTTACTTCTAGATGAGATTTTCAATCCCTAAAGGATTTCTAGGAAGGGCCACCCTTTGTGTCAAGGAGAGCCCCAAGCAATGTCTGGAACTGTGACATGGGGCCCAGGTACTGACAGGAGTGAGGGCTCAGTCCGAGTCACCGAGGTGGGTGGAGGCCCAGTGCCGGCTGGACCTCATGGGCTACCCAGATGCTGCACACTCAGGACTACCTTGTCTGGGGTGGAGGGGAGAAAGGGGGTTCCAGAGTCCAGAGGCAGGAGGGGACACCCTCGGGTAGGCAGAAGGACCAGGCCTAAATCTGGAGGCCAGACTCAGTGGTGGTGGTGGGGTGTTGAATTTCAACACAGGGGCTTGTAGGAGGCCTGACAGAGAAAGCAATGAAGGCTTGTCACAAGCCACCTCTCCCTCCACTCCTCTGAGAACACAGTGGAACTACAATAAGAAGTATAGATCATGATGCCGAAGAGACTTTAGTTAAAAATACCCAGTTCTCAGAAGGTCCTGGTTGTCTCTGTGCCCTCCAGGGCAGTGTGTCCAGGGACGGGTTATAGTCCAGGGGGTCATAAAATTCAATTCAGTGGGTTGTGCCCTAAATTTACAAAAAGTAAACTAGAATAAGAAAGTCTCAGAGCTTACCCCAGGTAGTAAATGTGAAGCGTCACTTGGTGGAATTTCATGGGCACTTACCTCAGATTGTGGTTTGCATCCAAAGATTAAGTCTTGCACAGTGAAACTTGCCCTTCCTTTTCTTTCTTTCTTTCTTTTTTTTTTAAAGTTTGCTATAGATAGATGTGTTCTCCAGGGAGAGACAGAGAAGGAAAGTGAGAAGTCACCCCCAGGGAGGATGGTCAGGCAACAATCTTTTCTCCATTTTTCCTCTTGAGATTTTGGACACATACACGCACACCCTGCAGATTTTTCAAGCTGTGGGGTCCAGGACTCAAACCGCGTAGTTGGCCATGTGGGATCCAGAGACTTAACCACCATGCCACCTACTGGTCCAAGTCACTATTTTAAGAGGTGTGCTTCCAGAAGAGATGCCCCGTGGTAACTATGGTAGTTTATATCAGGAGTCTCACCCATGAAGAAAACAGCACAGACTGAAATTTATTTTAAAAGGGAGGCCCTTTTTATTAAACTTGGACATTTCATTTTGTTATTCTCAGAATCCTAATAAAAAAACATTATGTTTCTGCTTGCTTAAAAAACACACATACAAATCAATCAAATGAACAAAGGCAAGTACTAAACACTACTGCTGTGAAGGGAAAGGAAGCAGTGGGATGCAACTCAAGTAAAGAGAACACCTGGAGGAAAGAAAGAAACCTCACGAAGGTGCCGGGCTGCTGCCAGGCCATCTGCAATGCCAAACGGACCTTTTTCCCCACGATGGCTTCTAAAATGAGCCCGCCCGGCCTTCTTCCCTTCTCGAGTAAGAAACAGACTGAGGCCCTGCTGATCTCACAATACAAAGCAATCACACTATTTTTAAAAAGCACACACGTGTTTCCTGCTGCTCCGTGCACCGTGTTCCCCAGGTCTCGTGGTGACGGGGCGGCCTTCACAGGACATACGTGCTCTTCACCAGCTGCTCTTTGTCATCCCCGGAGCTCCAGATGGTTTGGAGGGCGCGTTCCTGGTTCCTCCGTGCCATACGGATCAGGCAGACCACAGAGGCTCCCAGGAAAAGGATCAGGACCATGATGAACAGCCCCACCAGGACGACCACTGGGGACGAGAGGGAGGTCTCAGCCGGGGAGGCAAGGACAGACGCAGCCTGAGCAGGCTATCTGGCGGCTTACCAAGGAAAGGTGGCTCTGGACTAGGCCCAAACACCCACTCCCCACTCTGAAAGGTCTGAAGGACTGCAGGTGGGAGAGCTGACACAGCCGCCAGGAGTCACCAAGGAGAGCCCGAACAAGCAGAGGCACACTATGTGCGAGTGGCTACTTGCATTCCTGATCTCTCAGCAAAAGCCCACTTTGGCTCTGATGTCCTGCTACCTTCTCCTGCACAGAAGCCTCAGGCTGAGAGAGGTTAACAGGGGTGTACAACACACTTACCTTTGGTGTGTGCGCAAACATTAAGTCCCACAGGTTTTGGCCTCACACACACCCCTAACCAGCAGGAGCAAATGCTATGACCTGCAGGTGGCCAGGTGACTGAGTAGCCACCTGTGTAATAAAGGTGGAGGTAAAGGTGCAGTACCGGAAGGAGATCCTCATGCTAACTGCCCTGGTAGACTTAACAGTCCTCCCTGCAGTCCCACTGGTCAGTTAAGATGCTTTTCCTCCAGGTGGGGCTCCATCTAAGGAATGTGACCTCCTGTGACAGCTGCTTGGATCCCCCACCTCCCCCAACCTCACTCAGGCACCAACCCTACCTGTCGCCACTTTTAGAACAGAACAGACTTGCAGGCCAGGTCTTGGCTCCTTAACAAGGAAACAGGCCGAGAAGAAGCCAAACCAGTATGGCAAGTCCTCTGTGTCAACACCACCGTTCTGAGTCAGGCTCCACTCAGGCTTGGCTCAGTGCCCTCAGCTCAGGCCGGCTCACCCCCTAGTCAGACCGCTGGTGCTGGCCTGGGGGCCGTCTTTCCCATCACTGTGACCAGCTCTTCAGAGCCCACGGCAGCAGTTCCCTCCAAACCCTGGGTCAGCTTCAGGCCCGTGTGCAGGTTGCCACAGGCCTACAGTAAGAACGTATCCTCCAGACCCCCGCTGCCCGGCCTAGCCAGAGGTGAACTCCCTCCCAGCCTCGTCTGTGTCTGTCGTACACAAACACCCACCACATGTTCCAAGCTGCCTTGCCATTCTCGTGTGGAAACAACTTTCTGCCATAAAGATAAGATGTTTATAGTATAGGATAATGTGTCCAAGACAACATAAGCCTGCAAAAACACAGCTGGCAGGCTGAGATTAGTCAGGAAGGAGGGAGGCAGGCAGGCAGAGGAGGGTGGAAGCCATTTACCTTCAGTGCCAGGAGGCAGGCCAGGATAGGTCTGTTTGCCTGGAAGAGAACAAACATCCCTGAGAGGCCAGCTCGCAGCTCTCCTTACCCCCAAAACCGCCACCATCCGAAGACCCCCCCCCTTAGCCTATGGGCCTTCACGCTGGTAGGGGGTGGGGTTCTTTGTGTGAGGAACTCTTCTTTCAGCTCTTCTGGGAGGCTCTGAGGCTTTGCCATGCTGGGGGGTCCAAAGGATGGCATGCCCAAGGGCCTTGTCTTAGGAGTGGAAAATGGACTCGAGTCGTCTCGCTGCCCACCACCGGTCCTGAGCGAGTCAGGCTGACTCACCGAAGCAGCGGAGCATGCATGCCTCCTCGGACAGGTAGTTGTTCTTGTTGCCCCGGCACCCCCCAAAGATGAAGTTATCACAGGCGTTCTTCTCAGCATTGAAGTACCAGCGTGGGAAGGCTGCACGGCAGGGCCCGGTGACCGCCTTGGCAGCACAGTATTCTGGGAGCGAGATAGCCCAAAGAACTCATTAGCAGGGCTCCGGGACTGCAGTGGCACACGGCTGCCAGCCATCGCAGGCATCAGCCTCTGGGAAAGAATCTCATACATCAAAGGCAAGGCCAGTTGGGTCACTGGTCACTCATTCCCTTCTCAGATACCAGGACTGTTAGTGTGGGCACAGTTCCATGGCAGGATCTGTTAGTGTGGACACAGCTCCACGGCAGGATCTGTTAGTGTGGACGCAGTTCCATGGCAGATCTGTTAGTGTGGACACAGTTCCATGGCAGATCTGTTAGTGTGGACACAGTTCCATGCCAGGATCTGGGCACTTTACATGCACTTACTCAGTTTCAGGGACACCTGCCCTGGGACCCTTGTTTTATACACAAACTCTGAGGTGGAGCCAGAGCACACAGGTAGTGAGAGGCCCACTGGCAGGGTATGTCCCAGAACTGTGTATCACACACACTACACGCCTCCCTCCCTCCCAAAAGCCAGACTTCCCAGCACGTGTTCTGCTGGTCTGGGGAACCCACGTGAGGCCTGTCACCTCCACACTACTATTTCCTTAATGGAATCCACAAATGTCTCAATTCTCAACTAAGTAAGACAACATGTCTTGCCCCGTAAGCAAATTTAAAAGTTCTACCTTCATAGTTGAAAGTATCTCCAGAGAGATCATCAGCGTCCTGCCTTTTGGGAACTGAAACACAAACATCCGTATCAGGGGCGGGGAAGGGCCCAGGCAACATGGCTTAGCTGGGACAGTGTCTAAAAGGGCCCACGTGGGAGCCACGCTGGCCCTCTAAGGAAGGGTGTGGAGCCCCTTCCGCAGGCAGCTTTGCCAGACTGGCTCCCAGTCCTAAGGGGCTCTAAGGTACACACTGAGTGAGAGAGATCCTCCCATGACCTCGGAGGCCACTATAGAAACCAGTCCCAACTCGTTTCTGGTGTGATGAGGAAGATGGTCTCATTTACCCTTTCTCACACAGCAAGGCAGTTCCTCAGTCTCCTGAGGAAATTCTCCTCTGAAACAGGGTGGGAGCTAGAGTGACCCAGTGCTGCAGGGCCCTGGGTGACCCTAGAGAGTCCAGTGAGGGGGGAGGAGCAGTGAACCCAAGCAGGGCACTGCCAGGTGGTCACAGCACCAGCCTAGATCAACTGGACAGACTCTAGCCTCACTCTCTGGCATCCTGCCAGGCAGCCAACCCAAGACAGCCATGACTAAACCGCTCACTGGGCAGCACTACCACTCAGACTCCCTCCCACCCTGGGGAAGGCCCTCGGGGTGGGGCTAAGTCCCTCCCTCTGCAGCGACCCTTGCCTGCCCAGCTGAGTCCACCACCTGGGCTCTGGCCTTGGGGAGGCTGAGCTGGCCCCCTAAGGGTACGTTTGCCACTTGCTGGTGCATTGGGACCACTCACCCCAGGCTCCCGAAGCAGAGTCCTTAAGCATAAAGAAGGAGGGGGGCGGCTGCTGTCAGCACTACGAGGCAAGCTGACAAGGGCGCCAGATCATGTACTGCAGTGGGTGGGGAGGCAGGGGTGGGGAGGACAGGGCTTTGAGCGTGGGAGGGAAACAACCACCACAGGGAGCAAAGGAGGCCAGGAGAGGCGGAGGCAGAGGAGCAGAGAAGGCACAGTAGGGGGAGACCTGGAGAGCAAGGACAAGGCCAGTCAGGAAGCCCCAGAGAATCCCCAGTGGACAAGGAGAGCTCCCCAGTGGAGGATGCTGGGTGGAGCCAGCAGCTGGCAGTGCAGGCAGAGTCTGCCATTGCCAAATCTGAGCAAACAGAGCAGAAGGGAGCCCGTACAACTCCCAAATCACAAGTGTCCTTTCACATTACCATCTGGGTGGCTCACATGCCATCCTGGGACCTTTTGGAACCTACCACTTGGGACAGAGGAATCTGCTCCATTCCTGCTGGTGGCCAGATCCCCGATGGCGTTCTCTGCAAGGGGAAAACCACCACAGTGAGAAAGCACATCTCTAAGACTGGCCAGTGGAAACAAAACAAGCCACATCTGAGTAGTCACGAGGGTCTACACAGGGCCCCTGTGAATCTCATAGCAACTCCCACTTCTTGTGTCACCTCCACTGAATGTACAGGTGACAGGCCTACCACATTCTGGAAATAGGAACCAAGTCTGTCTTTTGAGGATTAAACTTGAAGATCAACTTGTAGGGAATCAGAGCAAAGATGCGCAAAGTGACTTTAAAAAGATAAAGGCTCGGGACCAGCAGTTAGCGTAATGGCTATGTCGCTGGACTCCCATGTAGTCGACCGCGGTTCGAGTCCCGGACCCGGCGGCTTAAACTCACGCCGGGCGCGTGTGCGTGCGTGCCCAAGATCCCGAGAGGAGAATGGAGGAGAAGGGATTGCGGCGTGGCCATCCCCCCTGGGGGGTGATTTCCTGCTTTCTATCTCTCTGTCTCTCTCTGTCTGTCTGGCGAGCGCACGCGCCCTATAACAAAAACCTCTCCAAAAAAAGAAAAAAAAAAAAAAAAAGATAAAGGCTGGAGACCAGCAAATGGCATAATAGTTATGTTGCTAGACTCCCACGTAGTCTACTGTGGTTCGAGTCCTGGGCCCGACAGCTTAACGCTCATAGCAGGTGCGTATGCGTGCATGCCCAAGATCCCGAGAGAAAAATGGAGAAGTGATTATGGTGTGGCCTTCCCCTGGGGGTGATTTTTTGCTTTCTGTCTGCCTGTCTTTTCCTTGAGCCCCAAATCTCTCAAAAACGACAAAGGCTTCCTGGGGCAAATACCCACTTAACTCTATCAATCCATCTAAAGAATTAAAAAAGTCCAGAGGGCATAAAACAGTATAAATGTACTTAATACCCACTAAGCTATGCACTTAAGACAGTTAAAGTGGTAAATTTCACACTATGTAACTTTATCCACTCCCCTTAACAATGAAGGGGGTGGGAGGGCGGAGCCAGCCAGGAGGGAGGGAAGCCTGGCCCCCTTGTTTTGCACTGGTCTCCGGGATGCAGGGGTGGGGATGGGGGGGGAGGGCCTAGTGTAACCTGATGCCATTAAACAGTCACCTCATAAACCTGCTCCCCTTGTTCTACCTCTTTCTCTATCAAGCAATCTTCTGGCAACTTGGCTAAGAGGCTCATCTACATGCACCCAAGGCGCAGGCACAGAGATGCGAGTGGCTGGTCCCCTGGGTGGTTCTGGTTCTTGCTATAAATTAATAAACTAGTATTCTCATTTGGCTTCCCGCAGAGCTTGCCTGCCTGGCAGAGGATGAGCTGGGAAAGGACTCTGGCAGTTTTTAGCTCTTTACAGACGCACAAGAGAGCCTCTGGAGACACACCCCATATCCATTATCAGATGCCAACAAATGAGCATTCTGGGACCTCGAGACAAGGGCCAGCCTCTGGACCCCCTCTATGGAGAGAACAGTCCTGCCTTCTTCCAGCAAAACACAACACCCATGTCCCCTTGCAGCGATGTCCTGTCTTAATGCCCCTGTCTACTGCTTGTGTTATCAACACTTCAACTCCTCTGATAAGGAGGGCCCAGATGGGCTTTTGTCCTCGATAATTAACTTTTGTTTAGGACAGGACAAAAGAAGTAGCAAAAAATATTTTCCCCTAAATCCACCCCTCCACAGCTGATGGAAAAATAAGACAAGAGTCATCTCAGAGTCAGCATGTGGTGAGGTTGCTGGTTACCCCTGCAGACTCTAAATACAATGCCTACTACCTCACTCTCCACCCTTGCTGGGCTCCTGCTGCTAGGCTCTGGGCACACAGACTTCATGGAAATGCTCCTCCAGGGTTCCTGGTCACTGCTGGGATTGTCTCGGGTACAGTGTATCAGACCTTAAGTCACAGCCAAGGCTACTGCTGTTTCTCCCTATTTACATACAACGTCAATAAATGTGTATGACTGCTGGATGTGTAGCTCAAAGCCAAGGGATGACAGCCCACAGTGAGGAGACAGAAAACTGTAAAAGCCAACAAGGACGCAGGGTACAGGCCAGGCCTACAGCCAACAATGTGCTGCCCTGAGGGCAGCAGGGCACCCCATTACAGACTCATCATTTGGAGCCATAGTGCCAACGCTCAGTACCAAGAAAAGAAGCACAAGGTCACACACGGATATTGGGGGAGTGCCGCTGAGAACCTTTAAGAGATGTGGACGGCCAAACCTTCAGTCTCTAGACACTTAAGCTACAGGTCAGGCCCAGACACTCGACACTTCATGGCCACCAGCACTTTTTGTTTGTTTGTTTTTTAAAGAATTATTTTATTGAACTTTATTTGTTTAATTTGACCAGCAGGTGGTGCAGTGGCTAAGCTGCTGGACTCCCACATGGCCGAATGCAGTACAAGTCCTGGACCTGGTGGCTTGCTTTCTTACTTTCCCTTTCTCTTTCTCTCTCTATGGTCAAATTATAAAAATATATAATAATAACAAACAAATAATTATTTTTAAAAAGAAAAAATCATAATTATTTTATTTAACTTTATTTATTTTTAACTTGACTCAGGGGGAGAGTGGGGAGTGAGAAAGTAAACTGCCAGGTCCAGGACTCAAACCATGGTCAGCCATGTGGGAGTCTGGCGCCCTTAACCACCATGCCACCTGCCGGCCCCATGCCACCAGCTCTTGGTGTTTTTTTTTTTTTTTTTTTTTTTTTTTGAGAGGGTTTTGCTAAAGACAGAGATAGACAGAGAGACAAAAAGTGAGAAATCACCCCCCAGGGGGGGATGGCCACACCACAATCCCTTCTCCTCCATTCTCCTCTCGGGATCTTGGGCGGGCACGCACACACACGTGCCCGGCGTGAGTTTCAAGCCACCGGGTCCGGGACGCGAACCGCAGTCGACGACGTGGGAGTCCAGCGACATAGCCGTTACGCTAACTGCTGGTTCCCTTTCCTCTGCTTTTAAAAACACCCCCCAGATCCGGCTGTAACGAACCGGTGAAGGGCAGAAGGCATCTACACCCCAACTAACAAACCACTCTAAGTAGTAAATCCCACCACTGTCTTTCTTACCTGTGACACCAGCACATTTCTTAAGACACTCCTCCTTGCTCTGGTAATTATTGTTATTTCCGTCACAGCCCCCATACACAAACTGCTGGCAGGACCCTTCAGTGACGTTGTACCACCACCTAGGGATGGAGGCCCGGCATCTTCCCACCACCTTCGAGACACGGCAGGAGTCTGAGACACAAAACAGAAAACCCTATTAGGCATGGTGGGGAGTCCGGCAACAGAGGATGTGCAGTCACCTGCAAGAGGAGGCACAGTTTTCCAGGTCCCCAGGAGGAGAGCCAGAGCCTGACACTCCAGCAGTTAGGAAGCCCAGGTTGCCCCTGGGCTTGCTTCGGGACTCCTTCCTTGTGGAGGAAGGAGACACGTCCTTTTGCCATAGAGACGCCAAGCGAGCCACTGGACTGCACATCAGCTGGTTTTCTGCCCCGTGCCTGGCTTTGTACATTGTCAAGGACCATCTATCCAGTACAGAACCGTGGCCTTAGAGACAAAAACTCCAGGACCCGTGGGTGCCATCCATCCCACCAGGTCAAGGGGAACTTACGCACTGCAAGGTCGGAGCTGGGGGAGTGAGGACATGAAGGAGGTGTGGCGTCAGCGCCCTCAGTGCCCCTCACACCCCTCCCTGACTTTCCCTGTCCACTCCACCTGAGCAGGCTATTTCACGCTCAAATCACCACAAGCACCTGAGAAGGAAGCTTCCTCACTCTAGTGCCCTGTCTGCACCCCAGCTCCAAAGGCAACTCAGGTCACCGGTCTGGCTCCAGCATCAGTTATGATTCCCGTCTGAGTACACTTTTGATGGGCCTAGGTTCCAAAGGCTCCAAATTCTGGTCCACTCTGGCGCAAGAGAAACAAAACAATGTCATAAAATCCCAGCTAGAAACATGTGCTTCCAAAAAGCTAGAGATCAACGCCCTCGAGATACATAAGTGTGGAAGGCATGACCTGCACCAAAACTGCCTTTCTCCTGGACTCAGAAGGATAGAAAGCAACTCAGACAAGGAGTGACCTAACCGTGTGATTCCTGGTCTGCCCAGTGCCACTGAGCCACTCCTCTGGCCTCAGCCTGCTTGGCGTAAGCACATTCCGACCTGTGGAGGGGCCTGGCACGGTGCCCTCAACATGTCTCAGACAGAAGCACCCCTGCGCTGAGCACTTGCTCATATGCTGTCATTCATCTAGGGAATCGCAGGAAGTACAGAGGGCAGGACTTGTGCTCCTGTCGTGTCTCCCAAAATACGTCACAGCGATGGGCATGAAACCTGATGCTCTACACTTCCCACCTATGTGGGCTAGCCCATGGCCTAGTGGTTAAGGCAGCTGGATCCCACATGGCCAACCCCAAGGTTCACATCCTGGATCCAGCAGCTTGAAAAACACTCTGGGCACATGTGTAGATGCACCCCAAATACCAAGGGGATGGAGAAATGGAGAAGGGATTGTGGAGTGGCCAGGTCCCTTGGGGGGATGCTTTCTCCTTCTCCTTTGAGAGCACACATGCCCTTTGGCAAAAGTAAAACAAAACCCAAAAACCTGACACACACATATATATATTTTCGTTGTTTTAGAGAGATATTTGCTATAGGGAGCATGTGTTTGCCAGAGAGAGCGAGCAAGAAATCACCCTCTGGGGGATGATCATACCACAATCCCTTCTCCTCTCAGGATTTTGAACACACACACACATGCGCCCAGTGTGAGTTTTAAGCCACTGGGTCCAGGACTCAAACCATGGTCAACTATGTGGGAGTCCAGTGATATAACCATTATACCATCTGCTGGTCCCCATTTCTGTTTTTTATAAAAGTTATTTGAGGGGCCAGCAGGTGGCATGGTGGTTAAAGTGCTGGACTCCCACATGGTTGACCACGGTTCGAGTTCTGGATCTGGAGCTTGCTTTCTCACTTTGCCCTTCTCTCACTCTGTCTCTTTGGTCAAAATTAAAACAAACAAACAACAACAACAAATACAAATAAATAAAGAAATAATTTTTAATAAATTATTTGAGGAGTCAGATGGTGGTGCAGCAGTATGCAACTGGAACTACATGGGAGGGTCACAGGTCTGCATCCCGAGACTTCCCTGTACAGACTGGGTGTGTGTGTGTGTGTGTGTGTGTGTGTGTGTGTGTGTGTATCCATGATTCAAGCTGAGGTTGAGAGTGAATCATGGTATGAAGACCCTGTTGGAGGTGCCTGTTTCTCTGGGTTGTTTTTAAGTGTATTTGTTTCTTTTATAAGAAAGCAACAGAGATGGACAGAGAGCAACAGAGATGGACAGAGAAACAGACACTTTCAACAAGGTTTTCACATCATGATCTGTCCCCAGTCCCAGATGGCACAGATCATAGATGTGCTAAGGGAAGTCCCAGGATATGAACTCTGGACCTTTCCCATGTGGATTCTGTTGCATTACAACTGCACCACTGTTTGGCCCTAGATAACTTTTTTTTTTTTAAGAGAGAAAGATTTTTGCTAAAGGGTGTGTGTACTCTCCAGAAAGACAAAGAGACAGAAAGCAAGAGGGGGTTGGCTATGCCACAATCCCTTTTCCTCTCAGGATCTTGGGCACGCATGCACATCTGCCCAGCGTAGGTTTTAAACTGCTGGGTCTGGGACCTGAACAACAGTTGACTTCGTTGGGAGTCTAGCAACATAATCACTACACCATCTGCTGATCCTGATCACCTGCTTTAAGAAGGGATGAGGAGGCTGGCAGGTGAGGTGGTGATTAAGGCACTGGACTCTCACATGGCCAATCGTTATTCAAGTCCCAGACCTGGTGGCTTGCTTTCTCACCTTCCATTTCTGTCTCCTTCAGGTCAAATTAAAAAACAACAAATAAAATTCAATAAAAAAGTAATTCTTTAAAAACAAAAATGAAGGGATGAGGTGCTGTTGTAGATAACATACCCCTTGGCAGATGATGCAATTCAATTTGAGAGGAAAACAATTTTTGTTTGTATCCTGGGGAGGACTGATGAGCAAGAGCAGAAACAATAGCCAGCACCACAGACTCCGCTTGCACAATTGCGGCTGAAAAATTAAAGTTGAGCAAACTTTCTGCTCAATGGGTACCAAAACAACTGTACCCAGATTAGCTGCAGACAAGAGCAGAACGTTCCCCAGGAATTTTATTTATTTATTTATATATTTTTAAGATTTTTTTTTTACTATAGGGAGCGTGTGCTTGCCAGAAAGACAGAGACAGAAAGTGAGAAATCACCCCCCGGGGGGATGACCACACCGCAATCCTTCTCCATTCTCCTCTTGGGATCTTTGGCAGGCATACACATGCTCCCGGCGTGAGTGTAAGCCACCGGGTCCAGGACTCGAACCACGGTCAACTACATGGGAGTCCAGTGACACATAGCCATTATGCCATCTGCTGGTCCCACCACAGAAATTTTAAACAAGAGGGATGCAGACCTTGAAGCATTTCTTTGAAGTGTAACAGAAGACGGCACATGGCTCCACCAGTACTATCCTGAACACAAAGCACCATCAAAGCGGTGCTACCAAGAGGTAGCAGTGGTGCAGTTAACGCAGAAGCAGACCAGTCGAGAGCAAAGACCGTGGCAACAGCTTTGGGGGATGTCCCAGGCGTTCTGTCTGTTGATCTACCGCAGGGCCAAAGAGCAGTAACATCTGCTGCTGCCTTTTTTATTCCCCTATAAGGCGCTTGCATTCACCAGAGACAGAGACAGAGAGACAGAAAGCGAGAAATCACCCCCGATCCGCTAGTTCCACATATGCTGCTTCTAAGAGCTGTTTTAGAAAGCCAGCTGAGGGACCAGCAGATGATGTAATGGTTACATTGCTGGGCTCCCACACAATCAACCACGGTCCAGGTCCCGAACCTGGCAGCTTAAAATTCACACCAGGTGTGTGTGTATGCATGCCCAAAATCCTGAGAGGAGAATGGAGGGGAAGGGATTGTGGCGTAGCCATCCTCCCTAGGGGGTGATTTCTTGCTTTCTATCTCTCTGGCAAACACATGTGCCCTATAGCAAAAATCTCTTAAAAAAAATCTTTAAAGGGGGGCTGGCAGGTGGGCTATGGACTCTCACATGGCCGACCGTGGTTTGAGTCCTGGACCTGGTGGCCTGCTTTCTTGCTTAACCTGTCTCTCTCTGGTCAAATTTTAAAAGTAATAAATAAAATTAAATGGATAATTCTTTTTAAAAAATTTTTAAAGGGCACTCATTTTTCTTCAGCTAATAATGTAAAAAAGGTTGTATTGACATGGTTAAGTTCCCAAGACCCTCGGTTCTTTAAGGATGAACAAGATGAGCGTATTGTTTACAAAAGTGGAACTTAATTAATGGAGATTATGTTGAGAAATAAATTATACTGTAATTTGTATTCGTAATCTCATTTTCCAGTGAACCTGATGAAGTCCCTGTATGTTAAGGCAGACCCCCTGGGCCAGCTGTGGTGGTGCAGTAGCCTGTCAATACTGGAGATGCTGGGTTCCATGGGAAGGCCGAGTTTCCATGCCCCGACCCTGGCTGGCGGACACTGAGGGTAGGACTGTGGCATGAAGACCCTGTTGGGGGTGGCCCCTTGCCCTGTCTCTCTTACGAAATCTTTTTTTTCTCATGAAATGAAATAAACTTTAAAAGGGAGAAAGAAGACTTTTTGTGAATATGGAAGGAAGCTCTTTGCTGAATGGAGGGATGCCTCATTTTGTTATATGCTTTTACTAACTCATTTTTTTTATTTAAAATTTTTAAAGAGTTATTTTATTTAACTTTATTTATTTAAATTTGACCAGAGAGGAATAAAGTGAGAGACACAGAGAGGGAAAATGAGAAAGCAAGCTGCCAGGTCTGGGACTCAAACCACGGCCAGCCATGTGGGAGTCCAGTAACCTTGACCACCACGCCATCAGCCAGTCCCTACTTAAATTGTTTTTAAGCATCCTATTCTCTAGGCTTGAGAACTGAGGTCATGAAAAAGGATTTTGTTTTAGTTTGTTTATTCTAAAGGTGGTAGCATCTCTTCAGGAAAGACAAGTCTTTGTTTCTATTATGGATAATGTTCATTGAGTTTGTGAACCTCTAGAAAGCTTTTTATAAAAGCCAAAAATATTTTGAGATTTAAGATGGCTTACATAATTTGCTATCTTCTCGGGGCCAGAGGTAGTGTGGTGGTTAAGGGCACTGAACTCCCACATGGCTGGGGACTAGCAGTTAGCATAATGGCTATGTCGCTGGACTCCCACGTAGTCGACTGCGGTTCGTATCCCGGACCCGGTGGCTTAAACTCACGCCGGGCACGTGTGCGTGCGTGCCCAAGATCCCGAGAGGAGAATGGAGGAGAAGGGAATGCGGCGTGGCCATCCCCCCTGGGGGGTGATTTCTCGCTGTCTCTCTGTCCCTCTCTGTCTGTCTGGCGAGCGCACGCGCCCTATAACAAAAACCTCTCCAAAAAAAAAAAAGGAATTTCCACACAGCTGGCACAGTTCAAGTCCCAGACCTGGCAACTTGCTTTCTCACTGTATCTCACCCTTGCTCTGTCCCTCTCTGGTCAAATTAAAATAAATAAAGTTAAGTCGGGACCAGCAATTAGCGTAATGGCAATGTCGCTGGACTCCCATGTAGTCGACCACGGTTCGAGTCCTGGACCACGTGGCTTAAAAACTCATGCTGAGCACATGTGCGTGCGTGCGTGCGTGCCCAAGATCCTGAGATGAGAAAGGAGGAGAAGGGATTGCGGCGTGGCCATCTCCCCTGGGGGGTGATTTCTCGCTTTCTGTCTCTGTCTCTCTCTCTCTCTCTGTCTGGCGAGCGCATGCACCCTGTAGCAAAAACCTCTCCAAAAATAAATAAATAAAGTTAAATAATTTTAAAAAACATAATTTGCTATCTTACTTAATATATTTTTAAATTAATATACTATGGAAGATGGGGCCAGTAGGTAACATGGTGGTTAAGGCATTTTACTCTCACATGGTAGACCTAGGTTCAAGTCCTAGATCCAGTGGCCTAAAAATGATGCTGGGCACATGTGCATGTGTGCCCAAAATCCTGAGAAAAGAATTGAGGAGAAGGGATTGTGGTGTGGCCATCCCCTCTCAGGGGTAATTTCTCACCTTCCTCTCTGGAGAGAGCACATGCCCTATGGTAAAAACCACCACCACCACCACTACCACCACCACCACCAATAAACAGCAGGAGATTTCAAGTTAAACTAAAAATGGACCAAAGCACAGAGCATTACTCTTTTCTTGACACCCATTTTACTGCCTTCATCAAGCTTTATTCCAGGCATATTATATACATTTTTTTTTTTTTTTTTTTTAAGAGAGATTTTTGCTATAGGACGCATGTGCTTGGAAGAAAGAGAAAAATCACCTCCCAGGGGGATGTCCACTCCACAATCCCTTCTCCTCCATTCTCCTTTTTGGATTTTGGGCACACACACACACATGCACCCAGCATGAGTTTTAAGCCACTAGGTCCGGGACTCGAATCGCCATCAGACATGCGGGAGTCCAGTGCCTTAATCATTATGTCACTGCTGCCAATGCACTTTTTTTTTTTTTGAGAGGTTTTTGCTAGAGGGCACGTGCGCTTGCCAGGGAGACAGAAAGCGAGAAATCATCCGCCTCCCCCACAGCGGAGGCACATGCACAGACACGCACCCGGCATGAGTTTAAGCTGCCAGGTCCGGGACTTGAACCGTGGTCGACTACATGGGAGTCCAGCAACATAGCCATTATGCTAACTGCTGGTCCCCCCAATGCACTTTTTAAATCTAGCCACTTTAACCACCGTCACTGGCTGCCCCTATGTACACTTTCGTTTTTAAATTTGCTACAGAGCTCAAGTGCTCACCAGAGATAAAGAAACAGAGATAGAGAGACAAAGAAAGTGAGAAAGATCCCCAGAAGGGGGCATGGCCACTCCACCACTATCCCTTCTCTTCCATTCTCCTCTTGGAATTTTGGGAACACATGCACATGTGCCCAACATGTTTTTAAGCCACCAGGCCCTGGACTTGAACTGTGCTTTCGCCATGTGGGATCCAGCTACCTTAACCACTGTGCCACTGACTCCAATTTTCTACCTTTACGATAAAACTGTGACTCACATAGTAACAGTCCTACTTAACGACTGAGGGCATTGAGACTTGGGGTAGTTGAAGCCAGGCCAGCAGCAAAGTGGGGTCTGAATTCACAGTGGTCTGATCAGAGCCCAGGCATCAACAGAACCCTCAGATCACACAGAAAGAAACAGCTGCCATCTCAACAGGCTGTGGGGAAAACGCAGAACTGATGTTGCATAAGCCGAAACATTCCAGGGGCCTCGATCACAGTCTGAGGGCTCATCAAGGCCAGCTTGCTGCCTGGCTTCTGTTTTCAGTCACACACAGAGGCAGGGACAGGGTCATGACAGCACCAAAGGAACTGGCTTGAAGCTGAGAGGGCTTTGGTTGAACATATTTTCAGGAAGTCATTCCTTAATAAGCAATTCTATTTATTTTTAAAATTATTTTTTAGAGTTTTTTTTTTTTTTTTTTTTTTTTTTTTTTTTACTACAGGGTGCGTGCTGGAGAGACAAAGAAAAACAGAAAGTGAAAAATCACACACACCCCCCCCCCCCCCCCCCCGGGGGGGATGGCTACTCTGCAATCCCTTCTCTTCTAGTCTCCTCCTAGGATCTTGGGCACGTACCATACAAGGACCCAGCATGTGAGTTTTAAGCTGCCAGGTCTGGGATTTGAACAGTAGTTGACTACATAAGAATCTAGCAACATAACCATTAGGCCATCTGCTGGTCCTGAGCAACTCTATTATTAATTAAAAATGACAAAACAATATACTGGTCTTAGAACAGTATTGGGAAACAATCATGAAAAATGTCTCAAGTCCCATTTGTACATGTGCTCACATGCTAGGGCAAAAGTGCATTCTATATGTTTTCAAAATGCAAACAAGAAAAACATTTTGGAAAATGCTGAAGAGAATCAAATTTGGATGCAGTCACTGCAGAATGCTAAGGAAAAATAAAATTTCTACCTTTAGGAAACAGTAATGTTCTCTTGGAAAAACATCAGAAATGGTTAAAAATTGGGGACTAGCAGTCAGCATAATGGCTATGTCGCTGGACTCCCACGTAGTTGGCTGTGGTTCGCATCCTGGACCCAGGGGCTTAAAACTCACGCCGTGTGCATGTGCGTGCGTGCCCCAGATCCCAAGAGGAGAATGGAGGAGAAGGGACTGCGGCATGGCCATTCCCCCTGGGGGGTGATTTCTCGCTTTCTGCCTCTCTCTGTCTGGCGAGCGCACATGCCCTATAGCAAAAATCTCTAAAAAGAAAAAAAAAAAGAAAAAAAAGAAAAGAAATGGTTAAAATTACACACCATCTGAAATGTAGTTATAAAATCCTGGCAGACATTTTGAACATTAGCTATTGAAACCCGGCAAAACAGACTGGTCTTTGTGAATGGCATCATGGAAAACAGGTTTCTCAGGTTCTAAAGTCAGTAAAGCTTTAACCAGCCCGTGGCCAGGCAGCTTAATTCTATGGAGGCAGCTGGAATGATTGCTGCCAATCTAACAAGGATGGCACAAAAATTTTAGGCTCCTGGGCACTAGCAGGTCTAATCTTACAGCCTAAGAAGATGGTACATGGGACCAGCAGCTAGCGTGATGGCTGTGTCGCTGGACTCCCACGTAGTCGACTGCAGTTCGTGTCCCGGACCTGGTGGCTTAAAACTCACGCCGGGGGCATGTGCGTGCGTGCCCAAGATCCCGAGAGGAGAATGGAGGAGAAGGGATTGCAGCGTGGCCATCCTCCCTGGGGGGTGATTTCTCGCTTTCTGTCTCTCTGTCTCTCTCTGTCTGTCTGGCGAGTGCGCGCGCCCTATAGTGAGAACCTCTCAAAAAAAAAAAAAAAAAAAAAAAAAAAAGATGGTACATAATCATTCCTCAAAAATGCACAAGTACAGCTGTGTCTACTCTGCAAAGTTCACTTTAATGCAATATTTCAAATATGCTAAGAAGTACAGAAAATATTGTAATGCTAGTGTATACAGTTCTCAGTTTTGTCAAATTCTTTTTAAAATAATAATTTAATTTAATTTAATTTATTCATTCATTTTAATTTGACTAGAGAGAGATAGATTGAGAGAGCAAGAGAAAGTGAGAAAGCAAGCGGCCAGGCCAGGGACTCAAATTGTGTTCAGCCACGTGGGAGTCAATTGCCCTTAACCACCACGCCACCTGCTGTTCTCAGCTTTATCAAATTCTAACATTTGGACTAAAATATTATGGACAGAGCTGAAACCCTGTGTTTATCCTTCACTTCATTCTGACCTGTTACCTCTCTCTCCTCAGATTAACCTTGACCTTGGTCTTTTCTTTTATTCATATTTTTATATCCATTTAGAGTAAGTTCACTTTTATTTTTTTTTCAGAGAGAAGTTTTTGCTATAAGGCAGAAAGACAGAGAGACAGAAAGCGAGACAGCAATTCCCAGGGGGATGGCTACACCGCAATCCCTTCTCCTCCATTTTCCTCAGGATCCTCACGCACGCACACGCACACACATGCACCCGGCCTGTGTTTAAGCCACCGGGTCTGGGACGTGAACTGAAGTTGACTACATGGGAGTCCAGCAACGTAACCATTATTCCCTCTGCTGGTCCCTGTAAGTTCACTTTTAAAACAACAGAACCACTTTCCTAGGGTTTTCCTCTACTTCCGGAGGTCCTATCCACTTGAGCACTCAGTCTCCTTGCTTCACCACATTCATGAGATGAAAGCCCTGGATCGTCCCACAAGATAAAGCCACTTGTGGCACGGTCCTCCTCTTCCCGCCCCTGTTTCCTCTAGAGCGAGGGTGAGCAAACCTTTCCTATAATACAAGGGGCCAAGGAGTAAACACAGGCAGTATGTCTTGCCTTGCATGATAACGCTAGAGCATGCAATGCAGTTATATTACGTTTCTTTCTTTTTTTCCGAGAAAGACAGACAGAGATAGAGAAGTACCCACAAGAGTCTCAATGCTACAATCTACCACCAGCCTCAAAGCAGCCCCATACTTGGGGAAATCTCATACACAAACCTGAAACCATCCCATGTGGGTCAGCCTCACTCAGTGTCACGTTTTATATAGGTGTGCCACCATCTGCCCCCCCCCAAAGAAATATTACAATCAAAGGGGAAAATAAAGACTGCTCAGTGACCTTTAAAAAATTTTGTTGAAACATTAAAAACTCGGTGCCAGCAGGTGGTGTGGTGGTTAAGGCAGCTGGACTCCCACATAGCTGACCATGGTTCGAGTCCCGGACCTGACAGCTTGCTTTCTCACTTTCTTTCTCTATCTCTGTCTCTGTCTGGTCAACTTCAAAAAAATTAAAAAAAAAAAAAAATCACAATAAATAATTCTTTAAAAAAACACATTAAGAACTCTCCTAGTTTTAATGTAAAAGGAGTATTTATTTAGTACACTATAAAAGTTAAAACACTGTTGGTCCAGCTAGGTGGCATGGGGTTAAGTTGGCTGAATCCCACATAGCCAACTGCACAGGTAAAATCTTGGTCTGAAAAAAGGAAAAGCATACAGGAAACAAGAAATGGAAAATTATTTGTTGACAATAACATGTATGTTGATGTGCTTGAGACAATATACAGTGTACTCTTGATGGAAAAAAAAAATAAATAAATAAATAAATAAATAAATAAATAAATAAATAAATAAATTGGAGGAAAATAAATAAATAAATAAAATCTTGGTCTGGACCTGGTGGCTTAAAAATATGCTAGGTTGGGGTCAGCAGGTAGTGTAGTGGTTTAAGGTGCTAGATTCCCACGTGGCTGGCAGCAGTTGGAGTTCTGGCCCAGGCAGCTTGAAACACACAGGGTGCGTGTGGGCATGTACCCAAAATCCTGAGAGGAGGATGGAGACAGGACTGCAGTGGCCATACCTCTGGAGGGGAGAGTGACTTCTTGCTTTCTATCTGTCTCTCTTTTCAGCAAGCACATGCTCCCTCATAGCAAAAATCTCTCAGAAAGAAAGAAAGAAAGAAAGACAGACAGACAGACAGACACTCCAGGGACATGTGCCCAAAATCTCCAGAGGAGACTGGAGAGGGGACTGCAATGTGGCCATCCCCCCCCTCCAGGGGATGATTTCTCACACTCACCCACATCCATCTCTCTTTCCAGAGAGCTCACGTGCCCTATAGCAGAATTTAAAAAAATAAAAAGAAAAGCTCTATGGCCAAGTGGTTGCTGGATCTCACACCCACACCCCATATAGTGAAAATAGAAGCCTTGATTAACCCACCAACATGCACTGTCTGGACCTACTTTTTTGTTATTTTGCTAAAGGACATGTGTACTTGTATGCACATGCAAAAGAGAGGGAGAGAAGAGGAGAGAGGGAGAGAGAGGGAGGGAGGGGGAGAGAAAGCAAGCAACCCCATGATGAATGGTTATAACACAATTCCTTCTCCATCTCTCCCTCCTTTAGGGCTTTTGGACATGAACATGCAGGGTGTGTTTCTCAAGTTGCCAGGTCTAGACGTGAATCATGTAGTCCAGCAGTCAGGTATGTGAGATCTGGCTGCCTTAACCACCAGGCCAGGGAGCCAACCCAGTGTTTATCTTCTTTGCAATAAAATGACCAAGAGTAGTTTGCACAAGCACTGTGGTTGGTCCTTTTGTCATCCTAACTTACAATAGGGACCAGGCCTCATTTCTTTGCCTTTCTACCAGTTGCCTTAACCTTTTGCAGATTTGAATCACCTTTTACCATCCTAGCCTTTGCTCTTTCCAGGTCACAAAATTGCTTTGGGAGCTGCTTTCTTTACTGTAGAGGGTTTTGCCAGCATTACTTCCTCTGAGATATCACTCAGAAAAGTCGCACCACCTTCCTTGATTCTGCTGAAAGAAGAATCACCAAGCCTTCACCAAGCCCTGCCGGCTTCACCAGAGCCAGAGCTGCTTGAATGGCAGCAGTGCCTACATTCCCATGGTTGGTTAGTTCTGTCACCCATTTATGTTTGATGGGAATTTCACTTCCAGTGTTAATCACTTTTTCTCTTGCAGCACTTTTGGCTTCTTTGACCAATTCCCTCTATTATCTATTGGGTGGTGGGGAAAGTCGTGACACATTTTTGCATAGAAAAATAGGTCATGATTTTCTCGGTTTATCGCTGAGAAACAAGGAGGCAACACAAGTGCGTGCTTTGCTGTGTGTAACTGATGTGTGGTGATGAGCTCCAAGAGACAACTGCTCACCATGCACATGGGTAATTTACAGTGACCTGCGCACTGAGGAGCCAGCGCTGCCACTACTCATACTTCACCCAAATACTCGGGTTACACCCAAGTACTCGGGTTAATACAAGATGGTAACTGAAATTCAAACCCTGTTGTTGGGAGCCTGAATGCAATTGTGGTAACAGATTCCTGTAGGATTCCTGTCCATCAAAGTGAGGACCACCTGCATTTTAGGCTTTCTGGCTGACAGTCTGTTACAACCACTCTGTTCCTGAGCCATCTAAGTGGCCATAGACAATCTCCAAATAAACGACCATGGCTGTGTTCCAATAAAACTGTTATAGACACCGAGACTTAACCTGTCTTATGATATTCTCCTTTTGTTTTTAATCATTAAAAATTGTAAAAATTGGGAACAGCAGGTGGCGTGCTGGTTAAGGCACTGGACACTCCCACATGACTGACCATGGTTTGAGTCCTGGACCTGGTGGCTTGCTTTCTCACTTTCTAGCTCTCGTGTGTGTCTCTCTCTGGTCAAATTAAAATAAATAAATGAATATAATTAAATCATTCTTTCAAAAGATTGTAAAAATCATACTTGGTTTTCAGTTGTGTGCTGTTGGCACCGAAATCTATAGTTTGCCAATCCCTTCTCTAGAGAAAGCTTATAAAAAACACCGTGTTTAGACTTTGCGCCTTCGTCATCCCAGAACCAGCACATCTCATATGAGAGGCCAGAACCTACTGCACAGACTCCTCCAGTTCACATTCCTCATAACACTGACCTCGCATTCTTTAGGTTTGTACTCTGCCAAAAACACTGCAGCACACATCTCCGTCACCAAAAACAACTCAAGCTTTTTCACTAAAGCTACTTAGAATTAATTCTGAGGATAATGGCTGAAGGTAAATTATTTGCTACAACAATCCTCAGACTATTGAAAACCACATTTTGTATAGAAAGGTAGGATAGGCTACAGGTCACTCTTCGGTACCAAAAAGCAAAGATGGCTGAGGTGCTATGGTACAGCAGTAATGCAATGCTCCACGAGGATGGCAGTGACACAGCTGATTACAGGTTCAGATCCTCCAGTGGCGTGCTGGGCACGTGCACAAGCACCCAGGATCATGAGGAGTTGAAGGACTGGGAAAAGGTGATTGTGGTATGAGAAGACCCTGTTGAGGGTTTGTCTCGCTCGCCTCTCAGTCCCTCACAGGTGCATGCTCTATAATTTAAAAAGAAAAAAGGAAAGAGCTGGCTCTGTGGCCTTCTGGTTAAGAGAGCTAGATCCCACATAGCTGGCCAGTTTGAACACCAGCCTCAGCAGCTGAAAAACACACCAGATGTGTGTGCATGTAAGCCTCAAATCTTGACAAGATGGAGAAATGGAGAAGGAATTTACAGCGTCATCATACCCCACTGGAGGGTGCTTTCACCCTCTCTGGTGAGCACACACATCCTCTGACAATTAAAAACAAAGACAAACGGGACCAGCAGTTAGCGTAATGGCTATGTCGCTGGAGTCCCACGTAGTCGACCGCGGTTTGCATCCCGGACCCCGTGGCTTAAAACTCACGCCGGGCATGTGTGCGTTAGTGCCCAAGATCCCGAGAGGAGAATGGAGGAGAAGGGATTGCGGCGTGGCCATACCCCCTGGGGGGTGATTTCTCGCTGTCTCTCTGTTTCTCTCTGTCTGTCTGGCGAGTGCACGCGCCCTATAGCAAAAACCTCTCTAAAAAAAAGAAAAAAACCAAAAACCAAAAACCAAAAAACAAAGACAACACAGGAAAGAGTTCTTGGGGGCTAGACACAGTGGTGCAGCAGTAAACTGATGCACTGCAAGGCTGACCTACATGGGAAGATTCTGAGTTCTCGCCCCAAGACCTCCCTAAGTATGCAGGGCATGTGTGTGCCCATCTGGAGTTGGCTGGGGGAATCACGGCTGGAGACACTATTGAGGGTGCCATCTTGATCTCTTTCATTCATGGAAATAAATAAACTTTTTAAAAAAAGGAAAAGAAAGCTCTGAAGAGTTATTTGAGAGTTTCAAAGACTGGGGGCAACTATTACCAAGTTCACAAAGGGCTTCATATTCACAAGCCTCAACAGCTGAAAATTCACCACCAACACATCTTGTTTGTGCTGGCTCGATACCTCAAGAGACATCCTCATAAGGAAATATTCAAGCTGTTAAAAATAGACAAATGTGTACATGCCAGTATAGAAAGTGTCTAAGATTAAGAGGAGAGAAAAGCAAAAGGATAGTTTATGTATTATGATTTCTTATTTAATTTAAAACAATATTTTAAGAATTATTTTTTATTTAACTTTGTTAACTTTTAATTTGACCAGAGAAGTACAGAGTGAGAGAGAGAGAGGGAAAGTGAGAAAGCAAGCTGCTAGGTCTGGGACTCGAACTGTGGTCAGTCATGTGGCAATCCAGTGCCGCTAACTGCCTTGCCACCTGCTGGCCCCTAAATTTTCTTTTATTGCCAGTATGTGTGCACTCACCAGAGAGAGACAGAGACAGAGAAAACACCTCCCAATGGGGCATGGTTATACTGCAATCTCTTTCTCCATCCCATTGGGATTTGGGGCATGCACGCACACATTCCCAGCATGTTTTTCAAGCCCCTGAGGTCTTAAACAGCAGTTGGCCATGTAGGAGCTACCTTCCTTAACCAATGTACTAAACTTTTAATGTAGACACTTGAATGCATCTACCTTCAAGAAAAAGAACTAGAGGATGGAGTCTTTCACATGTTTTTTTCCCCCTCTCTCTTAAAAAAAGCTTTTACAGCAGTTCTAGGTTCACAACAAAATTAAGAGAAAGGTAGAGATTTCCCATATATATATTTCCATATAGTCGACTGTGGTTTGAGTATCGGACCCGGTGGCTTATACTCATGCCAGGCATGTGTGCCTGCGTGCCCAAGATCCCGAGAGGAGAGTGGAAGAGAAGGGATTGCAGCATGGCCATCCCCCCGGGGGGTGATTTCTCGCTTTCTCTCTGTCTCTCTGGTGAGCGCACGCGTCCTATAGCAAAAACCTCTCCAAAAAACAAAAACAAATGAACAAACAGCTTATAAGCCACACATGGTACAGAGGAAATGACCAAAAGCTGTGGTATAGGTGAGGAAGAGTCACTGAAGAAGTGGATGGGAAAGATTAGGGCGAGCCTGCAGCCTGGGCAGCTGTTCAGTAAAGGAGCGAGGGAACCCCAGGGACCCCAGGCTGCCTATTACTAGCTGTGTTCCCTGGAGCAGTTTTTCCAATCCTTCTGTTCTTACTTGCTCATTCATAAAATAGAACAATACATGCAACCAAAACTAATAAACCCTGTATTTTAAAAAATTATTTAACTTTTGGGACCAGCAGTTAGTGTAATGGCTATGTCGCTGGACTCCCAGGTAGTTGACCACGGTTCGCGTCCCGGACCCGGTGGCTTAAAACTCACGTCGGGCGCGTGTGTGTGCGTGCCCAAGATCCGGAGAGGAGAATGGAGAAGGGATTGCGGCATGACTATCCTCCCTGGGGGGTGATTTCTCGCTTTCTGTCTCTCTGTCTCTGTCTGTCTGGCGAGTGCACGCGCCCTATAGCAAAAAAACAAAAACAAAAACAAAAAACAAAACCTCTCCAAGAAAAAAAAATTATTTAACTTTTATTTATTTATTTTCCTTTGACTGGAGGAAGGGGAAAGAGAGAGAGAGTGAGCAAGAAAGCAGGCCACCAGGTCTGGGACTTGAACCACAGTTGGCCATGTGGGAATCCAACGCCCTTAACCATGATGCCACCCAATAAACCCTGTATTTTTTGATTCGGTAAACTTCATATTCAGATTTAGATCCAGCTAACTTTTAAAACTCATGCAGATTTTTTAGGGGCTCAGGAAAATAAGGTGAAGCTCTGATGATGGAACCACCCTGTCCCAGTGGTCAGTGTAAAAGACTGGGAACATGAGCAAGACAACCATCTTAAAAACATTATAAACATACCTTAGCGCAAGTTGAAGTGAAGATCTGCCTACATGTGACTTATACCTGTGTTCTGGACCTTAGTTTCCTGCTATGGAATGCACCATTAGTCTTGAAGCTATCCTCCCTGTCTGGGGAGACAGCATTCACTCGCTGTAACTTGAATTCACTTGTGAATACTAAAATGGGGAGACCTGCTGACTTTCTCTTCATAAGCCCCTTGAGATAAATCTTGCAGGCTTGTACAGATACCTTTTTTTTCTTTTTCTTTTGGTCAGGGTTTTGCCATAGGGCTCACAGAGATAGAAAGATAGATAGAGAGAGAGAGAGAGATAGGCAGAGAGGGAAAGTGAGAAATCACCCCCCAGGATGGATGGCCGGTCATGCTGCAATCCCTTCACCTCCGTTTTCCTCTTGGGATTTTGGCAAGCATACACATGAGCCCAGCATTATTTTCAAGCTGCTGGGTCTAGGACTTGAACTGTGGTCAGCCATGTGGGAGTCCAGCATCTTAACCGTGCCGTCAACCTCCAGATTTCTTTCTTTCACCATTTTATTAAAGAGCGATTTTTGTTTTAGGGTGTGTGCAATTGCCAGAGAAACAGAGACAGTGAGAAATCACCCCCTGGGGGATGGCCATGTCATAATTCCTTTTCCTCCATTCTCCTCTAGGAATTTGGTACACGCATGCACACACATCCAGCATGTCCAGGACTCAAACCATGGTCGAATACATGGGAGTCCAGCAACAGAACCATTATGCCATCTGCTGGTCCCACATTAATTTTTTTATTTTATTAAACTTTATTTTGTTTATGTATTTGTTTTCATTTGACCAGAGAGGACAGAGTGAGAAAGGGGGAGGGGAGGGGAGGGGAGAAAGCAAGCCACCGGGACTCAAACTGCGGTCAGTCATGTGGGAATCCAGCACCCTTAACCACCATGCCACCTGCTGGCCCCCATTCATTTTTTTAAAAAACAATTATTTTATTAACCTTTATTTATGTATTTATTTATTTTGGAGAGGTTTTTGCTAAAGGGCATGTGCGCTCGTCTCGCCAGAGAGAGAGACAAAAAGCGAGAAACGAGTAAAAAAAAATCAGCAATTAAAAAATAAACAAACAGGGGCCAGCACCTGGCGTGGTGGTTTGGTGGTTAAAGGCGCTGGACTCCCACAAGGCTGACCATGGTTAGCCTCCCAGATCTGGCAGCTTGCTAGCTTGCCTTCTCTCTCTCTCTTGCTATGGTCAAATTAAAAATAACAATGATGATAAATCAAATAAAGGAAAAAATTCTCTAAAAAAAAAAAAAAGTCCAAGCATGGTGGTTGATAGGATACAGGGATCAGTTAAGAGAAAAGTACAGCTTCAAGTCAGCAGGTAGAATGGTGGTTAAGGTGCTAGATCTTACACAGCCAACTTTGCGGTTCAAGTCCTAGACCCGGCAGCTTGAAAAAATATACTGGAAGGTCCACATGTGTGCCCAAAATCCCAAGAGGAAATGAAGGAGAAAAGAATGCTGTGTGGCCATTCCTCCTGGGGGATGATTTCTCACTTTCCCTTTCTGTGGCACACATGCCTATGGCAAAAATCTAAAAAAGTACAACCTCAAGTCACACATCCAATCAACCCTAGTTCACTCCTTTGGTTTTCCTGCTATGCAACCACCTGCAATGCCTGAAGTGCAATGCCTTGTCTTCACCTAGAGCAAGACAATGGCAAACCAGCAGCCAGATCAAAGTCCTGCAACACTGTGTGTTCCTGGAGTTAGGTTAGAAGGCAGAAAGCCTGAGGGAGGGACAGGGAAATAAAACAAATCGAAGCTTTGATCACCCAATTGGACTTCAACACCTTTTCCCCAAGGAATGAGAGAAACATAAAAAGTGTGTGTGTGAAGAGGTACTGAATACCAGGGAGAGGGACTTACAGCTGTTCTCATTCTACCAAGCCAAAATATAAAGTTGATATTTATTTTATAATCAGCCTCGATTTAAGGTGATCCATAAATCTACCTATTTTGGTTAGTTAGTTAGGTTCTACATATTTGAGTGCTTTTGTTTCTAGTACAGAAAGCTACTACCTACCCATCTCTTCTAGGTTTGGGTGTCTGGAAGTTGTCATTACTTGGACAAGTAATTTCAGAAACTTTAAAATAACCCCTAGGTATTTATGAGGAAAGAACATTTACGAAGGCAAATACAACTTAAATTACAAGGCTCATAAAATCTGGCATTCTAGATATAAAATATTTAGATACAGAAGTTTACATTTCATAAACTACCAGCACAGGGCAAACTACCACTCCTGTCCACCGTCACTTCATATTCACTGGCACAGGACTATAAATTCTACACTTACTTAAGCCCAAAAAGAACGCCCGAATACCTGTCTGAATAACTTGGAAGGAAATGAGCAGTTTCAAAGTCTTCCATGGAACTATCTGCAATTAATGTATACTCAGGGATTCTCAACCTTTTGCAAAACACAGACCATTTTCAGAAATTAATGAAAGCCAGTGAACCGGCCCCTAAGAAATGTTTCGCAACCTTTTTTGTTTTCATTATCACCTCCCTAAGGAGCCTTTTCAGGCATGTCTTTCCTAATCACCTGATGAAATTGATACCACAGACAAACTTCGTAGCTATTTACAGAGCAGCTCTTTGAAAGGTTACGAACTATTGTGATATCTATAAATATTATTTCTTTCACTACCAACCCCCAAGAACATGACTCAGACTCCAAATGACAGACCCCGAGAGACACATGGACAAAGCACTGCATATGAATTTAAGGACTTCAGATTAAGGGACTTCTGAAGCCATGGACCCAGACCCCAGTTAAGAATTGCTGAGTTCCATCTCAAATACTTGTGTGTAAAACGACATCTAAGGGGGCTACTAGCAGGTGGCGCAGTGACTGAGGCACCGGACTTCCACATGGCCGACCACGGCTCAAGTCCCGGACCTGGCGGCTTGCTTTCTTACTTTCCCTTTCTCTCTCTGGTCAAACTGAAAAACAGTAATAATAAACAAAACAAAACAAAACAAAACAAAAAAAACTACATCTAGGGCCATCCAGAGGTGTGCTGGTTAAGGTGGGTGGATCTCACACAGCCAACTTTGTGGTCTGAATTCCGGACCTAGCAGCTTGAACACACCATGCATGTGCACACCCAAAATCCCAGGAGAGGTGAAGAAGGGACTGCGGTGTGGCCATTCTCACTGCAGGGGAGCTTTCTCACACTCCCTCTCTCTGTCTCCAGCAAGGGCACACACCCTAGCAAAAATTAAAGGGACTAGCAGTTGGCATAATGGCTATGTGGCTGAACTCCCACGTAGTCGACCGCAGTTCGAGTCCCAGACCCGGTGGCTTAAACTCACGACGGGCACTGTGTGCATGTATGCTCAAGATTCCGAGAGGAGAATGGAGGAGAAGGGATTGCGGCGTGGCCATCCCCCCCGAGGGGTGATTTCTCACTTTCTGTCTCTCTGTCTCTTTCTGGCAAGTGCACACACCCTATAGCAAAAACCTCTCCAAGAAAACCCTAAAATCATTGTTCTCATTTCTAAAAAATGTCTTCTAATGAAAAAAATGCATTTCAACTAAATTTGCAAGTACAGGACCTAAACTCTAAGGTTCCTGGGCCTCAGCGTTCATGTACTAGCATTCCTTGACAGGGATTTTTTTTTTAAATTTCACAATTAAAAAAAAAAAAATTAACTTTTTTTTTTCTTGAGAGGTTTTGCTATAGGGCGCATGCACTCACCAGAGAGAGACAGAGAGACAGAAAGCTAACCCCCCACCCGGGGGGGATGGCCACGCTGCAATCCCTTCTCCTCCATTCTTTTGGGATCTTGGGCACGCGCACACACACACACGCGCGCCATGAGTTTAAACCACCAGGTCCAGGACTCGAACCACGGTCGACTACATGGGAGTCCAGCGACATAGCCATTATGCTAACTGCTGGTCCCTAACTTTATTTTTTTTCAAATCTGACCAGAGAGGGACAGAGTGAGAGAAAGAAAAAGAGAGAAAGAAGCTGCCAGATCCAGGATGCGAGCAGTCGGCTACGTGGGAGTCCAGCGTGTTTAACCACCACGCCACCTTCTGGCCTACTTAACAGGGAATTTTCAAAAAGATCTTGTCAGAAACACCTTGTTAAAGGATCTCTGAGACCAGTACCAGCCGACAAGGTCCATAATCCACTCTAATGCTCCTGAGGCAATCTGTGAATTCTCCATTAGTCATGTGGCTAGTGGGCAATGGCCTCCTGGAGGTGATGAAGTCACTTCAGTGTGACCCCTACAGGGCTCCTCCTCTCACATGAGTCACAGGCTGCTCATCCCTCATTTGGCCTCCCCTGTCAGCCTCAGGACACAACAAGCAAGCTTGGCTGCCTGGCTAACTACATTAAGACAAGCCTGAAGCCCTTTGCCTTCTCCATCACAAGCTGGGCTTTCCTCTGCTGAAAGGTCCCTTCCTTGCTCTCTAAGGGGCCTAAGGCAAGGCCCTGGAAGTTCTTGAGGGACTAGAGCCTTTGGGTCTCCAAAGCCCACGTGTTCACTCTGATGCACACCAAGCCTTCCCATACTTTCCTTCATTTGTTTATTATGTGAGAGTACCAGCTTCTTCTGCTGCAGTTACACGACAATGGGCAGTGGTGTGTGCTGGACACCAGAGAGGGAAAGTGAGAAAGCACTCCCCACGGAGCATGTCATGCTAAAATGTCATCTCCTCCATTTTCCCCTCCTTTTGGGATTTTGGGCACACATGTCGGGTACATTTCTTAAGCTGCCATTCTGAGACTTGAGCCACATGGTCAGCCATGTGGGATCCTGTTGCCTTAACCACCATGCCAAAGGCTGGGCCCCTATTGCTTTTTTTTTTTTTTTTTTTTTGGTAGAGATTTTCACGATAGGGTGCGTGCGCTTGCCAGACAGACAGAGAGAGACATAGAGACAGAAAGTGAGAAATCACCCCCCAGAGGGGATGGTCACGCCGCAATCCCTTCTCCTCCATTCTCCTCTCAGGATCTTGGGCATGCACGCACACGTGCCCAGCGTGAGTTTTAAGCCACCGGGTCCGGGACGCGAACCACGGTCGACTACGTGGGAGTCCAGCGACATAGCCATTACGCTAACTGCTGGTTCCCAAGGCCCCTACTGCTTTTCTGAAAGTCACCTTCTTCCATGAAAGAGAGAGACAGCACCCACATGAGGGTCTTTACATCAAGATCTCAGGCCACCCCAGATCACGGGCTCATGTGTGCCTAGTGCACTTGGGGAGGTCTCCTCCACACTTGAACCCGGAACCTTCCCATGTGGGTCAGCCTCACAGAGGATGGCATTTTACTGCTTCACCACCGTCTATTCTCCCAGTGTTCAATTCCAAGAATGGGACCTGCCGTTTGGCAGCTACTCAGTATTTCTTAACTAAACCAACAAAGAAGTGTTTTCAACGGTCCTGGAACAAAACCACCTTGCCTACAAGCCGGACATGCACCTCTTCCATGGAGGGCAAGAGCAGTGTAAGACGCTACTTTGAAGAACCCAGGCCGATCAACTCCAGGTGCACATAAGCTCCTATCTGCCATCTTGGCTTAGACCATCAGGGTCACAATGACCCAGGTGGGAGGGGCACCGAGGAGTAATATGCTAATTGAAGATTTGCCGGGCATTTCCCCTTTTAGTTAAGGTTTTGGGAAACAACAGCACTTCAAAGTGCCTAGAGGCCTCCAATGAGAGCTGCTGAGCTTGTCTGGGAATTCCCAAGAACAGAGGATCCTGAGCCAAGTAACCATTAGCACAAGCTCTGAGGCCCAAGGCTGGGCATAAGTTATTGCGGCAGGAACTACACTTTACTGACCACTCCTAAAGGCATTTAAAATATTTTTTTTATTTTTTTATTTTTAGGTTTTACCATAGGGCTCATGTGCTCACCTGAGAGACAGTGAGAGAGAAAGTGAGTAATCACCCTGAAGAGAAAATACACTACCTAGCTCTGTATTAATCACAATGACATATTTCAGGGCCCAAATCCAAGTACCAAGATTTACCACCTGGGAACGAGAGCAAAAAATGCCTATCCATGGCCACCAATAAGGTTCCCCTTCCTAAGAGAACTATCGCACGTACACATACTCGACTGCACCATAGGGTTTCTGTAACGTGCCTGTGTAAGCCGTGTTGTATTACCTACCTCCCTTTGCTCAATGAAGCACATCCTTAAGGTGGGGGTGACAATCTAAAGGCCTACAGATACAGAGGTAGGCAGGTAGCTGAAAGGAATGAGGTAGGCGAAGTGAATCACACAGACTCGAGGGAGTAGTACATGTTCTGTCCAAAAGAGGCACCAGGTGGGCTCCAGACCATGAGTGCTAAGTGGGAACACAGGCATGGGTTCTGGTCTGATCCAGAACTTCACATTTTTCTGGCAAAGTAAAAAACAGATTTTTTTTCATGAAAAATTCCCAATTCCGGGGACCAGCAGTTAGCATAATGGCTATGTCGCTGGACTCCCACGTAGTCGACTGTGGTTCGAGTCCCGGACCCGGCGGCTTAAACTCACGCCTGGCACGTGTGCATGCGTGCCCAAGATCCCGAGAGGAGAATGGAGGAGAAGGGATTGCGGCGTGGCCATCCCCCCTGGGGGTTGATTTCTCGCTTTCCGTCTCCCTGTCTCTCTCTGCCTGTCTGGCGAGCTCACGCGCCCTATAGCAAAAACCTCTCCAAAAAAAGAAAAAAAAAATTCCCAATTCCGGAAACTATATGAGATACATAAAGGTTTTGTGAGGCCTCCTGGGTGCAGCCAGTTTATCCTCTCTGCATGCTTTCCACCCCTAAACTCTAGAAATGCCCACCAGGTGCAAGATCAGCCTTCCCCCACTTCTTCCCGCAGAGGTTTGGAACTTCGCCAAGGCTCAGAGTATCCAGGACATTGACCACATGGCTTTACTCCTGCCCTCCACTGCTCAGAGCCTCACCAACACCGCACCCTTGAACTGCACAAGGAGCCCCAGACTCCAGAGCTACCCCTATCCCTGTTTTGTCTCCATCGCCCCTCCCACAACTCCTGGGTTCTCTGGATTCATGACTTCAGCAAAATCTCTCCATTTTCTCAGTCTCCTCTAATCACTCTTAACTCTAGGAAGAACCTGGCTTTCCCCTGGGACTACCTTTTATGGCCCTTCCAAGGAAGGTCTTGCTCCTAGGTGTGGATTCCAGACCAGAGGCTCCCCACCGTCCCCCTAAACCTATCTCAAGTCATCAGAGTAGACAGCTCACTACACTGAGTCATCTGTTGACCCTATCATTCCTCCTCTCGTCTCCATAATTTTAGCTCTGGGCTTATCACCATGCTTGGTGGTTTACCTAGTCAGGCAGACATCCTCCAGACTTGTTCCTGGACCTCCTCTCCTCCCAATGATCTTGTTCTATCCAGACTCCCTCCCTCACATGGTCACACCTAGATTTTGTCTCAGTAACTCCAGCCTCTTTAGAATCTCAATGTTGGGGCCAGCAGGTGGTGTGATGGTTAAGGGTGCTGGACTCCCACATGGCTGAACATGGTTCACATCGTGGACCTGCCGGCTTCCTTTCTCAGTGTCCCCAACATCCTTCTCTGGTCAAAATAAAATAAAATAATAAAATTCAATAAAATAATTATTAAAAATTAAAAAAAAAAAAAAAAAAAAGAATCTCAATGCCATGGGACCAGCAGATGGTGTAATGTTGCTGAACTCCCACATAGTGGCAGTTTGAGTCCCAGACCTGGCGGCTTCAAACTCCTGCTGAGTGCAAGTGTGCATGCCCAAGATCCTGAGAGGAGAATGGAGGTGGCCATGCCCCCTGGGGGATGATTTCTCACTTTCTGTCTCTCTGGCAAGCACACACACCCTATAGCAAAAATCTCTCAAAAAAAAAAAAAAACTCAGTGTAATGGGCCAGCAGGTGGTGTGGTGAAGTGCACTGGACACCCATATGGCCAACCATGGTTCGCGTCCTGGACCTGGTGGCTTGCTTTTTTTCCTCTCTCTCTGTCCCTCTCAGGTCAAATTAAAATAAGTAAGTAAATAGGGACCAGCAGTTAGCGTAATGGCTACGTGGCTGGACTCCCATGTAGTTGACTGCGGTAAAAATAATAAGTAAATAAAGTTAAATAAAATAGTTCTTTGGGGGGGGGAAAGAATCTCAGTGTCACGCATTCACTCACTACCCATCGTATTCTGTTTCCAGTTCATTTCCTCCCAAACCTGAACTTCAATAATCTGTAGGACCTACCACCTTTCCACTGCCCCTAGTCCCCTCCTAACTCCATAAACTCCTTGGCCAACCCTTATAATCAGTCCCTTACACACATGCTACTCACTCCTCTCCTGTACACTCATCTGGCAGCACCTGTGCTGCTGTGTAGCTGGAAACACTTTGCTCTCAGCAGGTGACCTTGCTTCCTGAGAAAACTGAAGCATTCAGAGGGAACAGAGCAGAACAAAACAAACTCAAAGCCAACTTTTACCTCAGATGAAGCTGTTTAAGCTTTCAAACAAACAAGATTTCAGATAAGTGAGGGTATTAGTTCACCCAGCTGGACAGGAGTACTTGGGAAAGGTCACTAGGTCCGGCCAGCTGCCAAGAGACAGGGGAGGGGGCCAGTATGAACAGAGAAGGCTTCTGCAGTGACACCTGACTTTGCCGATTATGACTGCTACGTGATGTCAGACCAGGCCTGGTAAGGTCACCACCACAGCCGGTGGTTTCAAGGAGTAAATGACACCACCAAGCTTAGACTAAGCACCGGATGTAGTCTGGGCCAGGTAACTGGAAGGTTCAGCCTAACAAAGTTACTTCATCTGAAAAAAGTCGGAAGGGCTGCTGAATCAACACCTGCATTCCTGATACCTGGTTCTCCAGGGCCCACCCTCTACCCGCTGGCTCCTGGCATCCCCTCCAACTTACTTCTCTTTTTTCCCTACCTCGGGCACAGGGAATTACCCATTCTCCAGAGGTGACCACAGGTGATGCACTGGCAGGCAGGCACGCTCACTTCCTGCTTTCTCTCCCTCTTACCCAGTGTGCTGGCATACAAAGCCCTAGGCCACCTGGCTTCCACCTGCCCCTGACTCCCATCCTCCTGCAGTTTTTCTTCCCCTCACTCCTGCCCCAGCTCAGTGACTCCACCTTAAACCCAACCAGACTTGTTCCGGCCTCAAGGCCTTTGTACTCCATTATCTTCAACTGGACACCGTCGCCAAGGTCTGTGTGGCTGCCACCGCCTCATGCTTCTCACCGCAGAGTTCAGATATCACCCCCACACACACCTCCCCTGGCCACCTGAGCTAAACGCTGTCCCAGTACCTTGCCCTGGACATTTACTTCTTAGTAATTTAATCGTGGACCGAGTGCTTGCCATTAAATAATCGAAGATCCTCACTTCTCTACCACTAGACTTTAAGCTCCGTGAATACAGGAACTTGGTTTGTCTCAGTCAACCCTGGACACCAGGGCCAGCACCGTCCCGGACACAAAGCCGGGACTCAGTTAGTTCTGCTCAATCAATGAATTCTTTCAAGAGAGCTCTTTTCAAAGCCTTGCTGCTGCCTGTTTGAGAGCGGTTAAGGTTATTAACAACACTCGTTCAAAAAGACCTTCCAGGACAAACTTCCTTCGCCGGCAGGTTTAAATCACCGTATCCGCCTCCAACCCGGGTTTCTAATGCCAAGGCGCCCTCTCCCCGGCCCTGGGCAGATCCTCCCCTCCAACACTGGCTTCTTCCCCTCTCCCTCCTTTGGGCACCACAGAGAAGAAACGCCTTCCTCCTCGGGCAGCGACTCCACTGCAAATGCACCAGGGTTCTCGCGGGGCTGCGGTCCAACAACCACAGAGGCGGAGTTGGGGGTTCTTCCCGGAGGCGAAAACGGCCACCCGGTCCCCTAATCCACCCCCGCCCTCTCAGGCCCGGGCTTGCTGGGCTTTCTTTGGCCACGGAACTTTCCGCCGCCAGGAAGAGGCCGGTCTGCGGCTGGGCTCCTCGCCCCGGCCCGGCCCAGGAAGCGCCAGCGCCACTCCTCGGTCAGCACCTCGGGTCTCTTCCCTCGGCGGTGGGAAACTTTCCTACCCCCGGCTCTTCGGCCGTCCTCCCTCTAAAGGAGGCGCTACCCCCAGGACTGGCTCCCCCACCCCCCCTACGCGTCGCCAAGTCGCCCCATTTTCTAAGCTGCTAGCTCAGACCCCGATCTACCCCCCCCAAACCTGCCCCTCGGGCCCCGCCTCCAGCCTCCCCGCCCTCCACTCCTCCAGGGGCGCCCGCCGGCCCTCACCGTGGATGTCTCGTTCTCCGTCGGTCGCCTGAGCCCCGGAGAGGAGCAGCGATCCCAGCAGGGCGAGGAGCGCCCGGCACCGCCTCGGTCCACACAGCTGCGCCATGACCCGCTCCAACGGGACGCGCAGACCAGGCCTCGAGCTGCCGGCCGTTGGGGTCTCGCGATCAGGTGCGGGAAGACCCTCGCCGCGCACGCGCAGTGGAGGACCCTGTGTCGAGGTGCGGGCGCCGCGAGGGTCGCCGAGGGGCCAAAGCGTCCGGAAGCCCTTTTCTCGGACCTTCAATGTACCGAGGCGCTGCCCTTTGAGGTCGCGATACGTCAGTCCGTTCCTCGCTCGCCCTTTTCCCTCTAGCGACACTCAGCGACCCTCCGGCGCTCAGAACCCCGCCACACCTACAAGCACTCGGGGGTCGCCAGAGCCAATGGCGGAGGCCAGGCAGCAGCTACCGAACGTGGCCAGCCTGGGGCGGGGCGCACCTGGCGGGGCGGGGTGCGCAGAGCGCAGGCGCAGAGCGTAAGCACCTGAGCGGTGGCTCCCCCGCCCTCCGCGCACCTGTGCCCGCCCCCGCTCGGGGAGGAGGCGGGGTCTGCAATGGCTCCGCCCCCAGCGAGCTCGAGCGGTAGAAGCTCGATCCCGCTGCGCCCAGGGACCCCTGCCACTCTTTCCCGCGGGCTTGGCCGGGGCGTCCTGGTGCCTTCGCTCTTGGGCCGGACTTCGGCGTGGGAGGACAGGGCGGCAGACACACGTTCCTTGGGAACCTGTGGTTTTTCTGCCCGCCTCGCCTCAGCCTTTTTGAAGATGAGGGATTATTCCTTCCTGAATTTAAGGTTCGCTGAGCGCCTACTCCGTGGCGCAATGCTGGGGATCCAGCGGTGGTCACGCCAGTCGCTCCCTGCGTCACCAGACAGGAACAGCCAGACTGGTGATGGCGGAAGCATAGGGCAGAGAGATTAGGTTGTGATGGGGAAAGCCCAGGCCAAGTGAGCAGGGGCTGGGATGGCGGTACACCCAGGGCATGACTGGAGCCCACACTGGGTCCCCATCTAGCCTGAGAGCTTGTCAGGGAGGGCTTCCTGGGGGAGGTGATAGATGCAAGTAAGAACAACAGCCCTAGGTCCTGTGTCCAGGATTCCCCGTACAAATGTGGAGACAAATACTTCCCCAGAGAGCTTTAGAGAGAGGACACCAGACCCAGTTTGGTAGTCAAGGAGGAGGACTTCCTAAAAGAGTGGATACACAAGCTGCATCTTGAAAGAGGGATGGAGTGAGCAGGCATAGACGACAACCAACAAGATAATTAAAATAAATGTTATTTTGGGACCAGCAGTTGGTGTAATGGCTATGTTGCTGGATTTCCATGTAGTAGTTCGTGGTTTGAGTCCCAGACCCGGTGGCTTAAACTCACACCGGGTGCGTGTGCGTGCATGCCCAAGATCCCAAGAGGAGACTGGAGGAGAAGGGATTGAGGCATGGCCATCCCCCCTGGGGAGTGATTTCTCGCTTTCTGTCTCTCTGTCTCTCTCTTGCTGGCGAGCACACGTGCTCTATAGCAAAAACTCAATAAATAAATAAATAAAAATAAATGAAAATTCTTAACAGTGCTAAAAGTGATTGGTGTGTGGAAAGTACAGTAACAACAGGCCATTTGAATTAGGTAATGGAAGAAGAGATCCATGAGAGGATAGCTTTGATAATGAACTCTGAGATTAAAGGCCCATGGACAAATATTCTCTCTCTCTCTTTTTTTTTTTTTTAAGAATTATTTATTTAATTTTATTTAACATCATTATTTTTTTATTTGACCAGAGAAAGGGAGACAGAGGGAAAATGTAAAAGCAAACTGTGGGAGGCTGCGCACCAGCGAGTCTGCGGAGGTTTCTCAGAGAGCAAACAATTGCCATGATTGGTTCTCTTCATAAAACCTGACCTTCGAAACCTTGCTCTGATTGGCCACTAGAATCCCTCAGATTTGCATATCCGGCACCTCATGATTGGTCCAAAAGCAACCAATCATAACCCACCGTTTACAACTAATCATGGCCCACCCTTTACAACCAATCATAACCCACCTTTTACGATCCTTTATTCAACCAATCACGGCCCACCAGCATGTATATAACCACGATGCCTGGCCCACAATAGCCAGATGACCAGGAAGACAACGAAGACAACCAGGAAGACGACGACCCTGGAGAGCCTGAAGAGTTGTGACACCGCGTCGTCTCCGTGCTGCTCACAACAGACGACGCAACCCTGAAGAGTTGTAACACTGCGTTGTCTCCGTGCTGTACCGTGCTGCCCACAATAAACAGACGACACTGAAGACACTGTGTCGTCTCCGTGCTGTGACACTGCGCCACTTGTCCTGGCTCTCACTCCTTCCCTCAGGAAACCTGTTTGACTGTCCCCCCGGGTCGGGACAGCAAACCACCAGGTCTGGGACTTGAACCACAGTCAAGCATGTGGGAGTCCAGCACCTTAACCACCATACCACCTGCTGGCCCCCCAAGGATAACAGGGACAGCAGGTGCAAAGGTCCTGAGTCTGGAAAGATAGCAGTGTGTTTCAGAAGCCAGGGCCACTCCCACTATTCAGCCTCCCTCTTGGCATAATAAAGAGCTTTAACCAAGTCTCAAGATGGTGTTTACCTTAAACAAAGTTTCAGGCCAGCCATCTTTCTTGCAATGAGGTCCTAGGACTCAAGGTCCAGCCTGAATGCAGAGTCATAATTGGCTCCCAGTACTTGAATTGCCCCATCTCTGCCCGGTCCCACCAAGACTGGCTTTAGCGTGAAGGCAGAGGAATGTGATGAGAGGTTGAGGTTTGAGAGAAGCACGGGCCTCTTCACTCACTCATTCCCACAGCCATCTATTCAGTGCGTTCATTGCACACCCATTGTGAGCCAGGTACGGGTTGGGTTGTAGGTGCTGGAGAAGATACCACTGGGACTCAACCAAAACTCCTGCCCTGGGGAAACTCACTTTATATTACAAAGAGCAGTCTGATTAGCAAATTTGACTCAGAGTGAACACTTTTTTTTTTTTTCTTTTTAAATTTTGCTGTAGGGCTCGTTTACTCACCTGAGAAAGAGAGGTGAGAAAGTACCCCAGGGTTAGCCACGTCACAATCCCGTCTCCATTTCTCTTTTCCAGATTTTGAGCATGCACACACATGTGCCCCACTGCCAGGTGCAGGACTCAAACTACATAGTTGGCGACCCCAACCACCATACCATTGGCTAGCCTGTGGACACTTTTTTGATACCCCTTTTTTTTTTTGAAGAGGTTTTTTGCTATAGGGTGCGTGCGCTTGCCAGCCAGACAGAGAGAGACAGAGAGATAGAAAGCGAGAAATCACCCCCCAGGGGTATGGCCACACCGCAATCCCTTCTCCTCCGTTCTCCTCTTGGGATCTCGGGCATGCACGCACACACGCCTGGCGTGTTTTAAGTCACCGGGTCCAGGACTCGAACCGCGGTCGACTACGTGGGAGTCCAGCGACATAGCCATTATACTAACTGCTGGTCCCTGATATCCCCTTCTTGCCATCAGAAAATTATTTTCAATAATAATCATGTAAGAATCATTATTTGTTCTTAAACAAGTCCGAAGACAATAATTGAAAATTATTTATTTGGGGGCCAGTCCCATAGCCTGGTGGTTAAGGGAGCCAGATGCTGTATGACTGGTTCGAATCCCAGCCCAGATGGCTTGAAAAACACACCAGGCACAGAAAAAAAAAAAAAAAAAAGAGAGAGAGAGAGCGAGAGCGAGAGAGAGAGAGAGAGAGAGAGAGGAAAAAACACACCAGGCACAGTGGCCAGATGTGGCAGGGTGGTTAAGGGCATTGGATTCCCACATGGCTGGCCATGGTTTGAGTCCCAGACTTGGCGGCTTGCTTTCTTTCTCTCTTGCTTGCTCTGTCCCTTTCTGGTCAAATTAAAATAAATAAATAAAGTTAAATGAAATGATTTTTAAAGGGGCCAGCAGTTAGTGTGGTGGTAAAGCTGGACACTCCAACATGGCCAACCACGGTTCAAGTCCCGGACCTGGTGGCTTGCTTTCTCACTTTCCCTCTTTCTTTGTCTGGTCAAATTAAAATAAATGAACAAATAAATAAGTAATAATAATAAAATAATAATTTTTAAAAATAATAACAAAATAACATATATAATTCTAAAAAAAAAAACACTGGGCATGAGTGGGCATGCCCAAAATCCCACCTGGACGGAGAAATGAAGAAAAAGAGGTTGTGGCATGACCACACATTGGAGAGGGCTTTCTCCCTCGCTCTCTCTGTCTCTCTCTGGCAAGCATGTGCAGCCTCTGGCAATTAAATTTTTTATTGAGATATAACCCATATACTATATAATTCACCTTTTTTTAGAATTACTTTTTATTAACTTTATTTATTATTACTATTATTTTCCATTGTAATTAGAGACAGAAAGTGAGAAAGCAAACCACCAGGTCCAGGATTTGAACCATGGGCAGCCCTGTGGGAGTCCAGTGCCTTTAACACCACGCCACCTGTAGGCCCCTATAATTCACATTTTTTCTTTTTTTTTTGGAGAGGTTTTTTTTTTTTTTTTTTTTTTTTTTTTTTGCTATATGGCGTGTGTACTCACCAGAAAGACAGAGACAGAAGGGAAGAAATCACCCCCTAGGGGAGAGATGGCCAAGCAGCAATCCCTTCTCCTCCATTCTCCTCTCAGGATCTTGGGCACGCACGCAGATGCGCCTGGCATGAGTTTAAGCCACCTGTCTGGGACTCCAACCATAGTCGACTAGCTGGGAGTCCAGCAACATAGCCATTACGCCATCTGTTGGTCCCCACCATTTACAGTATATAATTCAGGGCCGGCGCTGTAGCACCCTGGTTAAGAGCTATGTCTAGGGGCCAGCAGGTGGTATGGTGGCTGACCACAGTTTGAGTCCCAGACTTAACGGGTTTCTGTCATACTTTCTCGCTTTCTCTCTGTGTCTCTCTCTGGTCAAATTGAAATGGATGAATGGATGAATAAAATGAAAATTAATAATTCTCTCGTTTTTTAAAAAAAGAGCTGGGAACCAGCAGTTAGAGTAATGGCTATGTCGCTGGACTCCCACGTAGTCGACCGTGGTTCGCGTCCCGGACCCGGTGGCTTAAAACTCACGCCGGGCACGTGTGCATGCGTGCCCAAGATCCCGAGAGGAGAATGGAGGAGAAGGGATTGCGGTGTGACCATCCCCTCTGGGGGGTGATTTCTCGCTTTCTGTCTCTCTGTCTCTCTCTGTCTGTCTGGCGAGCGCATGCGCACTATAGCGAAAACTTCTCCAAAAAAAAAAAAAAAAGAGCTGTGTCTAGAGAGCTGGATCTCACTACATGGGAGTCCAGCAACGTAACGTAACCATTACATCATCTGCTGGTCCTGCTTTCTCTCTTTCCTTCTCTCTCACTCTGGCAAGTACATGTGTCCTCTAGCAATTAAAAAATTAAAATAGCAGGGCCGGCTAATAGGTGGTCTGATGGTTAAGGCCTCTGGATTCCCACATGGCTGACGGCGATTTGAGTCCTGGACCTGGTGGCTTGCTTTCTCACTTTCCCTCTCTCTTTCTCTCTAGCTCTGTCCCTCTCTGGTCAAATTAAAACAAACAAATAAATAAAGTTAAATAAAATAATTCTTTAAAAAAAAAAAACTGGTGGTGGGACCAGCAGTTAGCATAATGGCTATGTCGCTGGACTCCCACATAGTCGACCGCCGTTAAAGTCCCAGACCCGGTGGTTTAAACTCACGCCAGGCGCATGTGCGTGCGTGCCCAAGATCCCAAGAGGAGAATGGAGGAGAAGGGATTGCAGTGAGGCCATACCCCCTGGGGGGTGGTTTCTCGCTTTCTGTCTCTCTGTCTCTCTCTGTCTTTCTGGCGAGCACATGCGCCTGTAGCAAAAAACCTCTCCAAAACAAAACAAAACAAAACAAAACAAAATAAAACTGGTGGTACAGTGGTTAAGGCGCTGGACTCCCACATGGTCAACCATGGTTTGAGTCCTGGACCTGGTGGCTTGAAACTCACGCCAGGTGCATGTGCATGCATGCCCAAAGTCCCAAGAAGAGAATGGAGAAAGAAGGGATTTCAGCATGGCCGTCCTCCTTGAGGGAGTGATTTCTCACTTTCTGTCTCTCCGTCTCTCTTTGTCTCTCTGGTGAGCACACATGCCCTATAGAAAATATCTCTATAGGGGCTGGCAGGTGGCGTTAAGGGCACTTAACTCCCACATGGCCGACCATAGTTCAAGTCCTGGACCTGGTGGTTTGCTTTCTCACTTTCCCTTTCTCTCCCTCTCTCTGGCTCTTTCCGTCTCTGATCAATTTAAAAATAAATAAAATAATTCTTTTTATAAAAAGAAAATATCTTGGGACCAGCAGTTAGCATAATGGCTATGTCACTGCACTCCCATGTAATCGACCACGGTTCGCATCCCGGACCCGGTGGCTTAAAATTCACGCTGGGCGTGTGTGGGTGTGTGCCCAAGATCCCGAGAGGAGAATGGAGGAGAAGGGATTGCAGCATGGCCATCCCCCCCGGGGGGTGATTTCTCGCTTTCTGTCTCTCTGTCTCTCTGTCTGTCTGGCGAGCGCACGCACCCTATTGCAAAAACCTTTCAAAAAAAAGAAGGAAAAAAAGTATCTCTAAAAAACTATAAAGTGTACAATTCAATGATTTTTTAAAAGAAATGTTTATTTTATTTTATTCATATTTTTAAAATTTTACCAGAGAGAGACAGAGAGAGAGAGAAAGTGAGAAAGCAAGCCACTAGGTCCAGGACTCGAACCACGGTCAACCATGTGGGAGTCCAGCGCCTTAACCAACATGCCACCTGCTAGCCCCAAGATTTTTAATGTATTCTGGGGTTGTAAAGTTATTACCACAATTTTAGAAAATTTCATCACCCTCAAAAGTGACCCCATTCTTCTTAGCAGTTACTACATCTTCCCTACTTTTTCCAGCCCTTGGCAATCACTGATTTATTTCCTTTCATTACTATTATTTTTTAATTTGCCAGAGGGTGCATGCACTTGCCAGAGAGAGAGAGAAAACATGTATCCCTCCAGTGGGGAATGGTCACATTACAATCTCTTCTCCTCCATTTCTCTCTCCTTGCAGGATTTTGTGCATGCACACACACGTGCCCAGCAAGTTTCTAAATCTGCCAGATCCTGGATCCAAACAGCATAGTCAACCATGTGGGATCTGGCCGCCTTGAGCACCATGCCACCTGCCAGCCCCACCAGTCTATTTTCTGTCTGTGGATTTGCCTGTTGTGGACCCTTCACATAAATGGAATCATACAATATGTGGCCTATTGCGTCTGGCTTTTTTTTTTTTTTTAGAGAGGTTTTTGCTATGGGGTGCATGAGCTCACCAGAAAGACAGAGAGACAGAGAGACAGAAAGCGAGAAATCACCTCCAGGAGAATGGCCACACAGCAATCCCTTTTCCTCCATTCTCTTCTCGGGATCTTGGGCATGCATGCACGTGTGCCCAGCATAAGTTTAAGCCACCAGTCCATGACTGAAACTGCGGTCGACTATATGGGAGCCCAGTGACACAGCCATTATGCCAATTGCTGGTCCCAAATAATTCTTTTTTTAAATAATTATTTTATTTAACTTTTTTTTTCTTTTTAGAATTATTTTACTTGACTTTATTTATTTACTTATATTTGACCAGAGAGGGACAGAGTGAGAGAAAGAGAGAGAGAGAATGAGAAAGCAAGTTGCCAGGTTCGGGATTCGAACCACAGTTGACCATGTGGGAGTCCAGCTCCCCTAACCACCATGCCACCCGCTGGTCCCTATTTTATTTAACTTTATTTATTTATTTATTTTATTTATTTATTTTAATTTGACTAGAGAGGGAGAGGGAGAGGGAGAGGGAGAGAGAGAGAGAGAGAGAGAGAGAAAATGAGAAAGCAAGCCTTCGGGTCCAGGACTCACACCACGGTTGTCCTTGTGGGAGTCCACCACATGGTGCCCTTAACCACCACGCCACCTGCTGCCGCCCCCTTTTTTTAGTTTTAAGTTTATTTCTTTAATGAGAGAACAACAGAAAGACAAGCACCCTCAATAGCATCCCATGCCTCAATTCCCCCTGCTCCTCAGCCTTCCCAGCCGGCCACAATTATGGATGCATATACCCAGTGTGTTCAGGTCAGAAGGGAAGGATTTGCAACCCTCCATGTAAACACAGCTGCGCTTGAGCAGAACCTTACCACTGCATCATCAGCCTTTGCTTTTTTTTTTTTTTTTTAAGAGTTTTTTTCTATAGGGCACATGTGCTTGCCAAAGAGAGAAAGTAAGAAATCAGCCCCTGGCGGGAGTGGGGGGGGGGGGGGGGGTGGGAGGGTGGGGGGAGATGGTGGTGGTGGCCATGTCACAGTTCCTTCTCCCCTATTCTTTTGGGATTTGGGGCATGCACACACACACACACACACACACACACACACACCTGGCATGAGTTTCTTTTTCATTCTTTTTCTTTCTTCCTTCTTTCTTTCTTTCTTTCTTTCTTTCTTTCTTTCTTTTCTTTCTTTCTCTCTTCTTCCTTCCTTCCTTTCTTTCTTTTTCCTTCTTTCTAAAGAATAATTTAATTAATTAATTTATTTAAATTTGACCAGAGAGAGAGAGAGAGAGAGAGAGAGAGAAAGTGAGAAAGCAAGCTGCCAGGTCTGGGACTCAAACCATGGCCGGCTATGTGGGAGTCCAGTACCTTTAACCATCACACCAAACGAGGGCCCACCTGGCATGAGTTTGAAGCTTCTGGGTCCAGGACTTGAACATACTCATATTTCAATAAGAAGCATTCTTGTTGTGGGACCAGCAGTTAACGTAATTGCTATGTCGCTGGACTCCCATGTAGTCAACCCTGGTTTGAGTCCCAGACCCGGTGGCTTAAAACTCACGCCGGGCGCGTGTGCGTGTGTGCCCAAGATCCTAAGAGGAGAATGGAGGAGAAGGGATTGTGGTGTGGCCATCCCCCCTGGGGGGTGATTTCTCGCTTTCTGTCTCTCTGTCTCTGTCTTCCTGGTGAGCACATGCGCCCTATAGCAAAAACCTCTCTAAAAAGGAAAAAAGAAGTAGGAAGCCTGTTATGAAATGAGACTTCCCTGGTTACCTCCACTAAAAGTGCAATCCTGGGCCAGCAGGTAGCGTGGTGGTTAAGGCGCTGGACTCTCACATGGCTGACCGTAGTTTGAATCCTGTACCTGACGGCTTGCTTTCTCATTTTCCCTCTCTCTCTCTGTCTCTGTCTTTCTAGGGTGAGCACACATGCCCTATAGCAAATTAAAAAATAATAACAATGATAAATAAAATTAAATACATAACTTTAAAAAAGTACAATTCCACCCTTACTCCATTTCTCCTTTTCTGCTTTACACGTCTTCACAGAACTTCTACTATAAATAGTGTACTTAAGTTGACCATCTGCCACTAGAGCGTCAAGTCCAGGAGCACTAGGCTTGTCTGTTGTCTTCATTGCTTTATCCGCAGTGCCTAGAACAGTGCCTGGTACAGAGAAAACACTCGGTAAATAGTCATTGAGCAGAGTGAGTGAATAAATGAACCAACGGAAGGAAGGACGGAGGGGTGAATGAACAAATCGATGGCTCAGAGTAACAGAGTTTGGGGCAGCAAAGGCGCTGCGAGACTCCAACACAGTCCCCTGCGGCCGCCAGAGGGCGCAGGTGGGCTCGGCCCCCGAGAGTCTGTCCCGGGACCCCGCCCCTCCAGGACCCAAGCCTGCGAAGCCCCCAGATGCCGGCATCCAGCTGGGGGCTCTCGGACCCCGCCACAACTGAACCCGGCACCACTGGGTGCTTCAAGCTGCTGCAGCGGTCCACCCTCGCTCTGCAGGCGGGGAAACTGAGGCCCGGGGTGGGGGGGATGGGGGCGGGGCCGGCGAGCCCGAGCCCCCGCCCCCGCCCCCGGCCGGCCCCGCCCCGGCCCGTAAGAGGTCCCCTGGGCGCGAGTCGGAGGCGCACAGCACCGCGCCGGGCCGGCCAGCAAGGGGATGGCAGCTCAGCGGCTGGGCAAGCGGGTGCTGAGCAAGTTGCAGGGTCCGTCGCGGGCCCGCGGGCCGGGGGGCAGCCCCGGGGGCCTGCAAAAACGACACGCGCGTGTCACCGTCAAGTATGACCGGCGGGAGCTGCAGCGACGGCTGGACGTGGAGAAGTGGATCGACGGGCGCTTGGAGGAGCTGTACCGCGGCAGGGTGAGGCGCGCGGGGAGAATGCGGGACGTGGGGGTGGTCCGGCCCAGACGGCCCCGGGGGCGAGGCTTTACGGCCTTGGGGGGTCTCGGGGGCACGCTCGCTGGTGCACTCGCAGCCTCCTCTTCACAAGAGGACGCACACCCGGGGCCAGCATGCACTGGCCTGTCTTCTGCTTGTGGACAGAGCAAGACACACTGCGTCCCCAGAGAGGGGTCCAAACACCTGGGAAGGCCCAGGGCGTTAGCATATGGGGAGTGAGGAGGCAAAGTGGAGCAGCCAGAACAGCCGTATCTGTAGAAAGGGTTGGGGGAAGGGGATGTTTTAAAGCCAAACATAGACGTGGTGACGGGAGATACCACCACCCCGAGTGGCACAGCAGAGGAAGCAACGCCGTACACAGCTGTGCGCCCTGACGGAAGCTGTAGCCCAGACGCAGCGACAGGAGCAGCAGCCGCACACAGACTCACAAGGACACAAGCTGGGATCGCTGGCTGCAGCCTCAGCCCCACACAAACACAATAGCAGGGGCCACAGCCAAAGGGGGACACACACCACCACACTGCTCAGGGACACAAAGCCAGTCGAGGTCCAGCTGTTCAGGGACACAACTGCGCAAGCTGTCCCCACAGACCCAGCAGCCCCTGTAACTTCCCTCCACACAGATTGACTCATTTGACCATCCATTGTCTCTTAGAGAAAAGAACTATCACCACAAACACAATGACAGATGCTATGGCCACTCCCAAGCACAAAACAGCAGGAATTGCAGAGACACCCGGACAGAAAACAGCACCCACATTTACAATGGCCACAACTACAGCCTCCCACGGGCACAGGAGAGCGTACCCGTATGAGCGGACTTCAAAAAGCTCCCGGGAAAGTGGAATTAAGTATGGGCTTATCTCTGCACACACAAGAACATCTTGAAATCCACATGTAGTTTTTTCCTCACAGGTTTAGGAAGACCCTTTGCATGGACATGCAGCTGCAGACACCCAGACACTTCACTAGAATTGGGCTTGAAGCCACGCCTTGTACAACACACGTGCTGTCGACCATACAGTCACGGGTACCTGATGGTCACAGCCGTACAAAGACACCCAGGACACACGAATCCTGGCACAGCATGGGGAGGTAGAAGCCACAGCTTGTCGCAGTGACAGAGGCCCCTCTGTCCTCAGACACACGTGAGCTCGCACAGGTGAACACATTCCACTGCTGGTGATAGTGGCATCCCACCCGTGGTCCTCAGGTGGTGGGTGCTGCAGCGGGCAGTGACACGAGGCAGTGAGACCCAATCCCCAAGCTGAAGTCACACACCACACACCCAGAGGGACATCAGGCCCTGTACACAGCTCAGACCTCTGCACCCTCGGCCAGCTCGGGGGCCTGGCATCGGGCTCTGGCTTGTGTGTGGAGTCTCACATAGGCGTGTGACACACTTAGAGATGCCCCATGAGTTTGCTGAACCCTGTGTTCCTGTGTGACACAGGAGCAGCCTGGTCACCACCCGCCCTGAAGCCCACAGCAGGACTTAGGTGGGAAGGGAGAGTTGTGGCCTTGCGAATCTCTTGCTCTGACAGCTGGGGCCTGTCCCCTGCACGGGAACCAGGCCAGCCTCTGTGGGCCGCTGCCACAGAGGCCATCCGAGTCCTCCCCCCTTGACCACTCGAAGTCGCCCTCATGGCTCATCCCACCCACCTCCTTGGGCGGTGGCCTTGCGTGGTCACCTCCAGACACTCTGGGTTGCACTTTGGCCCGAAGCCCTGCCCTCCTTTCTTGTCCCCTGGGGGAAGGGGCCCGCCCCAGCAGGCTCCAGCCTGCTGCTCCCCTCCCCCGCACCTAGCGCTAAGACTTTTCCTTGAAAGGGCAGAAGCCAGCCCCTCTTCTGAATCCCAGAATCTGACATTCCAAGACTCGATCAGGCCTGTTTTCCGCTGTGGGAACTGGGGCCAAGAGGAGAGACCTGTGCCAGCCTCGAGGTTCCCTGGCCCACAGGCCCAGTCATCACACTGGAACCGGCCCCGGGCCTCCATCACCCCATCCGTCACCCCTCCCCTGACATCCCAGCTGGCCTGCCTTGGCGGTGCTGTCCCTGACTGCCACATCACTGCTCCAGAACCCGCCAGCTGGGCTCTGGGGCCTGTGGGCCCCTCCAGAACCTTGGACAAAGACAAGGGAGGGCGGGGAAGGGGCCCTGACCAGCCTCCCCGCCTGGCCCTAGGAGGCAGACATGCCTGACGAGGTGAACATTGATGAACTGTTGGAGCTAGAGAGTGAAGAGGAGAGAAGCCGCAAAATCCAGGTAGGTGGGAGAGAGACGCTCTAGGCCTCCCCCAAAGAATAGCCGTAGTTAACCTGTCTGTGGGCGCTTCCTGCCTAGGAACTGGTGCAAATGCTTTAAATGATTTGCGCACATGGTCTTCACCAAACCCTCTGAAGTAGGTGCTATGGTCCTCATTTTCCAAATAAGGAAAAGGAAGTCAGAGAGGTTTCATGGCCTGCCCAGCGTCACACAGCTCGGAGGAGCGGAGTGGGAGTCGGAGTGGGAGTCGGCCTGGGCCGTCTAGCTGCCGTTTTCTGGCTCCTAAGGGACCATGCTCTTCGCCCTCTGGACCTGGTGGTTCAGCCCTGATCCCGAGGCTAGGTGGGCAGTCCACCCAGGAGTGGGGCTTTATTGAAAAGGGAAGGGGCCAGAGGGGAGTAGATGTGATTCATTTACTGTTTTGGGGTTGTTTTTTTTTGGGGGGGGTGTTTAGGGACTCCTGAAGTCGTGCACAAACCCCACAGAGGTGAGTTTCCCTGCCCCTTTCAGGCCCGGTTCTTGCCTCTGCACCCTGGTGGGGGTGGGGTGGGGGTGGGGAAGGACTGCCACCAGTGGCCTCCTCCATCTGCCAGCTCTGCTCCTGCCACTGGGGCTCTGTTACCTGCCTCCTGCCGAGGGGACCCCCTCACCTCCTGTTTCTGCCTTTGTCTCTCTGCCCTGTTAGTGCTCCCACTACCCTCCCACTACTGGGCGCCCTTCCCCACCTCTCAGGGGGGCCTCCCATCCCTCTAGGCCCTGAAGCTGAGTGGCCCAACCCCTCCCACTTCCTTCCCTGCTTTAAAAGGGAAAAATATTCATGTTTCTCTAACCAGCTCTGGGCTCCTGAGGGACAAACGTCACTGTATGTCTGTCTGCCTGGCCTGTGTCTCTGGGGACCCTCCTGGTCATCTCTTGACCCGAGACACATCTCTATGCCTCTCTGTCTCCACATCTCTCTGTTTATCTCTGTGTGTATGTTTTAGTCTCTGTTGCTGGGTCTCTGTCTCTCCATCTTCTCTGTCTCCCCACCTCTCCCTGTCTCTCGCTCCCCACCTGCTTGTCTTTCTATTCCTATCTCTTTCTGTCTAGCCCTCCTGTCTCTGGCTGTGTCTCTCCCCCACCGTCTTCTCCACCCCTCCGTCACCGGCCGGGCAGCAGAAGAAGGAACCCGGTTAGAGGGCCTGGGCTGGATGGGGCCGGCGCCTCCAGCCGCCTGTGTCCTCAGCGCTCCCACCCTGCCCTCAGGACTTCATCCAGGAGCTGCTGGCCAAGCTGCAAGGCCTCCACAAGCAGCCGGGCCCCCGCCAGCCCAGCTCGTCCTCCGACGACAGCCTGAGCCCCCTCCAGGACCGGGCCCGGACTGCGCCCCCCTGACCGCCCCCCACCCATCCCTCGGCTTGTTTCTAAGTTATATTTAATGGTTCTGGAGCAATAATGCTGCGTGGCTCTCCTTCCTGTCCCTGGTTCCCCGGGGGGGCTTCCCTGAGCCCCCACATCCTCACCCCCGTCTCCCTCTCTCCTGCGGAATCTCCTCCGCCCCAGCAGCACAGCTGGCCTGCCAGATGGAGAGTCACTCCTCCACAGAGAGCAGAGAGCGTGGGAGCCGTGCCCTGGGGACTCACATCCTGTCCCCACCCCCGCCTGCTGGGCAGGCTCCTGGGGCATGGCAGCCAAATCAAAGGCCGGGACGCTGCCCCCAGGTGGCCCGCACCACCTCCTCGCAGGTGGCCACACAGAGATCCACTCCTTGGGGCGGTGGGCAGTGGCGGGCTCGGCCTGGCTGTTGGTGCTGAGGCCGCGAAGACGAAGATGGTGGCTGGCACTGCTCACTGTGGGTACGAGGGCCTGGGGGCTGAGCATTGGAACAAGGTGTGCTTAGTGGCCCCAGATACGTGGAAGCCCCTGGGGCCGGGTGTGGGGGGAGCCTTTCACTCTTGGGTCCTGTGGTGGCGAAGAAATCTGGAAGGGCTTCCTGAAGAAAGAGACTTTAAGGCAGGACTTTTATTTTTCTTAAGTTTATTTTTTTTCATTAAAAAAGAGAGAGTAAAGGCAGAGAGAAGGCCCCCAACAGGGTGCTCACGCTGCCACCCCCCAGCCCAAGCCAGCCTGGATCACGGGTGCCTGTGAGGGAGGTCTCAGGACTCGAACCGAGAGGATCTTCTCAAGTGGATCCAGTGATTTATCACTGTCACCGTCTGGCCCCAAGGCAGGGCTTCAAAGGGCGTAAGAGTTGTGTGACACGAGAACTTACGAGTGGAGGGCCGACAAGGGGGCTGAGCCAGGGAAAATACCAAGTATTGGCAAGGCCATCCACCAATCAGGATGGGCCAGGTCCCCCAGAACCAGGTCAGGGTAGCCTCCTACTGAGCCAGGCTTGTTCTGGGTGCTGGGGAGGCCTGGAAGGTCTGGGGAGGGATGAATGGGTTGAGGTCGTTTACTGAAAACTGTGGAAGTATTTCAACAACACACTTCAGGTCTGGCTGGCTGGAGGGGCTTGCCGGCTGTGTACAGTCAGGATGGGGTGGGCTGCGGTGGGGCCAGTGCTGGGCACCCACCCCCACCCTGTGTCACCCAGCACCCCTGCAGGATCGGGCACCCATCCCAGGGCGTCCGGCTGCCAGGCTGGCAGGAAAAGATTTTCCTGAAGAAGAGGAACATCCGGGTGCGCCCTGGCCTGGCCACTCCTCAGGCGGCTTTGCTGTCCCTAAGCAGAAAGACCTCAGGGGCCCAGCGCCCCCTCCCTTCACATCACCTTCCGGGGACTGAGTGTGGAGTAGGAATGGCTCACTCTTGCCACCCCAGCCTCTGGGCCGAGTTCATGTCCCTGTCTACCCTACTCCGGCCTAAGGAGCGCTTTTTGCTTCCCCCTCACAGAACCTAGTTTTGGTTCCTCATCTTTGTGGAGGCAGTGTGTGCTCAAAACCCACATTCTGAGTTCTGGCTGTGCCTTTCAATGTCCTCATCTAAAAAATGGGGACTTTGTAGATGAGGAAACTGAGGCCCAGGTGAATGATGGGCTTTGTCCAAAGTCACGCAGCTAGAAAAAAATGACCCTGGGCTTCAATCTCAGGCTCCATGCCCCCAGAGTCCAATTATTTAACCCCTACCTTGCAGTGCCCCCATAAACCATAGCAATGATTGCTAGTCTTCGATGGTGGGAAGAGATGGACTGATTCATACTATGGTGTTAGTGACTACTCTTAGCCCTCCAAGATAGTGCAGAGAACAAGGACACAGCGAAAGGACTGGGAAGCACCATACTACAGTGGGTCAGCCTGGACTCTGGAATTACCGCCTGCACTCAAAGGCCGTCTTTCCTATTTCCTAGTTGTGAGGTCTGAAATGAGTCACTTAACCTCTGTCTCAGCGCCCACATCTGCTAAATGAGGATGATCACAATAGGAGCTGCGTTCTAGGGTTAATGCGAGGTTGTTTTTTTTTTTTTTTTTTTTTTTTTTTGGAGAGGTTTTCGCTATAGGGTGCGTGCGTTCATCAGACAGACAGAGAAAGACAGATAGAAAGTGAGAAATCACCCCCCGGGGGGATGGTCACGCTGCAATCCCTTCTCCTCCATTCTCCTCTCGGGATCTTGGGCACGCACGCACAGGCGCCCGGCGTGAGTTTAAGCCACCCGGACCGAGACTCGAACTGCGGTTGACTATGTGGGAGTCCAGCGACATAGCCATTACGCTAACTGCTGGTCCCCGGGTTACTGTGAGGTTTAACCGCAGAGCGTAGAACGGCCAGGCACAGAACGGGTATCCTTATCGACCTTATCTTATCATTCTGGGGAAGGGGTCCACCATTAGCCCCCATGGCACTACTGGCCAGCAAGTGTCCCTTGGGCATACTGAATCATGTGCCCTCTGAGATGGAAAAGTCCCAAAGGACACAGCGGAGCTGACCCGCCACCCTCCACTGTGGTCACACTCTGGCCCTGCCGTCGCTGCCTCCCACAGCCTGTGGTCAGTTTCTCACTCACAGCGGACGATGCTTTGCCTCACTCCCGTCCCAGTCTCCGCCCTCCCTGTTCCCTCTTCCTCTTTCCTCTAAAGGCCACCAGTTTTAAAATCAATTTCTTTGTATTGTCCCAGTATTTCTTTTTACAAATACAAAAAGGTGTGGATCTGTGTTCTAGATAGCATTTTGTCCACAAGGCAGTCATTGCCCACCTTGCTCTACCCTTTACTTTTTTTTTTTTTTTTTGAGACATTTTTGCTCTAGGGCATGTGCACTCGCTGGAGAGACAGAGGCAGAGAGACAGAAAGTGAGAAATCACCTCCTGGGGGGATGGCCATGCCACACTCCCTTCTCCATTCCCCTTGGGGCCTTGGGCACGTACACAGATGTACCTGGCATGAGTTTGAGCCTCCAGTTCCAAGACTTGAACCACAGTGGACTACATGAGAGTCGAGCAACGTAACCACTATGCCATCTGCTGGTCCTGTATCCCTTACTTCTATTTATTTATTTTAGAAGTTTTTGCCTTATGGCACGTGTGCTAGCCAGACAGAGACAGAGAGAGGGAGACAGAGAGGGAAAGTGAGAAATCACACCCCAGAGGGGATGGTCACATCACAATCCCTTTTCCTCTATTCACCTTTTAGGATCTTGGGCACACGCGCCCAGCGTGAGTTTCAAGCCATTGGATCTGGGACTCAAACCATAGCCATGTGGGACTCCAATGACATAATTGCTACACCATCTGCTGGAACCTCTTTTTTAAAAATTAATTTTATTTACTCATTAATTTATTTAAATTTTACCAGAGAGGGACACACACACACACACACACACACACACACACAGAAAGCCGCCAGGTCCGGGACTCGAACAGTGGTTGGCCATGTGAGAGTGTCCAGTGCCTTAATCACCACACCACCTCCTGGTCCCCCGGCACCTCTCTTTGATTTTTATTGTCAGAGGGCACACATACTCATCAGAGAGACATACAGACAGATAGCACCCCAATGGGGCGTGGTCACACTGCAGTCTTCTCCATTTTACCACCCCAGCAGGGATACTGGACATGCACACTCATGCGCCTGGCATGTTTTCCAAGCTGCTGGGGCCAGGATGCGAACTGCTCAGCAGGCCATGTGGGATTCGGCTATCCTAACCATTAGGCCATAGGCCAGCACCCCACCCCCTTGCTGTTTTCATTTAACAACTCACTTGAAGACCTCACAGATCACATCCTTCCAGAGCCCTTCCTTGGTTCTCAGAGTAAAAGTTACACACACAGACACACACACACACACACACACACACACGCTCTGGCCCTGTCACCGGCTGCCTTCTTCCCTCCCCTGCCTGCTCCTGCTCCAGCCAGCTCTTTTCCATCCACATCCTCTTCCCCTTCAGGAATCCTAGTGCTCCCACTGCCTGGGCCCTCCTTTCAGACTCAGTCATCCAACCCTCATTGAGATGTAACCTCAGAGCTGTGTCCTTGAGCAGTTTATCTGAAGAGTACACTCAGTCACTACCCTGTCACCTCATTTGTTTCCTCCATAGAATTTATTACATCCTGAAATGATCTACTGGTTTATCTTATTGTCTGTGTACACGCTGCCACCTTCAGGATATTGGCTCTTCGCCTACCTGGAGTATTGCTGTATTCCTAACGTCTTGAACAGGAGGCTCAATAACAGCGCCCCCTGGTGGCCACACCATCTCCACGCACTGTAACTCCCCTCGTGTGGACGTGAGGTCTCAGCGCCCCCTCGCGTCCATGTGAGTTGATCTCGGACTGCGGGCAGAGGGCGGGAGTGGTGGGTTGCTAGAGAGAACTCCAGTGGTGGTTAGCAGGCACTCCATGAGAAGGGCAGGCTCCAGAGGTAAAGACTACAAATCCTCACCATCTGTATCTCAGATCAACACCAGAAGTATGAATTAAAGTGATTATTAGAATTGGGTTTGCGTTGGTATGGTTGGTATTCGCGACTAGATAAATGTTTTGGGAACACTCTACTGGGGACCAGCAGGTGGTGTGGTGATTAGGGTGCTGGACACTCCCACATGGCTGACCACCATTCGAGTCCCAGCTACCTGGTAGCTTGCTTTCTCACTTAATCTCTCTCTCTCTGTATGCGTGTCTCTCTCTGGTCAAATTAAAATAAAATAAATAAGTAAGTAATTTAACAACAGCAAAAAAAGAAACACTCATTTTTTTTTTCCCCCCCAGAGAGACAGATGAGAAGAGAGCGCCAGTAGGACGGAGAAAATATTCCCCAGTGGCACATGGTCACACCACAATCCTTTCTCCTCCATTTTTCCACATCAGTGGATTTGGGGCATGCATACACACACACGTGTCCAGTGTGTTTTTCAAGCCGCTGGAGCCAGAATTCAGACTGTAGTCAGCCATATGGGATCTGGTTCTTTTAAGCGCTAGGCCACATGGCCAGTCCTAGAAATTCTTTTTTTTTAAAGTTTGCCATAGGTCACAGATACTTGCCAGAGAGTGGGAAGGTGAGAAATCGTCCCCAGAGTGGGGATGGCCATGCCACAATCCCTTCTCTGTTCTCCTATTGGGATTTTGGGCACGCGCGCACACATGCCTGATGTGTTTTCAAAGCCACAGGGTCCAGGACTCAAACCACACAGTTGACTGTGTGGGATCTAACCACCTTAACCTCCATACCACCTGGCTGGTCCCCTAGAAATACTCTTCTTTAAAAAGATTATTTAATCTTACTTATTATTATTTTAAAATTTGTTATAGGGCACAAATGCTCACCAGAGACAGAGAGAGAGAGAGAGAGAAAGTGATAAAGCGAGTTGCTCAGTCTGGGATTCAAACTGTAGTTGCTCATGGGAGTACAGTACCACACCATGTGCTGGCTCCCTAGAAATACTCTTAATAAAGAGGGCAGGAAGGCTCTTAACAGAGTCTATCGTGGTTGATATAAGATTAGCCTACAAAATCATTTTAACACTGTAAAAGCCAACTAAGGGGGGACCAGCAGTAGGCGTGATGGCTATGTCGCTGGACTCCCACGTAGTCGACCGTGGTTGGAGTCCCGGACCCGGTGGCTTAAAAATCACACTGGGCACGTGTGCGTGCATGCCCAAGATCCCGAGAGGAGAATGGAGAAGGGACTGTGGCGTGGCCATCCCCCCCGGGGGTGATTTCTCACTTTCTGTCTCTCTGTCTCTTCTGGTGAGCTCACGTGCTCTATAGCAAAAACCTCTCCAAAAAAATAAAATGAAATAAAAGCCAATTAAAACATAATTTGAAACTTTCCCCCCTATTCTCAAGTGCAACAAAAGCAATAAAGTATTTAACAAATTAACCTAAGGGTGCATAAAGCCTTGATGAAAAAAAAAATACCATTACAAAGGAAATAAATGATAATCTGAAAAAATGAGACCATCTATATATACTGAATATCATTCACATATCAGTTCTCCCTAAATTAAATAATAAATATAAAGCAATCTCAAAAATCAAAATGGATTTTTTCAGACACTGGATAAACCTATTCTAAAAGTTGTATGGGGGGCCAGCAGGTGGCGTGTTGTTTAGGATGTTGTACTCCCACGTGGCAGACCACGATATGAGTCCTGGATCAGACAGTTTGCTTTCTCACTTTCTCTCTCTTTGTCTCTCTGGTGAGTACACATAATCTATAGCAAATTAAAAATAATAATAAGTAAAATTAAATATTTTTTAAAGAAACTGGATCGGGTTTTAAAATTTATTTATTTAATTTTTTATTTATTCATCCATTTATTTTAATTTGACCAGAGAAAGATACAGAGACAGACAGAGAAAGTGAGGAAGCAAGCCACCAGATCTGGGATTCGAACCATGGTCAACCATGTGGGAGTGTCCAGCACTTTAACCACCACACCACCTGCTGGTCCCCATAAACTGGATCTATTTTTTTAAAAAGTTGTATGGAGGAGTAAAGGTGTACAAATAGCTAAGTCAACATTAAAAAGCAAAATGGAGAGACCAGCAGGTGGCATGGTGGTTAAGGCACTGGATACTCCCACATGGCTGGCCATGGTTTGAGTCTTGGACCTGGTGGCTTGCTTTCTCACTTTCCCTCCCTCTGGCAAAATAAATAAATACATAAATACAAAAAATTAAATAATTCTTAAAAAAAAAAAGACAAAATGGGGGGCCAGCAGGTGGTATGGTGGCTAAGGCAGCTGGACCCCACATGGCTGACTGTGTAGTTTGAATCCTGAACCTGACAACTTAAAAATAATGCTGGGTACTTGTGTGTGCATGCCCAAAATTCAAGAGGAGAATGGAGAAGGGATTGTGGTATGGCCATCCCCGGGGGGAGGGAGTGTGGTGTGTGATTTCTTACTTTCCTCTCTCTCCCCCTGTTTCTCTCTAGTAAATGCATGTCCCCTATAACAAATTTAAAAATAAACAAATGCTAATAGAACAGCGTGCCTGTGTGTGCCTGTAGTCCCAGCCGGGAGGCTTGTGACATGGTGAGATCCTGTCTTAAGTAACTCAAGACCCTGTAGGTGTTGGTGCAAGAACAGATAAATCCACCACAGGAAGAGATCAGAGCGCTCACAGGCAGACCGGGCGTGTGTGGGGACATAACAGAGATGTGGCCCCACCGTGCAGTGGGAAAGGTGGACTGTTGTGTAGGTGGCATTGAGCAACCTGATTCGTAGTATGAAGAGAAAAATGGATCCTTGTAACACCAGGTACAAGGAGGGGTTCCAGATGGAGTACAGATATAAATGCGAAGGGCCGAACTATGGAGTTGACAAACGGGAACAGAAAAGGACACTGTGACATGTCCATGAATTCTTCAACATTCCCATTAAAAGATGTGTCTCTGGGCCAGCAAGTGGTGTAGTCATTAAGGGACTCTCACTGGGTTGACCATGGTTCGAGTCCTGGACCCGGCAGCTTAAATCTCACTCTGGGTGCATGTGCGTGTGTGCCCCAAATCCCGAGCAGAGACTAGAGGAGAAGGGATTGCAGTGTGTCCATCTCCCCTTGGGGGTGATTTCTCACCTTCTGTCTCTCCATCTCTCTCTATCTCTCCAGCGAGTGCACATGCCCTACGGCAAAAATCTCTACCACCACCACCCCCCCTCCAAAAAAAAGAAAAAAAAAAGATGTGGCTTGAGCCAGCCCCACAGCTAGATCCTACAAGGCTGATGGTGTTTTCAATCCAGTCTGGCAGCTTGAAAAACATGTCAGGCACGTGTGCATGCGTGCTCCAAATCCCGACAGGATGGAGAAACAGAGGAAGAAGGAATTGTGGCCTGACCACACCCTGTTGGAGGGTGCTTTTTCCCTCGCCCTCTCTCTGTCTCTGGCAAGTGCACTTGTTCTCTGGCAAGTTAAAAACAAAACAAGCCCTCTGGACTTCCTTCACTTCTAGCCTCATTCTTCATTCCCCTTTAAAGCAAAATTTCTCGCAAGAGATGTTTCCAATTCTCTTATGTGCCTTTCCCAATTGAACGAAACATCTCAGGGTCCGCTGCTCCGAAGGGCTCTTGTCACGATCCCATGGTGCTGGGTCTAGGTCACACCTCCTCCCCATCTCCCTCGACCTATCAGCTGCTGCTGCGCCGGGTGACTGCTCCCTGTCCCTAGAATGCTTTCTTCCCTTTGCTCCTGAGACTCCACCACGTTCTCTGGTCTCCCTCCGGTCCCGTGCTGGCTCCTCATCGCCCCCACCTGTCCATCGCGGCCAGCCCAGGCCTGCACCCTTGGTCTCTTTCCACCCACACTCTCCCTTGGAGACCGTCCGTCGTCTGATTTCCGCCCTGACTTCAGACTTCCGTGGCTGCAATGCTCGGATGCTCGTCCAGGCTGAGCTCCCAGTCTCTCCCCAGCCTGCCCCTCCTGCAAGTGACCCCATCTCAGGGGAAGGTGTCCCTATCCTTCCAGCCGCTCAGGCCAGGATCCCGGAGTCGGCCTTGCCATGCGTAGATTACTCCCCTCACGCGTCGTCCATGATCCAGCCTCAGACTCGGTCTGGCCTGCTGAGGTAGGCAGAATAACAGCACCCGGAGATGCCGGCTCCTAACCCTCAGACTGAGTGGGGTCTTTGCAGAAGTGATTGAGCTGAGGACCTTGAGATGCAGTGATGATCCTGGGCTACCTCCCACATACCATGGCAAGTGCTCTTCCAGAGGGAGCAGTGGCAGAAGGGCGGATGCTGGCTTTGAAGACTGCGTGAGGAGGCCACAGGCTAGGAAGTGCTGGCCACCCCCGAAGCTGGAAGAGGCAAGGAATGGACCAGAGCCTCCAGAGAGAGTGCGGCCCTACCCACAGCTTGGTTTCTGGCCCAGCCTTGATTTCAGGCTTCTTACCTCTAGAACTGTGAGATGATATGTGTGTGTGTGTGTGTGTGTGTGTGTATATATATAAATTATATATATATGTATATGTGTGTGTGTGTGTATATATATATGTATGTATATATATAAGAATTATTTTATTTTATTTAGTATCATCACTTTTTTTTTTGGAGAGGTTTTATTTTTTTGCTATAGGGCGCGTGCGCTCGCCAGACAGACAGAGAGAGACAGAGAGACAGAAAGTGAGAAATCACCCCCTGGGGGGATGGCCATGCCGCAATCCCTTCTCTTCCATTCTCCTCTTGGGATCTTGGGCACGCACGCACACGCGCCCGGCGTGAGTTTTAAGCCACCAGGTCCGGGACCGAACTGCGGTTGACTACATGGGAGTCCAGCGACATAGCCATTACGCTAACTGCTGGTCCCAGTATCATCACCTTTTAATTTGACTGAAGAGGGACAGAGAGAGAGTGAAAATGAGAAAAGCCAGGACTGGAACTCGAACTATGGTCAGCCATGTGGAATTGCAGTACTTTAACCACCATGCTACTTGCTGGCTCCCCCCCTTTTTTTTTTTTTGAGAGGTTTTTCGCTATAGGGCGCGTGCGCTCGCCAGCCAGACAGAGAGAGACAGAGAGACAGAAAGTGAGAAATCACCCCCCAGGGGGGATGGCCACGCCGCAATCCCTTCTCCTCCATTCTCCTCTTGGGATCTTGGGCACGCACGCACATGCGCCCGGCGTGAGTTGTAAGCCACCGGGTCCGAGACGCGAACCGCGGTCGACTACGTGGGAGTCCAGCGACATAGCCATTACGCTAACTGCTGGTTCCCCTGGCTCCCCCCTTTTAAAAAGATTATTTTATAAAAGGAAATTATTCATTAAATTAAATTAATTCATTGTTATTATTTTTCAATTTGACCAGAGAGAGTGTGAGAAAGCAACTCACCAGTCCAGGACTCAAACTGTGGTCAGCCATGTGGGAGCTGAGTGCCTTAACCACCATGCCACCTGCTGGCCCCACATTTCTACAGTTTTAAACCACCATGTTTCTGGTCATTTGTTAAAGCAGCCACATTCTGCCATTTATTTCTCCCTCTCCCTCCTCCTCTTCTCTTCCCCCTCCTTCTTCTGTTCCTCCTTCTCTTTCTCCTCCTCGTCCTTCTTTTTTCACATTCTCCTTTTCTTCTTTTTGGATTTGTGAGAGGGCACGTGTGTTTGCCAGAGAGAGAGAGCGGAACAGAGAGAGAGGGAGGGAATATTCCCTGGTGGGTATGTCACACTGAAACCCTTTCTCCTCCATTTCTCTCTCCGTTTGAGAGTTTGTGCATGTATGGCATGTTTTTCAAGCCACTGGGTCCAGGATTCAAATCATGCGGTTGACCAGGTGGGATCCAGCGGCTTTACCCACCATGCCATTGGCTGCCCCCTACTCTTTGTATTTATTTATTTTTTTTGGTTAGGTTTTTGCCATTCGGCTCGTTCACTCACTGGAGAGAGACAGAGAGAAGGAGAGTGAGAAATCACCCCTTAGTGGGGATGGCCATACTGCAATCTCTTCTCCATTCTCCTCCCAGGATCTTGGGCACGCATGTACATGTGCCCAGTGTTGAGTTTCGAACCACCGGGTTTAGGATTCCAACTACAGTCGGCCATGTGGAGGTCCAGCGACATAACCGTGATGCCATCTGCTGGCTTCACCTATTTTTTTTTTTTTTTTTAAAGCGTATTTCTTCCATAAAAGAGGGAGAGACGCACCCCCAATGTGATCCAGCCCTAGTGTCAGCCTGCCCTGAATCGTGGACACGTGTCTGGAAAACTCAAGGAGGACTCTGGACAGAAGCCTGCAACCCTCCGCATGTGGGTCGGCCTCAGGCGCTGAGGGACTGCCGTGCCTCAGTCAGGCTCCCACACTCTCATTCCCTTCTCAGCCCCCATCCAGGTCCTGTCCTTCCACCTGCACCGACGCAGCAGCCTCCTCGCTGGCCTTGCTGCTTCTCTCTCCCTCCGAGTCACAGAGATCTTTCTAGAACAGAAATTAGATCATGCTTAACCCCTCCAGTGGCTTTCCCCCACCCCCAGAATTAAACCCAAACTCCTTACTGTATCGGACATGGTCCCTCCCTCTGAGGGCTGCCGTGGTCCTCAGAGTGCATGCTGTTAGCCTGGTGCCTGCAGGAGCTCGGCTCTGGCTCCGAGGCCGGGAGCTCCCTCCTACCTGCTCAGTGGGGACCGTGGAGAGGGTGGGGCTGCTGCTCTGGGTGGACATGCCCAAGTTCCAATCCCTCCAGCCTTGTGATCTCCTTGAGATCTCCAACCAGAGAGTGCACTTCTTTGGGGGTGATAACAGTCGCTCTGAGACAAGCACCATGAGTGGCACACAGCGGGTGAATAGTCACAGGGATCCCCGGGGATTTACGACAGCAAGGAGCACAGCTAGTGTTTGTTTTATGCTGAAACGTGGCAGGCGTGGTTCTCAGCATGTTACCCACAGCATCCCACATGAACCTTGGAACTGGGACTCCCATTCTAAAAATGAGGAAACAGAAGGACCGAAAGGTTCTGGGGCTTAGAGCCCTGGAGGGAATGCAGGGGATCTGCCCACAGCCCACGGCCTTGGCCCAGCTCTACAGCCTCTGCCACAACCTCCACGCCACCCACCCACCCCACCCCATCCCAGGGTTTGTGAAACACCCCTTTAACTACATGTTACGTCTTTCTATGTCTCTGAACACTAGCCAAGGTTATCAGGTCTTTGGGATAATTAGAAAGGGGCTTGTTAGAAGCCGATGCTGGGGACCAACAAGTGGCATGATGGTTAGGGTGCTAGATTCTTTTTTTTTTTAGAGGTTTTTGCTATAGGACGCATGCGCTCGCCAGACAGACAGAGAGAGACAGAGAGAGAGAAAGCAAGAAATCACCCCCCGGGGGGATGGCCACGCCGCAATCCCTTCTCCTCCATTCTCCTCTCGGGATTTTGGGCACGCACGCACACACGCCCGGCGTGAGTTTAAGCCACCAGGTCTGGGACTCCAACCGTGGTCGACTACGTGGGAGTCCAGCGACATAGCCATTACACCAATTGTTGGTCCCAAGGTGCTTGATTCTCATGGCCAACCACGGTTTGTGTCCTGGACCTGACAGCTTGAAAATCACACTGGGATGGGGCCGGCAGGTGGCGTGGTGGTTGAAGGTGCTGGACTCCCATATGGCCGACCGTGGTTTGAGTCCTGGGCCTGGCTTCCTCTCTCTCTCTCATAAAATTTAAAAACAAATAAATTAATTAAAGAAAAATCACACTAAGCATGTGTGCATGTGTTTTCAAAATCCCAAGAAGAAGATGGAGAAGGACTTGCTCTGGTGAGCACACATGCCTTATGGCAATAAAAAAGCAACCAAACAAACAAAAAAATTCTAGGATTTTAGGATTCACTTTATTTTTTTTCCTATCTTGCCAGAGGACATGTGTGCTTCCTGAGAAGAGACACAGAGAAAGGGAGAGGTGATAGAAAGTGAGAAACACCCTCCATGGGGCGTGGTCACACAGTGCCCTCTCCTCTGTCTCTCCCTTCTCTTGGGATTTTGAGCAGGCACACATGCACACGTGCCTGGCATGTTTCTCAAGCCTCCAGATGCAGGACTCCAACCACATGGTTGTCCATGTGGGATCCAGCCACCTTAACCACCAGGCCACAGGTTGGTCCTGGGATTCACCTGAAGACACTGAGTCCACAAGACTGGAGAGTGGCAGAGTACGCAGAGATGACTTTTTTTTTTTTTTTCCCTTTTTAAAAAAAGTATTTATCTCTTCCACGAGCAAGAGAGATGGAGAGATAAAGAGATAAAAAGAGACAAAAATAGGCAGACAGCACCTCCAACAGGGTCTTGACGCTGTGATCCACCTCCAGCTTCACCCAGCCCCAGATCAGGGGCATATGTGTCTGGCATACTCAGAGAGGTCGTTGGATTCGAACTTGGCACTTTCCAGGTGGGTCAGCCTCGGTGAGCACTGCATTTACCCTGCACTGCTGTCTGGCTCTCTGTGGGATGACATTTTTCACTGAGGGCCTAAGGGAATGGATTCTCATACAGGAAGTCATCAACTCCCCTCCCAGGTGTTAGCTTCTGAGTCAGACCTGGGTTCAAATCCCAGCTCTCCTCCATCATCTCTCTCAGAGAAAGCCGCCTCGTCTGATTCCTGAGGTACCACTCGGATTCCTGCTTCACAGAGGTGGTCTGTGGGACTCAGGAATGTGACACTCGCACAGGCACCAGCACACTGGAAGAGCTGTCTATGGGACTCCATTTGTTGTTGTCAATATTACTACCCTGGTATTGGGTAACCCCACCAGCCTCCTCTCTGCTCCCCAAAATCTCTACCTGGGCAAGAAACTTTTAACTTTTTTTTTAGTGATTAAATTAAAATTAATTTTTTTTTGAGAGGTTTTCGCTATAGGGTGCGTGCGCTCACCAGACAGAGAGAGACGTAGAGACAGAAAGCGAGAAATCACCCCCCGGGGGGATGGTCACGCCGCAATCCCTTCTCCTCCATTCTCCTCTCAGGATCTTGGGCACGCATGCACACACGCCCGGTTTGAGTTCTAAGCCACCGGGTCCGGGACGCGAACCGCGGTCGACTATGTGGGAGTCCAGCGACATAGCCATTACTCTAACTGCTGGTTCCCAAAATTAAAATTTTTTTTAATCACTAAAAAAAAAGAGAGAGAGAGAAGTGTTCTTGGAGGACCTCAGCATGCCCCAGTCCCCCTCCATAGCCCTCTACCTCTGCAGGATCCCAGGAGGCTGAGTCTGAATCTCCAGTGTGTTTTCAGGCTAACCCGTGGATCTGAACCTGTGGTCACTATTTGGTTTCCAGCCTTGCTGAGCTCTGGTATTACTGCTATGTCACTGAGATGGAGCGAGAGCCTTTTTAATTTTTTTTTAATAAGAATTATCATTTACTTAACTATTTATTTATTTATTTTAATTTGACAAGAGAGGGGTAGAGTGAGAGTGAGAGAGAGAAGTGAGAAAGCAAGCCACCATATCCAGGACTCAAAACGCTATCAGCCATGTGAGAGTCCAGCGCCCTTAACTACCACGCCACCTGCCGGCCCTGAGCCTTTCTAATTTTTAAAATTATTATTATTTTATTTGCTCTAGGGCACATGCACTTGCCATAGAGAAACAGAGAGAGAAGGAAGGTGAGAAGTCGCCCCCAGGGGCAATGGCCATGCCACCAGTTCCTTCTCCTCCATTCGCCTCTCAGGATTTGGGGCACTCACGCACATGTACCTGGTGTGATCTTCAAGCTACCAGGTCTGGGAATCAACTGAGCGGTCAGCCATGTGGGGTCCAGTGCCTTAACCACCATGCCGCTGGCTGGTCCCTGAGCAGGAGACATCTGAAGGCCATGTTTGCTCACCCCCAGGGCAGCTGGGGGGAGGCCATATGCTCTGACTATTAGTGGGGAAGAGCAGGGTGAGGTGGGGCTTAGCAATAGTGTCTCCCTCAGAGGCCTAAACTGGGCCCCATGGGGTGTGGGACAGCTTCCCAGTGACTCCAGGTTCACAGGAAACTTTTCTTTTTTAATAAAGAATTATTTAATTTTATTTATTCATTTACTTATTTTAAGTTGACCAGAGAGAGAGAGAGAGAGAGAGAGAGAGAGAGAGAGAGAGAGGGAAAGTGAGAAAACAAGTCACCAGGTACAGGACTCAAACTGTGGTCGGCCATATGGGAGTGTTCAGTGCCTTAACCACCATGCCACCTGCTGGTCTCCCCTCCGCCCTTTGCTTTTAAAGAGAGATTTTTCCTATAGGGTGCATGCAGAAAGACAGAAGTGAGAAAACACCCCCCAGGGTGGATGGCCACACCATAATCCCTTCTCCTCCATTCTCCTCTTGGGAATGCATGCACATGTGCCCCGCATGAATTTCAAGCCACCGGTTCCGGGACTTGAACCACCATCAACTACATAGGAGTCCAGCAGCGTAACCATTATGACATCTGCTGGTCCCACACAGGAGCCTTTGATGAGGCTGATGTGTGTGTGAGAGAGAGAGAGAGAAGAAAGGGAAGGAAGATTCTGGCGACTAGGTCCTAGGCAGGGTTGGAGGCTCAGGGTTGGGGTGGGGGACAGGCAAGTGTGTCCCCTGGCTGGCTCCAAGGTCCCCTTCTGTTGGACAAAGACTGGAGCCACAGTGCCCTCTGGTGGCTAAACCCTTGGGTTCCAGGTTAGGAGAGAGACCACAGGATCAGGATTTGTTGCCAAAATGTGAGTGACAGGCAGATCAGGCATCAGGGCCCCAAGAGGTCGTAACAGGGACCCTGCCTGGTATCTACATAGGCCAGGGAGTCAGGCCTCAGAAACATTCAGAAGTTTAAGTGTCCTCTCTTCCAGGAAGACCTCTCTGGCCCTCAGGCGGGGTGAAGAACCTGTGCCCTCCCACGGTCTCCTGTCTCCGGTCCTACTCCAGCCCTTTTGCCCATGCCTGTCCAACCCTGATCCCGCCACATGATCCTCCCTATCCTCGCCCCATCATCCTAGACTGTCATTGTCCATCGCTCCCCTGGACTTAGTGTAGGCAGAGTCTGGTGCCGTCAACATCACTGCTGTGGTCTGGCACACCCCCACAGGCAGAGGGCCCTAATACCCTAGAAGCGAATGAGAGTCCCTGCTAAGCTCTCCTTTCTCTCAAAGCCCTAACGGTGTAGCTCCAGACCCTGTAGAGGGGTGAGTTCCCCCTGCTTTCTGCTGTCCAGTGTCCATGTGTCTGAGGCTCAGCCTGGTGCCTGTCTTACTGTCTCTCCCAGTCAGCCGCGTGCCTCAGAGCCGGACAGCAGGGAGGGACATGGGGCATAATGACTAACTGATTCATTTAATTATTTAGCAAATAATTTTGAGCACCTACCTTTTTAAAAAAAATAATTATTTTATTTAACTGTATTTATTTATTTATTTTTAATTTGACCAGAGAGGGACAGAGTGTGAGAGAGAAAGAAAGTGAGAAAGCAAGCTGCCAGGTCCAGGAGTTGAACCGCTGTTGGTCATGTGGGAGTCCAGTGCCTTTAACTACCACACCACCTGCTGGCCCCAAGCACCTACTTTTTGTCATGCTGAGTTCTAGGCCCTGGAGAGAGAAAAGTGAATAGAACAGAAAATCCCTTCCCTCATAGAGCTGAGGTTCTAATGAGTGGAGACAGATAATTAACTAAGTAAACTGAACAATTATATACTATAACAGACTATGACAGTGGGGCCAGCAGATGGCTAATGGTTACATCACTGGACTCCCACATAGTCAACAGCGGTTTGAGTCTCGGACCCAGCACCTTAAAACTCATGCCAGGCATGTGTGTGTCGTGCCCAAGATCCTGAGAGGTGAATGGAGGAAAACGGATTGTGGTGTGGCCATCCCCCCTGGGGGGGGTGATTTTCTCACTTTCTGTCTCTCTGTCTCTCTCTGGTGAGTGCACGTGCCCTATAGCAAAAATCTTTTTGAAAAAAAAAGAAAGAAAAGTGTTTAAAGAGACAGTTACGAGGGCTACTATTTTAGCTGGTGTAGTCTCTGAGAAGGTGACATTTAATCAGAGACCTGGATGAAGTGAAGAATGGAGCCATGCAGGAAGGAGCGTTCTAGGCAAAGGCATGAATGAGAGCGGCACGTGCAAAGGCCCTGTGACTGGAGTGGAACAGGAAGGAGTCCCATGTGGCTGGAGCAAAGTTAGCAAAGGGAAGGCAGGAGGGAGGAGAGGCCGGGAATGTGATGGGAGTTGGAGAGCAATGGAGTAGGGCCTGGAGGACACTATGGGGACTTTGCATTTTATTCCAACTGTGAAAGAAGCCTTGGAGATTTTGAGCCAGCAACTAGAGCCTACTCTGACTACTGGGGAGACCACATTTGGGGGGCAGGGTGGAAGACCAATGATAGAGCTGCTGTCATAGCCAAGGCAGGGGACACTGACAAACGGGACGAGAGTGGAGTTGTGAAGGGGAGAAGAGTGGGAGGATCCTGGATCTAGTTTTTTTTTTTTTTTTTTTTTTTTTGAGAGGTTTTTGCTATAGGGCACATGTGCTCGCCAGACAGACAGAGAGACAGAAAACGAGAAATCACCCCCCAGGGGGGGATGGCCACGCCGCAATCCCTTCTCCTCCATTCTCCTCTCGGGATCTTGGGCACGCACGCACACGCGCCCGGCATGAGTTTTAAGCCACTGGGTCTGGGATGTGAACCACGGTTAACTACATGGGAGTCCAGCGACATAGCCATTACACTAACTGCTGGTTCCCTGGATCTAGTTTGTGAACATAGATACAACAGGAGTCGCTGATGGGCTCCATGTGTGTGAAAAGGAGAGTCAAGGATGATTGATTGCACCTAGAACAAAATCCATTTTCTTTATAATGGCCTACAAGCCTTTCCATGATCTGGGCTCTTGTTCTCCCCCCAGCCTGGTCTCCCCCCTTCACTCATGCTGCTCCAGTTACACCAACGTTCTTACTGACTTTTGAACATGCCAGCTCACTCCCACCCTAGGGCTTTGCACTGATGCCGCTGTACCTATATACGGTTTCCCTTAAAAAGCACAACTGACAGTTTCTTGGGTCTTAGCTCAAATGTCACCTCTTCAGAGAAGCCACTTCAAAATCAATCTATTTTCTTTAGAGCATTTATCACTCTCTGAAAGGTTCTTATGTTTATTTTCTGGTGATGATAAATTGATCTATTTCTCTTTCTCCACTAGAATGTCAGCTCCTTGAGAGTAGCCACGCCGTTTTGGTCATGGCTGTATTCCCCATGCCTTAAAGCGTGCCCTACACACAGTGGGACTTCAATAAGCCAACAAAAGCGCAGATGAACTCCCCTGCTTGTTCACAGACTGGCTTGCACAGAAGAGACGTCAGCTATACCTGCACAGACAAGGATACACGGTAGGCCCTGGGGTCCTCCACACACCTCGAAGCGGGGGACCACCAACTGCCTGGAAGACAGAGGGCCCAAGCTGGGAGTGGAGCACCCTCAGGGAGTAAGAAAGGATGGTCCAGGGGAAAGCCCAGCCCTGCCCTATATCCCCAGCAGCCAATGGGCGCGCGGCCCTCCTGACGCCCCCTGGGACGTGTAGTCTGGGCCCGGGCGCCCTCGGGCGCCGCCGAGCGCCCCTAGACTCCACGTCCCGTCGTGCGCCGGGAGGCGCGGGGATTGGCTGAGCCCCGCCCCCGGCCCGCCCCGCTCCGCTCGCGCCGCAGCCCCAAGAATGAATGAAATCGTAGCGCGCTGGGCGGCAGAGCGGGCGGCGCAGGCCGGGCTGGGCCCGCGCGCGGCGGCAGCGGCGCCCCGGGCCGGAGGCGGCCCAGCCGAGCGGGCCATGGCTACCGCCATTCAGAACCCGCTCAAGTCGTGAGTGTCCCCGCCGTCCCCGCCCCCCGGCCCGGACTTCCCCTTCCCAGGAGCCCTTCCCCCGCCCTCCCCGGGGCTGAGGAGGGGGTCGCCGCGCGCGGAGGGGAGTTGAATGCGGGCCTCCAGGGCGCCCCCCTCGCCGCTGGGGGCCCGCCACCCCCTGTCTCTCCCTGGGGTTGGGGGCGGGAGCCCCTCAAGTGTCGCGGGGGCGCCTCTTCTTTGTCGCTGTCAGTGAAGGAATGTGGCGCGGGCTGGGGGTGGCGGAGGCCGGTTCCCCACCCAGAGTGGGGGTAGGGGCTTCCCTCTCCTTCATCTCTCCTCCTTAGTGTCTCTGGGGGGCCTGCCCCGGCGGGGCTGGAAGCACCGACACCTGAGTCCGGACCTCTGTCTCCAGGGTTTCCAGCACCCTCTTTCCCTTCATCAAAGCACCTTTCTCCTCCCACCCCCGCTTTCTCCCGGGGGGACCCAGCCTGCACGGCCGCCGGGTGGGAGCTAATGTCGGGGGTCTCCTGTTGAATCCCTGCTGCCTCTCCCTTTTCCTGCCCGGGTCTCCAGGACCTAGGAGCCCCGACACTGGGGTCAGCTTGGGCCGTGGCATCCCTCTCTCTCCCCGCCCATGCACATCTAACGGGAGCATCTCCTGTCCCCATGAGGACCGGATGCCTGGGGAGGGGGCGCTGGGTGCACCCTCAGTCTTTGGGGATTCCTTCCCTTTCTCCGTGTCCCCGTCCCTCCTCTGAGCGTTAGCTTCTTTCTGGGCCCAGTGGCAGGGCACCGGACGCCTGGATCCGAGCCTAGCCCCTCCTCGGTCCTGCCCTCCCTCGCTCCCTTCACCTCTCCTTCCCCCTCTCCACCTCTTTCGCTCCTTCTTCGGGATCCTTAACTCCCGGGTCCCAGCGCTCCCCACCCCCTTTCCCAGGCGGTGACAGCGGACTCCGAGTGACAGGCGCTCGGCCGCTCCCGCCCTCCCTCCCCGGGAGCGAGCGCGGCACTCCCCTCCCCCTCCTCCCGGCCGGGTGGAGGAGGCGGAGGGCGACGCCGCACAAAGGGGCCTGGGCGACCTCCCCACCCTTCCCCCAGCCCCGTGTGCTCGCTGCCTTGACCTTGAGCATGGAGTGCGCGAGTGAGGGCTCGGGAGGGGGCAGAGAGGGAGGGCCCCCACCCCCCACCCCACACACCCACGACTAGGGTTGCGCCTGTTGGCTGGCCCGAAGGGCCAGTCGCTCGGGGTTTCTGGTGGTGGGGGGAGTTGGGGGCGGAAGGTGCGCGGGGACAGGGACTTAGAGGCAGGCGCCTGCACGCGCGGCTTTGCTGTGAGCAGAGGGCAGGCAAGGGGTCTATGTGGCCAGCGTGAGATCAGGTGTGTGAGGGTCTCACCCTTTCTGCTCCCTCTCTCCTTAAGTCGCAGGCACAGACAGATGTCTGTCCTGCTGAAACACCCTCAAACCAGCCGGCTGGGGGATCTCCAGGCATCCAGGCCCCCTCCTTCTCACCCTGGCCCAGACCCCTTGGAGGAGGGGGCAGAGGCCGCCTTTACACTCACAGTCTGAGGTGTCTGCAGCTGCAAGGGTGGGGACTCGCTCCTTTTTGCAAATCCACTGGGGAGTGGGAACCTGGACAGTGCAGCCGCAGGAGCTCTGACTGCTGGAGTGAGTCCAGCTGGAGCCATTAACACTCCCTTTCTGAGCCTCAGTTTTACCATCTGTGAACTGGAGATTTTAACAGTTCTTATTGCCTCACGGGAGCCTCCTGAGGCTCAGAGAGGTGACCTTTGCAAAGCACTTAGTACAGAGCTGACCCGGACTAACTATAGTGATTATTATTAGCAGTACCAATATTGATTTATTAATATTGATTTCTCCTGTGGGCCAGCTCCTACGTAGGACACTTGGGGTTGGGGATAGGAGGATTGTTGGGCAGGGGAGAGGACTAGGAGGTCAGGGATGTAGGAGACTGTGTGGGAGAGGGGTCTATGAAAGGGGCTGGGTTAAAGAAAGGAAGAGAGTGTGTTCAAGTCCCCTCTGGGGAAGTGATGGAGTGTCTGCCCTCAGGCTCTGCTCAATCAGATTGATGCCAGGTTTCTGGAGTGAGCTGGAATGTCTGAGGCTAGAGGTGTGGGGAGCAAGTGTAAGAGGGTGTGTTGGGGAACTGTGAGAGTGGGGCGAGGGGAGAGAGGAAGATGGCAAAGACACTCCAAGCTGTGCTCTGGGTCTGGGGGCAGGACCTAACCTTGGATGAGGTGTGGAATGGCCACTAGGGGCCTGTAGTGAGTGTGGGGGCTCCTCACTCCTTGTCACCACTGTGGGCCAAATGTGAATGAGACTCAACCTCTTCTGTTGGGGGAGGGCGGTCAAGGCCTTACCTAGCTTAGATGAGAGTCTGTGCCTGGGAGTCTAAGGCTTAAGGTGTGTGTGGATGCGTGTGTGTCAATGACCAAGAGTGTGGGAGGCCTTGAGGGTCTGTCTCACAGGGGAGGGGAAGGGAGATCCAAGTGACAAAAGAGGTGAAGGCTAGCTGGAGGGCCCCCTGGTGGACAAGGGTGATTGTGGCTGTGTTAATTTACGCAGCTACTCAAACCAGAGCTGACTGCCATTCTGGGGATCCCTCGGGGAGAATCAGCATGGGTGACAATGACTGTGGGTGTATAGAGACAGGGGGCACGTGTGTGACTCAGGGATCCATGAACTATGGGGATCCCTCTGGGGAGAGTCAGCGTGGGGGACAGTGGGAGAGAGAAAAAGGTAATGTGCCCCTGGACATGGACCTCTGGGTGTGTGACTCCTTCCCTCAGCCCCACCTCCAAACTGTTGCCAAGGCAGTGTTAGGTCACTTCCCTGTGCTTCAGGTTCCTCATCTGGAAAATGAGGAATGTGCCGCGCTGGTGGTGGGCGCTCAGCGTATTTATTTATTTATTGGAGAGGTTTTTGCTATAGGGCGCATGCGCTCGCCAGACAGACAGAGACAGAGAGACAGAAAGCGAGAAATCACCCCCCAGGGAGGATGGCCATGCTGCAATCCCTTCTCCTCCATTCTCCTCTCGGGATCTTGGGCATGCACGCACACACGCCTGGCGTGAGTTAAGCCACCGGGTCCGGGACTCGAACCACGGTCAACTACGTGGGAGTCCAGCGACATAGCCATTCCGCCAACTGCTGGTCCCTCAGTGTATTTATTAATTGAGCAAATACTTATTGAGCATTTACTACATGCAGGCATTATTCTTTCCTATAATTGTTAGCTATCGCTGTTTCACATCTTAGCAAATATCAGATCCTCTTTGTGGAATAAAGTAATTGATTGAACGCTAACACCAGTCAAACTAACTGGCACCTGTCAGGTACCTTTTAAACACCCAGGACCCCTAAAGGAGCAAGATCCCACGTGGCCGACCACAGTTTAAGTCCTGGACCTGGCAGCTTGAAAAACATGCGGCGTAAGTGTGGGTATGTCCCAAATCCCAACAGGATGCAGAAATGGAGGAAAAAGGGGTGGCATGACCATGCTCCACTGGGGGATGCTTTCGTTCCCTCTCTCTGTCTTTATGGGGAGTGCATGGCCAAACAAACAAACAAACAAACAAATCTCCAAAAGCCAAAAAGCACTTTACTATTATCTCTCATTGAATTCTTGCAACAACTAATGACATACCATCCTCATTTTACAGATGAGGAAACCGAGGCACAGAAAAGTTAAGGCATCTGCCCCAGGTTACATGGCTCGCAAGTGAACCCAGTAGGTGTGGACACAGCACTGCTGGGATCAGGCCTGCAGAAGGTTGAGCAGGTTGGGCCGGCCATGGGTGGCTGGGCAGAGAGACAGCCAGAGCAGGACAGCATAGGGTTTTCTAGAACTAGGAGGAACTGGGGTGGGGGGCGTCAGTGCGTGGGCATGTTGGGGGAAGACTGCAGGCACCTGTAAGGTGTCTCTAAGTCTCTGGGTATTGAAGTGTGTGCGCGGGTAGCTATGTGAGTTCGGGTGAAGATGTACGAGTGGGAATGTGCGGTGGCTGTGGGTATATGTGTGAATGTGAGTGTAAAGTGCCATGTGTGAGTGTGTGGAAGTCCAGGTGTGTATATATGGCTGTATGCACGTAAGACAGTATGTGTGGATGAGTGCGCGTGTGTGAGTGACTGCGTGCTCCCCGGGCCCGCCTCTGCACGCCGTCTTCCCGGCTGGGTTCGGTACCCCACGCCCCCGCCCCCAGGCCCGGGACTACCACTCCCAGCATGGCCCGGGCGGGCGGGCCCTCCCTGCCGCCATGATTGGCTGGGGCCCGTGTGCTCCCGCCCCCCGGGAATGAATGGATGGGCGGCCTCAGCGCCCGCCCGACCGCTGGGAGGACCGACCCGGCAGGGACCTGCTGGGGGCAGGACCCGGGGAGCAAGATGGCCACGGTCATCCCCGGCCCCCTGAGGTGGTGCCGGCCGGCGGGGGGCGAGGGTGGGAGCGCGGGCAGGACTGCGCGAGCGTGTGTGTGTGTGTGTGTGTGTGTGTGTGTGGCAGCTGGGGGTGGGGCCGAGGGGGTGCCTAGGGGGTGGCTGTCACCGTGTGCAGAGCCGCGCGGGAGTGTAGTGTGTATGACTACGGGTCTCTGGCAAGAATGGTGTCCGATGCGCTGCTCCTGGAGGGGTGGAGGCCGTGGGGACACTCCGGGTCCTTTTCAGGGAAGGGGCGTCATCGTCCCAGCTCCCCAGTCCCCGGGACTGAGAGAGGGTGAAATGGCCCGGGGATACTGAGGTCTTGGTAAACTCGAGTGAAGTCTACACCACCTTTGTCTTGGGATGTGGGGGGTGTGTGTCACTTGTGTTCTTTTTTTAAGTGTGTGTGGCTGTGAGTATGACTCCTTTTATTCCACACTAGATATCTTGGCTATGTGGGTCTTTGAGCACTTGTACATGCTTTCTGGAACTAGACATCATTTGTCTTGTGTTGTCTTTAGATACATAGGTATGTGCGTATTTATAAATATTTGTGTGAATATGAGTGGATGTCACTATTTCTGTGTTTTACATGTAGGTATCTGTGTTTGGGTAGGTGACATTTCAGACACTGGTTTCTGTGTTCTGTATCTTTGAGAATGTGTGGACTGTGTGAGTCTGATCTCTTTGCACTGAGTGGCTAGTGTGTGTGATTTGTTTGTGTTGTGTCTTTGGGTACACGTGTAAGTGCACAGGTGGGTAGTTTGTTTCTATAGTTCCTCCTTTTGACATTCGTGTATCTGTGTGCATCTCTGGATGCAGAGTGTGTGTATATGGTGTGATCTGTTTCCATGTTGTGTGTCTTTGTGTGGATGATTTGTTTATGTTGTGTGTCTTTGGATATGTGATGTGTATTTGTGTTTGGATATTTGTGTGATCTGTTTCTACAGTATGTAACTTGGGATATTTGTGTTTTTCAGTAAGCATTTGTGTGTGCGTGTGTGTTTTGTCTGTTTCCCCTTTGTGAGTGTTGGGATAGGTCTCTCTTTGTGTGTGAATCTGTATGACTGTGTGATTTGTGTTGTGTGTTTGGAAATGTGCATGTAGGGATGGGTTTCCGTGTGGTTTTGTCTGCTTCTACATTGAGTGCACCTACTCCTTTGCTTGAGGCCTGTTTGGGTCCCAGGTTGGGGGGTCCTAGGCTCTGTCCCCTCCCCCTACTCTGGGCCCAGGAGGGGGGAGGGCACGTTGGCGGGGCCAGCCCACCCTTCCCGGACCCTGGGCTGTGGGCGGCTGCGGGAGCGGTGCGGGCGCAGGTTCGTCCGCCCTTGCTGACAGCCACCCGCCCGCCCGCTCGCGCCCTCGTAGCCTAGGCGAGGACTTCTACCGCGAGGCCATCGAGCACTGCCGCAGCTACAACGCGCGCCTGTGCGCCGAGCGCAGCCTGCGCCTGCCCTTCCTCGACTCGCAGACCGGCGTGGCCCAGAACAACTGCTACATCTGGATGGAAAAGACCCACCGCGGGCCTGGTACCCGCCGGCAGGCCAGGGGCGGGGCGGGGCTGCGGCTTCACCACCACGTTCTTACCGCCTCTTTCCCACCAGGTTTGGCCCCGGGACAGATCTACACGTACCCCGCCCGCTGTTGGAGGAAGAAACGGAGACTCAACATCCTGGAAGACCCCAGACTCCGACCCTGCGAGTACAAGATCGGTGGGTGGCGCCCTGGCCCCCGCCTGCTGTGGCCCCTCAGTGCCCCAGGCCACACGCATAAGAGTGTCTGAGCATAGCCTTACCGCCCTTCCTCCAGCGTTTGCCTGAGTCTTGGGTATATTCCAGAGATTCCAAAGCTTTCTTTGAGTCACAGAGCTTCCAACCCCATTTCTCAGGTGGGCCTAGGTGCTCAGGTGTGATGGAAGCCATAGTGATACCAGTTAGATGTGTCTAGGTGCATTGAGGCTCTGAGTCGTCTTCCCTGCTAGCTGGGATGTATTTCTGGCTGCATTTCCTTCTGTGGGCACCTGAGGATGTCCGACTGTTTGTCCGTGGGTCTAGATGTGTCAGTCTTTCCATCCGCAGCTGAGTGTACCAGGGTGCCCCCGTCTCTTCCCAGGTGTTTCAAAGTGTACTGGAAGGTTGGTTTCTTGTGCGGGTCTGGTCTCTGACTATTCAGCTCTTTTCAAACATGGCTGGTCCATCAGGGCGTCTGGCTGTCTCTTCCTGTGTGTCCAGATGCTCGGGTGTCTGGGAGGATTTCTTCCATGAGTGTCTGGCATGTTAGGTGTATTTCTGCACGTGTGTACCAGTCCATCAGTGTATCTGGACTTACTGCGTCTTGCATGTATACAGGCATATGAGAATCACTGGTTGTTTCTGCTGCCTTGCTCAGAGGTATCTAGGGTCTGGATGTACCCAAGACCATGGTGTGCCCAATGGCTGTGTCTCTTCCTGTGTGTGTGTGACTGCCTCAGTGAGAATTGTCTGCATCCCACCTGAGCAGTTCTCCCTGGCTTTGTCTGTATGTCCCTGATGTGTGTGCAGGTGCATCGTAGGGTCTGGTTGTACCTTTCCCATGTGGGTCTAGGTCTGTCTGCTGGTCTTCTGAGTGTCTGTGGTTATGTCCAAGGGCTTGCCTCTATGTGTCCAGGTGCATCCAAGGGTCTGACTGTATCTCTTCTGAGTGTCTAGGTGTATCTGAGAGTCTGGTTGTGTGTCCGACTATCTCAAGTGATCTACCTGTTCCTCTCCTGGGCCTGTCCATGTTATCCTGTTTGAATGTCTTTATCAATCCATATTTGCCTGACAGTATCCAAGGCTCTGGCTGTGTCTCTCTGAGTAGGTTTGGCTGTGTCTGATGGTCTAATTCTCTTTTCCTGAGAGTTTCTGGGTGTATCCAAGGTCCAGGCTGTGTCTCTCGCATGTTTCTCAGTGGATCTAAGGATGTGGATGTGTCCTCCCCAGGTTCTGGACTTCTTCCCAGTGTGTGTGGTTGAATCTTTGCGTCTGTTGCTGGTTGAGTGTGGAGAGGCCTCTTCCCGTGCGAAGAGCATGGTCCCCCTACCTGTGCAGTTTGAAGGGTCCTCTAGGGACAGCTTCCCCACTTGACTTCCCATGGCCTTGTCCTCAGACTGTGAGGCACCCCTGAAGAAGGAGGGTGGCCTCCCGGAAGGGCCAGTCCTCGAGGCTCTACTGTGTGCTGAGACAGGGGAGAAGAAGATTGAGCTGAAGGAGGAGGAGACCATTATGGACTGTCAGGTAGGACCAGCCCCAAGGGACCTCAGTTGTAAGTCCTCCTCTCACCCCTGCAGCCTGCTCTGAACTGTCCCCACCCCAGCTCCCAGGAGACTTCAGTTATCCCAAGTCTCCACCCTCTCTGACCTCATCTTTTCAGAAGACCTCTTGACTTGCCCTCCTGTCCCCATCTCTAGTCCTACCCAGAGCCCGCTGAAGGCAGATCAGTGCCCCCGTCCCTGCCTTTCTTGATCCCTATCTCCTTTCTCATCGCCAGAAACAGCAGTTGCTGGAGTTTCCACATGATCTTGAGGTGGAGGACTTGGAGGATGACATTCCCAGGAGGAAGAACAGGGCCAAAGGAAAGGTATCACCCTAGAGCTTCTCCTCCCCACCCCAGTGTCAGATCCCACGTTGAGCTTGCACGGTGGTCAGACCCTGCCACAGGATTGACCTCATTTTAAACCCCTAGAGCTGGGGCCAGCAGGTGGCGAGGTGGTTAAAGTGTTAGACTCCCACATGGCTGACCGTGGTTCAAGTCCCAGGCTTGCCTTCTCATTCTCTCTCTGTCTCTCTCTGGTCAAATTGAATAATAGTAAATAAATAAAATAATTAAAAAAAAAAAAAAACCTAGAGCCACCTGAAGGGGTAGTTGATTTTATACCCATTTTATAGATGAAGAACTGAGGTACCTCGACATTAGGCCATTTGTGAAATCAAGTGTACAGGGGGCTAGGGTTCTCTCTCTCTCTTTAATTATTTTTACTTAACTTTATTTATTTATTTATTTATTTATTTATTTATTTATTTATTTATTTAATTTGACCAGAGAGGAAAGGAGAGAGGAAGAGGGAAAGTGAGAAAGCAAGCTGCCAGGTCCGGGACTCGAATTGCGGTCGGTCATGTGGGAGTCCAGCACCCTCAACCACCACACCACCTGCCGGCCCCAGATTCGGGTTCTCTTTATACTTGTTCTATAGATGAAGAAGCTGAACCTCAGCAAGGGCCAAGGCTCACAGCGAGGAAGTTCACAGGGCTACAATTTAGCTTTCTAGCCCAAACGATGAAAAGTCTTCATTTCCTTGATTTCCTGGCCCCTGACTCCTTATTCTCTCCCCAGGCATATGGCATCGGGGGTCTCCGGAAACGTCAGGACACCGCTTCCCTGGAGGACCGAGACAAGCCGTATGTCTGTGATAGTGAGTCCTTCTGAAGAGGGGGAAAGAGAGAGAGAGGGAGAGTGGGCCTAGAGACCACTCCCCGTGTGGCTCCCCACCCCTGTTATGGACCCCAGTGGGGGGGATGCTCTTGTCTCTGGCAGAATGGGGAGGTGTGATCCTGGAGGCCAGGGCGGAGGCATCGTGGGCCGGGAGGGGCTGACCAGCCCTCCCTGCTCGCTCTCCAGTCTGTGGGAAACGGTATAAGAACCGGCCCGGGCTCAGCTACCACTACACCCACACCCACCTGGCCGAGGAGGAGGGGGAGGAGAACGCCGAACGCCACGCCCTGCCCTTCCACCGGAAAAACAACCATAAACGTGAGCAGGCTGGCCAGGTGGGGGGGCGGTGAGGGGTGCTGGCAGTGGGGGCTGAGGAGCCTCCTGTTGGGGGGCACAGTAGACATTTCTGGAAAATCTCCAGCTCCGCGGTTCCCTCCCCCCACCGACCATGGGGATGCTGGCTCTGGGGTTGCCATGGCAACCAACCATCTCTCTCCCTCGCTCCCGGCCCGGGCGTAATATTTCTGGGTCTGATTTATTGTTTCAATTAGAGCTTGGGAAGGGGGGTGATAGATGGCTCCCCTCCCTTCCTGCCTCCTTTTCTCCCTTCTCTGCTAATCCTTGGCCAAGGGATAAGGTCTTTGGCCTGGGAGCCCTTGGTGTCCACCCATGCCAATCCCATGCCACCCTGACAGCTGAAGGGTGGGGGAGGGGCGGGAGGCTCAGCCAAGGGGGAGACTGTCTTCCCACCCATCTCTCGGAGGGAGAAGGTGGGTGTCCTATTCCAGGCCCACTGCATACCCAGGCGCCTCTGTGTTCCATGTTCTTCGGGGGTCTGTTTCCATACCAGATCTTGGCCAGTGGCATCTCCTGGGTTTTTGTCTGTCAGAGTGGCTGTCTGGTAGACGTGCATAGGGGAAGGGAGGGAGGGGCTCTTCCTAAAGCTGCATTCACCACGTTTTTACCTAGTAAAGAGGACATGTCTCAGAATTGAGGGTCCTGACAAGAATGATTTGCCCCTCTCCCCAACAACTTTCTTTTGCTACTGGCCACAGCTTGGAGAGGGTAGCGGCTCTCTCTCCCCACCCTGGAGCTGAGGCTGGGGGCAGGGTGGAGCCTTGCCTTTGGTGAGAGCCCCTTTCTGTCCCTCCCACCCCCAGAGTTTTACAAAGAATTGGCCTGGGTCCCCGAGGCACAAAGGAAACACACAGGTAGGGATGCCTCCCTCCACTCCTACCTGTGCAGCAGCCTTTGCCTGGGTGCCCTGCCTGCCCCATGCCAGCCCCTGCCTGCTGTCTTCCAGCCAAGAAGGCGCCTGACGGCACTGTCATCCCCAACGGCTACTGTGACTTCTGCCTGGGTGGCTCCAAGAAGACAGGGTGTCCCGAGGACCTCATCTCCTGTGCAGACTGTGGGCGATCAGGTGACACCCACATCAGAGCTTTCTGGGAGCTAGGGTGGAGCGGCCATCCGGGAGTCCAGAGCTGAAGGTTGGGAGACAGGGAGCAAGGGCTGTGGGGACCCAGAGCATCACAGTGGCCTGTGCATAAGTAGAGCCAGTGGAGTGATCCACGCCCAACCGGGAAACTGGGTGGGCCAGTGAGGCTTCGGGAATAATGGGAGTGGCTGTCCTGGCATGAGCCTATGGAGGCCTCGAGAGTAGTGAGAGGAGGTTGCCAAGGCATTGTGGGTAGTGGGCTGATAAGTGATGGTGGATTGCCACCTCCTGGGCACGTGGACAACAGGATGTGTCCGCCTGGCAGTGTAGCTAACAACGGGATTGCCCGTGGCAGGGCTGTGGGAAAAGACTGTGGCTGTCTTAGCACAGTAGGTAATGGATTGTGGTGGGCATGGTAATATAGGGGGGCAGGGTTGTCATGGCAACCTGGTATCATGCAACATGGCTTGTTACGGCACTGGGGTGGAGGCTGTGGGTGTGGGCACTGTGGGCAGTGCTACAGGTGCCCCACAAGGGGATGGGGCAGTGGCTGACTGACATGCTGGCGTCGCAGTGTTGTTAGGCAGTCTGGTTGCCGGGGCATCGGGTGGACCAGGCTTTAGCTGCAGGAGACCTGTGTGAGGACCTGGTTGTGGAAGTGGTTGCTATGGCATTGTGGCTGGGAGAATGTGGTCACCGCCTTACTGTGGTTAACGGAGGCGGCCGGCCACTCTGCTGTGGGTAATGGCATGTGGCCACCTCAGCACGGTGGTTAACACGATGTGGTTGCCACGGAGTTGTGGGTGGTAGAAGGTGGTTGCCACAGCACTGTGTGGGTAATGGAATGCGGTTGCCATGGTATTCTGGGGAGCAGAGTGTGGTTGCCGTGGCGGCTGGGTAGTGGGACCGCAGCTTACTGCATGGTAGTTGGGCGCCGTGGGCAGGTGTGGGGTCTGGCTGTGGACCCCGGTAGCTCACGCTGGCCCTGTAAGCCCCGGGTGGGGGCTGGGCCATTTCTTCCCCAGGGTCAGCACCCTTAATCGCATCCCTGCCCCTGGCCCCCAGGCCACCCCTCATGTTTACAGTTCACCGTGAACATGACAGCGGCCGTGCGGACCTACCGCTGGCAGTGCATCGAGTGCAAATCCTGCAGCCTGTGCGGCACCTCAGAGAACGACGTGAGTGCCTGCCCCCGCCCGCCCGCCCTCCTCCCCACCTGGCGCCTTGCCCTGGAGCCTTCTCTGTGGAATACTCGTAACATGCAGTATTATCATTGTTAGTGTCCATTAACTGAGCCCGGCACTTTACACTCTTCACTCTCTGACTCCTCCCACCACCCTCTGAGGTAGGTGCTCTCGTTCCCACGTCAGAGAAGAAACTGATCTCAGAGTGGGAAAAAGGTCACTCAGCTAGGAAATGGTAGAGCTGGGATTCGAACTCCCATCCATTGCTCCAGAGCTGCTATCAGATCACCTTAGTATCCTTTAAAGTGTTCCACAGAGTCTTATGACACCCAGACGGTTGTTGGGGTGTTAGACCGGGCCTGGCAGCGTGCTGCTCAGATCCGTGGTGCGGGGACCTCCTCAGAGCCCTCTCTCTTGGAGAGGCCCACCTTCCCCAGCCCCTTTGGCCTAGCCCCTGCCCCGGCCCCCCACCCCGGTTTCTGGTGCCCGTGCCCCCAGGGTGCCAGCTGGGCGGGTCTCACCCCCCAGGACCAGCTGCTGTTTTGTGACGACTGCGATCGGGGTTACCACATGTACTGCCTGAGTCCCCCCATGGCGGAGCCCCCAGAAGGTGAGAGGAGAGGTGGGCGCGACGCGGGGGTGGGCAGGTTGGAGGTTGTCTTCCTGTGGGCCAAGACGGGATGGGAGGGGCTGGGGGCAGCCTTCCGGGACCTGGGCCTCACTCTCTCCTCTGGTCATCCCTGCAGGGAGCTGGAGTTGTCACCTCTGTCTGCGACACCTGAAAGAAAAGGCCTCTGCCTACATCACCCTCACCTAGGTCTGGCTCTGGCTCACCCCGACCTCGGGGGTGGTGCTCGCCTACCTGCCTCTCTGAGCTCGCCTCTCTCCATGCCCTTGATGCTCCACAGTGAGAGGGAGAGAGGGTGAAGCTGGAGAGGGGCTTGGGCCATCTGGTTCCCTCTGTGCAAGGAGAATGTTTGCCCTGCAGGTGGGGGGCCCAACAGGGCCCCTCTCCCTCCCTCCCTCCCCATCCCTTGGCAAATGGGCATCAGGGGCTTCTGCTCCCCTCAAAGCCATACCCCGCCTCTAGGCGGACACAGGGGGAGGTAGATGCCAGCCAAGGGCATGGACAGAGCCTTTTTCTAAAGAAAAAGCAAAAAGTTAAAAAAAAAAAAAAAAGAGAAGAAATTAATATATACAAAGAGTCCTATGAGGCCTGGCTGGGTGGAGGGGGCGCTGCTGAGAGCATCCGCTGGGCACCAGCAATGCTGGCTTCCTGCCTGGCGCCCCTGCCCCCCAGTTTCTGGAGCTGCAGTAGTCCCAGCTCCCACCCAAGGTGGACATCATCCCCCCTGTGCCCTGGGTGGGCGGGCCTGGTGTCCACCCCTCGCCCCAACCTATGGTGCCCACCGTGGATACTGCATGATGTGAACCATGGTTTTGAACTCTGCTCCTGTCCCTCCCTGACGGCCCCCGTCCTGCGCCCACGCCCACGCCCACGCCCGCCGGGTGGTCGGTGGGGCCAGGCGGGCCCTGCCCAGCGCCCGCTGGAATGAGAAGCACAGACTGCAATGGACTCGATCTTCCTCCTCCTCTGCCCCTCCTCCCGACCCGGCCAGGCCGGCAGCCCCCGACCTCCTCGCTGGCCATTTTTGGGGCAGCCAGGGGGTGTGGTTGTTTCTTGTGGTTGTGTGTGTTTGTTGTTTGGGTTTTAAAAAAAGGGAAATTGAGACTGCAAGTGGGGAAGGTGGCGCCTGTGGGGGATCACCCCCAATCCAGAAGCGCCCCCCCCTGTGAAGGAGTCTCCTTTATTGCCTGCCTCTGCTGTGAATTAACTTGTTCTGTGTATTAAACTGGGCCTGACCCCTCTGCCCACAACTGCCTCGCTCTCCAGCTTGGTTTGGGGCGTCACTGAGAAGGGGAGAAGCAACCCAGTCGGCCCTACCTCCATCTACCTCCTTCTCCCCTTGCACCCTGCCTCTCTCTGGCTTTGTCCCAGCTCCTCCCAGCCTTGCCGGAAAGGAGAAGGGGGATGGGGTGGAGGGGGCTCCCGCCCAGCCAGCTGTGGTTGCCCTGGCAACGGACTGCTGCAGCTGCAGCGGGAGGCTGCGAAGAGGGAGGAGGGAGCCAAAGACTGGGGGAAGGGATGGGTTGGGAAGACGGCCCCTCCCCGGGGGGCGGGGGGAGCGGGGTGAGTGGGGTGTCTGGAGGCACCATCCCTGGCCTGGATCTCACTGGGGCGCCTGGTGCTGGCGGTAGGGCAAAGAGCAGTGGGCCAGGGGCAAGAGGGAGAGGGCTGAGGAGGTGTCAGGACAGGACAGAGGCCGAGACTGGGGCAAGGGGGGTGGTGAGGGAGGGAGAACCAGGACACGGAGATCAGGCCGAGGAGGGCTGTGAGAGTCAGAGATTTATTGAGAACCAGAGAAGGCGAGGGAGAAGAAGGGAGAGAGATGGATGAGGAGAGGCTCTGGAATTACGGGGGTAGAGTCAGGAGAGAGGAGAACAAGAGAGAGGGAGATTTAGTGGGAGAGAGGAAGTAACAGTAATAAAAAATGGCAAACGCGCTGGAGAGCCAGAGGAAGGAGACGGAGATCTGGAGAGAAGCGGGAGAGATCCTGGATGAGGAGAGACAGAATAAGGAAACATAAATTAGAAAGCGAGGAAGGTGGGAGGTCCATCGGGGAGAAGTCAGCCCAGGACAGAAAACAGGAGAGGGACTCAGCATTTAGGGGAACAGAAATCTGCAGAGGGCTCTCGGAGTACGAGGGGGATTCGGAAAGACTGGGTGAGGACAGCGCCCAGGACTGCAGGGAGCAGAGACCGGGAGGGTCCCAGACAGGAAGTTGAAAACTGGGGCAAGATGAAGGACCAGCAGGGCAGGGTTCAGGCGCGACAGGGGGGCTGGCGTGAGTTGTGGGGTGTCGAAGTCGCTGGTGTGTCTCACAGGCGCCAGGAGAGGCTGTGAGAACAGTTCGTTCTGATCTTCCCTCCCCCTGCCCGAGTTGGAGGTGGGAAGGCTGCACGGGTTGAGGACTAGGCCTCTGGAGGGTGCAGAGGGCAGGTCTGGAGAACTCGAGCTTTCAGACATGGGATGGCTGGTCCTCCTCTGGATGTAACCCTCACGCCTTTTGGAAAAAGAATATTTTGGGGGGGAAGGTCTGAATCAGAGAAGCATCTGGTTTTAACTCAGAGATGGGAAAAGACAGGTCAACGGCTGCAGGCCAACCCCCTAAGACTGAGCGGCCCTCAGATCCACGTCTAGACTATCCACAAGAGGGAAACTTTTTTTTACATGGAATTTCTTGATTCAAAAACCAGTTTGACACTGGTTCCTAGCCAAACTGCAACGTTCTCCAGGGCAGATGCGGATCTGGGGCCTTGATCCCTCCCGTGAGGTCACATGCTGTGTCGCATCTTCCAGTAACTCCGTGCTGTTTCTCCCTGGCCTAGAAACAGGGGCTGCTTTCTCCCCAAAACACCCAGAAGGATTCTGGCAGAGGGAGTTCTACTCGCTCCGAAGACCAGAAGGGGAGTGGCCAGGGCGGGACATGCAAATGAGCCCGCGCTGGGGCGTGGCCTGGGGAGAGCCGTCCTGGAGGCAGGCACCCCGCACTTGTCAGTCTGCAGCAAAGCCCCCAGACCTACTAGACTGGAAACTCGGCCTTCTTTAGGTACAGTCGCTGAGATGGTCGCTGTTTCTAAAAGCAGCACAACTCCGCGGACAGGGTCCGTCTTGTAGGTCTCCAGCAATGACTTCGGATGCACAACCTCACTTTTTTTTATTAGGTTTTTGCCATAGGACACGGACTCATTAGAGAGGAGAAAGCGAGAAATCACCTCCCCAGGGGGATGGCCACACCGCAACACCTTCCTTATTCTCCTCTCGAGATTTTGGGCGAGCAGGGCTGCTCAGCTTGACAATCATGCCTTTGGGCCAAGGACTGGGACCCAACCTGTCTTAACCACCACACCACCTGCTGGTCCCTCTCACTGTCTTCACTGCTTTTTAAATTTAAGGATGTTTTACATGGAAAGAGTCGGTGTTTGGTTTCCAAGAAAGAGAAATTTGCAAGGTTGGGGCCTCCAGATTCTTGGGAGGTATTTCGTGTGTGTGCATGTATGTGTGCCTCAGAGGTTTGAGTTTTTTTTTTTTTTTTTTTGAGAGGGTTTTTGCTATAGGGCGCCTGCGCTCGCCAAACAGAGAGAGAGACAGAAAGCGAGAAATCACCCCCCTGGGGGATGGCCACACCACAATCCCTTCTCCTCCATTCTCCTCTTAGGATCTTGGGCACGCACGCACATGAGCCCGGTATGAGTTTTAAGCCACCAGGTCCGGGACTCGAACCGTGGTCGACTACATGGGAGTACAGTGACATAGCCATTACACCAACTGCTGGTCCCAGGTTTGAGTGTTTTGGACTTGGGGACAGGAGTAGGGGGCTGACTGGTGGACCACACCCTCTTGTCACTGACTCCAGGCAACTGCCCATCAAGTAAACACACAAGCCATTTCTATGAAACATTTATTTCCTTTGAAACCTCCAGAAACATGCCAGAAAATCTCAAGACAGGGATGGGAAAAAAAAAAAAAAAAAAAAAAAAAAAACCAAAAGGACAATAATAATAAAAAATCCAAATGAAAACAAATCAACGTCTGGAAAAAACAAAACAAAACCCTGCTGCTATCTTCAGCCATCAGATAGAACACCAACCTCAAATTAAATAGATTTGTTTCGCAGATATTCTTAAAAAATAACAAAAAACCAAAAATCATAATTTACACTTGTCAATGTACATGATTAGGTCCCCGAAATGATTAGAATGATCTGAAGATATGCAGAGACAACTGAAAAAAAAAAAAAAGGCTCCAGGTTAGGGTCTGAGGAAGCAAGTGGGGGACTGGAGAACGCCCCTGAAAAGGGGGTTCAGGAAGGAGTGACATCACAGTAGTTGGCCAGAGCTGAGAACCACTGCGGAGCGGGCTGGGCCTCGGCAGCCCCCACCTCGCCCGGTGGATGCGGGGGAGGACACGTGGACCTGGGGTTTTCTTCTCAAGACTGTGGGGCTGCCGGGGAGGGGGGCAGAGGCTAGTCATAGGGAGACAGGATGAGTACCCTCTTCTCTTGCCCCACCCAGCTCGCCTGGCACCTCCCAAGGGCCTGCATTTGGTGCAGTCCCCAGAGTTCCCTTCCCTGAGGTTCCCAGCCCCAAAGATAGGGCAGCGGGGTCTCTGGACAAGGGCTGGGCCGTCTGGAGCTGGCTCATTGCCCAGAGCCTGCTGCTCTGAGCCAAGCCTGTGCCTCCAACTTCTGCCTGTCTGGGGCCTGTCAAAAAGGGATGCCGCCTGCCTGCCCGCCCTGACCGGGGTCCGTCTGAGTCCTCCCACTGACCCTAGCCCACAGGGGCAAACCTCGGTCCTCAGCTTGAGGTTGGGGGAATCCAGACTGTGGCCATACGGACTTGTTCTGGCGCAACTCTACATGAAAAAATAAATATATATATATATATATTTTTTTTGTTTGTTTGTTTGTTTTTAAAGAAGGAAAAAAAGAAACTCTGTTTCCTGGGTGAACAGTGTAGTACCACACCGGCTTGGCTGCCTGGCAAGCTGCCCTTATTGCCTTGAGAGAACCAGCATTTTGTGGGGTTTGCACAGCGACGTGCTCCCCCGGGAGCACAGTGAGGTGTCTGGCAGTCACCACTGCTGCCGGGGATGGTGGGGGGGACTGTGAGATGGCTGGGAGACTCGCAAAGGAAATGAAAGCAGATGAGGGGATGAAGGCTGTGTTTCTCAGCCCTGTCCTGAGGGCTCCCTAGGCTCCTGCTGGAGCCCAGGACAGGCCGGTCAGAGCTAGGTCGTGCTGGGGAGAAAGAGGAGAGTCGGCTGTGTGGCGGCTCCGCCACCCGAGCCTGGCCAGGTCAGCAGCTGGATGGGCCTATGGATTCCAAGCCCAGGCACTGAGGCCTCAGGCAGGAGAGGAGCTGATAGAAAAAGATTGTAAAAACCGTCTCGATTGTACAAATAGTTTCTTTCTCAAAGAAGGTGACTTGATGCTGGGGTTTCCTCTCTCCATCCAGGGGTCCCCAAGAAAATAATTTAAATTCGGAGAAAGTGCTCCTGGCTGCTTCTTGGAAAGATGAGGTGGGAGGGGAAGATGTGCGTGCTTTTCCGTGCCAGCACTCTGGGAACCCAGGCGTCCTTATCAGATGTGCGGGAGTCCTCATGGCTCTGGGCTATGGGGGAAGAAAGGGCTGGCTTCGCCCAGTATTGTTCATGCAGGGGGCTTGGCCCCGTGAGCCCAAACTGTGTACATGGTGAAGAATCCTGGTTTGTGAACTCCTGGAGCTGTGGGGTTTGGTGACAGACTCCCACCTTTGTTCTTCCTACCACTTCTGATGGCGGGGGCCCAGGAAGAGGACGAATGGGAACACCGGCGCAGGCCCCAGGGCAGCATGGACTGGCCCAGCTCACAGGGAACACAGATGGGTAGCTCTGAGGGGGGCCTGGACCATGCCACCCTCTGGGGCTTGAAGACCATAAGCAGACCCCGGCTCCTAGCCCCAGGGAGGGCTCCCTTGGGTCCCACTGCTGTCCCAGGGGTTCCAAGTCCATGAGGAAGGCTGTGGGGGCAGCGGGTGCTAGCGCCTTGGCTGAATTATCCTGGTCACACTTGCAGGAGCCGAGCTCAGGGAGAAAGGAGAGCATGAGCCCACGGCCAGCCTGCATGGAAGGAGTGAGGGCAGAGGGCGCAGGGCGTGGAGTGGCCTCGTCACCTCAGAGTTCCTTCTTCTCTCTGCAGAAGATCTCGGCGAACTTGCGCAGCTGCTCACTTGCAGCCTGTGACTCCTCCTGTAGGCGCTGATTGTTCTGCCGTAGGCTGGCCACTTCCGACTGCAGCACCACCTTGTCCTGCTTCTCCTGTGCGGGGGCAGGAGGGCTGGCCATCAGGCGGGGTGGGCCTAGGTGTTACCCAAAAGTCGGGGGCTCCCGGGGGGCCGTGGGCAGAGCTGATTGCTAGAGTCAGGTTGCTTCTCAGCAGCCAGTGTCCTTGGGTGAATTGCTTAATCGCTCTACACCGCCCCCTTCTCTCAATTCTAAAAGGGTCGAGGTTTCCCTGAAGTTACACACGCAAACCTTTTAAAGAACATAGCCTGGGACCAGCAGTTAGTGTAATGGCTATGTCACTGGACTCCCATGTAGTCGACTGCGGTTCGCATCCCGGACCTGGTGGCTTAAAACTCACGCCGGGCGTGTGTGCGTGCGTGCCCAAGATCCCGAGAGGAGAATGGAGGAGAAGGGATTGAGGCATGGCCATCCCCCCTGGGGGATGATTTCTCGCTTTCTGTCTCTCTCTCTCTGTCTGGCGAGTGCACGCGTCCTATAGCGAAAAACCTCTCAAAAAAAAAAAAAAAAAAAAAAAAAAAAAAAGAACATAGCCTGACCTGAAGTATTCCTCAAAAAAATCACTATTATGGGAACCAGCAGTTAGCGTAATGGCTATGTCGCTGGACTCCCACGTAGTCGACCGCAGTTCGCGTCCTGGACCCGGTGACTTAAAACTCACGCTGGGCACGTGTGCGTGCGAGCCCAAGATCCTGAGAGGAGAATGGAGGAGAAGGGATTGCGGCGTGACCATCCCCCCTGGGGGGTGATTTCTCGCTTTCTGTCTCTATGTCTCTCTCTGTCTGGCGAGCGCACACGCCCTATAGCAAAAAAAACCTCTCCAAATAAAAAGAAAAAGAAAAAAAATCACTATTATTATTTTAAAAAATTAAAACAAAATTGGGACTGGCAGGTGGTATGGTGGTTAAGGGTGCTGGACTCCCACAAGGCCAACCATGGTTCAACTCCTGGATCTGGCGGCTTGCTTTCTCACCCCCCCACCTATCTGTCTCTCTGGTCAAATTAAAATAAATAAGTAAATAAAGTTAAATAATTCTTAAAAAATTTAAAATAAAAATTTGCTATAGGGTACAGACACTTTCTAGAAAAGAACACAGAGAGAGAGAGAGGATGTGTGAGAAAGCACCCCCCAGGGGGGATGGCCACACTACAATCCCTTCTCTTTCATTCTACTCTTGGGATTTAAGGCACCTGTACACCACACACACATATAAAGTGTTTCTTTTTTCTTTTCTTAAAATAATTATTTAATTTTAATTTATTCATTCATTTATTTTAATTTGACCAGAGAGAGAGAGAGAGGAAGAGAGAGAGAGAGAGAGAGAGAGAGAAAGAGAAAGCCACCAGGTCCAGGACTTGAACTGTGGTTGGCCATGTAGGAGTGTCCAGTGCATTAACCACAATGCCACCTGTTGGTCCTGTACCTAAAGTGTTTCTGAAGCTGCTGGGTCTGGACTTGAATCGCGTAGTTGGCCATGTGGGATCAGCCACCATAACCTCCACGTCATAGGCTGACTCACATCACTGTTATTATTAATAACTCACCCCACCCTCACAACCACTCAAGCACATGGTCACTGTTATGCTCATATTCCTGGAAAAGGAAATGAAACCTCACATGGCAAGAGGCGAACTGAAATGTGGACATGAATTTGCCTGACTCCTGCAAGACATCTTTACCAGATGATGTACTGTCCTAGGCCAATGACTTACTCAAGGTCACCTAGCACTAAGCAGGGAGGTGGAGATTTGAACTTGTGCCCCCTCAGAATCCTATGCTTGAGGATTTACTTATACATTATGCTTTGCCACACTGTTTTGCTTTTTACTCCAAAGTACATAAACAAGTACAAGTCTCTTCTGCTCTTATTTTCCTTATTCTCCTTTGGAGAAAAGTACAATTCAGAGGGTTGCCTCCTAGATATCTATCTAAGCCATGGTTGTTAAAAATTTTTTGAAAAAGTTCAGGGAGCTGGCAGGTGGCGTGGTGGTTAAGGGTGCTGGACTCCCACATGGCTGACTGTGGTTCAAGTCCCAGACCTGGCAGCTTGCTTTCTCACTTTCTCTCTCTCTCTCTCTCTCTGGTCAAATTAAAATAAATATATAGGGAACCAGCAGTTAGCGTAATGGCTATGTCACTGGACTCCCACGTAGTCAACCGCGGTTCGCGTCCCGGACCCGGTGGCGTAAAACTCATGCCAAGCGCGTGTGCGTGCGTGCCCAAGATCCTGAGAGGAGAATGGAGGAGAAGGGATTGCGGCGTGACCATCCCCCCTGGGGGGTGATTTCTCACTTTCTGTCTCTATGTCTCTCTCTGTCTGTCTGGCGAGCGCATGTGCCCTATAGTAAAAACCTCTCCAAAAATAAAATAAAATAAATATATAAATAAAAGTGAAATAAAAATTCTTAAAAAAATTTTTTGGAGTTATTCTAGAAGGTGCCACAGCTTGCTTCCCCTCCCCCCCTTTTTTTGTTTAATTATTGGACTTGTTTTGTATGTTAGTAAATATGAGGGATCATTTTAGCTCACGAAAAATGCAGGTTATGAAAAACTTGCATGGATTTTAAATTATTTCCTGCACCAAAATAAACTCATAATTTAATTCCATTTAACAACCTGTCTGAAATCCCCTTGAATATAGATCTGCTATTTTATTAACAGGCCGAGGTCGCCTATCTCCCGTATTTTACTGCCAAACATGCAGCACTGAGCACCCTTGCCCAGGGATCTCTTTGCATCTACACTGGAAATTCTCAAAGACAAATTCTCACAGGTGAAATCGCCAGGTCAACAAGGTACATAACTACTTTTTTTTGGTTAAAGTTGCCATAGGGCATATGTGCTTGCCTGAGAGAGAGAGAGAGATGGAGAGGGATAAAGCACCCCAATGGGTACAGTCCCTTTCTGTTTTTCTATCCTTTCTGTTTTTCATACACTGCACCTGGCATGTCTCATTTGAATTGCAGTCAGTCATGTAGGATCTGGCTCCCTTAATCACTATGCCACAGGACTGGCCCATAATTACATTAAAAAGTCCTTCCTCCCTCCCTCACTCCCTCCCTTCCTTCCTGCCTTTCATTTGACTAGAGAGGGACAGAATGAGAGAGAGGGAGAGGGAAAGTGAGAAAGCAAGCCACCAGGTCAGAGACACGAACTGGGGTCAGCTGTATGGAAGTTCAGTGCCTCCAACCACCATGCCACCTGCTGGACCCCCATAATTACATTTTTAAATATAATTATTTTATTTATTATTCTTCTTCAATTTGACCAGAGAGAGACAGAGAGGGAGAGTGAGAAGGCAAGCTGCTAGGTCTGGGACTTGAACCATGGTTGGCCATGTGGGAGTCCAGATCCATAACCATCATGCTACTTGCTGGCTCCACAAAATTGTATTTAAAAAAAAAATATTTATTTAATTTTATTTATATTATTTTTAAAATTTGTTAGAGGGCATGTGAGCTCACCAGAGAGAAAAGGAGAGAGAGAGAGAGAGAGAGAAAGAGAGAGAGAGAGAGAGAGAGAGAGAAAGCAAGCTGCCAGGTTTGGGACTTGAACTGCGGTTGGCTATTTGGGAGCCCAACACCTCAACCACCATACCACCCGCTGGCCACCAAAATTACACTTTTGATTAATACTGTCCAACCACCCTCCAGAAAGTTGGACCAGTTTATTCTCCCTCCAAGAATGTGTGAGTTGCTCTGTGTGCTTGCTAGCCTTTGGTACTGTCACTTTTTACCTTTATCATGACTATATTTGGAATAGAAAGAATGGCGGTGGGGAGAGGTGCCTCAGCTGAGTGGTCGCCCCTGGTTGAGCATCCCGGAAGTGGACGGGGAGGGTCAGGCCCCACGAGGCCTTACCTTCTGTAAGTCCGTGTGCAGCTGTTTCAGCATCACTTCCAACTGGTACACCTTGCCTGTCAGATCCAGGGGTGGCTCCTCGCTGGAAAGACAAGGCACAGGTCAGGCCCTTAGAGAGGTCTCATGATCCACAGCTGGGAGGTACACGGGTCCAGGGTACAGATCCTCTTGGCCCTGAGATGCTGGTGAGGCCTTTCCTTGTTGGAGGCCAGCCCTCCTCCCGGTCATGCCTTGGCCACAGGCACATCTGCTGTTGGGCACGGGGGTCACGGGAGTAGCAGCTCTGGGTGTGTGCCCGCCCTGACACACGCCTTTCCGCGAGGATGGGCCATGTATGTGACTTTAGGGAGAACCTCTTCCACAAATCCATGGGATCCAAAGAAGCTACAGAACTCTACCAAGCCCCTCGCAGGCCCAGGCCCTGTTCCAGGCACAGCAAGCACGTACGTGGACAAATGAACAGAGATGCTGCCGGCCATGGTGCTGACAGTCTGTCACCGCCAGCCTATCCTGTGCCAAGTCTGAGGCTAGGCTCCTGGCACGGTCAACCTAACAGAGCTCCCCTGCCCGCTGGGGCCTTCAAGGACCTCACTCCCTGTTGCACAGAGGAGGAAGCTGAGGCTCAGGCAGGGGTCATCACCCACCCAGTACTGGTGCTGGGATTCGAAACTGGGACCCACATCCCGTGCTTCCTCTCTGCATATTCATTTAGCCCTGGGTCAGTCTGGCCCCTACAGAGAATGGGCAACCCCTTCCTGCTTGGTGCTGGCTCTGTGAGATGCTCCACTGGGCACTGTGGGTACACACACCTGGAGGGGGTGCTGGGGAAGGGATTGGCTGCAGCAAGTGAGAGCAGATGCCTCAGCCCTCCTGCCTCCCCAATCCCTTTCTCCCTCCATGATCCTGAATCTTGGAACCTGTGGCTGCAACATGAGTGAGAGGCAGCTGGAGGAGGTCACCAGTTTAGGGACAAAGGGGACCCAGGAGTGTGCTGAGGGGCTGCAGGTCCCTACCCTTACTGTAGCAGCACCACCTGTAGGCTCCTAACTACCCTGGCCCGTATGCCAGGGGAGGCTGAGCGCCACAGCCAGGGTGTGAAGCAAGAGGAAAACTGCCCTGACAAATCGCTCCGGCTGCCCATGCAGCGCAGTGCATGGATGGCTGGATATGGAAGTGTACGGTGAGGTGCACGGAGACGTGTGAAGTGCACTATTTAAATCCGTGTACAGACAGAACGTGCCATTTACATTCTGCCTCTTTTCAATTTTGTTTTCTGCCAAGAGAGTGCAGCCAAATACGTTGCACTGAAGAGAAACCACCACGTATGAGGTGACAAGTGTGAGATGTCTGTGTCCCTGCCCCCTCCCTGCCCCATGAAGCCTGCTGAGGGCAGGGCCTGGCCTGGCACACACTGGGTGCCCAGAGGGCCGGCACAGGCCCCGGCAGGGAAGATGGGGAAGGGAGGTGTCAGGGAGAAGTCTGCATAATTTAGGAATGTGAGAAGAGAAGAACAGGGAGCAGACAGATGGGAGACTGGAGGCAGGAGGAGGCTGCTGGGTGGGGTGAGGGGGGTAAGGAGCCGAGAGGCAGAGAACTGGGAGACTGGCAGATACTACTTAGCATTTTTCAAAGTTGGAAGTGACATAACTGTGCGAGTGTTGCTTAAAGTGTCCTCCTCACTGGACCAGGGAGGGTGGGGTGGTTCTGGTGCCTGGACTGGCCCAGTGTTATTACGCCAAAATCTGCGAGGTGAGTGGGGTGCGGTAAGGCCAGGAGGACCTGGCACCTCTCGCCCCTTGTCCCTCTTCTACCTCACAGATCTGCTGCCCAGAGGGACTCAGGTTGCAGGGCTCCTGGATATTCCAGGGGAACCTCACCTCATGGTTGGGGTGGTCCTGGGGGTCGGGGGCCCCCTCTCCAGGCTCAGGTGGCTGTGGACAGGACTGTGTGCCGGGGGGATGTCCGGGCTCAGGGCTGGGTCGTTCAGAGAGAAAAGTGAGACGGCTCTTTGCACTGCCAGGGAGAGAGAGGAGAGGGCTGACTTCTCAGGGGGTGGTTCGGGGGCTCTCTGCTTCCCCCCCCCCCCCCCCCCCCCCCCCCCCCCCCCCCCCCCCCCCGCGAACCTCCCGCCCAAACCTCTGTGACATTGTCATTCACATTTTCAATAGATTACATGGGCACTTAAGATTCTGTTGCGAAAAAACCCAACCAAATAGACAAGCAGAACAAGAACGCAAACAATAAAATCCCTTTCTGATCGAGATCAAGCCTATAGATTCAGTTACCAAGTGGGGAGCCAAAACTTGCCACCCTAAAATACACTTCTTTGGCACATTTTGAGAAAACTATTCAGAGGGTCTGCAAGAATTAACTTGCTAATCTTTTGTGAAAGGAAAATTTACATCTATTTACATCAGTGGGGTAGCAGATGTACAAGGCTTTCCTGATGCTACCTTTGTGAAACATGAAGATCGTAGGTCCGACTTCAGGCCAGGAAGACATGTTCTTTCCTCCTCCTCCCTCTTTTTTAGCTTAACCCCAAACTTCCTGGCCATACTGCAATCCCCCTCCTCCAACTCCATTCTAGCAGGATCTTAACATATTTTTCAAGGCACCAGGCCAGTCCTTGAGCCAGGCTGGCCATGTGGGATCTGGCCTTCCTCTGAGTGTACTTCATTACGTGCTCCAGGGCTGACCCTCCCTCACTTTAAAACACATTTTTTTGCTATAGGGCATATGCACTTACCAGACAAAGGAGAGAAAGTGAGAAATCATCCCACAGGGAGCATGGCCACACAGTAATCCCTTCTCCTCTAGTCTCCTCTCAGGATTTTGGGCATGTGCACACATGTGCTTGATGTGTTTTTCAAGCTGCCAGATTGGGGAGTTGAACCACACGATTGGACATGTTGGATCCAGCACCTTTACCACCATGCCACCTGCTGGCTCACCTCCTTTACTCTGTTTAAGAATTATTTTATTTGGGAACCAGCGGTTAGCATAATGACTACGTCCCTAGACTCCCATGTAGTTGACTGGGGTTTGAGTCTTGGACCTGGTGGCTTAAACTCACACTAGGTGCATGTGCGTGCGTGCCCAAGATCCCAAAGGATAATAGAGGAGAAGGGATTGCGGCGTGGCCATCCCTCCTGGTGGATTTCTCGATTTCTGTCTCTCTCTCTCTGTGTCTTTCTAGCGAGCGCATGTGCCCTATAGCAAAAAAAAAAAAAAAAAAAAAAAAAAAAAAAAAAAAACTTATTTAACTTATTTATTTATTTTAGGGCCAGCATGCACGAGAGAGAGAGAAAGTGAGAAAGGAAGTTGCCAGGTCCGAGACTTGAACTGTGGTCAGCCATGTGGGAGTCCAGTACCTTTAAACCACCATGCCACCTGCCAGTCCCATCTCCTTTACTTTTAAAAATAGCTAACTGGGGGCCAGTATGGCGTGATGGTTAAGGTGTTGGACTCCTACATGGTCGACTGTGGTTCGAGTCCTGGACCTGGTAGCTTGCTTTCTCATGTTCTCTCTCTCTGGCTGAACACACATGTCTTGTAGGAAATTAGGAAATAATGATGGGGACCAGCAGGTAGCATGGTGGTGAAGGCTCTGGACACTCCCACATGGCTGACAATGGTTTGAGTCCAGACCTGGTGGCTTGCTTTCTTACTTTCCCTCTCTCTCTGTATCTCTTTCTGGTCAAATTAAAAAATAAATGAATGAATAAATAAAATTAAATAAATAATTCTTAAAAAAAGAAATAATAATAATAATAAATAAAATAAAAATTCTTTTTTTTTTCTCTTTTTCTTTGGAGAGGTTTTTAGCTATAGGGTGCTTGTGCTCGCCAGAAAGACAGAGAGAGACAGAGAGACAGAAAGTGAGAAATCATCCCCTGGGGGGATGGCCACGCCGCAATCCCTTCTCCTCCATTCTCCTCTTGGGATCTTGGGCATGCACACACACGTGCCCGGGGTGAGTTTAAGCCACCGGGTCTAGGACTTGAACTGCGGTCGACTACATGGGAGTCCAGCAACATAGCCATTACGCTAACTGCTGGTCCCAAGTAAATAATTCTTTAAAACAACAACAGAAAAACAAACACAAACAAAAACAGCTAACTGAGGGGCCAGAAGATGGCACAGCAGTAAAATCCCAATGCTCTGCAAGGCAATCCCACAAGGAAGGTTCTCAGTTCAACTATGAAGACCTCTCTGAATAGGCTGGCCACGTGCTTGCTCATTCATATTCAGGAGCAGGCTGAAGGCCTGGGGTGGATCAAGAGATGAACACTGTTGAGAATACTCTCTTTTTCTCTTGCTTATGGAATGAATGAATGAATGAATGAATGAATAAATAATAAACAAACTTAAGGAAAAATAAAAAAGGGGCTGGCTCTGGGGCCTGGTGATTAAAGCAGCAAGATTCCACACAGCTGACCTGTGGTTTGACACCCAGACATGCTGGGTGAATGTGTGTGCGTGCCCAAAATCCTGAAAGGAGAGAGAGCTGAAGAAAGGACTGGAGTAGGACTATTCTTCATGGGGCTTGCTTTCTCCTCTCCCTCTCTCTCTGGCAAAATTAACAAGAACAACTTTTCATTTTGAAATAGTTTTACAGTCAAAGAAAAATTGCGAAGATGACAGAGTCCTGTGCCCTGACAGTAAAACATCTTACATAACCAGGTACCATGATCATTTATTTTAATTTGACCAGAAAAAGACAGACACACAGAGAGAAGGGAAGTGGGAAAGCAAGCCACTGGGTCCAGAACTCGACCCATGGTTGGCCATGGGGGTGTGTCCAGCACCTTAACCACCATGCCACCTGCTGGCCTGGAAAGGTACAATGATCAGAACTAAGGAATGTGAATACAAAACTAGAACTCACTGGGGCCAACCAGTGGCATGGTTGTTAAGGTGGCTTAACAACCACATGGCCGACTGAGTGGTTTGAGTCCCAGACCCAGCGACTTGAGAAATGCCAGGTACTTATGTATGGATGTCCAAATTTTTTTTTTTTATTTTTGAGAGATTTTTGCTATAGGGTGCGTGCGCTCGCCAGACAGACAGAGAGAGACAGAGAGACAGAAAGCAAGAAATCATCCCCCAGGGGGGATGGCCATGCCGCAATCCCTTCTCCTCCATTATCCTCTTGGGATCTTGGGCACGCACGCACATGCGCCTGGCGTGAGTTTTAAGTCACCGGGTCCAGGACGCGAACAGCAGTCGACTACATGGGAGTCCAGTGATATAGCCATTACGCTAACTACTGGTCTCTGGATGTCCAAAATTTCTAGAGAATGGAAGAAACAGGATTTTGTGTGGCCATCCCCGGGGCCGGGGGGAGGGGTTGCTTTCTCACTCCCCCTGCCCCCTGTATGCGCCCTATGGCAAAAACCAAACAAAGTAGATCTCAACTACAGACTTGACCCCAGACTTCATCCATTTTCCACCAAGTCCCTTTCCTGTCACAGGATCTAATCAGGACCCCACACCACATGGAGTAGCCATAGCTCCTCATTCTTGGGCTCTGGTCTGTGAGTTTCTGCTTTTCCCTTGCATTTTATGGCTTTAAAACTTCTGAGGTGTACTGATCAGGCTTGGTAGAATGTCCCTCAGCAGGTTTGTCTGATGTTTTCACAGATTTGGGGAAGAACTCAGAGAAGTGATGTGTCCTTCTTAGGGCACCATACCAGCGTCTGTGACGTCAACATGTATTATTAATATTACTGCTGGTGAGAACCATGCTCCCTTGATTAAGGTGCTGTCTGCCAGGCTTCTCTCTTGTAAAGTTATTGTTCTCCTTCCTTCCCTCCTTCCTTCCTTTTTTTCGTTTTGACAGACTCTCGCTGTTGACTCCTCCTGCCTTAGCTTCCCAGCAAGGACCACAGGCATCACCCACGACTCTTTTTCATACTAAGCTGCCCAGGCTAGCCTCAAGCTCCCCAGCCTCCCGCATCAGTCTCTCAGAGCTGTTGGGATTACAGGTGCACGTCACTGTCTTTAGGTTGGATTGGGAACAGAACCCAGGTCTCCCAGTGCTTCCCGCCTGCAAAGCACAGCATCTTAGCAGTGCAGGCCACTGAGGCTGGGTCTACTGTTCCCTTTAGAGGTTAGAAGTAGGTCACTGAGTCTAGCCTACCTTCAGAACAGGGTAATTTAAGTTCCTTCTTCCAGAGAGACAAGCATGCAAGAATCTGTGAGCTACCAAAATAAATCACAAATACTTTGCAGTAGGGACCAGCAGTTAGCGTAATGGCAATGTCACTGGACTCCCATGGAGTTGACCGTGGTTCGAGTCCCGGATCCGATGGCTTAAACTCATGCTGGGTGCATGTGCATGCATGCCCAAGATCCCAAGAGGAGAATGGAGGAGAAGGAATTGCGGCGTGGCCATCCCCCCTGGGGGGTGATTTCTCGCTTTCTATCTCTCTGTCTCTCTCTGTCTTTCTGGCGAGAGCACATGCCCTATAGCAAAAACCTCTCCAAAAAAAAGAAAAAAAAACTTTGCAGTAGAAACTTTGAGACTATATATTAGGTTGTCAGGAAAGTTATGATATATTTTCCTATGCAAAAATGCATCGTGACTTTCCCGATGACCCAAGAAATACCATCTTTCTTCTTCTTTTTTTTTTTTTCTTTTTTTTTTGAGAGGTTTTTGCTATAGGGCGTGTGCGCTCGCTAGGCAGACAGAGAGAGACAGAGAGATAGAAAGCAGGAAATCACCCCCCAGGGGGGATGGCCACGCCACAATCCCTTCTCCTCCATTCTCCTCTCGGGATCTTGGGTACACACACACATGTGCCCGGTGTGAGTTTAAGCCGCCGGGTCCGGGACTCGAATCGCGGTCGACTACGTGGGAGTCCAGCGACATAGCCATTACGCTAACTGCTGGTCCCTCTTTCTTCTTTTTTTAAACTAAAAATTTTTTTTTTGCCATAAGGTATGTGTGCTTACTGGAGAAAGATGGGGGAGGGAGGAGAGGAAAAGTGAGAAATCACCCCGGGGGAGGGGGTATGGTCACACCACAATTCCCTCTCCTTTATTCTCCTCTTGGGATTCTGGGCATGTGTGTACACATGTCCAGCATGATTTTTAAGTTCCTGGGTCTAGGAGCCATGTAGGATTCAATCATTTTAACCTTTATGCCACCTGCTGGCCCTCTTTTTAAAATTGTGCCATAGAGCACATGCACTTGTCAGAGAGACAAAGAGAGAGAAAAAAAAAAAAAAAACAACAAAGAACCCTCCTATAGAGTGTGGTCACACCAGAATCCCTTTTCTTTCATTTCTCCATCCTGTTGGGATTTTGGGCCCATATACACACAACGTATTTAATAAGTTTTTTAAGCCACTGGGGCCAGGATTTGAACTGTGGTTGGCCTTGTGGGATCTGGCTCCCTCCACCACTAGTCCATGGGGCCGGCCCTATACACTGTTCTTTGTGAGTGACCCAGTCTGTGGTTATAGCAACAGAAATGGACTGAAACAGCGCTCACCTTCGTATGCCTTGGCTGCGTTTACCAGGCTGGACCACTCCAGGCCTGCGGCCGTGTCAGGCAGTGGCATCATCCCAGGGTCAAGGCGCCGCAGTGGCCGGTCCCGCCCGTCAGCCAGGGAGAGCTCTGAGGCAGAGATGGCAGCTGGACAGGGAGGAGCACACAGAAAATGGCTGAGCAGGAACATGTGGATAAACAAACACATACATCATACTGCTCCCTAGAAAACAGCGATAAGGGCCAGGGTAAGGGGATGAGGGTATGGACAGCCGTGTGGGTGTGGCTCTGAGAAAGCTCTAAAGGGGGCAGGCGCAAGCCAGGGGGATACCCAGAGGGCATTCAGTGCAGACAGGGCCCAAGCATGAAATCACGGCTGCAAAACCCCATTTCTACCTGCCTGTAAGTGCAGGGAACACCCAGAAGGCCGTGTGGCTGGGAGAGTGAGGGAGAGTGGGGAAGCCAGGGAGGTGGAGAATCAGAAGTGTGCAGCCTGGTGGGACAGGGACTCTTGTCCTTTCACCCTCAGTGTAGAGGTGCTGTGGGGAGTTTCCCATCTCAGGTGTTCATAGCCTCCCCGTGGCTGTGTGTGGTGAGGTGGTGAGGGAGTAGGAGGAGAGTGAGAAGGCTATGAAGTTGGACAGGAACAGGGTAGGGCCATGGTGGGCCAAGTGAAAGATTCTGTACTGTTTTGTAGGCGGAGCCAATGGCACTTCCTGAAGAACGGGGTGGGTGTGAGACAAAGAGAATGAATGGTCCAGGGGATGTCAAGATGCTGAGCCTAGGCCTGGCTGGGGGGAGCTGGCACTGAGGAGGGAAGGGCTGGGTGGGGGCGGGGACCAGACGTTTGCTCCTGGAGGCATTACATGGAGATGCCGCCCTCTGTCTCCCACCAGGAGACAGAGGGAGGGTGCTGCCATGGGAGCCTGGAGCCGAAGAGGGTAGCAGGGTGCAGATACAAACTCAGTTGTCAGTGTCTGGACAGCCTTCAGCCTTGGCAGGTCACCACAGGGTGACGTGGTGGGTTCGCGTATGACATGTTGGGCAGAGAAAGAGGCCCCCAAGGTCTTGGGATTTGTGAGTGACATACAATATGGGCACCGTGCCAGCTGCCAGCACTTGCATGTACTGCAGTCACTCAGAGTCCCACATGACAGGAGTGGGCCCTGGGCTCGGGCTCTACGGTCTCCACACAGCCTCTAGCGTGAGGGATGGTGAGGCACAGAGAGGTCAGGAGACCTATCTGAGGTGACAGGGCTGGAAATAACAGCCAACAGCGAAGCGAGCCTGCTCCGTGCTCCCTGAGCACATCCTCTGTGCCAGGTGCCCCCCGGTTCACTCAGGGTTGTCTCAGTGCATCGCTATCAGCAAGGGAGAGGTGTTGTGATGGTCCCCATGCATGAGAAGGAAAGTCAAGGCTTAGAGTGAGACGCTGCCTTGTCTGGGCTCACACGGTCAGTGAGAGCTCAGGGATTTGAATGGGTGGTCGGGCACCAGGCTCAACCTCTCATGGCTCAGGGGTTTAGAACCCCTGCTCTCTTGTTCAGAGGTGCAAATATGACTGGTGACAAACTAAAAGGCTCGCTCCAGATGCCAGAATACTAACAAGAAAAAGACTGAACAGCTAGCAGAGTTTGTTGACGTCTATTAACCCAGCGAGGTGGGCACTGCTTTGGGCCATGTTCTATGGTCAAAGAGAGGTACAGGGAAGTTCTGTGTGTGAGTGGAGGGCCGTCTGGCTCTCAGATGCATTTGACGAGTGGGCGAGTGAATGAGCCCTTGGCCTCAGGAGACGCCGTTGACCCTGGCCCCTGCCCTCAACCCCACTCTGCAGCTCCGGCCTGCCGCATCTTGCTGCTGAGCTGAGGGGAGCAGTTGCCACTGCCCCGTGAGTAACTTGCGGTGGCCTGGTGGAGAAGCCCTTGGCCTGGGGGGCTTAGTGAAGCCCAGGGGAGGGGGAGAACTAGGGCCCTGCCATGCTGAGTCCAGACAGAACTCTCCCTGATTCTGGGGTGGGCAAGGGGTGTCAGATGGGCAAAGGGGTGGACAGCGTGCTGCATGAGGCAGAGGGCCCTGAATGACGTCCCTGCCCTGTCCAAGACAACCCAGGCTCTGTCTTCAGGAGCCCCGGTGCAGTGGAGGAGACAGACCCTCTCATATAGTGATAGCCAGTCAATGGGGCTGCGGTCGGGGATGACAGAATGGGAGAAACCCAGGGGCTCTGAGGGCTGCAGGAGGTGCCTGACTCAGCCTGGTGGGGAGGGAAGGCTTCCTGGAGGAGGGTGTCTGAGGAATTCAAACCTGTGTGTTCAGTCTCCCACATTCTCCTCACTGTGTGCTGAGTGCCGTGATGGGCCAGGCCCTGCCTCAGGCCCAGCAAATTGAGAGGTGAAGGAAGGAAACAGTGGAGCCAAGGCGTGCACAGGAGTCCCCCTGGGGTCTTGGCCTCACAAGGGCAGAAATCCTGTACCTGCTCAGCTGCGTCCTTAGTGCCCCGTGGCAGGGGCCTGGGAAACAAGTGTGCTAGGAACACCAGGAGTGCCCTGGAGCACCAGACAGGCAAGATGGCCAGCCCAGGGCTTGGGAGAGGCTTCCACGAAAGGGCAGTTACTGAGCCAAGCCTGAAGAGTGAGGGTTGCAGGAAGAGTACAGCAGGCGGATGGAACAGCGTGTAGGATGTCTTGAGGAGGGACCATCTGCTGGGCTGGGTGAGGCAAAGCAGGGTTCTATGAGGTGCAGGAGCTGAGGAGGGGTCTGGGGTGGGCACCCCAAACACCAGGGTGCAGAATGTGGATGCAGACACTGGGCAATGGGGAGCCGTGGCCAAATTTTAAGGGAGGAGACAGATCTTATCAAAGTCCCAGTCACCCCATCCCCCCTGTAGTGTACAAGAGGCTTCATCTAGATGACATGGGGACACAACCCCTCAGTCGAGACCTTGGGCAGAACAGGTTTTTGAAATCTAGAAGTCTGGATTAGAGGAAGTAAGAGGTGCAGACGTATTTCATATCAAAAGGCCAGGCAGCACCCCAAATTCAACGCCTCAGCGTTCTTCAGTGAAGCCACTCATCCTACATGCCAAGTGGGGCGAGTAAGGGCCGTGAACAGCCCCAGCCAGCTCCAGCCCCCACTGCTGCTCGAAAAGCTCAGTGTAAACCTACGTATTACCTTCAGTTTTAGAGCCTCTGGCCACGCACGAGAGATTAGTGGACTGGGGCGTGGCCAACCCCTGCTGGCCACCAGTGGCTTTTGAAGTGAGAGGTACACGTGTTACGCTGCTCAGAGGATGCTCAGTAAACGCTGCCGGGTGAGTAAAGACGTATTAAGCCATACACTGCACTCCTCCTAAGGTGGTCCACTTGGGGCGGTCAGGTAAGTAAATGAGCTAACTATCCGGTGCTGGAGCAGGAGGCTGGGGAGAATTACATACACCCCGATGCTCAGGGCCTGGCCTAGGGGGCTGATGTCCTTTCTCTGGACTCAGGGGACCCCAGTCCTTGGGTGCTCTTGGATTCCAGGTGACCCTGAGGAGAACACCTGATCCTTGGCCAACAACCTCTCACTCCTTGGGTGGTACTCCATACCCAACCACTGGGGCCCCTTGAAGCCCATCATACCCTAGTTCCCACCCTCGAATGCTCAAGACACTGATAACCTGCCACCTTTGACCTTCAGGCCAATCCGCAGGCTAGGGGGTCTACCGCTTCCTGCCCTGGGGTAACTCCCACGCCAGCCCCAGGCTCACATTTCTTCTCTGGGAAGCCATTGCCAGTAGCAGGGATGGTGCCAGGGCCGGGCCCGCCGGGCGGGTGGGGGTGCTGGTGCTGGCGGCGGGCGGGAAGCGTGCTGGAGGGGAAGGTGCAGGTGCTGGTGAAGAGCACGTCGCTGGGCAGGCCTGGCTCCAGGCTGGCGGGGCTGGCGAAGCTGGGCTCCCGGCGCCCGCTGCACAGGCTCTCGTCGGACAGCGTTCGCTGCAGGCCCTTCTGTGGTGACTGCTGCCAAGATAGGGATGGGACGCAGGGCACGGTCACAGCCTGGCCCGCAGTCACAGTCCCTGGTGGCTTCTGTCTGGGATGCCTGTGGCAAGCTCCCGCCCACCAGCATTCATTTCTGCCCTTGTTCTGATCCAAGTGGCCTGGTTTTCCTGGCTGACTCCCCCTCCCTGACTTGGGGTCCATGGGTTTTGTGGGGCTGAGCCCACCTTCCAGCTCCAGCGAAGGGCTGGAGAATGAGGCTTGACTAGGGGAAGGCAGGTGAACCACAGAGGCTGCAGACAGCCCTGTGATGCTGCTGGGTCCCATGGAACCATGTGCTCTTGCTTGGAAGCTGCGGGCTGTGGGGCTGTTGACACAACCCCAGAGGATAAGGGTCCTGGTTCCACAAGAGAGCACCTGCCTGACGGTGAGGCCCATCAGGGAGGCAGAGAGAGGTGAGAGGGACAGACACAATGGAGAGAGCACGGTGCCTGCTGGTTTTGTCTCCTCCACCCTTAGGCTACAAGATCTGCAGGCCTGGGTGCCTGCTCTGCTCAGGGTCCACAGGTATGGCAGTGGGGCTGACCCATCCTGGGTTCCAAGAGCAGGACACAGACCCAGGCTCCTGCAGTCGCATGAGCTACCCCAGTACTGAATGAAAGCCCTGTCTAGGTGGTTTAAATTGGATGTGGTCCCTGACTATGAATCCATGCATGCCCTAGCAGGGCTGGCAGATGCTGGAGGCTGAGGACAGGGGAGAAGGAGGCTGGGGCGACTGCAGGGACTGCTGCCTGCCTGGCCCTCCCAGAGGCCCCGACTGGCTGGACAGCCACTACGTACTCCTGCATCTCTGTCCTGCTCTGGCCCCAGGTTGTCCATGATGATGAGTTTCTTCAGGTCGTCCTCAATGGTGGATTTGTAGTTCTTCCGTGGGGACCGGAGGTCACGAAGGGACGCCCTCAACCGTGGTTGCCCAAAGACGTTTTTCGTGTGGGTGTCCACCTGCCTGTAACGACAGTGTTGGGGTTAGGGTGTCTTGGGAGGTCGTAAATACTAGAAGGCAAAAGAACGCAGCTGCCTCTACTTGCTGGGCCAGTGTGCAGCGGGAGAGCGACTTGGGTTATTCTTTCTGTCCCCTCATCCCACTGGCATGTCCCAGGCCCTCCCCTGCGCTGCTGTGTATGGGGACACAGCAGCAAATGCCAAATCGGCATCTACGAGGGGAGACCAATGATAACAAGTGGGCAGAGAGCCCACACATGAAGGAGAAAAATGTTTTCAAGGAAGATAAAGCCAAGTAAAGGGATAGGGATTGACAGGGATGAGGGTGGCTTTTCTGACGGGGCGACACCTGAGCAGAATCCTGGAGGAGGGAAGGAGAGGAGGAGGAATCCACATGGTTGAAGAGCACCTTAGGAAGAGGGAGTAGCAAGTATTGAAGCCATGAGGTGGGAGTGACAGGCCAGCGGGTGTGAGGGGGGGGAGGGAGCGAGGGCTGAGTGTGGTGGGAGGTGAGGTCTGGGAGGGAACAGAGAAGACGGGGTGGGAACTCGGAGTCACAGCAGGGACTTGGGATTACACCTGGGGAGCCTGAGGTTTCGGAGCTGGCCAGTGTTAGGTCTCTACGTAAATTCTGCAGGGATGATAGCTCTGGGTGCAGAAAACTGGCCCTTGTGAGGGTGGGAGCAGGGAGACAGTGGAGAAGATCCTGCAGTTGTCCAGGTGAGAGATGAGGGTGGCCAGCCCAGGGGCTTCTAAACATAGAACGATGATGAGATCTCACAGGTGAGAACCCCAGGGGGACTGGCTGTGGGCAACAGCTAGGTCTTGGCCTGGTTGCTCCGGGACCAGTCACTGACCCCCCTAGCTCAGGTCCCTCACCACCACGGGGGCTCCAGAGGTGACCTTGAGCCTGGGTCACTCTGATCACCACCCCTTCTCAGCACTCTTAAAGCCATCCCTGGGCGGCCTTTCAAAATACTCAGAGGTCTGAGGGCCACGAGGTACGGCCTGGGTGAGAAATGGGAGCCCAGGGGCGGCAGGCATGGCCTGAACGCTGCCGCTGCTTACTCCTGCCGTGGGCGCCGGGCAAGTCCACCGCCTCTCTGACCCTCGGCTTGCTCACGTGGAGAGTGGGCTGACCACACAGCACTGCCGTGGGCTTGGCTGGCACCGCCATGGAGCAGATGCACCTTGAGCTGCACTGTCCTGCCCATCTGTGGGCTCTACAGACCTCATTGTGGCTCCCTAGCTCTATCCTGGCCCAGGTGGGGCTCTTCTGGCTCCATGTCTTCCGGGACATGCCTCCCTAGGGCCAGGTTGGTTTCCCCGGCCTCTTCTTTTTTTTTTTTTTTTAGGTTTATTCATTTATTCTATGAGTGAGAGAGACAGAAGGATAGAGCGACATAGCACCCCTGATAGGGTCCTGACAGCTTCAGCCAGCCTGGCGTCGGGGCTACACGTGGGCTGCTATACTCAGCGAGGTCTCTGGACGTAAACCACCAGGCCTCCTTCTGCTTCTGATTCTGGCTCAGACTCTAAGCTCAGGTCTTCCTTCTCTGGTCAAAACCAGGGCTGTGTGACCAGCAGATGCTGTAATGGCTATGTCGCCGGACTCCCACATAGTCAACTGTGGTCCGTGTTCAGGACCCAGTGGCTTAAAACTCATACTGGGATGTGTGCATGTGTGCCCAAAATCCCAAGAGGAGAATGGACGAGAAAGGACTGCGGTGTAGCCATCCCCTCCTGGGAGGTGATTTCTTGCTGTCTATCTCTCTGTCTCTCCAGAGAGTGCACACGCACTATAGCAAAGATCTCTCTCTCAAAAAAACAAAAACAAAAACAAAAACAAAACAAAAAACCAAAAAACAAAAAAAGGCAAAAATAACCAGGGCTGTGATCTAGGGCATCATTACTCCCATGAGAGAAAGAAGCCAGCTAACAGGAGCAGCCCCTACCACGCACCAGGCACCACCTTGGGGGCTCCAGGATACTAACTTGTTAATCCCATGCAGCTGCTCTCCAAGGGAGCCACTATCACCATGGTCCCCTTGTGACAGATGGGGACTGAGACACATGGAGGCTGCAATAACTGCGTAACACTGGCCCCACCTTATTTTTAAAATTTTTTTTTTTATTTTTGGAGAGTTTTTTGTTATAGGGCACGTGCATTCGCCGAAAGACAGAGAGACAGAGAGACAGAAAGTGAGAAATCACCCCCCAGAGGGGATGGCCACGCTGCAATCCCTTCTCCTCCATGCTCCTCTCAGGATCTTGGGCATGCATGCACACATACCCTGCATGAGTTTAGTCACCGGGTCTGGGACTCGAACCGCTGTCGACTACATGGGAGTCCAGCGACATAGCCATTATGTCAACTGCTGGTCCCACACTGGCCCTACCTTGACACTGCTCGCTCCCTCTTCACACCATCCTTTTCTCTTTTGTCATAGCAGCGACTGCAACCTCTAATTGCCTTTGTGTCTTTGCCTGTTATCTGCCCAGCAGAAGGTAAGCCACACCAGAGTGAGGACTGGGTCTCCTTTGAGATACACAAGAACTCATTTTATCCTGTCCACAGTCACAGACACGAGGTACTACTAGTATCCCATTTCCTGGATGAGGCAATGAAGTCACACAGCCTGTGAGGGGAGGAGTCAGGATTCAAATCAAGGCCACTGGTGAGCCTGACTGTCACAGGGCTGGCAGGAATAAAAGATGTAGGGCATGTGGAACAGGATCGTGTTTGATGAAAAAAATGCTTCTGTATGCAGAAAATAATTTCTGGGAGAAATGATGAGCAATGATTACCTCTGGGAAGTGGGAATCTTATTAGGAGATGGAAAAAAAAATGGGACTTTTACTTTTCATCTGATACCCCGTATTTATTTGACCATAATCATGTGTTGTAACAATAATAATAAAAACTAATTTAAAAAAAGCTGGCACCTGGACTTAATCATTTAGCAACCCGAGAAAGAAAAAGTCTTTGAACCCAGAGAAGAAATAAGACAACTCGGGATCCCGAGGGTTTTGAAGTCTGCATTTTCTTTCTGTTTTTCTCAGCTGCCAGCCTTGGGATTTTAACAAAGGACAGGAGAGACGGTGGCAAGGTTTTTCTTGTCAGGTCATATTCCTCCCCAAATTAGAATTCCAGGTCTAGGGTAATGCTGGCTCTGTCGAGATCGGGGATGTGTGTTCTCTGGGCAAATTAAAAGCTTTAGATCCAAAAGACAGAAATTGAAAGAGACAGAAAGGGATGGACGCACATACCCCAGAGAATAAATGCTCCTCTCCTGGAAGCTAGAAGGGGACTCCTCCCTCCCCCTCCCCTTTTGATTTCAGCACTTCCCAGAATTCCCTGCACGGGGGAGTGTGACTCAGCGCAGGCCCACCGTGCATTCAGGAGGGAGCCCCGAATGCCCCTTCTTCCCTGGTGAGGAAGCAGGCCTGGCCTTCAGCATGGCTCCCAGCCAGAAAGGGACAGGTTTGCAAAGCTCTGCTCCTGAGAGGGTGTGAACCGGCCTGCTGAAAACTTTCAATCATGTACTTTCTCTGCAGTTCTCTTTCCCAAAATGAGTCCTTTGGAAGGTGCTACGCAGACCCCCAGTGCCCTGGGTGTAGGGATGCTTCACGTGGGTTCTAGTGTGATTTCTCCAGGGAGTTGGCCTTCCACTGGAGAGTCAGGACTGCCCTGGCGAGTTCTAGAGATCCTGGGAGGTGGGAAAGAGATTGTAGCAACTGGACTCGAAAGATGCAGAAGAAATAAAACAATGGCTGCTTCGGGGAGGGGAGGTGGATGGCTGGGGGCCAGGCAGGGGACAGACGCTTAATTTTCACTGCAAACCCTTTTGTACTGTCTTGCTGTTTGCCCTGTGTGTGTTTTATCTTTCAGAACACAAACGAAAACACTTTCGAGGGGCTGACTGACAGCACTGGGTAGTCTTTGGTTTGCCTGCGCTAACTTTGGATTGCGAGGTGGAATTAAAGAGCCCTTCCTTAGAAAAGACAGAGAGAAAAATGACAAAGGTAGCTCCGCAGTGAGGACCCAGGAAGGCAGCCAGTGGGTCACACTTGGCTGAGCCCTGTCCCAGCTAACTCGGTGCTCCAACTGGGGTGGCTCCCCTGGGACGGGGCTAATGAAACTAATTAGCACTGCTGCTGGCGTGTGGTGGGGTGCTGCCAACCTGGCTGGTGAGGATCCCGCCAGGTCTGTGCCCCAGGCCAGCAGGCAATGGTGGAGAACAACTATGCTGGGTGTGGGGCTCAGAGAGGGGCCTTGGCTGTACTGAGCTGGGCCAAGGGTCCCTAAACCCAAGGAAGGAGGGAGCTTAAATGCCAGGTATCAACCACAGGGGCCGATACTTGCCTCTGCACTTACTGAATCCTTCCATCACCTTCGGGATACGGGCTCTCATGCTTTCCCTTCTGGCAGCTGGGGAAACCGAGGCACAGTGTGGTGAGGCACTCAGAACCCATGTCTGCGTTGCAACTGCATCGGCTCCCATGGGAGGCCGGCTCTCACATCACTCACACTGGCAGGTCAGGGCACCATGGGGATGGCCGAGCTGGGGTGTGGACTGAAGGAGTCTGACACATGGGACTGTGCTCTCTGGGGAAGGTGGAGCAACAGCAGCAGAAACAAGACTCTCACCTGCTGGGCCCTCACCCTCCCAGGCCTGAGCAGCCCCCATGCGTGCCATTTCACCGCATCCCTCCGTGGCCCGAGGGGAGAGGGCTGCCCCTCTTTATGGGACTTGCCCTTCTAACTGCCACTCCACCGTGTGGCAGGCCCTAAGGTGACGGCAGAAGCTGTTCCCAAGGTCCAGCCTCCTCTCTGGGCCCTGGAGAAAAGTGCCACCGCGCCTTAAACATGAGTAGGAGGTGACGATGCTACCTAGCGTCGTTCAACACCAGAAGAACAGAGGCCTGTTCTTGGCTGTGCCAGCCCTGCAAGGATTCTCAGGGTGGCCGAGGAGCCACTTCTCACAGGGGCAGTGCCAGCCCTTCTTTCAGACAAGTCTATTGGGGTGAAGGCACCGTAGATGGCTAGGGTGACAGGGTGGTGGGCAGCAGGTTCTGCCCCTGCCCCTCTGGGCACCCTCCGGGCCTCCTACAGCCCAGTGGGCCTGGATGCCAGCTACCAAGTCGCACCCTCACCTGGAGGTAGGGACCCCCATCATTCCAGGTTTAGGAGGTGGAATCTGAGGAGGTAAGCAGCCAACAGAGTCCTGGTCTCAGCCTCCATGCCCTCCACCCCTCTAATGGCTGGGAAAAGCAAGCCAAGGAAGTAAGGGTCTGAGGACAAAGTGGACAAAATGGAACTGCCTGGCCTCCAATGTTGGCCAAGGCACGAAGTGAACGGGTCAAGCACAAAGATCCTCCCGGGGCAGCTCTCAGTCCCCACTGCACGCAGATTCTCTGTCCTTCCTGGGCTAACTCGGTCTTCTGTCCAACAAGAAACTTCCTCCAAGAAATCATTCCTCATAAAGTCTGCGTCACTGCCTTGGGTGGGGATCCTTCTTGCTTCAACCTCTCACATGATGAACTGTACTGTCAGGTATCTTACTGGGTTTTGTTTTTTTTTTCTTACCTTTATTTATTTTTAGATTTTTGCCATAGATTTTTGCACTTGCCACAGAGAAAGGGAAAGGATGGGATGGCCATGCCACAATCCCTTTTCCTCCATTCTCTTCTTGGGGTTCTGGACACACACGTACATGTGCCCTCATGTTTTTCAAGCAACCAGGTCCGGGACCCGAACTGTGGAGTTGACCATGTGGGATCTGTTATCTTCACCATCTTGTCACCTGCTGACCCTTTTCCCTTTATTTATGATAGAGCACATGACTGCATACATGGTGGTGGGAGGAGTGAGGGGGAGGGAGAGGAGCACCCTCCATGGGGCCTGATCATGCCATGACCCCCTCCCCCACTCCTCCAGTTCTTCAGATCTTGGGCACTTCTGCATGTGCCAGTGTTTCAGGCTGCCCAGGTGGGGATCTGAACTGCAATCACCATATGGGATCTGGCTTCTCGTGACCAGTGTAATATTGGTGTGCCATAGATCAGTCCTATCTCATTGGGTTCAAATCCTGGCTCTGCCGTTTCTAGTTGGGGGGCCTTGGACAAGGTACTCTAGCTGTGTCTTACTTTCATCATCTGGAAACGGTGGTAAGAACAAGGTTGCTCTTACAGGTTTTTTTTTTTTTTTTTTTTTGAGAAGTTTGCTATAGGGCGCGTGTGCTTGCCAGAAAGACAGAGAGAGACAGAAAGCAAGAAATCACCCCCTGGGGGAATGTCCACACCGCAATCCCTTCTCCTCCATTCTCTTCTTGGGATCTTGGGCACGCATGCACACGCGCCTGGTGTGAGCTTAAGCCACCGGGTCCGGGACTCGAACCGTGGTCGACTACATCAGAATCTGGTGACATAGCAATTATGACAACTGCTGGTCCCACTCTCACAGGCTGTTGAGCAGATCAAGAGGGCCAGGTCTACAGAGCCCAAGCACAGTGGCCTAGCTGGAAGGTGGTACAGGTGGTGTGGCCTGGGTTGGCTGTGGCCATCATCATTCCACTGGGGACCTAGCCTAAGTCATTGCTGGTTTTGAATGCATTAGAGACCCCTGACCAGAATCAATGGAAACAGAGGTAAAGACACTTCACAGATAGAACGCTGGACCACAATTTGACACATGAACCTGGCAGCTTGCTTTTTCACTTTCCTTCTCTCTCTCTCCCTCACTCTGTCCCTCTATGGTCAAATTAAAAAAAATATATAAATGAATAAATAAAGTTAAATAAAATAATTATTTAAAAAAATGATGCTTGCTGGAAAACTAGGAGAGGTGATTAAAAAATGCCTCTTACAGTGACTAAGATACTATCTCTAAAATAAAATATTAGGTCACTGGAAAAGTCACACATATTTTTCTATGCAGAAGTACATCACGGGGACCAGTAGGTGGCATAGTGGTTAAGGCGCTGGACACTCCCACATGGCTGACCATGGTTCGTATCTTGGACATGGTGGCTTGCTTTCTCACTTTCCCTCTCTCTCTGGTCAAATTAAAATAAATAAATGAATAAATAAAACTAAATAAAAAAATTCTTTAAGAAAATGCATCATGACTTTTCAGACCCAGTAAAATACAATAGCTTCATGAAATGGAAACATATGGATAAAAACAGCAATTCTAAGTTAACATATCATGTATACTGATTTTGAAAATGTGTCTCCAATTAAATTAATCAGTATTATAAGGAACTGTGAAACTATTTTCTTTCTTTCTTTCTTTTCTTTTCTTTTTTTTTTTTTTTTTTTGAGAAGTTTTTGCTATAGGGCACCAGAAAGACAGAGAGAGACAGAGAGACAGAAAGCGAGAAATCACCCCCCAGAGGGGATGGCCATGCTGCAATCCCTTCTCCTCCATTCTCCTCTTGGGATCTTGAACATGCACGCACACACGCCTGACTTGAGTTTAAGCCACCAGGTCCAGGACTCGAACCGTGGTCGACTACATGGGAGTCCAGCGATATAGCCATTATGCTAACTGCTGGTCCTGGAAACTATTTCATTTGTGTCCCCAAATATTTTACATAGTTTCCATATTTACACAAATGCAATACATATATATGAAAAAAACCACCTTTGGATCTTATCACTGGGCAACAGGGACTGTTGCTTGTCTGGGGTTTCACCCAGGTATACTTTTTGAGCACCTGCTATGGGCTGGGCCTGGGTGGGGTCCAGGATGTCTCTGCTCTCAAAGAGCTCAATCCAGTAGGGGGTGACAGAGAGGAAGTAGTGTGAGCGTTGAGCTTCCTGTGGGGGATGGGGACATCCCCAAGGAAGGCAGGCCTGTGTTGAGACCTGAAGGGGATGCATGGGTGGACCTGCGTCTTTCCAAAAGACATGCTTAAGTCCTAACCCCAGTATTTCCAAACGTGACCCTATTTGGAAATAGGATCTTTACAGAGACAATCAAGTTAAAATGAGACTGTTAGGGTGGGCTCTGATCCAGTGTCCTCAAAGAAGGGGAAAATGAGGACACAGACACACATAGGGAGAATGGCACGTGAAGAAGACAGAGATGGAGGTGAGGCACCTATATGCCAGGGAATGCCAAAGACTGTCAGCAAACAGCTGGACACAAGGAGAGACGCTGGGATAGTCTTCCTCACAGCTCTTGGAAGGAACCACCCTGCTAATGCCCAGGTCTCGGGCTTCCAGCCTCCAAAACAGTGAGGTGATACACTGCTGTTGCTTAAGCCACTCAGCTGCGGGACTTTGTTACGGCAGCCCTAGTGGGGAGGAGCGAGCCTGGTGGTGGTGGGGTGGGGATTCCAGGCAGGGGGAGGCACACACATGAAGAGAAGGGCCTCCAGGAGAATGCAGCTCCCAGAGGAGCATGCTTGGGGCTCAGGGCCTGGCAGGACTGGGCCCTGAAAAGTGGGGCCTGGTGGTGTCTACTTGTTGGGTTGTGATGGGGTCGAGAATCTGATGAGACTCATGGCTCATGTGCTCACTGACAGCCCCCACCGTGTGCCAGGCAGGGTGTGAGGTCTTACGACCAGGCAGTGGCACCTATTTTCCTGCAGGGAAAACGAGCAGAACTAAGTAAAGTGACAGCATGACAGCAGGGCCTCCTAAGGCCTGGAGAGCCTACCTGAGGAGGTGACACTAGACCACGCTCTCACGGAGCCAACCCTGAGATCTGGAGGGAGTGCCTCCTGGGCAGTGGGAAGAGCCAGTGCAAGTGGACCTGTATGTGGGAGTCTGAGGAGCAGCGAGAGGCTTGTGTGGCTGGAGTGGAGCTGGGGGTGGGTGGGCAGTGAGACAAAACCAGGGCAGACCACAGGGGGTCTGGGCAGGAGTTTGGGCAAAGAACACGGTGTGCAGGCGTGTGGTACACAAGCGAGCTCAGTAAGCGTGAGCCCTCCTCATTAACCTGGAAGCAGGTTTTGAGCAGAGGAGTGAATGGTCAGAATCTAGTTCTCAGCGTCCCCTCCGGCTGTTGGCCAGGCACACAGATTGATTCTCAGTTTGAGTTCAGCGTGCTGGCTCCCCCCCACCAACCCCACAGACCCTGCCTCTGTGTCCTCACACCTCTCTCCCTCCAACCTCTGTGTCACCTACAAATCAGAATAGCCCCATCCAGGTCATGAAAGACATCAAAAAGGACAGGACAGAGTTTGGACCAGACTTCCTGGGTAGGGTCCTGGCTCCACCCCTTACCAGCTGCGTGACCCTGGCCTCAGCTGCCTCATCTGTGAAAAGGGGGAGAACAGGCCCACCTCATGGATAAGAATCCATAAGGATTCTTGTCAACTAATTCTCATGAAATACTTCGAAATGAGCCTGAATATGGTGTGCACTCAATAAATGTGAGGCACTGTATTTTCCAACTAAAAACAGGAACTTTTTCTTTTTTTAAAGGTTTTTGCCACAGGATGTATGTACTTGTTGAAAAGAGACAGAGATAGTGAGAAGGAAAGTGAGAAATCAGCCCCCTTGGGGGTTGGGGGTTAGTTATGCTGCAATCCCTTCTCCTCCTGGGATTTTTGGCATGCACACATGTATGCATGTGCACCCAGCATGAGTTTCAAGTTGCTGGGTTTGGGATTGAAACCAGTCAGCCATGTGGGACTCCAGTGTCTTCACCGCCATGCCACCTGCTGGTCTCCAGAAACCCTTCAACTGCATTTCCCCCATCACTTTACAGGCAAGCACCTCAAACCAGCTGCCCACACAGTTGCCTCACTCCTGCCTTAGGCCCCTCTCCTGAGTTCTCCAGGGACCTCTGTGAGTCCCAACTCTATTCAGTTCTGATCTGACCCCCCATGGGCATCATCCTAGCTCCCAGAACCCCATGGTGGCCTGGGCATCTCCCACCTCATGGGCAGCAGTGCCTGGTTAGCCTCCTGACTGGCCACTCCATGGGTCTGGTGAGTGTCGAGAGTTCGGGCTCAGTCCTAACCTCTCCTCCATCCATACTCCTGGCCTGGGGGAGCTCGCCCAGCTTCAGGGCTTCAAACTGATAACACCCCCAGTTCTTCCTCCAGACTGTACTCCCCGCTGAGCTCCATTGCTTCCTTCTGCCCTCTGCTTGGATGTCTTCTGCACGTGTCAACTGTGACACATCTGGACTCGAACTCCTGAACTTTCCCAGTCCAGCTCAGCTCAAGGCACATCCATCTCCTAGGCTTCAAGACACAGCAGCACCTTTGACCTCTCTCCTTCTGTCACATCACACGCACCTGCTGGCAAATCCAGTCTGCTCCTGCTTCAGATCATTAATTCCAAATCTGCCCCATTATCACATTCTTTTAAAATTTCTTCCCATTAAAAACATATTACGATTTCTTACTCACTTTCTACTACCACCCCCCCTGCCCCCGCCCTGCTTCAGCCCTGTCCCAGTCTGGCCTGGGCCATGCCAGCAGCTCCTCCCTGCCCCTCGCAGGTGCAGGTCGTTTCCCACACACAGCCCAGGAACCTCTCGAGCATCTAATTTAGATTATGTCCCTCCTTGGTCCCTCCTTCCTCTGGCTCTGCCTTACTCAAAGCCGATGCTAAAGCTCTCCTGATCTGTCCCCTTGATCTCTGACCTCATGTCCCACCACTCTCCCCTCGTCACTCCCCACACTGTTCCAGCCAGCTGGTCTCTCCTGCAGGCCTTGCAGACTCCTGCCTCAGGTCTTTGCAGCTGCTATTCCCTCTGCCCGAATGTTCCTCATTCAGACACCACACAGTGCCAACCCACCATCTGATCTCCCTCATGCAAATTTTGCTACACAGCACATGCATTTGCAAGAGAGAGGGAGAAAGAATGAAAGCACCCTTCAGAGTGGATGGCTATGCTGCAATCCCTTCTCCTCCATCTTCCTTTTGGGATTTTTAAGCACACACACTAACACTCCTGGTGATTTTCAAGCTGCCGAGTTTGGGACTTGAAATGCACACTTGGCCATGTGGGAGTCAGCTGCCTTCACCATCACACTACAGGCTGACCTGCGTTTCTTATTTACTTTATGTACTGTCTGCCATCCCAACCAGAATGCCAGCTCCCTGAGGAGGGATCTCTGTCTGTCTTGTTCACAGCTATATCCCCAGTGGGTAGACTGGCACGGAGCCATCTTTTTGATGAGGTAGGGAGGCATCACCCTCTTCCTGCTCCAGAGACACCCCGGCCTGGCTCTCACAGGCACCTCACCGGGCGTGCACGCACTTACTTCTTTGGGTCAGTGAAGGGAAGCGGCCGTGGCGGGGGCTCGTCTGTTCTTTTCCACCCCGTTGGGTGCTTATTGCGCACAGGCTGTTTGGAGAAGAAGGACTTGGGGACGGAGGTGGAGAGCTGGAAGGGGCTGGCCTGGGCCAGCTGTGAGGGCCGAGGAGTCTCTGCACTGGCAGTTTTGTAAACCTGAGCGGAGTAGCCAGCCCTTGAACCCATGTCACTGCAAAGTGAAAATGAAAGAAAGAAAAAAAAAAATCAAACCCATCCCACATTTGGCAGAATGAATCTACTGAAATCTACTCTTGGGAATCAAAAAAGTGCATTTCTATATAGAGATACAAATGCACAAAGGTTCAAAACGTTTGTGAAAAATAGAATTATAATATGAGTTTATTTTGGTGCAAAAATTTTTGAAACCCATGCACATACTAGGCACTTTCCTGGAACTTTTTGAAGACTCCCTGGTATTACTGCTGTGGACAATTTCAACAACACAAAGCCTACATAGAAAAAAGGAAAAGCTGCCTGCACAGCCCCCAACAGAACCCCTGGAAACCCTTCTAACACACTTGGTACCTCTGTGGATTTTGAAAAGTCATCTTCACTCTCCACACATGTGTACACAATCAGAGGAAAGGGACTTTTATGTGCATTTTTACATAACTGGGATCACACTCATACACTGTGCTATAAATTGTGATTCTTTTTAACTTAATATACATATATATTTTGGGGGGCCAGCAGGTGGCATGGTGGTTAAGGTGCTGGACTCCCACATGGCTGACCTTGGTTCAAGTCCCAGACCTGGTGGCTTGCTTTCTCATTTTCCTTTTCTCAGTCTGTCCCTCTCTGGTCAAATGAAAGTAAAGTTAAATAAAATAATTAAAAAAAATTCTTTTTTAGTTTTTATTTATTATAATTTTAAAATTTGCTATAGGGCACGTGTGCTCACCAGAGAGAGAAAGCGAGAAAGAGAAAGTAAAAAAGTAAGTCGCCAGGTGTAGGACTCAAACCATGGTTGGCTGCATGGGAGTCCAGTGCCTTAACCACCACGTTACCTGCTGGCTTCAACTTAAAATCCAATTCATTCAAATTAAAAAAAAAAATTCATGACAGAAAATACATGATAGAGAGACAGACAGACAGAGAGGGGCACCCCCAGTGGGGTCTCACCAGGCCACAAACCCTTTCCCAGCCTGCTGGCCTGTTAGAATATAGGACACTCATACACGTGCCCATCAAGTACATCAACTTGACTGGGATCCCAAATGCACAGCTGGCCATGTGGCTCCCAGCTCTGCATTTCAGAGCTCTGCACTACCACCAATGCCACTGAGGCCAAGCTGCAAATATTTTTGAGTACCTGCTACATGTCAGATACCATTGCAGCTGACCTAATCTAAACCATAGCTAGATATCTCAAATGCCAGATTCTTGTTGAATCAATGCTACTATGAACCTAGTGTCATCAATAAGACCCAACTCGGGGACCCAATCAACTTTTTTCGGGCCATGCGCATGAGGGCATGTGCACTCGTCAGAGAGAGATGGAGAAAGAGAGAGGGAAAGTGAAACATCAACCCATAGGGAGGATGGTCATGCCATAGTCCCTTCTCCTCCATTCTCTTCTTGGGATCCTGGGCACATGCTCACACGTGCCTGGCATAGTTTTTAAGCCACCAGGTCTGGGACTTGAACTGTGGAGTTGGCCATGTGAGACCCACGCCTCTTGCTGGCCCTGCAGCCAATCAACTTTTAAAAAAATTTTTTCTTTTTTGGAGAGGTTTTTGCCATAGGGCGCGTGCGGAGAGAGGCAGAGAGCGAGAAATCACCCCCCGGGGGCATAGCCACGCCGCAATCCCTTCTCCTCCATTCTCCTCTCGGGATCTTGGGCATGCACACACATGCACCCGGTGTGAGTTTAAGCCACTGGGTCCGGGACGTGAACCGCGGTCAACTACGTGGGAGTCCAACGACATAGCCATTACGCTAACTGCTGGTCCCTGCAGCCAATCAACTTTTAAAAATGTTTATTAAAACTACACTTCCATTTTTAGTAAGAGGTATTCAATGAGAAAGTTAATGCCTTTGGAGCATAAATTAGTAAGTCTTCCTAGGTGGTCAGTTTAGCAATATTAAAGGATGGGGATTTGGGCTATAGCCAGATGAGGAAACTGACAAATTCTCTCCTCAAAGAGGACAGAATGGACAAAAAACAACCACTTCAGCACTCTGAAAATTAACCCAAGGCATTCAACAATTTAAGAACCATTTATGCCTGGAAAATGGTTGAACTTTGGGTAAGAATAGAAGGAATCTGTGGCCTCCCCCTACCTCTAGCTCAGTAAACAAGAAAGTTCTAGAACAGAACCTTTGGACAACATCAAGAATATCAACTTGTGTGCTCTAAGTTTCAGAAGAAGAGGACACAGAGGGACAGAAGAAATAGGCTGAAGAAATAATAGCCAAAAACTTCTTAAAATTTAATTAAAAAACATTAATCTTACACATCTAAGAAGCTCAATAAACCATAAGCAGGAGAAATTCAAAAAGACTCACATCGCAAAAGACAGCTGAAAGTCAAACACTGGTAGAAATCTTGGGAGCCAGCAGGTGGTGTGGAGGTTAAGGTGCTGGATCTCACAAAGCAGGCTGCATGGTTCGAGTCTTGGACTGGGTGGCTTGAAAATTACACAGGGTGAGTGTGCTTGTGTGCCCAAAGTCTTGAGAGGAGAATGGAAAAAACAGTACGGCAGCATGGCCATGCCCCATAGGAGATGATTTCCCACTTTCCCCCTTTCTCTTTCTTTCTTTGGTGAGTGCATGTAGCCTAAGACAAAACAAACAAAAGCCCCTACAAGCTTCAAAACATTAATGGTTCCTGGAATAAAATGATCTAGTTTTTTTTTTTTTTTTTTTTTTTTTTTTTTAAAGATAAAAATCTGGGAAACATCAAGAGAAGGAAGATTTATCACATACAGAGGAGTATCAATATGACAAACTGCTGACTTCTCATATGAAACAATGGACTAGAATGTTACTTTCATTTTCGTTTTACTTTCAAGTGGTAAAAGAAAAACCCATTAACCAATAATTCTATATCCAGCCAAACTACCCTTCAAAAATGAAGGAAACATAAAGATGTTCGTAGATAGGCAAAGACCAAAAAAATGCTACGAATACATCTGCCTAACATGAAATAAGTCCTTAAACTGAAAGAAATTACTCGATAGTGAGTGACCTGAGTGTGGAGAGAAAAATGGAGAGCTTGAGAATGCATATTTGTGGTGAACAGTAAAAAGCTCTAAAAAGCTTTAAAAAGATTTATTATTTTTTAAGAAAAATTTTGCCAAGAGGAGCATGTGCTTGCCAGAGAGAGACAGAGGGAGAGGGAGAAGGCACCTCCCCCATGGAGAATGGTCAGGCCACAATCCCTTCTCTATTTTCCTGTCCTATCAGGATTTTGCATAGATGCGCTTGTTCCCAGAGTGTTTTTCAAGCTTCTGAGTCTGGGATTCAAACTGTGGGTTAGCCATGTGGGATTTGGCTGCCTTAACCACCAGGTTACAGAGGGGCCCAATTTATGCTTTCAAACACTATGCTGCTGGGTTTATAACAAACACATAGGGATATAATAGCACAAAGGAGAAGGGAAAAACGAGTAGGGCTATTCCAGAGAAAAATCTCTATATTCTATTGGAATTGTTAGTTTTAACCTAAACACTGATAGGTGCATATAAGAACTAAAAAAATAGTTAAAAGTGGAATGACCACGAGAGAGCGAGAGACAGAAAGCTAGAAATCACCCCATGGGGGGGATGGTCACACTGTAATCCCTTCTCCAATTTACTCTCAGTATTTTGGGCACACACGCACATACACTTGGCATGAGATTCAAGCCACTGGGTCCAGGACTTGAACTGAGGCCGGCTACGTGGGAGTCCAGTGACATACGCCATTACGCCATCTGCAGGTCCTAATTTATTTATTTATTTTTCAGAGATTTTTGCTATAGGGCATATGCGCTTGCCAGAAAGACAGAGAGACAGAGAGAAAGCGAGAAATCACCCCCTAGAGATATGGTCACACTGCAATCCCTTCTCTTCCACTCTCCTTTTGGGATCTTGGGCAGGCATGCACATACGTCCAGTGAGAGTTTTAAACCACCGAGTCTAGCACTGGAACCATAGTCGACTATGTGGGAGTCCAGCAACATAACCATTACATCATTTGCTGGTCCCCAAATAATATTTACTTAAAGCAGAGCAACAGAGAAGCAAGAAAGACATATAGAAAACAAATAGAAAAATGGCCAATGTTAATATAGTAGCTATCAATAATTAGGTTATATGTGAATGGTTTAAATATTCTGATCAAAAGGAGAGACTGTCAGACTGGAATAAAAAAGCCAGTAAGTGTGTTTCCCACAATCCAACAACATCTATTAATGGGGTAAAAGTTATGCATTGGTGGGACCAGCAGGTGGCGTGGTGGTTAAGATGCTGGACACTCCCATATGGCCAGCCATGGTTTGAGTCCCAGACCTGGTGGCTTGCTTTCTCACTTTCCCTCTCTCTCTGTGTCTCACTCTGATAAAATTAAAAAATAAATGAATGAATAATTAAATAAAATAATTTAAAAGAAGTTATTCACTGGTGGGGAGATGTCCAGGGAGCACTGAAGTGTACAACACTGGTGTGGACTTCACAACGCTGACAATGGTCAGGCAGGGTGCCCTGCGGAGGAGTGCCGTCTGAGCTGAGAAAGGAAGGATGAGGCCGACCGTATGGCCCTGAGGATTTGTGTCCATTCCTAACCCCGCCCGCTGTCTGAGCTCCCGTGCTAAGGCTCACACAGGCCTCAGAGGTCCTGCTCTCACTTTCACTCCATCTTCAACCAGAGGCTGAGTGTTTATCTGTTTTATATGTTACGGGAGTATTTAAGATTTCATTGGAGTAAAGGATTAGTGGCTTACAAAGATTAAAAAAGCCACAGATAAATCTGTGGGCAGAGAAATCACTCCAACTTCTGGTCCACTCCATCCTGGGGACTCTGAAGGAGGCCGGCCAGGTGGTCCCAGGTGGGTGACATCCAACAAGGAGCAAGCTTGGCCCCTGCCTTCAGGACCAGTGGTAGCACAGTGGTGGCTGTAATGACAGCAGTGACTGCTCTGGGCCTGTGGATGTGGCCAGACCCTGTAGTAAGCATCTTCCCGATGATACCTCATTTAGCCACCCCAGTGTCCCTAGAGGCAGGAGCTGCCACCAACCTCATGCTTCAAGTGGGGAAACTGAGGTCCAGAGAAACTAAGTAAGGGGCAGAGCTAGGATGCAAACCTAGGCAGTCTAGCTTGAAAGACAATGCTTTTTGGGAACCAGCAGTTAGCGTAATGGCTATGTCGCTGGACTCCCACGTAGTCGATCGCAGTTTGCGTCCCGGACCCGGTGGCTTAAAACTCACGCTGGGCGCGTGTGTGTGCGTGCCCAAGATCCCGAGAGGAGAATGGAGGAGAAGGGATTGCAGCGTGACCATCCCCCCTGGGGGGTGATTTCTCGCTTTCTGTCTCTATGTCTCTCTGTCTGGCGAGCGCACGCGCCCTATAGTGAAAACATCTCCAAAAAAAAAAAAAAATTGTCTTTTTTTTTTTTTTTTTGACATAGGGCACATGCGCTCTCTGAAGAAAGACAGAGACAGAAAGTGAAAAATCATCCCTCAGGGAGGACAGTCACACCACAACCTCTTCTCCATTCTCCTTTTGGGATTTTGGGAACACATGCAGATGTGCCTAGTATGATTTTCAAGCAACTGGGTCTTAGACTCGAACCATGGTTGGTCACATGGGAGTCCAGCACCTTAACCGCCCCACCACCTGCTGGCCCCAAGAGCTAATGCTTTTAGCCACCACCCTGTACTCTCTGACAATCACCATAATAAATATACAATAACTGAAAATGAAACAGCAGCTATACTGAACCCTGGTTATATCTCAGGCCCCGTCCTAGCTCATGTTCTCAGTTCATCCTCGCAACCTCATACCACAGTTCCTATTACCGTCCCATTTTACAGATGAGCCTCAGGGGAACTAAGGAGCCTGTTGAGAATGACACAGGTGGTAGGTGGTGGGTCTGTGACCAGGACACATGCCAAGCCCAGGACACAACTCTGCTCACTCACAAGTCCCCAGGCAGGCCCTGAAGGGCCCTTGCCACTTGGCCTTAACTCCTGGACCAACTCGCTCTCTCCCTGCTGTCTGCCATGGCTTCAGAGTTGAACTGGTCCCTGCTTGTGGCTGGAGTTTTACGCTCCAGTGGAGGAGCCGCGGAGGGGCCACCTTCTGCCCTGTAGCCTGAGCAGAAGTGACAGGTCTTCATGGAGTGGAAGCAGAGAAATGAGGGGGAAAGACTCCCAGCAGATCCTAATCTACCTCCTGCTTGCCACTTTCACTAAGCATTGCCTACCTGGATCACGGCAGCAGCCTCTCCCCTGGATTCTCCAGCTCCTCCTGCATCCTCCCGAGCCTCCCAGGGGGATCTTGTGAACTTGGAGTCAGATCAGGACCCTCTGTGATTCCCCCTCACTCAGGGTAACAGCCTAGCCTCCCGCAACGCACTGTACATCCACCCCCCTTTCCTCTGCCTTCAGCTCCTCCGCTCTTACTTTCCCTCACTCTGCTCCAGCTGCACGGGAGCTGTTCCTCGTACACACAAGGAGAGCTGCCCTCAGGGCCTTTGCACTGCTCCCTCTCCCCACAGATCTCTGCATGGCTCCCTCCTTCCCTTAGATTCCAGAAGACAGTGTGGGTTCCTTTTCCCAAGTTGAGTGGGGAGGTCTTTGTCACCTAACACACACAGACAGACAGGGTGGGTCCCAGCTGATCCCAAGGCCCCCAGATTACCTTTCAGGGCTGTGCCCCCAGGAGGGTATCCCGGAGACTCCTGGCACTGCCTGGAGAAGCAAGGCCACGTGCTTCCTGCCTGCCTGGGAACGCCCGGCTGCGTCAGCTCCACGTGGAGCAGAGAGCCTCTGATTGCCCTAAACAGCGCTGACAAATTGCTCTGGAAACCCAGAGAGCTCTGCAGCGTGTGCTGCCTCGGGAGAGGGCGGGGGGCCAGGTGGCTGCCCACCTGGGATCATGCAGCCCACTGCGGTGCCCACAGCAGGCGCTGGCGCCTGGCAGTGTGCCTGGCAGCCGGGCTCCCATGACGCACGTCTAGGGGGAGTGTCTGCGAAGTTGTTGAAGTCATGATGGGCACAAGCTGCTACAGGCTGCAGTGGTTTCCACGGCAAGGGACGGAGCCCAGGGAATGGAGTGGGTGGGGGGGTTCCCTGCTCGGGCATGGCAGGGCCTGTTCCCTTTCTGGCAGCCTCCCCGTGAAACAGTCCATTCTCCCCAGAATAGCTCAGAGTGGTTGTTTTACAAATGTAAGTCAGATTACATGCTCAAATACCTCCCATGGCTCCCATGTTCCTCAGAACCAAATCCCAGCATCTGACCATGGCTGTAAGCCTGCCAGAAGCAGGCCTCTGCCCTCCTGCCGTTCTAACCTTGGCCCCCGCTGCTCCAACAACCTGATTATTTCAGGATTGGCGTAAATGACCAATGGCTGGATCCCTCCCTCACTTCCTTCAATACACCACCCCTTCGAGAGGCCTCTGGGAGCCCCCTCTGTTCTGCTCATTTCTTCTCCCTGGCACTTGTCACCGCCCGGCATGGTCACCACCGAGTTGTCCAGTCATCTGCCCATCCTGCTCTCTCTCCAGAATACCAGCTCCACAGAGAAGACTCCCCGGCCCCCTGCTACGCTGCAGTGTTTGTGGAGATTGGAACAATGCCCACCCTGTCCACAGCAGGTGCTGCACTGCTCAGTGAACCTAAGACCAACATTGCCTTTGGTGGTCTAGCTCACTCTCCTCTCCCGGGTGCTTCCAGTCTGTGGCGGCCTCTGGACACCCAGCAGTCCAGTTGGACTCTCTTGTAGCTCGCTGGCCCTACCCAGAACCATGCCTCCCTCTCTCTTCACATCCTGGTGCTGCCACCTGTGGACACATCCACAGTGGCCCTGGCCAGCAGGCCAGCCTGCGTCCTTCCCACTAAAATCTTGGTCCCAGCTCCTTCCCTGAGACTGCCTCCTCTCTTGCTCCCAGCATCATCTTTCAAAACACAAATCTGCCAAGGTTGTCCTCTTAGCTGAAACTTCTGTGCTGTTCACTGATTGTAAGATCAAATCCAAACTCCATCATGGGGCCAGTAGGTTCCTGAGTGGTCTGGCCCCTGCTGACCTCCCCATCCTTCCATCCATCACCTCTCAACCTCCAGTGTGGTTCTACACTGGAGCCACAGTGTCTTGCTGGCACCATCTTCCTCCTCACCGCAGGGGCCTTTGCACATGCTGCTCTTCTTGTAAGCATAACTCTACATCCCACCTTTATCTTTTTTTTTTTTTTTTAAATGGCAAAGTAGCTCTGATACAGCAGTGTACAAAACATTTATATACAATTTCATGACCAGTAACAACGCAAACACTCATATTACTTACCATGGATCAAGAATCTCTCACCTTGGGCCAGGTGGTGGCACAATGGTAACCCAACTGAAAGCACATGGGAAAGGTCCCAGGTTCATATCCCAGGACCTCCCTGAGCATGCTGGGTATATATATGCAAACTCACGATTCAGGCCAGAGGAGACTGCAGGGTGAAGAGCCTATTGAGGGTGCTATCTCTCTCTCTCTCTCTTTCATTCTCATGGAAGAAATAAACTTTAAAAAAAAATAAGGGGGAGGGTTGGGACCAGCAGTTAGCGTAATGGCTATGTCAATGGACTCCCATATAGTCGACCGCGGTTTGAGTACCGGACCCGGTGGCTTAAACTCACACCAGGCGCATGTGTGTGCGTGCCCAAAATCCCGAGAGGAGAATGGAGCAGAAGGGATTGCGGCGTGGCCATCCCCCCGGGGGGTGATTTCTTGCTTTCTGTCTCTCTGTCTCTCTCTGTCTTTCTAGCGAGCGCACGCGCCCTATAGCAAGAACCTCTCCAAAAAAAAAAAAAAAAAAAAGAAAAAAGAAAAAGAAAAAAAGTAGAGAAAAAGATAAGGGGGGGGCAGCAGATAGAATGGGCATTAGGCATTAGGGCAACCGGATCTCTCATGGCTAACTGTAGTTTGAATCCTAGAACTCGCGGTTGAAAGATACACTGGGGGGAACCAGCAGTTAGAGTAATGGCTATGTCGCTGGACTCCCACTTAGTCAACCGTGGTTCGCATCCCGGACCCGGTGGCTTAAAACTCACGCTGGGCACATGTGCGTGCGTGCCCAAGATCCCAAAAGGAGGATGGAGGAGAGGGGATTGCGGCGTGACCATCCCACCTGGGGGGTGATTTCTCGTTTTCTGTCTCTATGTCTCTGTCTGTCTGGCGAGCGCACGCGCCCTATAGTGAAAACCTCTTAAAAAAATAAGAAAAAGGAAAGATACACTGGGCACATGTGCATATGAGCCCAAAATCCTGAGAGAAGAATGGTAGAAAAAGGATCAGACTGGGTTGTTGGAAAAGTCTTCTCATAGAAAAATATGAAGACTTCATAGCAAGCCACCCCCTGAGGGAGGTACTTTTTCATTTTCCCTCTTCCTCTTTTTGTTTCTGGTGAGTACATGTGCCCTATAGCAAAAACAAAACAAAACAAAAACCAAAGAGTAACTCAGCAGGCACATGTCCCTTTACCTTACTACTCCTTGTCCTTATCTTTGGCACAGGGACATTATCCCTGCCCCCAGGCTAGATTCGACACCCCCATTCTGGGGTGTCTAACTAACTAACTAACTTATTTAGTTAGTCCATTCTCAGATACCACTGGGTCTCCCCTCAGGTTGTTCCCTAAGCATAATTCACTCATGACTTTTGTCATTATCTTCTGGCTGTCTTCCCTGATACCCTGACGGTGCCTGGATAGTCAGTACCCTGGTCCACTTGGTTCCAGTGCCCAGGAGAAGGGCTGGCACCCAGCAGGCACTTGTGAATAAGTACACAGTTCTATTCTACAGGACCAGCTGGTGGCATGGTTAAGACAGCTGGCTCCCACATGGCTGAGTGCGTGGTTCAAGTCTCAGACCTGCTGGATTGAAAAACACACAGGGTGTGTGTAGTGCGTGTGTGCCCCAAATCCTGAGAGGAGAATGAAAGAGATGGGACTGTGGCGTGGCCATCCCCGCGGGGGCTTTCTCATCCCACTCCCCCGTGTCTGTCTCCTACACAGTGCTGGGGAAGCAGAGACCTGAGTGATACTGAGTGCTCCACCAGGCCTGCTCAGACAAAGGCACCTGCCCTGCAGGGCCGGGTTGGGCAGCAGGCTGTCATTCTAGCTTGGCTTTAGGGAAGGGACCGATGACAGCAGATGTACAAGGTTGCTGGCTATGGGCGCAGGGAAGTGTGGTCAGCACCTGGCAGGCTGGCCATAACGGGAGGCAGAGGTACATGTGGCCTGGATGTCCAGGTATGGCCTCGGTGCCTGCAGGGGATCTTGTGCCTCAGTGGGAAGGTCATGGAGGGTGAGGGCAGGTGGGAATCACTACGTTGTCTGGAATGCTTGCTCACCTGACTTCCCTGCTTCTCCAGGAAGCCCCTCCAGTGTCTCTCCCACCCGGCCCTCCCCACTCTACAATGGAGCTGTACCCTCCGCCCACACCACTGGACTTTGAGCTCTGAGAGGGTAGGCTTGGGGCTGCCTCAGTTACCACAGTGTCCCTGGCACTGCCTGTAACAGGGTTTGCCCATAGGAAACATTCTTATTTAGTTAGTCTGAGGCAGAGCCTCATTAAAAAAAATTTTAAATAAAGCTTATTTATTTCTTTTAGAGACATACACACTCCTAACAGGGTCTTCATGGTGCAATTCACCCCCAGCCTCAACTGGCCTCCATCAGAGGGGTGCAGAGGGAGAACCTGGGACACGAACCCAGGACCTTCGCATGTGGCTCCAGCATCGCAGAGCACTGTGTTACTATTGTGCCACTGGCTGGTCCCATTTTCCTTTTTTTAGAATGACTTCCCCTCCGCCATGATAGCCAGGCTTGAGGTCTATTGCCAAATACTGTTCAAAGGCTCATTTCATCTTCGCCACATCCTTATGCGGTAGGTATGTGATTTAGCCCCCGTTTTGCAGATGAGGAAACAGAGGCCCAGAGAGGTTCGATCACTTGCCCTGGGCCACACAGTCCAGAGAGGACTTGAGCCCAGCCAGGTTGTCTCAGGAGCTCATATTCTTATTCACCGTGTACATGTTTATTTAAATCAACTCCTTTTATTTTCCGTAACTTGTCCTAGGCAATATCTGTAAAATCAGGGGATAAGCTGGCAACGCTTTCCTAATACTCATTAAAGCAAACATGTATCTGTTTAAAATAAAACATTTTCCTCCCTGAACCACCCAAATCACCTCAAGCACCCCATTTTGGGAAATGCTGCTCTACACTAAAGCCTGGTTGCCTAGGAGAAAACTTCAGGAAGCAGCTTTAATGAGTAGATAAGAATGATTTGCAATTAGCATCAATTGTCTATATGCAAATTAAAGCTCCCAACCGCAGGGCCCGCTTTTACAGAGGGCTCCTCTCCCATTTTATTCCCTTCATTTCTGGGTTCAGCAAATCCTTCTCTCAGACACACAGTAATTCTACACTGTCTTCCTGCCTCAGCCTATTGCGAGTTTCAAAGCCCCATGGTTGAACGTGGTTCAGGTCCAATGCGGGCCTAGGCCCAGAACAGGAGCTACCACCACTGGGACCTGTGGCCCCCTGCTGTAGACTCTCATGGTCTCTTGTCCCTCTAGATGATGCAATTTTATAATGTTCTCAGTGATGATCTGATTCTCATGTTTCCCTCACTCAGTTATGTGCTGTGGTGAGGGCTGCTGGGGGACTGGTCAGAATATGCTCATTAACGGGTGGGAGGAGACTTCAACAAGTTTGTGGATAATGCATCTTATCAAAAAACTATTCATGGATTGCAAAATATTTTTGTACCCAAATCAACTTGCACTTTAATTCCATTTTCCCACAAACTTTCTTTTTAAGAGAGATTTTTGCAATAGGGGTGTGTGATCTTGCTGGAGACACAAAGAGACAGAGAGAGAGAGAAACCACTCCCCAAGGAAAATGGCCACACTGCAATCCTTTCTCCTCCATGTTCCTCTCAGGATTTTGGGCACGCATGCCCACATGCCTGGCGTGAATCTCAACCTGCTGGGTCTGGGACTCGAACTGCAGTTGACCATATGGGAATCCAGCACCATAACCACTATGTCACCTGCTGCACCCCCACCACAAATTCTTGAGTCCCTTTGTCCTCAGCTAACAACATAGTGACTAGGACAGAATAAATTCCCAAGAAATATCTGAGTGAAATGAACCAGTACACAAATGAAGAAGTTATTCAAGAATCTTGAGTTCAAAAGGTCAAGGGGCTACTTGTCTAAGGAGGCGGACTGAGGCAGAGAGCTGGCTTGCTCAGAGAGTCTCTGTCTGTCTCTCTCCCACCTGGGCCCTTCTGGGCTCCTTTACTTGGGGAACTCCCAGGATCAAGGCACCCGGGGAGCACACTACAGTCACCCTCTGCATGGCAGTTTTCACATCTGTCAGAGAAGCCCTGGTAAGCCATGAAATCTCTGGAGCAGGGTTTGATAAGCATTAAACCTCATTAGACAGACGAGATCAAAGCACATCACACTCAGGAAGGCTGACTTGTTCAGGAGCCCGCTGCGTCACCTTCTACAGATATTTCTGTACACACACAGACACGATTTTACTGTGGGTGATGGTCAAAGAGGGCCAAAGCCTGCCTGAATGCACGTGTCCTGTGGGGTGGGGGCTGTGGGTTTGAGGACTGGCAAAGGCATCAGAAAGCCAAGGGGAGGAAGACTCACTGCACCAAGAAGGCCTTTAGCCCCCTTAGGGGTTCTGGACACATAGGGATCCTCGACTTCTACTCAGGTATGTTAGGGAAGGGAGGTGAGGCTGTGGCCCTGGGGTTAGCACTAGAGACGGCAGCTCGGTGATCCCTGCCTGGAGCCAGAGAACTCTGAGGAGCTCGGTGACCGAGGCTGAGTCTGGTGGCTCCACTGAACGATCGTCCACCTCTGTGCACTTTCTGGGAGGTGGTTTACCACTTTCGTTAGAATCTCAACATGAAGGTGGTCCAGACTCCACGCTGTTGGTTGGTCACCACCTGACCACACTCACTTCCGCTCATGCTCACCCCTTTACCAGCAGCTGTCAGAAAGCGTCATTCTGGGACTGGCAGCATCAGCATCCACTTGGAACTTTAGGGGACCGTTTGGGGATCACCATCCTCTACTACAGAGCCTGGATGGCCAAACCGTGAGCTCACAGACTTCCTTGTAGATGGTCTGGCTAAGTGACGTGTTGGCTCCAGGGGAGTCTGGGAAAGTGTTTACCTTCCCCATAGAACCGCACAGATGCTACAATCTTTCCCTCTGTTCTCTGTACCCTCACTGCCAATCCTGAGGGACCACAGCCATATTGAGACCAGGGAGACACAAGCTAGCATGGCAAGGTGGCAGGGCAGGAAGACAGAACCAGTTCTTCAGCCCCCTTGAGCTGGTGCACAACCTGCATCTGTACTCTCTGGACTTCATGTGGAGCTACTGTTAAACTTCTGTCTAAGCCACCGTGGGGTCAAAGTTTCCTATGACTGCCAATACAGTCTGTGATCCCCACAAAGCGGAAAAACCACTGGTCTCTCAGCAGAGAGAGAGGAAAAAAGGACATGATCAGAGAGCACCAGACAGATGAAGACTGGGAGAGAGCCAGGGGTTTCTCTCCCTCTACGTGGGGTCCCTGAAGGCTAAGAATGGGTAGCAGAGGGTGGTCTAGGAGCCTCCCAACTTTGAGCAAGCTAGGGTGTGAACAAGTGCATTTGGGCATGCTTCTGGAGAGGGGACCCACCGTCAGAACTGCAGAGGAAGTGGAAGGTGCTCAGGACCCCGAAGGACCCGGACTAGGTACAATGCTTTACCTGGGCTGCCTTGGCGGGTCTCGGCTGCCCCCGGCCAGGCCGGTGGGGGTGCTGGAGCCTGAGGAGTACAGCTTCGGTCGGTAGCCCTTGCTCTGACCAGCAACTGCAGGCGCAGGTGAGACCTCCCGCCGCCTCTCTGTGTGGTGTGACCGGCTGACGGCCTCGCGCCCCCCGCCACACAGGCCCATACTTCCCGTGGGCTTGTGTGGCTTGGCGGGCCGAGGTGCCTTGGCCAGGGACATGCAGCTGGGGCTGGAGGTGTAGAGGGTGGTGTCGATGCCGCTGTCACTGGAGCCGCCCTTGGAGAGGGGGTCTTGTTCTGGCTCCAGGGGGTCTAAAGGGTCGAACCAGCGATCGTCACTGTGGCTGCTGGATGCGTTGCTGGAGAGGGTATTGCTGCTGGAATGACTTGAGTACTGAGGTTCTCCCTGGAAGGCAAGGGAAGTATGTCATTTCTAGACTCCAGGGCAGGGGCCATCTCCTGTCCTCGGCCTTCCCTCTGTCGGAGTGTGAGCCTTGGACCCAGCCAGCTTTGAATCCTGGCTCCCCACCCACTGGTTGTGTTACCTTGGGCAACCGATATACCTTCTCTGCCTCAGTTTCCACATCTGTAAAATGGGGGGTGATAAAGACCCAGCCTCATGGTGTTGCTTGGAGGAACAAATGACATGCATATAACATGCTTCCCATGCCTCAAACTCAAATCCTCTCAAACTGAGCTCCAGGCCTTCTTTTCCAGACCTGTCTCCAGAATGATATACCAGCCTTTCTGCTGCCCCACCCATGGGCCACAGACTCTCCCTGACTGCTTTGTGTCTAGTACAACAGAGAACCCTGCTGTCTGCGTCTTCAGAACAGATCCAGGACCTCCATGGTTCCACGCTGGTCCTGTCATCGCTGTTCCCTGCTGGACCGTCACAGCAGTCTTCCCCCTGGTCTCTCTGCCTCCCACCCCTCCTCCCCCATTTGTTCTGTTCATGTAGTTAGAGAAGCTGCAAACATTGATGTTAGGTCCCTGCTCAGAGCTCGCCGGTGGCTCTGTCGCATTCAGGAGAAAGTGAGAGTCCTCACCACAGCCCACGAGGCCTTGAGGATCAGGTCCCAAGTCCTGGTCTCTAACTTCGTCTCCCTACTCCCGCCACATCACCTTCGCTATTCTTAGAGCAGTCCAGGCATGCTCCTACCTCAGGGCCTTTGCCCTTGCTGACCCCTCTGCCTGCAATGCTCTCCCTTCAGATATTTTCAGGAACTGTCCTTTACTTCACTCAAGGTTTTGGCCTAATGGTCACTTCCTCAAAGGTCATCTCCGATCACATCTCCTAAAGCAGTAGTAATTGTCACTTTTTTTTTTCCTTAACTGTGCTGTTTTTTCTTCCACTTTGCAAGGATCACTTCTCAGCGTCGTACTGTGGATCTGTTCATCTGCTTACTGCTTGTGGCTCCTACTGGAATGTCAGGTTCCTGAGGACAGGGGCCCGTCCATCCTCTTCATCACAGTGGTCCTAACACCCAGCATGTTGTAAGTGTCCCTCGAACACCTACTACATGAGTGGATGCAAAGAAACTGCCAAGAACTCACTCAAACTCTCTCCTCCTCCTGGATACAGGACTACATCTCCCAGCCTCCCCTGCAGTGGCCACAGGAGGGAGTCCTGGCTAATGCAATGTAAGCAGGAGAGATTCCCGACTTCTCCTCCCTTGGATGCTCTCTCCTTTCCACTTCACCATTGGAAAGATAGAGGGACCCAGCAGGGGGCTCCAGAGGGACAGCAGAGCCACAGGAGGGAGGGAGACTGGGTTCCTGAATCACCATGTGGAAAGCTGCTCACTGAGTATGTGTTGTTACATGAGGGCTACTGCATGCGATCCCTGAGATTCAGGGCTGTCACAGCAGTTAATCTAGCACACTGACATAACAGCAAGGAAACTGAGGCTGAGGCGGTGAAGAGACTTGCCCAAGACGACCTGAGAGCCGGAGCCAGAGGATGTGAACCTGGCTGGCTGTAACTCCAGACCAAGTACTTAGCTCCTCTGCTCAGTGGAGGGTGGCAAAGGTGGAGGATGAGCTCACGTGTGATGCTCAGAGGCCACTCTCAGGGAAAGTTACCCAGCCCACAGCAGTCAGGCGCCGGCGAAGCTGCCAGCTCCTGCAGGCCTGGCTCCTTAGGTGGGGCAGGGTGGGGCCCAGACTCACTTTGGAATGCCTGTTGGGGGAATCTTTGCCTGCTGCGTCCTGCCTGGAGCCGTGCTTGCTCCCGCTGCTTCCAGCCATGGCTGAGAGCCTGGCCTGGGCGGGCACATGCCACAGAGGCTCTGCAGAAAAACAGGAGACACGGCAGTGGTTAGGGGTGACTCAGTCCAGGCCCTGATGATTCCAGCCCAAAACATGGTCGGATGGTCCCACCCTTCTGCCAGCCTGTCTGTTCACCTGGACATGACCCCATCAATCTATGCCTTGGGGTGTAACAACTCTCAATAATAGAGAATATTTCCTGAGCATTTACTATGTGCCATGCCCCATTCTGCGAGCCCTATTTGAGTTAACTCACTGAAGCCACGCAATCCTCCATCGTCATCCCCAAATGAGGTGGAACACGTGTTCATTCTTCCTGGCCACTTGCATGCTCTCTTTTGTAAATGACCTGTACCTTTACCCATTCTTCTATGGGACGGATAGTCTTTTTATCTGTTGGTTAAAATTCTTCACAACTCCTTTGTTGGTTCAATGTATGTAACTATTTTTAAAAACACTGAAAATGGAATCATAATCAACATTATCCAACAACTTGCTGGTTCACTCTGTAATGTGTCTATACTTGCTTTTCTGTCTGTATCTTCACAATACATCTTCACATAACTGAACGTGAAGTCACCTCAATTTTAATAGCTGGATAGGATTCCAGCAAGTGACTGCGTATCAATTACGAGGGAAGGGACTTCAAAAAGTTTGTGAAAAGGGAAATTAAAGCAGGAGTTCATTTTGGCACAAAAAAATGTTAAAATCCATAAATAGTTTTTTCAGAATACGTACTCATTTTCTGAGCCAGACACATGGCTTCGTAGTTAAGGGAGCTAGATCCTACGTGGCCATCCATGGTTTAAGTCCTGGCCCCAGTGGTTTGAAAAACTTGCCAGGCATGTGTGTGTGCCCCAAATCCCAACAGGATGGGAAAGGGAGCAGAACGGATTGCAGCATGACCGCACCCCATTGAGGGGTACTCTCTCCCTTGCCCTTTCTTTCTCTGGCAAGCATATGTGCCCTTTGGCAAGTAAAAAGCAAAACAAGACAAAAATGCTTATTGTCTATAAACTTTTTGTTTTTGGAGAGGTTTTTGCTATAGGGCGTATCGCCAGAAAGACAGAGAGACAGAAAGACAGAAAGATAGAAAGCGAGAAATCACCGCCTGGGGGGATGGCCACGCCCCAATCCCTTCTCCTCCATTCTCCTCTTGAGATCTTGGGCATGCACACACACGCACCTGGAGTGAGTTTAAGCCACCAGCTCTGGGACTTGAACTGCGGTCGACTACATGGGAGTTCAGAGACGTAGCCACTACGCCAACTGCTAGTCCTAACTTTATTATGCCAACTGCTAGTCCCAACTTTCTTTTTAAATAATTATTTTATTTAACTTTATTTATTTATTCATTCATTCATTTTAATTTGTCCAGAGAGGGACAGAGTGAGTGAGTGAGTGAGTGAGAGAGAGAGAGAGAGAGAGAGAGAGAGAGAAAGTAAGAAAGCAAGCCACTGGGTCCGAGACTCGAACCACGGTCAGCCACGTGGGATTCCAGCGCCCTTAACCACCATGCTACCTGCTAGCCCCAATCCATAAACTTTTTAAAGTTATCTCCTATTTACCAGTTTCCTGCTGATAATCCTTAGGTTATCTTTAATTTGACCTTACAAAAATGCTGAAGAGGACTTCCCACTCCATGCAGCTCTGAGTGGATACAGGCCTGTGTCTGGGACAGAGTCCTACAAATGGAATTGCTGGTTCAAAGTAAGGTTTAAAACTGATGGCTGCGGGACCAGCAGTTAGTGTAATGGCTATGTTGCTGGACTCCCATGTAGTCGACCGCAGTTTGCATCCCGGACCCAGTGGCTTGAAACTCACGCTGGGCGTGTGTGCGTGCATGCCCAAGATCCCGAGAGGAGAATGGAGGAGAAGGGATTGCGGTGTGGCCATCCCCCCTGGGGGGTGATTTCTCACTTTCTGTCTCCCTGTCTCTCTCTGTCTGGCGAGCGCACGCGCCCTATAGTGAAAACCTCTCCAAAAACAAAAAAAAAAAAACAAAAAAACTGATGGCTGCTGTGGTGTAAACTGGACTGAATTCCCAAGGCTCCTGACCTTGGGACACCAAGGATCGATCGATTCACCAAGCATCGATCTGACCTTAAAAAACCTGACCAGCGCCAATGGAGGGCATCTGGTTACTATCTATCAAAACTACACGTGCACTAACTGCGGACCTGAACGCAGGCGGTCTAAGCCCAAAGCCCTCATTTTAATCGGCATGAATTTGAAATAATGATAATAACGATAATATAACCAAGCACGTGTTCTGTGTTGGGCATTACTCTCAGGGCTTTCCATGCATTCTCTTTATCCTCCCCAGAACTACCGTGAAGTGTGTTGGGCCCTCTCTGGGCCTCCCCAACAACACTGGTGATGATTGAGGGTAAGTGCCCGAGGAGCAGGAGCCTTTATTCTCTGAATGATGGGCTGTCCTGTGCTGAGAGCTAGGCAGGCGTGATCTCAAGGGACCCCAAAACCGCCCTGGAGGGAGAGACATAAGGATGTCCATGGAGGCTGGGACAGATGAGCACATGGCCAACTCAGAACCTGCCGCAGGCCTGTGGGAGCCCGAGCTCACACCACGCACTGCTGCCTCCAGCATACCCTAGGGCTTCAGGGGCCCACGTTTCTGTAGGGCACTCAGGGCCACTGCAGAGAGGGGCCTGCCTGGATGCATCTGGGCTCAGCTGGGAGTATCACTGCCTTGTGGTTTTTCCCTTGGGAACCACGGATAAGAGACAGCTAGGAGACTGGCCTCTTTGCCCACCTACTCTGCCTCTAGTTAGTTTTCCTCTTGGGAGCATCCCACACACCCAGACGTGCCGGTCCCCTGGGAGGTGGGCCAGGCCACACTGGGGAACCACATTTCTAAAGAAAGCCAACCCTTAAACACCACCTGTAACGAACAACTCCCATGTGTAGGCCTTAGGCCTGGCCCTTCCCCCCGCCCCGACCTCAGACTCAGCCTCCCACGCCACCACTTGGGTATTTGCTAGGAACCAACCACTGAGTGTGGCCAGAGCAAGATTCCTTATCTTTCTCGCTTGGTCAATGGCCACTTCACCCTTTTAGCCACACAGGCCCAAACGGCATCAGCCTTGACCCTCTCTCATGCCACTTCTAGGCATTAGGAAATCTGGTCAACTCTTATCTTCAAAACACAACATCCAGAACCACTCCCCTTCCCCTCCTCTGTCCCCAGCCTAGTCCTGCTCCCACCCTACCTTGCAAGCCAGAGGAACCCTACGAACACTTGAGTCAGATCTGGTCCCTCTGCTCAGAGGAGTGCACCCTGTGGCTCCTGTCCTGCTCTGAGTAAGGGACAAAGGTCTTGCCATAGCTCACAAGACCCCGCATACTCTGTCCTGCCACTTCCCTGTCCTCACCTCCAACCATTTCTCCAGCCACAAGGCCTCCTCACTGTTCCTCCAACACATCAGCCTCGCTGTTACGTCGAGGTCTCTGATTAGCTCCTCTTTCATCAAAATGTTCTCCTCCTAGTTGACTTCCTCATATTCTTTTGGTCTTGGTTGAAGTGCGATTTGCTCAGATTTCCCCCTGCCCAGTTTATCTCACTCAGCACGTGTTAGTTTCCACTTTGCATTCAGCATTACTAGGTTATTTTATCAACACTGTGCCTTGTTGACGGTCCAGTTTCCCAGAGTGTCAGCTCCAAGACGGCAGGAAATATATTCATCAGAAGACGAGACTGCTCCCAGCAGCACCTGCTCTGCAGCAACAAACTGCAAACGACCCAGTGTCTATCTCCCTAGGAGGGAGCCACTAACTGCTGCTCATTCAGACACTGGGGTACTGCTCAGACAACGTGTTCTACACCCAACCGCATGGCTGACTCTCGCAAGCTACAATGAGCAACAGAAACGAGACACACTTTCTCTCTCTCTCCACACACACACACACACACACACACACACGCAGCAGGAGCCTATTTATAAAATTCAAAACCAGGTAAAATAAAGCTTGGCTGTGAGAAGCAAGATGGGGCGGCCTTTGTGGTACTGACTGGGGAGATCCGGGGAGTACCAGAAAGGCCAGCCACGTTGTTTCTTGCCCTGGGTCGCCCACCTTCTCATACACTATCTAAACGTACACTCACAATGTGGGCTCTATCTATCCTCACCATGTGTCGAAGGCCCATAAAGTAGGGAAACAACATAGGAGGGATGACCTAATGAAAAGCCACAGAACAGTTGGTTCCACTTCCCTTAGAGCATCACGTCTACTCCTCGTCACTTCTCTTCCCTGGTGGCCACCACCTCCATGCCACATATCTGTCCTGCTCCTGACTTGTCAGAGGCAGCAGACACCATCTGCCGACGTCCTGTCTAGTTGATGTGGATCTGGCTCAGGGGATCCTGCTCCTCTCCTGGGGGACTTCTCTAATCTTGTGTGTGGCCCTATAGTTTTCTTCTGTCATTTGTCCATCATCAACTAGAGTAGGAAGGGAGTCACCTGTCAAACTGGAAAATGAGAGGTCCTGGTTGGTGGGTGAGGTGGGGTTGCAGCGGGCCAGGGAAACCCTACCTGGCTTCTGGCGTTCCATGGTGCTCTCCTGGCTGGTCAGGCCGCCTGAGGAGGAGTCGCCGCTGGATGTCCCATCGTGGCCAAAGTGGGGATCAAAAGACAGCAGTAGATGTGGGGTGGCTGCGTACCTGCAGGGTTGCGAAAGGAGATGAGCACAGAATGAAGACGGTCTGGCGTGTCAGAGCCAAGGCTTGCTGGCCGGTAGGTTTTACTGCGCTGTGGACGGGGAGAGAAAGTGGCTGGCAAGGCTGGATGAGCAAGCCTGGAAACGTGCTATTAACTGAGGGCCGGGAAGGACAGTCCTGCCTGGGAAGCCTGCCAGGGAGCTGCTGGTGGCAGGGAGTGCAGGGCAAGGTGGGTTCCTCAAGGATGAAGGCAGCAGAGGCCACTTGGGCCACCCACCCTATCTGAAGGCTGCTCTGGGGTCCTGCTTCTTGGCTGTGAAATGAGTGAGGTATTGTCAGCAGTTACTGTGCAGGCCTATCTCAGGCTCCCTTTCTCTCTGATGGAGACGAGTTGGGTAAGGCAGCATTTGTAGGAACAGGAGGCTCAGAGCTAAGAAGGCTGGACTTGAAGTCTTACTGCTACCTTCTGCCAGTCAGGCAAAGGCACTTCCTAGCCCAGAGCCTCAAGCCTAGTTTCTCTAGGTGTCAAAAGGTGATCAAGGTAGCCCTTCCTCCCAGAACTGAATGACAGCGCTTGTGCCTGGTGGTTAGCTTGGGGCTGGCATGTGACACATGATGGATTCTGACAACTGGCCGGTGAGCTAGAACTCTGTGTGTGTCCCTTTGCTTCTGGGAGAAAGCACAGCAGGGGAGAAGCTCGGGTTGTGAGCTCAGGTTTCAGAACAAGGTAGCCCTGGGCACAAACCCCAGTCCCATCCCCTGCTAGCTGCATGGCCTCGGTAGGGCAAGTGCGCATCAATTTGAGCTGAGGTTTTTCCATCTGCAAAATCAGGTAATATTTTCGACCTCATGGGGCTACGGTGGATGAAATAACATCATTCCTGAGGTAGAGATGGTGCTGGACACTGGCTCCACACAGACACAGGCAAGGATCAAGGGGAGGTAGCAGAAGGTTCTCCCTGTGGCCTCTGGTCCTACTGGCATCCTCTATCCCACAGAGTGATTTCTGGGTTCGCCTCCCCACGTCCCACCTCTGACAAGAGTCAGTGTGTTTGAAACTCTTCTCCTGCCCGGGGCTGCACAGGAACGCATGTGACACAGTTTTGACTAATAAGTGAGGGGACGTGAGAATTATTAAGACTTCCCTAGAATGTTCCTGGCTCTGCACCTCCAAGCACAAGGCAGGACCACACTCCCCCATCCCTCGAGACTGGCTGGATGGGGCTGTAGCACGGGTTCTCATGAAGGAGCTGCAGGGCAGTGGCACGGAGACGATGGCTGCGCAGGCCGCTGAGCCCCGGGAGGGTGCCACCAACTGGCAGCAGAACTGCAGAGCAGGTGGGGAAGAAACCGCTGTGGACTGAAGTCGTGGAGATTTTCAGTGACACCGCAGACTTGGTATAACTTGGTGAAAATGGGGGACGTCGCTGTTGGGGGGCTTCTGGGAAAAGTCTCCTTGCTCTTAAGTGAGATGACAAGAAAAGACGGTCTCTCTTTTTCCTCTAAGTGTTGCTGGGTAAAACACACCACAGAATGCTCCTGCCCTCTGGCTACCAGACTGAGGACGAGGTTACTAGCCCTGAGAGGGGAAGCGAGGAGGCAGAAGGAGGCTGAAGGAACTGGGCCTCGATGATGCTGGTGAGATGCTGGGTTAACCTTCCCCAGAGTGTACCCTGAGCTTCCTTCCTGGGAAACAAATTCCTACGATGTTTGAACCAGCCACATTTTGGTCACTTGGGCCACAGGCACCCCACTGACACAGGCCCTGTAATCTGGGGAGTTACAGAGCCTCTGAGGAATGGTGACACGTGATTCCCTTTGCTCCTCACAGCTGTACTTTCAGCTTGGGAGTCCCCAGCAGGAAGGAGAGGTGATGAACTGGGACCCTCAACATTAGACAAGAGTCGGATGACCTTTCCAGGGTCACCGCCAGCCCAGTCAGGGCTGCTCTACAAAGACCGAGCTCAAAACCCCTAGGCATCACCTTCCCCAGGACAGCAGATGGGTGCTTTGGAAGGGCGCTGGACTTCCTCAAAACTCACCTCTATTCATTTGCCAAGAAAAGAGGTATTATTCTCCCTTCCCTCGACCAGACCTTTACCTCTAATGCCTCCAGGAAAGGAAGACAGACCAAAATAGAAGAAGCACAAAAAGTTAACTCCTACTCTTAAGTCCAAGGGCTCAGTTTCTAGCAACATAAAGACTGCCAAAGGCAACTCTGGCTATAAGCAATCTTCACCTTACTGGCTGACTCTGCATCTGGCTAGCTGTCTGGTAAAATGTGGTTCTACCATAGCTGGAGAACTAAGTGTGGACATGTTTTTGGTTTTTCCAAAAAGTCAGTATCAAATCCTGAGTACTGAAGGAAAACGTCAGTGATGGTGGGATTAGCCGGAGCAAAGTGGAAACTATGAGCGGCAGACACTGCAGTCTCCTTCCCAATATCTGCTCCTTCCCTCCTTGGTAACAGAATCCAGACAGTATCTAAGGCAATAATGTGATTGGTTAACAGATCACATTTCCCAGGCTCCCTAGAAGTTCTGGCCAATGAGATAAAAATCCAAGTGCTGCATGTGATTGCCATCATCTCCTTAAGGCTGCAGCCTGAGTAGCCACCTTGAACCAGGAGGCAACAGGCCAAGGACAATGGAGTGTCAGGGGGAGGAGCCTGGGTCCCTGACAATGTGGGAGAAAGAAAAACTACTGGGTCATCGGAAAAGTCAGGACACATTTTTGCACAGAAAAATGCGCATGCGCATGACTTTTCCGATGACCCAGTTATCTTATCTTTAGTATGCTATAGGGTGCACATGCTCCCTGGAGAGAAATAGAGAGAGAGAGAGACAGACAGACAGACAGGGGGAAGTGAGAAATGACCCACAGGGGGATGGCCCCACCACAATCCCTTCTCCTCCATTCTCCTCTTAGGCCTTTGGACATGCATGCACGTGTGCCTGGCAAGATTTTCAAGCAGCCAGGTCCAGGACTCATTCTGCACAGTTGACCAAGTGGGAAGCAGTGCCCTAACCACCATGCCACCTGCTGGCCCCTGACTACTGTTTTCTAGATCACATAGCTAAACCTAACTGGTAGACCATCTTTGCTGGACTTATTTTTACCATTCTCCACCCCTCAGTTCTTGTTCCTAATCAAGACAACCTGTACTTATCCAGTCATGTAATTCTCTTACTAAGAGAAGACTTTATTATTCCAATATAAACAGACTGACCTATGTTGACCATTCATTGGGATGTGGAATAGATCCCATTTAGGGCCATTTCTATCACTGTCAATTTTTTTTTTTGGGGGGGGAGAGGTTTTTTTGCTATAGGATGTGTGTGCTTGCCAGAAAGACAAGAGAGAGACAGAAAGCAAGAAATCACCCCCTCCAGGGGGAATGGCCATGCCGCAATCCCTTCTCCTCCATTCTCCTCTTGGGATCTTGGGCACGCACGCACATGCGCCCGGCGTGAGTTTAAGCCGCCGGGTCCAGGACTTGAACCATGGTCGACTACATGGGAGTCCAGCGACATTGCCATTACGCTAACTGCTGGTCTCTATCACTGTCAAATTTTAGCACAAAAAATTTTGTTTTTTTTTAGCCAAATTGATTGTACACCCTTTACCATGCACAGCTCTGTGCAAACGTCCCTGGAAGAAGAGATCAAATTACTGTCTCCAAGCTCATCTGAGAAATATAAAAATGGGGGCCAGCAGGGGGCGTGGTGGTTAAGGGTGCTGGATTCCCACATGGCTGACCATGGTTTGAGTTCAGACCTGGCAGCTTGCTTTCTCACATTCTCTCTCTCCCTGGTCAAATTAAAATGTGGCAAACTCCTACTACTCTCTCAAAGGTCTGTTCAGATGTCATTTCCTCCAGGCAGCCAGTCTAGACCTCCAGGCTATGTGAGGGCTCATCAGGGCACACATGGGATCTCAGATCCTCTCCCCAGCACGGTCAACAAGTGCTCACAATGGGATATCTTGGTAACTGGGTGTCTCAAACATTTGTCCTGGCACATGGAAGGCTCCTGGAACCGTGCTAAATCAGAGAATGGTGGCCACTAGAAGATGGGACATTGGGGGGGTCTTCAAAGAGGTTATAGGAAATTCATGTGATGGAAAAACCTATGCACGAATGCCAAAATGCGCCAAACTAAGCTTGTGCTTTCATTCCATTTCCCCACAAACTTTCTGAAATCCCCTCCTAGTAGGTATGTTTCGCCAGTTTTACAACAGAGGCTTAGACTCTGACGATGGCTTCTTATAGTGGCTCAGAGTGAGGCCCCTGAGCCAGCAGCATTGGTGAGACATGCTCTGCCCCAGATCCACCAGGTTAGAAACTTGGACGGCGAGGCCCAATAATCAGTACATTGAAGCACGCGACTTTATTTACACAAACCTACTCTCTCCATCCACTTGTCAAATACATACCAAGGATCTGTCAGGTGCTGGACCCTGTGCTGTGCGGTGGGGACACAAAGACGGATTGGAAAGCTCACAGATGTCAGACAGTGCGTATGTGCATGCACACTTACTCAGGGCTGGGTAATAGCCTGGGGAGCGCTCAGGGCTGTGTACGGGCAGGAAATACACAGGGTATCGAGGGGCAGAAAGGCAGCACCTCACCTTGTGCTAGGGGAGGTCCATGGAAGGCTTTCTAGAAGAGGAGCAGCAGAGTTCAAGTCAGCAGGATGGGGGGCGTGTAGGGTGAGGTGTGTGTAGTTTTCAGGCCAAAGAAAGAACACAGGCAGGGGCTCTGACATGCAGAAGCCTATGGAGGAGAGGCAAGAAGCCAGTGCAGCACTGCGTAACAGGGAGAGCAGGAGTGAGTGGGGCCTAGGCAGGCACAGCGAGAGGCTGAGTCTGTGTCCTGAGGATGCTGGGAGTTGTGGGAAGGTGTGGCAGGGGACAGACAGCCAGGTCCAGAACAACCCCTCTGGCTACTGAGTGGAGGGCAGACCAGAGGAGATGAGACGGAGGCAGGAGCCCAGGAGGTGGCCAGGGAAGGGCAGTGGGGAAAGTAGGAGGGGACAGGTGTCAGAGATGATCAGGATGCTGAATGGATGGATCACAGCAGGGGGAAGAGACAGAGAGCCATCCAGGGGCAGCCCAGGGATATGGCCTGTCATGGGAACCACGGGACTGCCCCTAACATAGACACCAGGGCCGAAGGCAGCTGGCAGCTGGGGAACAAGCTCGGCTGAACCAGACCCGAAAGGGCCTTAAATGCCAGGCTGTAGTTTGGGTTTATCCTGAGGACACTGGGAGCCATGGGAGATTTGGGAAGATCTCTCAGACTACCAGGGAGCGATGGATCTGCAGGTAGGACTGAGGCCTGAGAGATAATGGAAACTGGAAAATGCTGATGGCCTGGTCTTAGGGAGACGGGCTGGGAGAGTTAGACAAATGCCATGCTGGATGGTGGGTGGTCTTGCTTAGATAAATGAGAAATAAGAAAACGGCCAAGGGCTCAGCCACGACGGCATAGGGAGAGGTGCACTGCTCTGTGATGCTGGAGCCACATGGAAGACTGGGCTCCAGGCTGCAGGCCCACCTGAAACATGCTGCGTACGTGTGTGTGGGTGCCAGGATCACAGCTGGCACAGGCTGGGAGGGGTGGGCCATTGCGGAGGGGCAAGACCGTGTCGGGGCACCTTTCTCTCTCTCAAAAGAATAAAAAAGAAAATAAAAGGTAATCCAAAATTCTGCATCAAGGAAAACCAATAGTGAGTGTGTCTCAGCCCAGCCTAGCCCTAAATTTTAACCAGAAACACAGCCGACCCCTTGGAGAGTCTCTGATGACCTGCAGGATCCAGAAACCCTATAAAATGGCAAAAAAAAAAATTATGAGGGGTGTGTATTTCTTGGAGTAGAAGGACTCACGGCTTTCACCAGATCCCTTAACTTGCAAATAATGAAGACATTCTGACCTTTCTGGGGAAGGCTTGTATCTTGCGTAGGTGGCTGAGCCGGGGGTGGAGAAGCTCCCAGAAGGCTGCCGGTAGGGAGGGACTCTGTCGGCCCCTGCTGGTGATGCTGTGTAAGGGGTTTCTGGGAAGCTGACGGGCCTGGAATGAGAAAGGAGGGAAGAGGCAGGAGATGAGGGAGGGCAGGTTGCCCTCAAGAGGACTGGTAAGTAGACCTTTCCCTCAGGCCCAACCATGTCCTACCTGCTACCCTCCCCTTGGGATGGAGATGGAGGCTGAGCCCGGGGCAGTGGACTTGCCCCCTTTTCCTGGTTCCATTGCTGCTGCCCCACCCATCAGCTGCTGCAGCCATAACAGGGGGTGAGATGAGGGGGGCGGAGACAAGGTGGGGCGGGGGAGATGGGGAGAGGGACTGCTCAAGACCAGTCTGGTCCCTCTGCTGAGATGAGATGCTCCCCTGCAAGTTAGATTCCTTTATTCTTTGAAAAATTTCTTCATCATTGAACATAAAATATATTCAAAAGAGCATTTCTAAGTCACACGTTGCTATAATAAAACAAAGTCTCTGAGGCTCCTGCCCAGCCTAAGGACTGGAACACCAGCGATAATATCTACCATGACTCCTCCCCTCCCCAAGTCCCTGCCTCCCCCAAGAGATTGCTGTCTTAAATTGTATGCTTAGCAGTGGCTTCACCTTTTTAACAAAGGGGGTTTTAATCATATACCTGGTATGGTGGCTTTCCTACCTCGGATCCTGGGCTGCCCAGCACTGGACCATCATGTGAGAGGCCCACGCTGGAAGTTTAAGTGAAAGAGGGAGGGAGGGGAGGAGACAGGATATGAAGGCAGGTAGAGAGACTAAGGTGAGGAGGATGATGGAGGGGAAGAGAGAGAGCAGGTGAAGGACAGGTGTGACAGGTAGTCGATGGGGGTGGGGGTGTTCCTCCAAGGGTCCTTACCTTTTGCTGTGCAGTGGTTGGGACTCCCGGAAGGGGACCACGGGGGTCTGCTTCGGTGGCCGGCTCAGGGATTGGGCATGGCCGGGGGTGGTCGGAGCAGCCCACTTGGAGGGTGGTAGAGAATTGTGGGACGCGGGCCCGCTCCACTGCCAGGGAGCGTTGCTGCGGTAGGGGGGGCCGGCCCCCAGGAGTGATGCTTTCTGGCTCCGTCTTGGGCTCCGAGGTATTCATGTCATAGGTCTCTGGCCACCCCCTGGGAAGAGAGGCTTTGTTACTCAGAAAGGTCTCAGCCTACAAGCACATGCACCTGCTGCCTGGGAGAAAGCTGCTACCTTGTTCCCAGTGCACTGGGTTTTCCTGGCGAAAACCCAAACCTCAGTAGCTTTTATACTCTTTTAAGCTGGCCTGAAACTTACCAGCTCAGACCAGGACGGGGTCTAACACAGCCCCAACACAGGGGCTCAGATGGCCAGGCCCCATTTACATCTCCTCCCCTCCACCCCCCTCTGCGTTTCCCTTACTCTCCTTTTCCCTGACCCAGGCCTCAGGTCTGACAGGCCCTCCAAGGACTGGCTTGGCCCCCTTAGTGGTACTTGGGGCCAGAAAGGCGGAAGCCCTCAGAATCAAAGGACAGTGTCTGCCTTGTTCCAAAGAATCTCAAAGGCAGCAGGAAGAGGAGCAGGTGACCTACTTTGCAGGGTGGTTAGGAAAGAAAAAAGCCACGAAATTCAGAACCTTGAAATAGATGCAGAGCGGCCTGTGACTCCCTCCAGACCAGGCTGGCACATGCACGCAGCACTCCTGGCTCGAGGCGGGGAGACCCGAGGGCTGAGCCTGCATCCTCCACCGCTGCTGCAGTGCAGCACAGGAGGGGGCTACGAGCACGAGGAGGGAGCCGCGCTCGTGAAAACTACCTCCCGATGCCCGTGAGAGCTGAGATCTAGGGAGCCCTCAGCCTGGAAGCTCTCATGTCCTATTGAGCCCATCTTCAGAGGGCTGAAGACTCCCTTGAAGTCCCTTACAGCCCAGGGACCTTTCATGGCCACTCAGGAGATGACCTGGTGCCCTTGGTAGCTTAAGAGGCTGTGGGCCCAGGACATGGCTGCTGAGGAGTCATCAAAAGGTGACCTGAGGGAACAGCTCTGGGTGTAGCAGTAATGCACTGTTTGTGAGAAGCCAGATGCTACTGGGCAATTGTGGTTTGAATCCCTGGCCTGGTTGGCTTGAAACACACCGGGCATGAACATGAGTGCCCAAGACCCAGCGGGCTGGAGAACTGGAGGAGGGAGAATGTCGTGTGACCAGACCTCATGGAGGGTGTTCTCCCCCCACTTCCCTCTCTCACAAATGCATGCACATTCTATCATGAATGGAGGAGTAAAAAAAAGGTGACCTCAGGATGTACTCTGGCCCCTGGGCCTGACACATCTTGCCCCTCAGCAGTGTTCTGGTTGGAGCTTTCAGCCATCCCTTTAGCTGTCTCTGGACTGGTAGGTGCCAGTGTCTCACCAGGCACCAGGGGAGGAGCAATGACAGTCGGCATGTCTAGAGAGGTGGAGGACGGTACAGTCATTACCCCTAGGCTGTGGACACTTGCTGTTCCTTTCTGCCGGCTTCTACAGTCCCTCTTTCTGACGGCAGGTCTATGTGCTCTGGGTGGGGCTGTTTCCTGGCTCCATGTGTAAGCACGGGACCTTGGCCTGGCCAATCAGAAACTTCCCTCCCCCTAGACATCAAGACCAGCACTAGACTGTCTTGTGCCCTAAGCAGGGCCTATGAGAGCCAAGGAGTACCAACTCTGGAATGACTGGGAGGAAATATCTATTTCCACTGGGGCTGCTGAGCTGGGGGAACCCCAGTCCCGAGTTGTAGAGGGGGTTGGCAGCTTTGCCTGAGAATGACAGCAACACAGAAAAGGAGAAGGGAACAGAGGGAGACTCTGGATGAGGGTGTCCAAATCCCTAGATCTTGCGTATCTATCTACTAGTCTTGTCAGATACGAGCCGGTAGACCCTTCTGCTTCACCAAGTTCGAGTTGGTTCTGTTCCTAGTACCCCGAGTCCTGATCAGAAGATCACATTCCAAGATAAGAAACTTGAGGCACAGAGAAGTTAAGAAACCTGTCCAAGGTCACAGAGTCAGTAAGAGGCAGAAAGTGGGTTTAAAGAAACCAGCAGTTAGTGTAATGGCTATGTCGCTGGACTCCCATGTAGTCGACCACGGTTCGCGTCCCGGACCCGGTGGCTTAAAACTCACGCTGGGCACGTGTGCGTGCGTGCCCAAGATCCCGAGAGCAGAATGGAGGAAGGAGAAGGGATTGCGGCGTGGCCATCCCCCCTGGGGGGTGATTTCTTGCTTTCTGTCTCTCTGTCTCTCTCTGTCTGTCTGGCGAGCGCACGCGCCTTATAGCTAAAAACATCTTCAAAAAAAAGAAAAAAAAAGAAAAGAAAAAAGAAACTGTGTTTAATGATGACTCTCCACCATAACCACCATGCACACTGTCCCAGTGTACTATGTTTTGGGAGCCAGTGGCTAGGTTTCATGAGTCCCTCGCTTCTTCCCATTACTGACAGCTTCACCTTTAGCCAGGAGCCCCTTGGTATGACCCCCAACAGGGAAACATCATCCAATTGCTTGGAGGTAGCACAGAGTAGTGGAGAACCGGGGCTCTGGGCTGGACAGCTAGATCAGATCCCATCTGTTATGACGTGCAAGGCCGTGGGTGAGGAATTTCCATCTCAGCCTCAGTTTCTCTGTTACCTTATAGACTGTAAACCGGAGCATTAGTGGAGAATCTGATGCATGCCAAGTGTGACAAACGGGAACCAACGGTTCCAGTTCATTCTGTGGACTAGCTACTGCAGTCTCTCTTCCACTTTCTGAACCAACCATGCCTACTGAATGGCTCTGGAAAAATGTCTCCCCAGTTCCTCCTTTTCAGCTTCCCCAGTGATTTGAAAACCATTGGCATCTCAAGCACCCTGCCTGCTCAGCACTGCAGGTTCCTGGGCCCCACTTCAGATCATCTGCATCACAATTCTGGAAGCAGGGCCCAGGAACCTGCATTTTATTGAGATGCCCGTGTTATGTGACACACAATGACATCTGAGGAACTCCATTTCTAAGATTTAGTTCTTGAATTTGTTTTTCTTTACAGATTAAAGTGGGGGTTGGGGACCAGCAAGTGGCATGGTGGTTAAGGTGCTGGACACTTCCACATGGGAGTCCCGGATCTGGTGGCTTGCTTTCTCACTTTCCTTCTCTCTCTCCCTCTCTCTCTCTGGTCAAATTAAAATAAATGAGTGAGTAAATAAAAATTAAATTTAAAAAATTATTAAAAAAGAAGAGATTAAGGTGGGGGGCCAGCAGGTGGCATGATGGTTAAGGCATTGGACTCCCACATGACTGACATGGTTCAAATCTAAGACTGGGCAGCTTGCTTTCTCACTTCTTCTCTCTTTGTCTCTCTTTGGTTTGATTTAAAAATAACAATAATATGGGGGCTGGCAGGTGGCATAGTGGTTAAGGACTCTGGACTCCCACGTGGACAACTGCGGTTCGAGACTCGGACCTGGTGGCTAGCTTTCTCACTTTCCCTCTTTCTCTCTCTCGCTCTTACTCTGTCCCTCTCTGATCAAATTAAAAAAAAAAAAAGTTAAATAATTCTTTAAAAATAACAGTAATAATAATATATAAAATTGAATTAAAAAAGTAAAGACTAAGGTGGGATAAAAGGGCAACCCTGTCTCCTCTTTGTCCTCCAGTTTCTCCCACCAGAAGCAACCACTGCTCCATTTCTGAATATATCTTTCAGAAATAGCCTATGCAAACAAGCAAGTATTATTTAAAACAGTAATATAAAGAATAGAACACTACACTCCCACGTAATGTACCATCAAACCCTGATGCTGTCTGCCTGAGAAACAGCCCGGGTGCATGTGCGTGCATGCCCCAAATCCTGACAAGATCAACAAACAGAGAAACAGGACTATGGCATGACCACACCTTCCGGCGAGCATTCTCTTTTTTTTTTCTCTAGTGAGTACACGTGCTCTCTGGCAATTAAATAAAACAAAACCTAGGGCCAGCAAGTGGCATGGAGGTAAAGACACTGGATCCCACATGGCCAACCATTCCTATCACACAATGCCAAAGAAAGCATCCCTCCTGAGCCTGTAAAAACACCCAAGGTCACAATGACATTTTTTTTTTAAAAAGAGAAATAAAATTCTTCTATAGGGCGCGTATGCTCACCAGAAAGACAGAGACAGAGAGACAGAAAGTGAGAAATCACCCCCCAGGGGGGATGGCCATGCCACAATCCCTTCTCCTCTATTCTCCTCTCGGGATCTTGGGCATGCATGCACATGTGCCCGGTGTGAGTTTAAAACACCAGGTCCGGGACTCGAACTGTGATTGACTACATGGGAGTCCAGCGACATAGCTACTGCGCTAACTGCTGTTCCCCAGGGATGACATTTTATCTGAGGTTCTGGGATGTCTTCCTGGCACAGCCCAACTGTGGTCCAGAGATACAGAGCTACACTCAGGCCTACAGCCTTATGGCCTGGGGGCTAGAGGTCCCCTTGTACCCTACTGATTGTTCAGAGAGCACAGGGCCTGGACACATGCCACACAGAGCCTGGCTGGTGAGTGACAGCACCTCTGCCAAGTTCCTGTGTGCTCCCCTCAGAGCCTATGTCTGACATCTGAGCCAGTAGCCAGGGTTGCAGTGAGCGGTCGGAGGGACCCAAAAGTGGGGTAATCAGCTCTGCAAACAAGGCTGGCTAGACACCTCTGCACGTGAAGAACAATAAAACCTACCCATGTCCCAACACAGGGAGATCCTGTTTTAGCGGCTGCCTTATAAACGGAACGAGACGACAGCCTTTCTCAAGAGGGCAGACAGCAGAAGGCGCTTCCTGGTTGCACCCTCCCTGGCCTTGTCTCCCCAAAGCCAGAGAACTACAGACTTTTATTTTCACTTCATTTTGTCCGGGACACATGTTCTGGGGATGCCTCTGCAGTCTCTCGAGTTCCCTGAGTTTCTGAGTCACCTGAGTAGCGAGCAGGCTTATCGTGCCTGTGGATCACCTCAGCTTGCCCCTGCAGAGATCTAGAGGGTGTGGCTGGGCCTTAGTTCCACGCAGAGGTGGAAGAAGGCACAGCAAGAGGACTAGGGCAGAGGACGCCTGGGGCTCAGGTGGAGCCCTGGAGTTGAGGGACTGTGGGTGTGGGTCAGGGTGGCTGAGTCCTTGGTTTCAAGGTTCAGACCTGCCCAGGACCATCTTCCACCAAGTGCAGAGCAAGCATGACTCAGGAAGGTGGGATGGAGCAGTCACACTTGCACATTCATGGCGCCCAGTGGCTTTTAGAAGTAACAAGTATAATGGAGACAGACAAACCTGGGTTCGAGTTCTGCTTTGCCACTTAATAGGTGTGCAACTCTGCACAAGCCATTTGTCCATCTGGGCCTCAGCTTTCTCACCTATAAAGTGGGGATCACACCCGTCCTGATGGGTGCCCAGTAACATCACGTGTGACTGAGCCACTGTCACCTCATTTCGAGCCTTCCTTGTGACTCAGTCTATTCCAGCCCCATGGGGCCCTCTGTCTGTCGACAAGCTGAGGACTCCCGCTGACCATCCCGCTGATGTGAGGTTAATTCCCCTATCATCCTCCCACTCGGTATGTCATGGCTAGCACCTCGAGAGCCCCTCTGATGGCCAAGCACTGTTCCATGTGCTTTGTGAGTCTTATCTTCTTCAACACCACCCTTACTTTTGAGGAAAGAGCTCTTATTTCCCCCCATTTTACAAATGTAAGGAACTGAGGCACAGGGTCATGGTTAGTAAGGGGAAGGGCTGAGATTCAAACTCAGGTAAGCGTACCACAGACCTGCCTTCCTCACTACATTCTACTGCACCACGCCCTTGTGCTCTCTGAAATGATCTTACTTGCTTGTTTATGGGTTGTCTCCCCTGACTCATTCGTTAGCTACATGAGGGCCAAGTCCTTGATGGTGCTCCGTGCCACTGTGCTCCCGGAGCTTGGAATACAGCGAGTCTCTTCTCTCATTGGTCACCTCTAGAGGTTGCTAGGGGACCATCTCATTATTCTGAAAACTGTACTTCTCCTAGCTTCTCTGTACAAATTATCCTCAGAGAAACCAAACAGTCATGGAAGGGAAGTTCTTATTTTATCATTATTATCTTTAATTGCCATAAGGCATATGCACTCTCCAGAGAGGGAGGGAGAGAGGGGGAGAGCAATCCCAATGGTGTAGGGTCGCACCATAATCCCTTCTCCTCCATTGCTTCTTCCTGTTGGGATTTTGAGCATGCCTGCACACATGCTCAGTGCGTTGTTCAAGCTGCTAGGGCTGGGATTTGAACTGCACAGCTGGCCATGTGGTGATGGGGTTGGCCCCAAAGGAAAGATGTTTTTAGGAGAATTCCAGTCAGTAAATGAAGAAGGGATGATTGAAGCATCACTCTTCTACAACACATACTAAGATAATGGATCTAGGTAGTAGCACAGAGAGCTGCTATGCCGTGAGATGGAGCGCTGAGGGGGACAGTGACGATAGGCCAGGCTGCCACCATCTGAACCCTCTGAATGTCCTCATTGCCATTTCCAGAGAAACACCAGACAGTGCCCTCAGCTGTGGTGGTGAAACACACTGGGCACGCATGTGCCCATGATCATGGCTGGCTGGAAGTCTTGGGGGGACTGTGGTGTGATGAGACTTTGGAAGATGTTGTTTCTCTTTTTGGGACAATAAAACAAACTTTAAAAATGGAAAACAGGGGGTCAGCAGGTAGTGTAGTGGTTAAGGTACCAGATTCTCACATAGCTGACCACAGTTTGAGTACCGGACCTGGAAGCTTCAAAATCACACCAGGCATATGTGCATATGTGCCAAAAATCCTGAGAGAAGGGATTGTGGCATGGCCATCTCCCAGGGGGTGATTTCTCACTTTCTCTCTCTCTGGCAAGCACATGCACCCTATAGCAAAATCTAAAAAAAAAGAGGGGCCAGTGGGTAGCATGAAGGTTATATCTCTGGACTCCTACGTAGTTGGCCAGGTTTGAGTCTCAGGCCCAGCAGCTTAAAATTCATGCTGAAGGACCATGGTGTAATGGTTACATAGCTGGACTCCCATGTAGTCTACTATGGTTCAAGTCCTGGACCTGGCAACTTAAAATTGATGCTGGGTATGAGTGTGTGTGAGCCCAAAATTCTGAGGAGACTGGAGGAGAAGGGAGAAATTACATTTCTCATTTTGTCTCTCTATTTCTTTGTCTCTCTGGTGAGCACATGCGCCCTATAGCCAGAATCTCTCTTAAAAAATAAAACCCCCCGGGACCAGCAGTTAGCATAATGACTATATCGCTGGACTCCCATGTAGTCGACTGCGGTTCGCATCCCGGACCCGGTGGCTTAAAACTTACGCCGGGCGCGTGTGTGTGCGTGCCCAACATCCCGAGAGGAGAATGGAGGAGAAGGGATTGCGGTGTGGCCATCGCCCCTGGGGGGTGATTTCACGCTTTCTGTCTCTCTCTTTCTGTCTGGTGAGCACATGCGCCCTATAGCAAAAATCTCTAAAAAAGTTAAAAAATAAAAAAATAAATCCCGACCCCCCTCCCCCCCCAAAAAAACCTCATGCTGAGCATGTATGGGCATGTGCCCAAAGAGGAGATTGGGATGGAAGGGCCCTCCTCTCTTGGGGGTGATTTCTGGCTTTCTGCCTTTTTGTCTCTTTGGTGAGCACATGTGCCCTAGAGCAAAAATCTTTCTTTAAAAAAAAGAAAGAATGAAAAACAGAGTCAATCAGGTGGTGTTAGTAGTTAAAGTAGCTGGATCCCACATGGGTGACTATGCAGTTCAAGTCCTGGACCTGGTAGCTTGAAAAACGCACTGGGTGCCTGTCTGTGCATGCCTGCCCAAAACCCTGAGAAGGGATTATGGTGTGGTCATCCTCCAGGGAGGTGCTTTCTCACTTTCCCTCTCTCTCTTTTTCTCTCTCCAGTAAACACACATGCCCTAAGGTAAAACTAAAAAAGGAAAAGAAAAGAAAAACAAAGAACTGGCCACATGTTAAAACTAGTCAGTATAACTAACTTTTAGATGTTCTATCAGGGGCCCAGAAGGGGGCATAGTAGTTAAGGTGTTAGACTCCTATATGGCCAACTGTGGTTCAAGTCCACGACCTGGCAGCTTGAAACTCATGCTGGACAGAAGTGCATGCCTGCCCAGGGTCCTGAGAGGAGAATGGAGGAGAAGGGACTGCAATGTGGCCATCCCCACTGGGGATGGGGGAGGTACTTTCTCTCTGTCTCTCTAACTCATGCTAATGCATGCAACCTACAGTGAAAATCTCTCTCGGAAGAAAAAACAATGTTGTATCTAAAAGGGCTCCCCACTGTGCTTAGAAAAAAACTCAAGTTGCTCCCAAGGCCCACAGAGCCCTATCATCTGCCATGTCACCTCTCTGACCTTTCTTCTCACTCTGTTTACTCTGCTCTAGCCACAAGGGCCTCCCGTGCTCTATGCCACACCTACTTGGTGCTTTGTCCTGGCTAGCCTGACCACTGGCCCAGAAAACTGTAGGCTGCCTCCACCACAGAGCCTATGGGAACCTTCTCCACCTACTCTGTAAGCAGCTTCCCTCTCACAATGTAGCCCCTGTTTACTCTGCTTTAATGTCCTCTTTACAATGTATCACTACCTGATCCTGTATGACACACTTATTTTTATTTATTTATTGCTTGTCTGTCCTGGTGGAACACACACTCCAAGGGAGCAGGCACTCTGCTGCGTTCACCACTTGCACTTGCACCCCCAGCACTTCCAATGGAGTCTGTGCAGAGCAGGGGTTCAACAAACATGTGCTGAATAAAGTGCACGGTATCCTTGGGCAAGTTATCCTTTTTTCTTTTAAGAATTACTTTATCTAACTTTATTTATTCTTATCTATTTATTTTATATTATTTAATTTTACCAGAGAGGGACAGAGTGAGAGAGGGAAAGTGAAAGAGCAAGCTGCCAGGTCCAGGTCTCGAACTGCGGTCAGCCATGTGGGAATCCAGCATCCTTAACCGCCACACCACTTGCCGGCCTCTCCTTTCTTTCTTTTAAAAAAGTTTATATTATTCATGTCTTGTGAGAGAGAGCAAGAGAAAGGGAGACAGGCGCCCCCTAAATGAGGCTCATGCTGGAACCCATGCCTAGTCTCAGCCAGCTGAGATCCAAATGTGTGCCTGGCACACTCAGGGAGGTCCTGGACCTTTCCCACATGGGTACAGTTGCACTACCACCGTACCACCATCCGGCCCTTCTGGAAAATGACTTTTAATGCTGTGTGCTTCATTCAGAAAATGGGAATAATGCTAATACCTAGTTCATGGGACTGTGAAATTTAACTGAATAAGACACACAGAGAACATAAACTAGTAACAGGTACACGGTGAGTATAGATAGACTCCATCCAGTCGTCCTGAGCACTATTCCTGGTGAGAAAGGGCTTATCTATTCCCCTTTGCTCAGGCCTCAAGTGACAGCACCAGGGAGACCTCATGCCAGCCTTTGGGTGCCGTCAAACCTTCCAGGCTCCTGTCCTTCAGCGCCGATGCCCTTACCTGCGGGGCGTGCCATCGTCGAAAGGTGGGATAATGACCACCTTCACGGTGACGGAAGTACGCAGCAGGTCGATCATCTGGTCGTGCGTCAGCGTGACCACAGCCACTTTGCAGATCTCCACCAGCCGGCTCCCTTGCCGGAGGCCAGCCTGCCAGGCGAACCCATAGTCCTCCACCTCGGCCACTGTTCCATCGTACTTTACATGGAAGCCCAGCTGCCCGAGCCCATTCCGCCGCAGGGTCATGTCCACCGTCTCCCAGCCATTGGTCATCACCTGCAGGCAACAGAAGGGATCTAGCCTCAGAGCCGTTTGAGCCAGCTGTTCTGGAAGACCCCGGCCAGAGGCCTCCCCTTGGATACCCGATGCCTTGCTGACTTCCACTTATCCTCCCAGGTGGTGCCGAGGTTCCAGGAGTGTGATAACCACCTGGTGCCAGCCTGGGTTCCTGATCTCTGGACAGGAAGCAAGTATATGCAACTCTGTGGCTAACTACCCCACTGAGATCGGAGTCCTCTGCTGCATTCTCCAAATGGCTCTGCCTCCCCTCTTCTGGTGTCTGTTGGGACTGCTCTTACTGGCCCCCTTGTGGTCAAGTAGTAGGAAAATTGGGAGTGGAACTGGCATGCTGTCTGGGCTGGGGTATTTATTTGCCAGTGTGAGGCCCTGCACAGGCCTCTTCCCTCTGCTGTACAGACCAGGTATGTTCTAGACCGTAGTGGCTATTTACCAGCTGGGCGTCCAGCACAGGAACAACGTGGAGCAGAGCCCCCCTCGAACTCAGGGTTGTGGCATAAGCAAGAACTAAATCTTTGTTCACATTTAAACCGCTAATACCTGTTGACTGACACAATCTAACCAAAGCAATTGAGAGAAGCAACAGACCAGCATTACTGTGATCTTTTCTAGACTGAGGGTCAAGCCATATGCTTCTTAATGTCATTCGGGGAGGCACAAACCCATCCTGAGTCTCCTCAGACCTTCCCCAGCTTGAGACTGACCAGACCACACAAGGTCTTGCCTCCCATGACTTCCTGCTCCACCTGTGTGAGATTTTCCCTGTGACGATGTATTACGGTCAGTTAAGAGGACTCGCTGAATAGACCCCTCCAGCCCCTACCATGCCATCACTGATTTTCTCTTCTTAGAATTAAAAAAGATGAATGTAAGCTATGGCTATTAACCAAGTTACATCAGAATCTGCCTGTCCTGTCCTAAAATCTCATTAAAGAGAACATGTTAGGGTTCAAATTTCCTGTGAGAAGTCATTCCCTGGCTAGAAATTACTCTATTTAATGTACCTAATAGAGCACTGGCTTTCACACTTATTTGACCACCAAGAAATAATTTTACGTCACAAACTGCTCTACACATTCATACATTTGCACACCCAGACATAGACACAAATATTCCTTGCATTCCAAATACTGGGTTGTCAGGATAGTCATGATGCATTTTTGCATAGAAAAATACATCGTGACTTTCCAGTTGACCCAACAGGTTCCATTCTTCAGTTTGGAGAGAAAGAAGGAAGAGTTTGGATAGCAGAGGACTTACCTGAGAATGTCACCAAGAATTTGGGTAGTAGGGGAAACAGATGTGACTAAAACAGCCTTCAGGAAATAGTGCTTATCTTTACTTGCTGAGCTATAGCTTAGTATCTGTTCTCTCTCCTACCCTACCACTACAGTAGAGCCCTCATGGTTGGTAGTGTCCTTATAAGAGAGGCCCAAAGGAGCCTGTTCACCTCTTCAGCCATATGAAGACACAGCAAGAGGAGCCATCTAAGAACCAGATCGTGGGCCCTCACCAGACATTGAACCTGCTAGGACCCTGATCTTGGGTTTCCAGTCTCTGGAACTGTGAGAAATAAAATTCTATCATGTATAAGCCACCACAACCAAGTCTTGTTATAGCAGTTGGAACAGACTGAAACATCTATTTTTTAAAATTGTTGATTAAGACCCTGTAATTGATTTCATAGCCTTTTCATGGGTGGCAACCTTTATCTGAATTTTGAACAATAAAGCATTAGTTATTTTTATGTTTGATAATGACAAAATGGCTAATTTTTTTGAGTAGCTTTTAAAGATAAACGTTGACATGTTTGCAGATGAAATGATATATCTAGGCTATGCTTCAAAATAACCAAGAGGAAGGTAAAGGAGAAAAGAAGAAACAAGACTGACCATGGGCCAGTGACTGTTGAAGCTGATAATGGGAACAGGTGTTTGTATACACTTCCCTCTAGTTTCGTGTATATCTGGAATTTTCCATAATTGAAAAGTAAAAGTGGTTTCAAAGGAAAGCTGACTGTGTAGTGCCTCAAAAGAGAAAGTTGTGGGGACCAGGAGGTGGCGTGGCAGTTAAGGTGTTAGACTCCCACATGGACAACTGTGGTTTGAGCCCTGGACCTGGTGGCTTAAAAAATCACACTGGGTGTGTGTGTGCACGTGTGCGTGCGTGTTCAAAGTCCCAAGAGGAGAGTGGAGGAAAAGGAATTGTGGCATGGCCTTTGGAGAAGGCCCTGCCTTTCACAGAGGTCTGAACAGTATTGAGGTAACTGCTCAATGAGCACTGTAGTGGTAAGCACTGCCACTTGTCATCCATTCGTCCCTTCAACTTTTTTGTAATAAGAGCTACTCCCCAACCCCCACACTCCCTACAAAACAGTTTTCATGGACATGGACCACCTCGTTGAGAACCACATTTCTCAGATTCTCTTGTAGGTGGGTATGGACATGTGACTTGGTTTTGGACAACAGGATATGAAGTGACAGAACATCTACCTGTATTCTTAAAGACAAAATTGCTGGGGCCAGCAGATGGTGTGGAGTTTAAGGCACTGGATTCCACATGGCCTACTCTGTAGTTTGAGTCCTAGACCTGGCAGCTTGAAAATCATGCCAGGTGCATGAATGTGTATGTCCAAAATCCTGAAAGGAGAATGGAGGAGAAGAGACTGTAGCATGGCTACCCCCGCTATGGGGGTGATTTCTCACTTTCCCTTCCATCCTCTCTCTCTGGCAAGTATACATGCCCTAAAGCAAAAACTAAAATTAATTAAATTATAATAAAAAAAATTGCTTGTCTTCCACACTTCCGTTTTCTCCCTTCCTATACATGGAAACGTGGTTATGAAATGACTTAGCTTTGGCCATGTAGGTAAGTATAATATTTATTTTTAACACAAAGGAATCAAGGAGCCATAGATGGAAAGGACATGAGGTCTTGGGATATCCTTGCCAGCCTCGCCCAATCTAAGTGTTAACTAAGAGAGAAATAAAATCCCATCATATATCAGCTAGCGGACCTTTCAGTCTCCCTGTTTCAGCAGTTCAGTCTGTAACTACCTACTACAGCTGCTTTGGATCATTTTAGACAAGGAAGAGACGTGCTCTCCCAGTGTCCTCAAACTTCTATCTCTGCTTCTATAGCAAATCAAAGGAGGCCCCACACAAAGAAGAGAACCATTTATGATATTTTTAAGGTTCCAGAAAGGACACAGGGCACAGAGAGCACCAAATGACACCAAATACACACACCCATTCAAAGAAATCTCTGCTGTGTCACGCAGCCACACTGCTCCAGCCCCTGCCCCCACTGACTTTTCCTGAGGGCTGATCTGTGTGCCAGGCACACAGATTTGTGGCCCAATTTCTTGATATTGCACTTATGAGGCGGGTACAGCTAATCTGCCTATTTTACAAATTAGGAAACTGAGGGTGAAGTCAGGCGCCCAAGGTCATAAAGCAGATGGCTCTTTAGCCCCTATCTTGAGTCACTCTGCTATATTTGCTGCCATATTGCTTCAAATTTTCTTCTTTTGTTTCATTAATTTTGTTTATTTAAAAATGAGGCAGCTACCTCATTCTTCACCAGGATAATTTCTTTCTTTTCTTTTCTTCTTCTTCTTCTTTTTTAACATTGCTGGAAGGCATGTGTGCTTACCAGAGAGAGAGGGAAAGGGAAAAAGCAACCCCCAGTGTGGCATGGTCATGCTGTATTTCCTTCTCCAGCATTTATCCATCCTGTGCACACGAGTGCTTGGCATGCTTCTCAAGCCGTAAGCACTTGAACAGCAGTTGGCCATGTGGAATCTGGCTCCGCTAACCACTATGGGGTCAGTACCAGTATAACTCTTACTTTTCCTTCTAGTCTCATTTAAAAAATCATTTCTGGTGGTTAAAGTGTTGGACTCCCATGTAGTTGATCACAGTTTGAGTCCCAGACCCAGTGGCTCGAAACTCATGCTGGTTGTGTGTGAGTGTGTGCCCTCTCCACCTGAGAGAATGGTGGAGAAGAGATTGTGGTGTGGCCATCCCCCTGCAGGGTGAGTTCTTGCTTTCTGTCTCTCCAAGAAGTACATGCACCCTATAGCAAAAATCTCTTTAAAAAAAAGAAAGTCATTTCCTTGGGGCAGAGGGCCCTCCCACCCAGCTGGGCCCTGCTCATGAGCTCAGCGCTTGCTGGGGGATGAAAATAAGAGCTGTGGGCAGGTGAGGGTAATGTCCGAATAGTGTACTTATAAAAAGGGGCACATACTGCCCCACTTTTGCTGACCATTCTCTGTACAAATATGAGCCCAGTATAATCAGATCGCCCAAGTTCTCAAGAGAAACCAGCAAGTCAGATTCATATGAAACCTTCCAAATGTTAACAAAATATATGTGTATGGAGGCTGTATGCAACTTGTGGATTTGAGTCCTTCTCAGCCTAAGTTATCTGCACAAGCTGTGAGGCCCACAAGGGCAGGCCTAGGGCGATGTGGTCACTGTGTGTCCTGGCACTGTGAAAGCCTACTGAATTCACAAAGGGAGTGATGCAGGTAGTTCAGGCTGTCCAGGGTGGTGAAGTGAGCCTGCCTTGATCTGAATCCCAGCTCTGCCAGGGGTGGGTATGAAATCCTTACTTCACAAAGGAAAGACTCACAGTCCTGAGTTGTTTAAGATGGACCTGCCCCTTCATAGAATATGGCTTATGTCACTGCTTCCTGGCGATGCTTGGCAAGCTTGGGGGCATTGAGATGGGGTGTGGGAGATGGCTGTAGAGCATAGTGCTTTTAGAACTGTGCTAACGGTAGGCACAGGGGTGGGTAGGACAGAGTGGCACTGAGAAGATGTGGATAAAACACATAGCCTGCCCAGAGCCTCGCATGGTTCCAGCTTAAGAAATGCGAGCTGCTGGCAGGATAGTGGGAACTGAAACGGCCTCATGTATAAGAACCCAGACTCTCAACTCATCTTGGGCAAGTTGCTTTACTTCTCTGGGTCTCAGTTTCCTTATCTGCAAAGTTGGGGTGATAATAATTGGCTTTTGTGAGAAAGAAATGCAAGCCATGCAAAGTGCAGAGCAGGGGTGGACACATAGCAGGCCCTCTGTAAATGCTACTCCTGTGGGACAGCGTGCATTCAGGCACGCACTCAGTACATGCTCACTAGCTGTCGATGCTGGCCTAGCAGTGAACGAGTAATACATTAATACATGTCAGATGGTGGGAAAGTAGGCAAAGGAGGTGGACGATGTTTTGTGCCAAGTCAGGGAAGAGTATTTGCAATCTCAGGTAATGAGGCCTCCTCACTCACAGGGTGACAGGGTGATCGAAGGCCTGTAAGAGGAGAGGGAATGAGCCATGTGGGATGAAGGAATGGGTGTTTGAGTGAGAGGACACAGGCAGTGTAAAAGCCCTGAGGCTGGATGCTTGTCCCTGAAGTAGAGACAGAGGCTCTTATCTGCTGTGTTACACTCCTTTCTCCACATAGAGTGCCGTGCCTCTCTGCTAACTCCACAAACATCCGAAGTCTGTGTGGCTGGGACAGAGAGAGCAACAGGGAGAAAAGATCGGAGAGTCAAGACCAGCAGTTGGCATAATGGCTATGTCACTGGACTCCCATGTAGTTGACTGCGGTTCGAGTCTCGGACCTGGTGGCTTAAACTCATGCCAGGCACTTATGCGTGCGTGCCCAAGATCCTGAGAGGAGAATAGAGGAGAAGGGATTGCGGTGTGGCTGTCCCCCCCGGGGGGTGATTTCTCGCTTTCTGTCTCTCTGTCTTTCTGGCGAGCACACATGCCCTATGGGAAAAACCTCTCCAAAAAAAAAAAAAAACACCAAACCAAAACAAAACGAAAACCACCAGAGTCAATAGGAAGCTAGATCACTCGAAGCCTTGTCGGTCCTGTAAGGACTTTGCCTTTTATTGGGTTGTCAGAAAAGCCATGACGCATTTTTGCATAGAAAAAGACAAGACCTCATGACTTTTCTGACAACCCACTATCTAGGGAGAGCTGAAGGTTTGGAGGGAGCAGTGATGTGGCCAGAATCTCTCTGACAACTACACTGAGAGCAGACCACAGGGAAAGAAGGCTGGGGTAAGGGAGGCTGTTACGATTGTCTGGGAGAGATGAGAGCAGCTGGCGCCTGGGTGGGGGCTATGAAAGGGGAAGAGAAGATGCAGTTTGCCTACTGAAGGTGAGGCCAGACAGATGGGATGTGGGCAGAGAGGAGAGAGCCCTGTGGATGTCATGACCTTTGACTTCAACAAACGGAGGCATGGATGTGTCTTTTGCTGAGACAGGAAAACTGAGGCGGTGGAAAGGAACACCAGGAGTTTGCCCTTGGACATTTTGCCTTGGGGTCTCTTAGATACTTGAGTGGAGACACTGGGAAAGCAATTAGACACTGGTCTTGAGTTTAAGTACCAGTAGTCTTTACATTCAGAAAAACCTTGCTTCAGACTCTAGTCCTGTCACCTACTGACTGTCTGATCTTAGGTGAGCGTCTATCCCTTTCTGGGTATCAGTTTCCTCACCTGTCTAGTGGGGACAAGAACAAGACTTGCACTTCATGGGGTGGATGTGAGGATTATGTGGGATTGTGCACGTAAAATACGTAGTGCAGAATAAAGGTTCAATAAACTCAATTCAACTATTCAGTGTTTATTGAACACCCATGCCAGTCCCATTCTAGGCATATGAGATAAGCAAGACAGCAAAACAGATAAGAAGGCCCTGCTTCCCAGACTGACCTTCTAGTAGGAAATCCAAACACTGCTATTGCTCCCTGAAGTGCATACATTTTGGAGCCAGGGAAGCTGAGAGTAGAGCTTTACCAACCCAACCAGAACTTAATGAGAGTGCCCAGGGTGAGAAAGGTGAGTGGTCCCAGACCAGTAAGTCAGGCAAGCTTATCTGGACAACATAACTCATCTGGTCCTTAAAATGTGCACATGAGGGGCCGGCAGGTAGTATGGTGGTTAAGGGTGCTGGACTTGCACATGGCTGACCATGGTTCGAGTCCCAGACCTGGTGGGCTGCTTTTTCACTTTTTCTCTCTCTTGCACTATCCTTCTCTGGTCAAATTAAAATAAATAAATAAAGTTAAATAAAGTAATTCTTAAAAAAAAAGTGACACCCTGTTGAGGATGTTGGTCTTTAAAAAAAATGTGCACATGAAGTAGGAGGAATCTTTAATTTTTTTTAAAGATTTATTTATTCATTCATTCCTTCATTTTTTCTTTTTTTGGAGAGATTTTTTCACTATAGGGCGCGTGCGCTCGCCAGACAGACAGAGAGAGACAGAGAGATAGAAAGTGAGAAATCACCCCCCAGGGGGGATGGTCACGCCGCAATCCCTTCTCCTCCATTCTCCTCTCGGGATCTTGGGCACGCACGCACACGCGCCCGGCGTGAGTTTTAAGCCACCGGGTCCGGGACGCGAACCGCGGTCGACTACGTGGGAGTCCAGCGATATAGCCATTATGCTAACTGCTGGTTCCCTCATTCCTTCATTTTAATTTGACCAGAGAGAGACATACAGAGAGAGAGAGAGGAAAGTGAGAAAGCAAGACACTAGGTCCAGGACTTAAATGGTGGTCGGCCATGTGGGGGTGTCCAGCACCTTAACCACCACGCCACCTGCTGGTCCCAGGAATCTTTAATTTTTTTAATAAATATTTTTATTATTTAACTTCCTTCCTTCCTTCCTTCCTTCCTTCTTTCCCTCCCTCCCTCCCTCCCTCCCTCCCTCCCTTCTCTATCTCTCTCTCTCTCTCTTTCTTCTTTCTTTCTTCCTTTCCTTTCCTTTCCTTTCCTTTCCTTTCCTTTCCTTTCCTTTCCTTTTCTTTTCTTTCTGTGGTTGGCCATGTGGGAGTCCAGTGCCCTTAATCACCACACTGCCTGCCGCCCCCATAGGAGGAATCTTGTTCTCATTTTTCAGATGGGGAAACTGAGTCACCCAGTGGCTATATAACTTGGCTCAAGCTTACACAGTTAGTAAGTAATAATACTGGAACTTGTAGCCAGGCCTCCTGACTCGGGAACCTGACTTTTTTTTTTTTTTTTCTGGTGAGGCATGTGCACTCACGAAAGAGAGACAGAAGAAAGTACTCCCCAAGGGGAATTGTTACACCACAATCCCTTCTACACCTCTCCTTTCTTTCAGAATTTTGGGCATGCATGCACATGTACCTGGTGTGTTTCTCAAGCTGCCAGGTCTGGGATTCAAACCATGCAACTGAACACATGGGATCCAGCTCCTTAACTGCGAGGCTATGGAGCTGAACCGGAACTCATGCTCTGTGTGCTGGGCTCTATCACCTTCTCTATATAGTGTGTGCAACTTGCCACTCTGTTAAACCACTGTTTCTCCTCGTGGCGTGCAGATGTGGCCCGAGCACTTCTTAGCACAATGCTTTAGGTGGCCATCATTAACTAAGTTGTCACCAATCTGTTACTTTTTTTGTTTTGAGAGGTTTTTGCTATAGGATGCGTGTGCTTGCCATAAAGACAGAGACAGAAAGCGAGAAATCACCCCTCGGGGGGATAGCCACACCGCAATCCCTTCTCCTCCAGGGATCCTGGGCACGCACGCACATGCGCCTGGTGTGAGTTTAAGCCACTGGGTCCAGGACTTGAACTGTGGTTGACTACATGGGAGTCCAGGGATGCAGCCATTACGCTATCTGCTGGTCCTACTCTTGTTTTGATCAATGGTCCGGGTTGAAGCTGTGCACCTGGAGTTTACGGTAAGGTTTTTATTCAGACCGTGTCTTTCAGCTGGAGAAGTTAAAGTGTTCACATTTACTGTGATTACTAATATGGAGCGTGCTGTGCTCATTTTGTTTCTTTTGTCATGTTTTCTAACATTTTTTCTCCTCTTGCCTCTCCCCCACCCTTTAATGGTTGGGAACCTTTTCATTCTATTTTAATTCTTCTAGAAAGTACTCTTACATTTTAAATACTAGCTTAAACCTGTACTTTCTATGAACGTCCAGGTATCCTAAGCACGTCTTTTGTCCTTCCAAGGTGATGGCATGGAGGGCCTCAAATCTTCAAAGCTCAAGCCTGGGAAAACCCAGGCTCTAGGCAGTACCAGACTCCTTGTGGGCAAATGGCAATTCTGATTCTCTTGGGGCCAATCAGTGTCTTAGCCTAACTGGGCCCGAGAAAGTATTTCAGTAGTGCTTAAGGCCTCTGCCAAACCACATGAGGCTAAGCTTTCTCTCTTACCTTCAGCCTCTGGACAATTTCCCTTACGTCCTCCACAGAGCCCTCTGTAGCCCGGAGGAAGATGTGGTCCCCTCGCCCATAGAAGATTTTCAGTGTTGAGGAGTCTGGGGTCCAGCCAATGACATCCCCGCAGTAGCAGTTGAACACCACCTCCTTGGTGCGAAGGTCCAGGAGCACCACAAACTCGTTGGAAATTCCCAAAATGCAGTCGATTTCTACCCCCTGGGCATAATCCTGAGCTGCCACTCTCCAGGCGATGGCCCCCGCACTGTGCTGCTCAGCGCCCGCCCGTGCCTTTGTCTTCTCTTTCTTCTTGGAGGTCAGGGAGATGAGGTTGAATTTGCCAGTGGAGTCGATGGGAGTGTTGGAGACACAGTTTTCAGCCAGGTCCTTGAGGTACTCCTGGCGGGTCCTGGTGGCCATGGTGTGGAACTTGTCGGACTTGTGTGCAGCGTTCTCAGCATTAATCACCTTGGCCAGCAAGAAGTCTCTGAAGACATCAGATTTGCGGAATGTGGTTCCGCTGGGAATGGGGGGGCCAAAAAGAGGAGCGTCTTTGGATCGGGTCACAGCCATACTGAGGAGGGAGAAAAATCATTAGATGCTGGAAGGATAAGGACTAAGACTGTTTTAAGAAAGAAAATCTACTAGTGAAAATAGGAGTTTCTTTTTTTTTAAAAAGGTTTTGCCACAGGGTATGTGTGCTCGCCAGAAAAGAGAGAGATAGAGAGACACAGTGAGAGGGAAAGTGAGAAGTCACCTCCCAGGGCAAATGGCCATACAATCCCTTATTCTCCATTCTGGGATTTGGGGCTGCACGTACACATATCCATTGTGATTTTTAAGCTGCCAGATATGGGACTTGAACTGTGGTTGGCCATGTGGGAGTCTACAGCCTTTGCCATGCCACCTGCTGGGCTCTAGGTTTTTATTTTTTAAGAATGGAAGTCCAGAGACCAGAAGATGGTGTAATAGTTATGTCGCTGGACTTCCAAGTAGTTGACCATAGTTTGAGTCCTGGACCCAGCGGCTTAAAACTCACACCAGGTGCGAGCATATGTGCCCAAAATCCTAAGAGGAGAATGGAGAAGAGATTGTGTTGTGACCTTCCCCCCGTGGGTGATTTCTCGCTTTCTGTTTCTCTGGGTCTTCAGCGAGTGTGTGCACCCTATAGCAAAAATCTCTCTCTGGAAAAAAAAAGAGAAAAAAATAAAGGAAATGGGGGCAGAGGTCGAAGGCACTGGATTCCCACATGGCTGACCATGGTTTGTGTCCTGGACCTGGTGGCTTGCTTTCTCTCTTTCCCTTTTTCTCTCTCTCTGGTCAAATTAAAAAAAAAAAAAAAAAAAAAGATAACAAATGGAATTAAATAAATACCCTTTCTCTCTGGTTAAATTAAAACAAATAATGATAAGAAATGGAATTAAATAAATAAATAATTCTTTAAAAAAAAAAGGAATGGAAATCCAAGGATCAGTAGATTAGGCATAATGGTTGTTGCTGGACTCCTACATAGTCGACTATGATCCAGCAGCTTGATACTAATGCTGGGCATGTGCGTGTGCGTGCCCAAGATCCTGACGAGAACGAAGAAGGGATTTTGGCATGGCCATCTGCCCAAGGTGTGATTTCTCACTTCCTGTCTGTCTCTTCAGTGAGAGCATGCGCCCTATAACAAAAAATATTTCTCTTTTTAAAAATTTACTTATTATTATTTTTAATTAATTACTTAATTTACATTCATTTCCTGAGCATCGTTATAGCATACAAAATGTGATTTCCCATCCAAAATATACTGCATAGTTGCTTAATCATACATGCTATTGTCAATAATTTTCCATTTCTAGTTTCATATATATATATGTGTGTGTGTGTGTGTCTGTGTGTGTGTGTATATGTGTGTGTGTGTATATACACACACACACGTATATATAAATGTATACATATATTTTACTCCTATTTCTCACCCTCTGCCACTTCGCATCCTCCTCCCACACTATCTCAGGTGTCTACAGTTTTCCATTACTTTAAAAAAAAAAAAAGAAAGAAAAAAGGAGTGGAAATCCACATTTGATTAGTAATTTGCTGGCTAACTAGATAGGAAAATAAAACAAGTCTTAAGGCATATACATCTGTTTTTACTTACTATACAGTAGATATCTGAATATCCACCAACATCAACGGACAGTTTCCCAAGTATTGTTCATTTCAGTTTTACATACACAGATTGTATGGTAGATTTGATTTTAATTTGGCAAAAACTCACTATTTCTTCTCCACTTCAAAGGCAGGTATTTTGAGTCTGGGCCTGGTCATGGGTCATGTGATTTGATCTGGTCAATGTCTGGCTGGTTTTCTTTTTTTTCCCTTTTTTTGGGGAGAGATTTTCGCTATAGGGCGCATGCGCTCGCCAGACAGACAGAGACAGAAAGAGAGAAATCACCCCCCAGGGGGGATGGCCACGCCGCAATCCCTTCTCCTCCATTCTCCTCTCGGGATCTTGGGCACGCATGCACACGCGCCCGGCGTGAGTTTTAAGCCACCGGGTCTGGGACGCAAACTGCAGTTGACTACGTGGGAGTCCAGCAACATAGCCATTACGCTAACTGCTGGTTCCTGATGTCTGGCTGGTTTTCTGTCTTCCTTCCCTCCATTCCTTCCTTCTCCTTCTCCCTCCCTCCCTCCCTCCCTCCCTTCCTTCCTTCTTTCCTTCCTTCCTTTTTTTGCTATAGGGCATGTGTGCTCACCAGAGACAGCCAGATAGAAAGGAAGAAAGTTCCCCTCAATGAGGTCATGCCATAATCTTTTCTTCTCCATTTCTCCATCCTGTTGGGATTTAGGGCATGCAAATGCACTCTCACACACACACACAAACATATACACAGACAAAGACACACACATGCCTAGTTTTTTATTTTTTATTTTTGAGAGGTTTTTACTATAGGGCACGTGCGCTTGACAGAAAGAGAGAGAGACAGAGAGACAGAAAGTGAGAAATCACCCCCCAGGGGGATTGGCCACACTGCAATCCCTTCTCCTCCATTCTCCTCTCGGGATCTTGGGCATGCATGCACATGGGCCTGGCATGAGTTTTAAGCCACCAGGTCTGGGACGCAAACTGCGGTTGACTACGTGGGAGTCCAGCGACATAGCCATTATGCTAACTGCTGGTCCCACCTGGTGTGTTTTTTCAAGCTACTGGGGACAGGACTTGAACTCCGTGGTCAGCCATGTGGGATCCAGCTCCCTTAATCTACTAGGCCATGGGGCTGGCCCAATGGCTTTTAAGTAAAGATTTTAAATATTTTGTGCCCTGGGCTTGCCTCCTATGCTCCTGCTATAGCCTATGGGATGAACATGCCCCATGTGGTCTTCTGGGCCCAGGAGGGGGAGGAGAACTGGAACCAAGCCTGGCCAGACCCAGCTGACCTGCAGAGCTGTGAGTCAGAAAGAACAGTCATCGTTTGTGAGCTTCTGAGTTCTGAGGGGGTTTGTCACACAGCATTACTATGGGACTATCTGACTGATAAGGGACACTTATGTGATTTAGTTCTTTCAAATGCTTGTGTAGACACTAATATCTTGTAAGCCATCTCAACCAAGGTGATTTTGAAAATTCACTGTGACAGGAAGTTAAAATGGTATCCTTTCTGCTTCAGTTTTGACCGAGATGCCATTATGATAGGAATGGGAAAGTAACTCAGCGAGAGCATAAAAGGGAAATGTAAAACGCTGCTCCTCGAAACTCTTGAACCCATAACCGACTATGCAAACTAGAGAGAGGGAGGAAGTCTGTGGAGAAAGCTGGGTGATGAGGCCCATTCTCTCCCCATGCCCACTCCTATTCCCAGGTAGGCACCGCCTGTGGGACTCCCACAGCAAGGAGGAGGCTGGGGCCTGTACCCTGGCCTGCAAGATCTAGAGGGCAGGCAGAGAGCCCTGGAAAGCCTTGCAAGCAGCAGCCAGCTACAACCACAGCCATGTGGGATGTCTCGACCTCCCTGTCCTCTCTACGCTCCAACCCAGGGTGGGTTAGAACCTGGCAGCTGGCAGGGCTGGAAGAAAAGGCCAGGGAGGAGAGGCGGCCAAGATCCCTATCCACTGAGGCTTCCAGCAGGAAGTAGCCCAGAGCCGGGAAAGAAGAGAAGATTCACTGATGAGTCAAGTTTGGAGATTTGATGATGATCTTGTTCTAATGACCAAACTGAGTGGTGACTTGGTGGCCTCTTGGTAGACAATCAGAAAGGCTAAGGCATCTGCCAGAATATTCACCCAAGACAGGGGAAGATGGTTCTTACAGAGGGCTGAATGAGGTGGGTTCCATAAGAGTAGAATGAGTTGATGAAAATGAGTGAGCAAAAATGTAAAAAAAAAAAAAAAAAAAAAAAAAAAAAAGAAAAAGAAAAAGAAAAAGAAAAAGAAAGAAAGAAAAATGAGCAAGAAATAATTAAGTTTTTCCTTAAACATGCATTGCATTCATCTTCTATAAAGCCTTCTATAAAGTTATGTAGCCTTGTGGTTAAGGTGAGCCGGATCCCAAATGGCTGTCTGTGGTTCAAATTCCTACCCCAGTAGTTTGAAAAACACACCAGATGTAGGACCAGACAGGTGCCATGGTGGCTAAAGCAGGTGGATCTCACTTGGCTGACTACACAGTTTGAGTCCCAGACCCAGTGGCCTGGAAAACATGCTATGCACGTGTGTGCATGCCCCAAATCCCAAGCTTAGCATGGAGAAGAGAAAGAATTAAAGCTTGGTCACCTCCCTTTGGGGGATGATTTCTAATTTTCTCTGTCTCTCTTTGTCTCTATCTCTCGGTGAGTGCATGCACCTTAAGCAAAAACTAAAAAATAATCCCAACTTAATCCAAACTAAAAAAACCTCACACACTGAGTGTGCCCAAAACCTTGATAGAATGAAGAAATGCAGAAGGGACTGTGGTATGATTATGCCCCACTGAGGGGGGGTGTTTTCGCTCTCCTTCCCTCTCTCCCTCTCTCTCTGGCAAGTACATGCACCCTCTAGCAAAAATAAACCAAAAAAAAAAACCCTCAATTTATGAGCATGGTATTAAGAGAAACGTACCTACAGTTTCTCTCTCTCTCTCTCTCTGTCTCTTTTCTCTTTTTGCTAGAAGGTATGTGTGCTCACCAGAGACAGACAGGGAGAGGAGAAAGTACCCTCCAAAGGGCCTGGTCATGCTCCAATCCCTTCTCCTCTCTCTCCCTCCTTTTGAGATTTTGGGCACACATACACACACACCCAGCACGTTCCTTAAGCGGCTGGGTCCAATACTTGTTTTTTTTTTTTGGTCCAATACTTGTACCATACAGTCAGCCATGTGGGTTCTGGATGCCTTAACCACCGGGCCGTGGAGCTGATCTGCTACTGTTTCTCTTTCTACCATAAGATAGTTATTTATATATATTTTAGCTATATGCTATAAGGTATGTGTGCTCACCAGAGAGAGACAGAGAGGGAAAGTGAGAAACCACTCCCTGGGGTGTGGCCATGTCACAATCCCTTCTCCTCTATTCTTCTCTTGGGATCTTGGGCACACACAAATACATGCCCAGCCTGTTTTTCAAGCCACTGGGTCTGGGACTCAAACCACACAACTGGTTATGTGGGCCAGTGTCTTAACCACCATGTCATCTGATGGTCCTGCAGGGCAATTTAAAAAACAAGTCATTTCATTATCACTATTTTTAAAAGAATTATTTATTTAATTATTATTATTATTTTTTAAGAGAGTTTTTTAATATAGGGCACATGCGCTCATCAGAGGTCTCTCTGTCTAGAGAGAGATAGACAGAAAGTGAGAAATCACTCCTCAGGGGAGATGGCCATACCACAATCCCTTTTCCTCCACTCTCCTCCTGGGATTTTAGGCATGCATACCCACATGCCCAGCCTGAGTTTTAAGCTGCTGGGTCCAAGACTCCAACTGTGGTAGACTACATGGGAATGTAGATACGCAACCATTATGCCATCTGGTGGTCCCTATTTATTTATTTTATTTATCATTATTATTTTTAAAAATCTGCTATAGGGTATATGTGCTTACGAGAGAGAGAGAGAGAGAGAGAGAGAGAGAGAGAGAGAGAGAGAGAGAGGGAGGGAGGGAGGGAGGGAGGGAGGGAGGGAGGGAGGGGGAGAGGGAGAGGGAGAGGGAGAATGTGAGAAAGCAAGAAAGCAGCTGCCAGGTCTAGGACTTGAACCACAGTCGGCCACGTGTGAGTCCAGAACCTTAACCATCGCACCACCTGCTGGCACCCCCCCAAATAGATTATTGATGTTAAAATAACCCATGAAACCATGAAATCCACACACAGTGTAACACTAATTCAGACTTAGTTGACATCCCACTCTCTCCCCGTCCCCACCTTGACAAGAGGGACTCTGTCTGACATCCATTGTCTGACAAGCACTTCTTGGGTGCTCGCTCTCTTGGGTACTGGCCTCAGCTCTCACCAGCTTCCAGGAACTTCTCCCACTCCATCCAGCCTGGGGGTGGGTCGTGGCCCCCTGCCATTGCTGGCTCCTGGATGCCTCACCTTCCACGCGGGCTCCTGTAACCTGCTCCCGCGCACCTGCCTTGGTAGTCTGTTCATTAACGTTCTTGAGTTAAGTCCTTGAGGGGACATCTGCTTAGGGTCCCTGCCAGATGCAGGTGACAGCAGGTCAGCAATCTGCCAAGATCACTGTGAAGGATGGAAAGGGGAGAACGAGGCGTGCACAGGAAGTCATGAAGGAGCACTGTGTGACCCAGTGGGTCAGGCCAGACCACTTGCTCTCCAATGCCACTGTTCACTGTACAGTGACCCTGCATGCCCCAGGGCTGTCATGTGGACTTGGTGGACTCCCCAGCACCAACCGAGGCGCTCAGTACTGACTACTGACTTAGACTTGAAGAGATGAACTCAAAAGAAAAGGGATTTCTACCAAGGTACAGTGGGTGTAGGTTTAAAAGAAAAAAACGTTTCCTGTCACTGACATTCTGCAAAGACCACAAAAACGAGGCACATTTTCTACGATGGGAAATCTTGTGGGCACAGCCTTGCCCCCAGGCAGGGGCATGGATGAGATGACCTCACCAGTCCTCCATTCTAACTGTGGTATGGTCAGATTGTACTTTACATATATGAAAAGCTTTGCAACTTCTTCATCCAGCATTTGGCCACTTGTAGGGATGGATTTTGGCTTTTCCCATAGGCCCAATTCATGATTTTTTTTTTCTTTTGCCAGAGAGTACGTGCACTTGCTGGTGGCTGCGGGGAGAAGTATCCCCAAGGGGATGTGGTCACATGACAATCCCTTCTTCTCTACCCTGTGGGGGATTCATGGCATGCATGCACATGTGTCCAGAGTGTTTTTCAAGTCGCCAGGTAGGGATGGGGCTGAACCAATTTAACAGATTTTAATAGCTGCAAAACGGCAAACTGCTGAAGAATTCTGGACAATCAAAACAGCTGGTCTCAGCAGTTTGCGTAACAGCTATGTCACTGGACTCCCCTGTAGTCGACCGCGGTTCGAGTTCCAGACCCGGTGGCTTAAAACTCACGCTGGGTGCATGTGTGTGCGTGCCCAAGATCCTGAGAGGAGAATGGAGGAGAAGGGATTGCTGCGTGGCCATCCCCCCTGGGGGGGGGGGGGGTGATGTCTCGCTTTCTGTCTCTCTGTTTCTGTCTTTCTGGTGCACACATGCCCTATAGCAAAAACCTCTCAAAAGAAAAAAAAAAATTGGTCTCTTATATCCTCGCAGGAAGGACTGAGTTTTTAAATCCACAGGTTAGAAGGATGATGCTGGTGTGCCACTCAGAAATGGAGGACAACTCATTACACAACCATGAGGTGCCGTGACTGCCAGGTCATCTGATCCACTGTCTGTCACTCAATAAAGTCTCTCTAGAATACTCACGACAGTTATTTAACAACGATTTTCCGATGCCTACAATGTGTGGGCCAGCTGTCAGTCTAGCCAGCACAAATGTCTGCAGGGCCCACCGTGTGCCAAGCACTGTGCCATGGTAGATACAGGCAACTTGGGTCACCTTTAAGGGAGCCAAGAACCATGTCAATAAATTGTTCTTAGGGTGTGACCAGAGCTACGACAGAAATGTGTCCAGCAACAGCACATGCAGGGGTAATAAACCACAGGAGGAAGACACAGGTGTGTCTGAGTTCAATCCTGAAGGACAAATAGAGGCCAGGCATCCAGAGGGGTGGAGGGGCAGGAAGCTAGGCTGGGTAGGATCAGGCCCAGACACCTGTGGGGTCTGACCCATAGTGGGGAGACAGGACCGGGTACATCGAGAGGAGCTGCCCGTGGGTAGGGATGGGGAGAGGGTGTGGATGCGGGGTGGCTTTAGTTATGTCTCTAACATTTTCTTTCTTATAAAAAAATCAAGAAAAGGGGGAGAGCGGAAGCAAACAAGGCAAAATGTTAACATCTGTTAAATCTGTTGGTGGGCACATGGGTATCTGTTACATTATTTTCTGTACTTTTCAGAATGTTTAAAATATTGCATAATAAAAATATTTTAAATGCAACCGTAAAGAGCAAGACAGGGGTCCAACCATGGTAGCATGTGCCCAGAGCTGCAGCTTGGCAGGCTGGGGTCACAAGGAGGCCCACATTCAATTCTGGCCCACTCTTAAAGGCCAGGCACAGTGGTGCGTGCCTGCAACCTCGGCTACTTAAGATGCTGCAACACAGTGAGAGCCTGTCTAAAATACTGTGTGCACATGCATGCGCGTATGCACGCATACACACAACACTAAAAACACAAGAGGTTTGTGCATCAGAAAGAAGAAATTACCCTGGAGACTATGTTGACCTGGGAAGGAGGTCAGAGTAGACAGGAGATGAGAAGGGCTCACCCATGCTAACTCAGCCTGCCACTTAAGATGCATTACAAGAAGGTCTCCTCATGCGCGCGTGTGTGTGAACACCTCCTGTTGTCCCTCAGCAGAATACCTTTCCACTGTCAAGGAACAGTGCACATGTAAACCCTGCCATCACCTAAGTCCTCAGCCCCACACAGAGCCGGCAGTGCAGGCACTCTGTAGCTGCCACTGTATGTCCCAGGAACAAGTGGGTGGGGGGCCTCAGGGCTATGGACGTGTGGTATGTTGGCTCCCAGGGGCCACTGGGCAACTCTGCTCTCAAACGCCCAGCTGAAAGAAATAGGTGGACTCCGGCAATTCAGCACATACCATTGGATGCAGCATCCCCTTTTCTGGGAATTCACCCTACAGCTGTATACTTGGACACATGAGCAATGAGGGGATGAATGAGACTCTTCATTGTGGGTATCGGGAAACAACCTGCGTGCCCAACAGAGGACAAGGCAAGGTGTGGGGGGAGAGGGGGCCGAACTTGTCATCTCAGCTACTTGGGAAGCTGAGGCAGAAGGATGTGACCTTGAGGCTGGCCTAGGCAACAGAGTGAGATCATCTTTAAACTAATCATTGAACAAAGGCTCGGCCACGGTGGCACAGGCAGTAGGGAGCTGCTCTGCAATGCTGGAGAACAATGAGCATCGCAGTTCAGATCCTGCATCTACCTGAAACATACAGGGTGTGCGTGTGCACCCGGCATCCTGATGGCTGGAAGGCTGGAGGGGATCATAGCATGATGAGGCCATATCGAGGGTGCTTGCTTCTCTTTCATGGAAGAAATACAACAAATAAAAAAAAAAAAAAAAAAAAAAAAAAGAGGATGGGAAAAATGATCATGTACTCATACAATAAAATCAATAAAATACTTTTTTTTTTGGAGAGGTTTTTGCTATAGGGTGCGTGTGCTTGCCAGACAGAGAGAAACAGAGAGACAGAAAGTGAGAAATCACCCACCAGGGGCAATGGCCACGCTGCAATCCCTTCTCCTCCATTCTCCTCTTGGGATCTTGGGCACGCACGCACACGCGCATAAGTTTAAGCCACCAGGTCTGGGACGCGAACCGCGGTTGACTACATGGGAGTCCAGTGACATAGCCATTACGCTAACTGCTGGTCCCAATACAATGAAATATTAAACAGTCATGAAGAATGAGAAAGCACTTTACGTACTAAGATGGAAAGATCTTAAAGACTGTTAAGTAAAAAAACACAACTAGAATGAAGAACCTCATGTATGATATTCAACTATCTATAAATAAAAGAGTAGAAAAGGAATACACGTACTTGCCTGTGTGTGTGTCAAGTACCAGGACACGCAAAAAGCATAGTGCACGGTCACTTCTGTAAAGGCTACTGGGTGGCTGGGGTCAAAGGTGGGAGGGAGACTTTTATCTGCACTTTTTTTTGGGGGGAGAGATTTTTGCTATAGAGTGTGTGCGCTCTCAAGAGAGACAGAAAGCGAGAAATCACCCCCTATGGGGAAATGGCCTTGCCACAATCCCTTCTCCATTCTCCTTTCAGGATTTTGGGCACGCACACACACACACGTGCCTGGCGTGAGTCTGAAGCCACTGGGTCCAGGACTCAAACTGCCATGGGCCATGTGGGAGTTCAGTGACATAACCACTATGCTACCTGCTGGTTTCTCCACATACTTTTAAAATTTCAAACCATTTTTGTTTGTTTGCTTATTTTCTTTAATTGTCAGAGGGCACATGTGCTCACTGGAGAGAGACAGAGCACCCCGAAAAGGGCCAGGCAGGGTATGGTGGTAAAGGCTGCTGGATTCCACATGGCCCACTTTCTGGTTTGAATCCTAGACCTGGTGGCTTAAAAGACACACCACAGGTATGGACGCATGTATGCCCCAAACCACAAGAGGAGAATGAAGGAAAAGGGACTGAAGTGTGACCAATCCCCCTGGGGGTGATTTCTCATTTTTACTCTCTCTCTAGTGAGCAAATGTGCTTTAAAGAAAAAAAAAAAAAGAAGAAGAAGAGGAAAAAAAAACCACCTCCCCATGGGGTGTAGTCATGCTGCAACCCCTTCTCTTCCATCTTTCCATCCTGTTGGAACTTTGGACACATAGGCCCAGCACATTTTTCAAGTCCCTGAGACTAGGATTCAAACCATGGCTGGCCATGTGGGATCCAGTTCTTTTAATCACTAGGCCATGGGGCTGGCCCCAAACCATTTTCTAAAAATGGAAAATAACATTCTTGAGAGCCTCCAGGGACAAATGCTGACCTTGGCCTGGCCCCAGGTTGACTGGATGGCTTTTAAGGATCAAGACTCTATCCTTCTGCCCACATCCTGAGGGCTTTCCATCTGTCCAGAGGGAGCTGGCCACTGCATTACGTGAACACTTCTACTTTGGGAGGACACAGAACAGGACTAAGGCAAGAGCTACTGTCCACCTGTGAACTAAAAAGCCTCAGTTCTACCTCCTGAGTGGGGCCCACCTCCATGGGTGGTCACCTGCCCTGCCTTCATCTTTTCATCTTCCAATTTGCCTTTGAGACTTCATTCCTGTGCCTCTTGGTCCTTGTGACCTGGTGACTGGGCCCCGTCAGTCATTCTGACTCTAGGACAGGCACGTGATCTCAACAGGTCAGTAAGTCTGAATTCTTGGGGTTTCTGATACCATGCCTGGAAAAGCAAGCTCTCTCTTTGCTGAGTTTGCAGTTGGTGACTTTGCTAAGCCTGGAATTGTCAGAAAAACGAAGCCAACATCCGATTCCCTTTTTGTTTTAAGCCAGACTGAGGTGGGTTTTCTGTCACTTGCAATGAAACATTCTAAGAAGGGTCAGTCCTGCGGCCTAGTCGATAAGGGTGCTGGATCCCATGGGGCTGATCATGATCTGAGCCCCAACCCTGGCAGCTTGAAAAACATGTTGAGCATGTGCATGTGTGTGCTGGGAATTCAACAGGATGGAGAACTAGCAAAGGGACTGAGGTGGGGCCATGCCCCATTGGTGGGTGATTCTTGTCCCCCAGAGCACATGCCTTTCAGTAAGTAAAAACAGCAAGTGCAAATCTCTAAAGATTTCCTTATCAAACTCGATGGCTGGCAGATGGCATGGTGGTTAAGGATGCTGGACTCTTACATGGCTGACTGCAGTTTGAATCCTGGACCTGGCGGCTTGCTTTTTCACTTTTGTGTGCGCTCTGTCTGTCTGTCTTGATCTCACTTTGTCCTTCTCTGATCAAATTATAAATAAATAAATAAAGTTAAATAAAATCATTCTTAAAAAAAAAAAAACAACTGGAGGGCCATGGGACCAGCAGATGGCATTGATGGTTAAGTCACTGGACTCCTACATAGTCGACTGCAGTTTAAATCCTGTATGCAGTGACTTAAAACTCACACCAGGTCGTGTGCGTGCGTGCGTGCCCAAGATCCCGAGAGGAGAATGGAGAAGGGATTGTGGTGTGGCCATCCCCCCGGGGGGTGATTTCTTGCTTTCTGTCTCACTGTCTATCTCTGTGATGAGCACAGACTCCCTATAGCAAACTCTATAAAACAACAACAAAAAAAACCCCAAAAAACTGGAGGGCCATGACTGTTTTCGGTTGGGACGTACTTTCTTAGGTGGCGTGGGGATGGGGGGCTCCCCCGTGAAGCACTGACAAACGGCACAGGAGGCAGCCTATTCTGACAACAGGCTACTCTGCCCGCACGCGGCGGAGGTTGGAGATGGGCTTTCCTGCCATTCGGGCGGTGGCGTGTGCAGGCCGAGCACAGTAATGGTACATACCTGTAGGAGACATTATCAGTGCAGGGGTTGTGGACGCGGACGATGATGAAGACGTGCTGAAAGTGTGAGCGGATGTTCTTGGGGGTGAAAGGCAGTGCTCCGGGCTCCTGGAAGATGATAGTCACGATGTCGTTCCCTATGTGCCTCTTCCTTAGTAGCTGGAAAATGGGAGAGTGGGGAGAGAAAAGTGTCACAGGTGGGTTTGGAGGGTCCTGCACGGACCATCTCAACAGCTTCTCACTGTCCCCATTCCCATCACTCCCCACGTGCAGCCAGAGGGGCCTGTGAACACCCGAGCTAGGTCGTGTCTCTCCTCTGCTCAGAGCCCTTCCATGGCTCCTCTTGCTCAGCCAAAAGCACCCAGGCCCTGGCCATGGCTTCTCGGACATTTCCCAAGCCCCCCTCACTCACTCTGCTTAGCCAACCAGCCTCCTGCTGGTCCCCAAACACAGCATAAACGTTCTCTCCTGCAGGCCCTGTGCTGGCCGTTCCCTCTGCCTGAACCACCCCTCCCCCAGATGTCCACATGGCTTCCTTCCCTGTCTCTCCAGGGTTTTGCTGAAATGTCACCCTCCCAGAGAGGCCTTTGCTGACTTATCCAAGATCCACCCAGCCCCCAGTACTCCCCCATGTTTGCTTTTCTGGCCCCACGACTTAACATTTATCAACTCCCTGCATCCAATGGCTTTTCCCTCTTCCTTCTGCTCCCTGCCTGTGTCTTCCCAGTGGAAGGTCAGCTCCAGGAGAACAGGACGCCTGTTCACGTCCACTGCTGTACTCGCAGACCTATTGGGTTGTTGGGAAAGTTACGATGTATTTGTCTATGTGAAAATGGATCATGACTTTTCTGACAACCCAATAGCAGTGGCTGGCACACAGGGGCTACTCAATAATACCTGCTGAAGGTGAGCATTGACCAGGGCCATACTCACCAACAATGGCAGAGTTGGACCAGAAACTGCCGACAGGGCCAGTTCTAGGCCACTGCCCCAGCCCTGCCCCAGATGTCTGAGTTGGGAAGGTTGGGCCAGCTGTGGCTTCGGTGTGGCCTAAGGAAGCTGTGCTTCCTCTCCTTTGTCTGCCAGGCTTTTAGGAAGATCTATAATCTTTGTAGGTAATGACGTGTTCATAGCATTCTGCTTATTTGCTAAGATTATATTGTTCTTATTTATACAAGCTTAGTCTTCATGTAAGTGTTAAGGAATCCATGTTGGTAACATGGGAACTAGACGAGAGACCTCTGTAGCTCTAAATGGGGTGGGTCATGGTGTAAAACTGATACACACTAGCAGCTCAACGCTGACTATTAAACTCTTAGTTCTTTATGTGTGTGTGTGTTTATTTTTATCTTTATTTTGCTAGAGGGGCACATGTGCTAAGGAAACATGAGAAAGCACCCCCCATGAGGGATGGCCACTGTAACCCCTTCTTCTCCATTTCTTCTTTCAGGATTCTGGGCACAAACCCAGCATGTGTTTTTTTTTTTTTTTTTTTTTTTTTTTTTTTTTTTTTTTTTTTTTTTTGAGAGGTTTTTGCTATAGGGCACATGCACTCGCCAGACAGACAGAGAGAGACAGAGAGACAGAAAGCGAGAAATCACCCCCCAGGGGGGATGGCCACGCCACAATCCCTTCTCCTCCATTCTCCTCTCGGGATCTTGGGCACGCATGCACACGTGCCCAGCGTGAGTTTAAGCCGCCGGGCCCAGGACTTGAACTGTGGTCGACTACGTGGGAGTCTAGCGACATAGCCATTACGCTAACTGCTGGTCCCCCCAACATGTTTTTTTAAGCTGCCAGGTCTAGTACTCAAACTGCACAGTCAGTCATGTGGGATCTAGTTACCTTAACCACCAGGCCACTAGCTAGCCCATTTTCTTTCTTTTTTTCTTCCTTCCTTCCTTCCTTTTTTTTTTTTTTTTTTTTTTTTGATATGGACACAAGCACTCATTGGAGAGAGACAGAGAGGAAGACTGAGAGGGGGAAAGTGAGAAATCATCACGTCCCATCTCAATCCCTTCTCCTTTAATCTCCTCTGGGGATTCTGGGCATGCACAGGTGTCCAGTGTGTTTCTCAAGCTACCAGGTCCAGGATGTAAACTGTACAGCTGGCCATATGGGATCTAGCTGCCTTAACCATCATGCCACCTGCGTAGGCCACCTGGCTGGCCCATTTTTTTTTTTAAAGAATCATTTAATTTGGGACCAGCAGTTAGCATAATGGCTATGTTGCTGATCTCCCATGTAGCCAACCACGGTTTGAGTCCTGGACCCGGTGGCTTAAACTCACGCCAGGCGTGTGTGTGTGAGTGCCCAAGATCCCAAGAGGAGAGTGGAGGAGAGGGGATTACGACGTGGCCATCCTCCCTGGGGGGTGATTTCTTGCTTTCTATCTCTCTGTCTTTCTGGTGAGCGTATGTGCCCTATGGCAAGAACCTCTCAAAAAAAAAAAAAAAAAAAAAAAAAAAAGAATTATTTAATTTAATTTATTTATTCATTTATTTTAATTTGACCAGAGAGAGTCACAGAGAGAGAGAAAGAGAGCGGGGTGGAGGGGGGGAGGGAAGCAAGCCACCAGGACCAGGACTTGAACCATGTGAGAGTGTTCAGTGCCTTAACCACCATGCTACCTGCTGGTCCCCATGGCTGGCCCATTTTATATGTGTTTTTAAGAGCACTAAATTAAACTGCTAGATAAAGTACCTGCTTACTATGGGTGATCCTATATTAGACATTTTACGCCACATCTTAAACTAGCAATCTCATTTAATCTTCCTTACCATCCAGCATGAACTCATTTTATCCCCTTTTACAGATGAGAAAACTGAAGCTTACCCAAGTTAAACGATTTGCCCTAAGTCATGCAGCAATGGAAGGAACGAGTCAGGAGGCTAACCCCCTTCTACTTGACTGTTTAAGCTACGCTTTTCACCTCCACGCCTCCCAAACACTTGGGAATCGGCCCCATTCCCTAGGAGCCTTCTGTGTGTCAGGCCTGCCTCATGCTGTGGTTTCAGGCATGCGCGCCTGGACTTTTCTCAATGATCCCGACACAGGTACTATCATTCTGCTCATTTTACAGAGAGCGGTAAAACCACTTTCCTAAGATCATAGGGCTAAGAAATGGCAAAGAAAGAACTCAGACTCAGGTCTGATTCTGAAACTAATGCTCTTTTTTTTGTTTGTTTATTTAAATTTTGCTGGAGGGTGTGTGCGTCTGCCAGAGGGAGTGGAAGAGGGAGGAGAAAGCACTTGACAACGGGGCACAGTCACACTGTAAACTTCTCCTCCATTCTCCATCCTGTTGGGGCTTTGGGAATGCATACACGCATGCCTGAATGTGTTTCAAGGCTCTGGGGCTGGGATTTGAATAGTGCAGTCAGCCAGATTGGAGCCAGCTCCTTTAACCACTAGGCCAGGGGACTGGCCCACCAGTGCTCTTCATAGCATGCTATTAGGTTAACCTTGTGAAATCATTAATATCTGATATCCTAAGTTGCCAGCACTTGGTGGGGCTTATCTCTGTTAGAAAGGAGGAGTGCTGCTACCCAGGCCCGGGCAGCATGACGTGTCTAGGACAGGAGCTGGATCACGCTACCACGGCAGCCTCTCAGCAGTGGGTGTCTGCTTTGTTGCCTACCCAGTGGCCCTTCCTTCTCTGGTAGCCACACCCAGCCCTTTGGGAAAGTATCTCCCTGACCATATTCTGGGTCGAGCTGACTTGCTCGCTCTCGCCAGTAGTGGACATGTGCCTCAGGCTTGGCTGAGCAGCATGTTCTATTCCTAAAGACTAGCTGAGGGACTGGCATGGGAATGGCTCAACCAGATTTAGCCCCAACACATTCCTGGGACGACTGGAAGGAATAGCCTTCCTCCTCCTGGGGTGGCTAGGTTGGCCAGAGGTGGGCCTAGGGCTGCTAGGGGCATCTTTGGCACTGTTTGGGAGGGCCTATGAATAAAGCCACTACAAAGCAAACCAGGGGTGAGAAATGGACAGGATTCCTAATACTGTTTCAGCCCCTGGATCTAGCCATACCAAAGGCCAGCACTCTCTCAGAATCTTAGCATTATATAATCCAGTATTGAGTTTTCACTTATGCCGGTTGGTTTGGTTTGAGTTTCTGATAGTTGCAGTCAAAATAATGTTGGTTGAATCATTGTTCTTTTTCATAAGACCAGTGATGACTCAAGACCATGGAGAGGAATGGGGGCAGTAAGAGGTAAGCAGGGTGGCTGAGGAACAGCAAGAGAAACTGTTCTCAGGCAGACTTCACACCACCCTGGCTTCGTCTCTAACCCCTAGCAGAAGCAACCACAGTACAGAGGGTCTCCAAGGCCAAAGGCCTCCATCTGATCCATAGGATGATATCAGGAGAGTCAATGCCAGGCGGGCAGCCAGCCAACAGGCACCGGGAAGGAGAATGTCCCGAGGCTCAGCTGTGCGTCACCTGGAAACCACTCACCTGCTGCCTGTTGTTGGGGGTGTAGGGGAGCAGGGTGGAGACGTGGAACATGATCTCGTAGTCCTGGTACGTTGTGTAGAGTGAGTGGGTTCCCGTGGAGTCGGCTGCACAGAAACATCAGTTAGTACCACATTTCTAAAACCTCTGGGTCTCTGCCATATCCCACATACCATCTGTGCGAGTTTTTAACTTGATGCTTTTACTTCAATCCACTCTTTCAAATGAAATAAATTTAGAGAAAATGGAAACCTCACATTATACACCCACCAGATTGGTGAAAATGAAAAAGTCTGACACCAAAGGTTGGTGAGGATGTGGGGCCATTGCAACCCTTCCTGTGGCTGGCCAGGTGTATAAACTGACACAACCACTTTGGAAAACATTTTAGTAACGTCTCTTAAACCCAAAGACAGGCTGGACTGGTAACTCAGCTCTTCCTCTCAGGATGAGAGCCATGAGAAGTCTTGTGTATGTGCCCTGGGGGGTGGCCACAGGAATCTCCAAATGTCAGTCAACATTATGGGTAAACATGTAAGAAAAAGAAAAAAGCCTGGCCAGCCAGTGGCGTGGTGGTTAAGGCAGCTGGATCCTACATGGCTGACTGCACAGTTTGCATCCTGGACATGCGGCTTGAAAAATAATGGTGGGTGCATGTGCATGGGTGTCAAAAATCCCAGGGAATTGGGATCCCTGGGATTGTGGCGTGGCCATTCCCCCGGGGGTGCTTTTCATATCCTCTCCCTTCCTCTGGTGTGCGCATGAGCCTTATAGCAAAAAAAAAAAAAAAAAAAAAGTAAACAGATTGGGAAATGGACATACCACAATAGGCTTAAAAGAAAAAAAAGTCATAAGTCACAGCTGTAACATGTGTGAATCTTGTAAGTGTAATGTTGACCGAAGACAGCAGACATCAAGAAGCACAGACCTCATGCGGTCTGTGCACAAACAGGCCACACAATCGTACTGGTTAGTGATGCATACGTGAGTAGAGAATGAAGTAAGTAGCCAACTACGAAGACAAACAAGAAAATGATTATTGTGAGAGTTTAGATATTGACTATCTGTAATGGGTGGTGGGTTGTGACCAGGGAAAGGCACATGTGAACTGCATCTAGTGGTGGGCTCAGGCTGTCTGACTACAGATCTGTTTTCTTTCCTTTCTTTTTTCTTTTAAACTTTTTTGCCATCAGGTGCATGTGCTTGCCAGTTAGAGACAGTGAGAGAGAAAGTGAGAAATCATCCCCAGAGAGAAATGGCCATGCCATAATTCCTTCTCCATTCTCCTCCTGGGGTTTTGGGCACACAAGTCCAGCATGATTTTCAGGTCCAGGACTTGAACCCCCATTAGCCGTGTGGGAGTCTAGCACCTTAACCACTATAGCACCTGCTGGCCCCCAGATCTGTTTTCTAAATAGTATCCAGTGCTGCCTCTCAGAGTCATGGAGGGACACTGAAGCCACTGCTGGCAAGGCCAGGGAGCCAGGTGACCTCCAGTCAATAACCTATATTTTCCATGAACTTTTCTGAAGTCCCCTTTTGTGGCCAGGAGTGCAGCTGCAGTGTCACAGATCATCAGGGGAGCTTCAAACTTCAAACTTCATTAGGATAGGCCACTCCTTGCCAAAGTGATCACACTATTTGTATTCCCTACAGCAGAAAACGAGGGCTCCCCGCCTCACACTTCTTCCATATCCGCAGGCCTTTGAACCTGCCTGCAGGCTCATCGTGACCTAATAGGCCCCACTTACTCTTTCTTTCTTCTTTTTTTTTTGGAGAGGTTTTTGCCATAGGGTGCGTGTGCTCACCAGACAGACAGAGAGACAGAAAGCGAGAAATCGCCCCTCAGGGGGGATGGTCACACCGCAATCCCTTCTCCTCCATTCTCCTCTTGAGATCTTGGGCACGCATGCACACGTGCCTGGCGTGAGTTTAAGCCACTGGGTCCGGGACTTGAACCACGGTCGACTATATGGGAGTCCAGCGACATAGCCATTACGCTAACTACTGGTCCCACCCCACTTACTCTTGACGTCCAGCTGGGCGGCGTACTTGGTGAACCCCTTCAGGCAGACCTTCTCGCCCACCAGGGCCAGGAACTCCTCAAAGGCAGGGCCCGCCTCCTCGTTGTTGTACATCTCCTCCTCGGAGCTTTGTCCCGCCTTGCAGTAGAGGATGCCCACCTTGTGCTTCCGGCAGAGCTGGCAGAGGGAAAGGGACGAGGGGTATTTCCAAATGGTCAGCCCCAGGAGCTGACCAGGGCCCACTCAGGAATTCAGAGCCACAGTCAGTGATGAAGGAGAAAGGCACTGGGGCAGGTCCTAGTGTCCCTCTTTCCTTCCCTCCAGAGAGGCACAATAGGGCACCCCTGCTGCTTGTTCTAAGGTGGCAGAGGGTGACAGGCGATGCCACTCTTGAGGGAAGAGACTGCGGCCTAGGCCGGCTTCCCCTAGCACGTGGACTGGGAAGCTGAGATTCTGTGGAAGTACAATCTAGAGGGCTCAGGGCTTAGAGTCAACACACTTTTAGGGGGGTGGCTCCCCAGTAAGCATGCTTGTTTTAGGTATCCCTGACTGTCTGAGCCGCTGGAGACTGGACCATTGACATTCATTCACCTGACCCAAGCATGGGCCAAGCAGTGGCTTTCTGTGACAGAGAGCCAGCTGGTTAGGCCCACCCCACATGATCAGTCCTCTCACAGCAGTGCGGGGGCAGTCGGAGCCAGTGTGCACAGAACACACACACAGACGCACACAGGCACACATGCACACCAAGTGGCCCACACAGAGAGAGAAGCGGGAGTTGGGGCTGCAAGTTCCTACCCCAGCACCCCCCACCTAACGCCCCCGGCTTACCCCTTGCTCATCGAGCTTCAGTAGCTGCTCTGTCACCTTGGGGGTGTTAAGAGCCAGCCGCAGGCAGTGGATGTTGAGCTCGGGGATGACATACTCCAGGGCATCCTTCAGGGGCAGGCCCCTCCCGGTCCCATGCTTGGTGGCTGTGGGCGTGGCATCTTCTAAGATGGAGCCCCGCAGGGTGACGAGCTACTCAAGGGAGAAAAGGGCAGGGTTAGGAGTTCTGAGGACCTAGAAAGGCATGAGAGAACAGGAGGGGTCCTGTTTCAAAAAACTAGGGGCTCTAAGGTCAGAACGCCCCATGGACAGAGTCAGGACTCGAGCTTGCCTGACCAAGTGACTTCCTACCTCTGAACCTCGACTTCCTCTTCTGCAAAATGGGCACAGCGATAGTGTCACAACCCCAAAGGAAGGACTGTGAGACAATGGACATAAAATAGCCCATTTGCTCAGCATGTACTGGCTGAGGGCCTCCTGCATGTTGGTCCTGTTTTAGGGGCAATGAACATGACCAGGAGCCCTGTCTTGTGGATCTGATATTTGAGTGGGGGAGACAATGATGCCAAATAGTAGGAAGTACAATGAATAACAGGCTCCAGGGACCAGCAGATGGTGTAGTGATTACGTTGTTGGACTCCCATGTAGTCGACTGCAGTTCAAGTCCTGGACCCAGTGGTTTAAAACTCACACTGGTGTGTGCCCAAAATCCCAAGAGGAAAATGGAGAAGAAGAGACTGCGGCATGGCCATCCTCCCTGGGGGGTGATTTCTTGCTTTGTATCTCTGTCTCTCTGGTGAGTGCATGCATCCTATAGCAAAAAAAATTTCTCTCTAAAAAAAAAAAAAAAAAAAAAAAAAAAAACCAGAACAAAACAAAACAGGCTTCACTAGGAGGAAGTGGACCCTCACTGCCATCATTACGGTAATAGTACACTGTGAACATGTGACCATAAGCGCTCATGTAACACATCTGCCAGCCCTGGATACTGCTACCATCTTGAATCTTGAATGGTGGCACGGATTTTCTACTAGATTTATAGACGTATTCCCACAAATGATTCTTTTTTTTTTGGAGAGGTTTTTGCTACAGGGCGTGTGCACTCGCCAGAAAGACAGAGACAGACAGATAGAAAGCGAGAAATCACCCCCCAGGGAGGATGGCCATGCCACAATCCCTTCTCCTTTTGGGATCTTGGGCATGCACGCACATGCGCCCCGCGTGAGTTTAAGCCACCGGGTCCGGGACTTGAACCACGGTCGGCTACACGGGAGCCCAGTGACATAGCCATTGCACTAACTGCTGGTCCCTCTACAAATGATTCTTATTTGGCTGGTCTGAGGTGGGGCTAGACAGGTATGTATGTGTGTGTGTGTGTGTGTGTGTGTGTGTACACACAGTTTAAATCCCTTTCAGGTGATTCTGATGTTCATTTATGATAGAAAGCCTTCAGTCAAAACCAATCATGGCCATCACCTTTACCTTCCATAGATGTTGCTTTGTAAGATTTTCCTATAGCTGACCACAATACCAATTCCAAGTGATGAGAACTGAGGGGAATTCTGTTTGGTGAGACTTTCTGGTGCTCATTTTCCAAGGAAAGTTCCTTCCCATCTGTCTATTTATTCTTTCAAGGGACAGTGGTGTGAGGATAAGATGTTTGGAGCTGTGGCAGCCATTTTGTGATCATGAGGAAAGAGCCAACAAAAGGTCATGAAGTCAATCCTTGCAATTTCCTACCTCTGGACTTCTTGTTAGGGAATTAAAATAACTTCTATTTGCTTTAGCTATGGCTAGTCATGTTTTCTGTCACTTTGTAGTTATAGAAATTTCTAGCTTATATACCTCAACAACAAGTCACATTTATTAATATATAGGTACAGTTCACTGCATTCACTGCACAGAACTTGCACTGTGTTCCAGGTACGGTAGTAACTATGTAATTATAGGTCTGCTTGGGGGAAGATAAAACCTATTTTACAGATGAGGAAATTGAAGCTCTAAGAGGTTAGGTGCCTTTTCCAAAGTCACTATGGCTGAGAGCAGCTGAAAAGGACTCTCTCCCAGGCCTGACTTCCTTTGGACTTCCCACAATTTGTATTCTTTTGTTAATCTGGCTTCTTTCTCTTAATGTTACGTTCACAAGATTCCACCACGTTCTAAGAAGCTGATGTTTTTTACCCTGATGGATTCAATCCTTTTCTGTCAATGAGCCACAGAGTCGCTCCAGTATCTGACAACTGTGAACAGTGTGGTTACAAACACTCTCAGAAGCCCCTCTTTGGTGCACATGAACACATTTTCTTTTGGGTTTATACCTAAGAGAGAAACTGCTAAGTCACCAAGCATGTTCATCTTCACTTTTACTGAGCTGCCAGACAGTTTTCCAAGTGGTTGTATCAATTTACACCCTGCCAAGCTCTGAGGAGGGCCCCTGTTACTCTGCGGCCTCACCAACACCAACTCATGCTTCTAGCCACCACATGCTGCTGGCCACCAGGTTACGCCCTGCCCTGGGCCAGCAAAGCAGGAGCTCTGAAACACCACAGGGAAAAATCCCTTCCTCCAAGGGCTTCTTACAAGCATCCAAATGTACCTGGGACTTAAGCTTAGAGACTGACTGAGGATCAGGGTTAACTACAGATACACACTCCCTAAGTCAACAGACAGAGCGGGAGTCACAACCAGCCACCCGCCCCCCCCACACACCTTGGCAAACAGGACCTGCCCTGGGCAAGAGATCTGTGGCGAAGGAATGAAATGATCTCATCTCATGGCTGGGAGTTCCCAGTCCTGGCCTCAGTAATTAATAAACCAATTTCCCTTATCCTAAGCTAGGCAGTCTTGAAAGAGTTCATGAAAAGCAATGAAGTCAGGTGCTTTGCCCTGCCGTCTGGGTGGCCCTGGGATTGTGGGTAGCAATTAACGCACCACCAGAATCAGGGGCTAGGTATCCTACGGACACTGTCCCACAGCACCTTCTGCTGGGGCCGAGCACATGGACCAGCATCTCTGTTCTTCCACACCAGAGACAGGTAGCCTGCGGTCACATTTTAGCTCTGACCACTTCACCGATGCCCACTACTTGAGAAACTCCCAGCTCTTTCTTGTGCACTGGGTTAGAAAAGTGGGCCACGGGCAGGACACGAGTGGCCATCTCTCCCTCCACCTACTCATGTCCCTGCCGTCTCCCACCCGGATAGCAGCCTCCTCCAGGTCTCCCTGCACACACCTGGCCTAGTCCATTCCATCCGCATCAGATCATAGCTCTCGCTGCTCACACCCAATAACACCTGGCATCAGCTTGCTGAGGGTCACAAATCAAGTGAGCTGAGAAAGGGCATGAACCCCGTGAGTAAGAGCTGCCGCCTTCTACAGGTTACTTTTCATCCCTGACTTGGGGGCCGTCTCTGCCTTTCTATGCTGGAAGGTTGCTTGGGAGTTGGTCTCTTTTTTCTTTTTGGAAAGATTTTTTGTTATAGGGTGTCTCTGCATTCGCCAGACAGAGACAGACAGAAAGCGAGAAATTACACCCAAGGGGCGATGGGCACGCCATAATCTTTTCTCCTCCATTCTCCTCCCAGGGGCATGCATGCACATGCGCCTGACATGAGTTTCAAGCCACTGGGTCTGTGATTTGAACTCTGGTCAGCCATATTGAAATCCAGCGATGTAACACTGCGCCACCTGCTGGCCCTGGGAGTTGGTCTTCCTTGGGTTTGGATCCAAGTTCTACGCCCTCCCTAGCTGGGTGATCTTGGGGAAGTCACTTAATTTCTCCATTCTGGTTTCCTCATGGATAAAATGGATAAACAATGCCTAGCTCAAAGCACGGAAAGGATTAAATAAGAGAATCTGTGTACACGGGTACTTCAAGAAGTTTGTGGAAAATGGAACTGAAGTATAAGTTTGCCCATCTGTGATGGTGTAGGCAGAAGAGCACACAGAACTGCAGTGCTGGAAGCCATCAGCTCTAGCTGATGGCGGGTTCGGATCCCAAGGCACCCTGAAACACACTAGACGCACGTGTGTTCACCACCTGACTAGCTGGAGGGCTGGGGAAGGGCATCCCAGTGAGAGCAGACCCTGTGGTGAGCGTCTGTCTCTCTGTCTTGCTCTTGTAGTCTTTCCCTTCTACTGTGATTGTCATGTAAAGAAATAAGAGCCATCCAGTGATGTGGTGGTTAAGGCTGCTGGATCCCACATGGCCAACTGTGCAGTTTGAGTCCTGGAACCAGCAGTCTGGAAACAGGCAAGGTGCATGCCCAAAATCCCAAAGGGAAAATGAAGGATAAAGAATTGTGGACTTGCCATCCTCCCTGAGAGAAGCTTTCTCACTTTCTCTTCCTCTCTCTGGTGAGCGCACATGCCGTATAGCCAGTTTAAACAAATAAAAAACAATTTAATACAAGCTTATTTTGTTGCCAAAAAAAAAAAGGAAATCAAGGCCATCATGTGGCGTGGTGGTTAAGGTGCTGGACTCCCACAAGGCCAATCAGTGGTTCAAGTCCTGGACCCGGTGGCTTGCTTGCTCATTTTTCCTCTCTTTCTCTGGTGAGCATACATGACCTATAGGAAATTAAAATAATAATAATAAAATCCTTACGGGATGGAGAAATTGGGGAGAAAAAACTGTGGTGTGACCATGCTCCATAGGGGGGTGCTTTCTTCTTCTCCTTTCCATCCTCTGGTAAATACACACACCTCTGGCAATTAAGACAACAACAAAAAATAAACCGTGTCTATAGTAAATCCAAAAAAAAAAAAACAAATTCAAACCCATGATAATTTTCTCATAACACGTATTTCCAACAGAGTTTTTAAAAAAGTTTTATTTTATTCATGAGTGTGTATTTGTGTATATAAGCATGAGAGAGAGAGGGCAGCTCCCTTGGCAAAGTTCTGTCACACTGTGATTGCCCTCCCCAGCCCCGCTCATGGGCTCTTGGCCACGCATGTACCAGCGTATTTTTCAGGTTGACTGGGAATCCAAACCCATGGTTGGTGGCCACGTAGCCTCCAGCTTCGCTGTTCTGTGTGCTACTGCCTGACTTTCCCTTTTCTACTTTGCATACTTAAGTATTGTTTAAAATTAAAAAAAAAAAAAAACTTACCTAATTTTATTTAAAATTATTATTTTTTAATATGACCAGAAAGATACAGAGAGAGAGGGAAAGTGAGAAACCTAGCCACCAGGTCCGAGACTCAAACTGTGGTTGGCCACATGGGAGTCCAGCACCTTAACCACCATGCCACTTGCCAGCCCCCTTGCTTAAAATGTTAATAATCACCTTTTACTTTTCAAATAAAAAACTTGTAAAATAAAAATCCAAACTCGAACACTACCAAAACTAAGACTTGTCAAAAACTTATGTATGCCAGGCCAGAGGGAGCACATTGGCAAGGCAGTCCCTGGCTGGCTGGGGCCCCCCGTGTCCTGGGACAGACAGTCCCAGCAAGGGGGCTTGGGATGGGGCAGCCCTGCCTTGGGCTTGCCCTGTCTAGGCTCACTGGGGTGGGGGCCGGGAGCAGGCATTTGGGCATGAGGTACAAAAGCCCAGGTCCAAGTCTGTTCCCGCCTCAGTGGGAAGGTTGGTGCTGCCAACGCTCACATCCCATCTGCTGTGAGATGCGGGCCCACTCAAGACTGTCTGCTTGGCGGCTGGGGGTGGCCATCTGGGGCAGGCCAGCCGGCTGGCTTGGAAGGCAGCCTGGGCCCCTTACTCTAGACCCCATGCTTTGGTTAACGGGAGCCCGAAGCATGTGCGTGTGGCCAGAAGGACACTCTGCCTGTCAGCTCAACCCGTTACCTAGCATGGCCCTCCAATCCCTCTGGAAACAACGAGGGCGACAAGAGTCAGTCATGATAGCAGCTGGCTCTCAGAGCACCTGCTGCCCACAGCTTGCACTGCCCCTTCGCTGTGTCAGCCAGGCCCCACCTCTTGAGGAGACAGCTAATAGCACCAAGCCTATTTGACAGAGGGAGAAACCGAGTGCACGGAGGTAAAGCTGTCTACCCAGCGGGGCGTGGTCAGTCAGTGGTAGAGCTGAACCTGGCGCTGTCTGTTCCCAGAGCCAGAATTCAAATTCAACCCCTCAGGCAGCATGGGCAACAGTTAAGAGCATAGGCTCATGAGAAGATATTCTAGGTCCACATCCTGGTTCAGCCCCTGGGGGATCCTGATAAGTGATTATCTTTCTGGGCCTCTGGGACCTCATCTATAGAACGTGGATAATAATGGGGCCTGAGTTGTGGGACGGTTAAGAGGATCTGGGGAGTTGATGCACATAGAAGGACAGTACCTGTCAGTAATGTGTGTTCAAAGTGTTAGCTCTTATTACCACTTTTGTTGTCACTGTTTGGGTGCTAAGTGACCCTCATCTCTGCCTCCATGATGGGAGGGGTGTTAGGAAGGAGCGAGGCAAAGCTTGCTGGCCACTGGGCCCTCCTCCAACTCTGCATCCCCAGGGAATCAAGCCTGGGGGCCCAAGGGGGTAATTCTGCAAGAGGTTGGGCCCAGAGCCGAGTGTGCGTGGCCTGTGTGTGTGTGAGGACAGAGACAGGCCTGCCGGTGGGTGTGAGCCCCCTGTCCACAGGGGACAGCAGACCAGAACCCTTCCTGATGGCTAACTTCGCTGGGCTCTCTTTGGGTGGTAGCCCCAGTCCTGCCTGCTTCATATGGGCAACCTTGGCAAGCCATACCACAGACCTATTAGCCTAAAATTCCCAGAGGGGAAACAGAATCCAACAGGGGAAGCCGCATGCCCAAGGCTTCACAGCTGCTGAGGAGCAGTGGGGGACTCCAGCAGGCCTCCACTATGCCCACCAGGGTCGTGCCTCAGGACCTTTGCACTGGCTGCCACTCGCTCTTCCTGGAACACTCTTCTTCAAGGTGCCCCCATGGCTCCCTCTCATTTCCTTTAGGTCTATACTCAAAAGTCATCTTCCCAGTGATGGTCCCTTGACCAACCTGCCTGAAAACTGAACCACCCGCCACACTGACTTCTCTTCCTTGCTTCTTCTCCTGCCTCATCATTGCGGGCCATGTGTAATTTACTAAGGTATCCGTGTACTGCTGGACTCCCCACAAGATGGCAGACCCACGAGCATCTTTGCTGCCTCCTTCACTACTGGACCCCGTGTCCAGCCCAGGCAGGCAGGTAGCGGTGCTGAGTAAATCTCTGTGGGATGAACCAATCCCAGACTTCATTGGGAATGGCATCAAACCAGTTTTGACTGAATAGGAACCACAAAATAGCAAAAACATTATTCCCTGACCTAGGATCTATGCACTGAAGCCCCAAAACATTCAGTGCATATGATAGTCTGGTATTTAAAAAATCCTTTCTACATATTCTATATTCATTAAAAACAAAAACAAGAGGTCAGAGGTGGTTAAGGGTGCTGGACTCCCACATGGCCAACCACGGTTTGAGTCCTAGACCTGGCAGCTTGCTTTCTCCCATCCCCCCCTCTTGTTCTGTTCCTCTCTGGTCAAATTAAAATACATACATAAATTAATAAATTAAATATTTCTTTAAAAACAAAACAAAAACAAAATGTGGGCACTGCAGTTGCGTCTCAGAGGCAGCCCAGCTGGTGTCTGTAGCCTAGGCCGACACCGTCCCGACACCAGAGGGTGCTTAGGCAAGTCTCTTACTTTCTAGTGCCTGTTCTGTCGTACAGAAATGAGGACAATGGTGCATTTGTCACAAAACTGTGATGGGGTCTGAGTTAGTTAATACATGTAAAGGCACAGAACAGTGCCTGACACAGTGTTCCATAGATCTGCAGTAATAACGGCAGTGTAATAAATACACCTCTTAGACTATGGTTGTGGCTGTCATGTCACCCAGCAGTTGGCCATATGTTCTAAAACAGTCTGATGCCCTGTGAGCTGTCCCCTCACATTCTGCCCTGATACTTATCTGGCCAGAAAGGTAAGAGGAGAAAGGGGGTGCTGGGGAGACGGAGCTTGGTGATCACCTGTGGTTTGGGGCACGTGGCTTTGAGGCCTCTCTTCTTGGGGGCCACAAAGCTTTTAACGTCACCCTAATCCTTCTCAGAGGGAGGGTCTTCGTCAGGGGATGGGGCGAGGGCCTCAGTGCAGCAGCTGCCAGCCGGGATGAGGTTCAGGACTTGGCTGGCCCCACACCCCAAATCCTTGGCTGCAGCAGCCTGCTGTGTTTCCAGGCCTGGGCAGAGGCCTGGCCCACGGGGGCTGCAGCAGTGCAGAGCTGAGGGAGTTCCATGTCGGGGGAGGCTGCCTCACTGACGCCTGCCCCTTTTCTGGAAAGGTCTTTTGGAAGTCTCCATTTTTGCTCACTTAGTTCTCTTTTTGCTGAGGAACTGCCCTGCCTCCTCCTCCAGGTGGCTCTGTTGGAACTATGCCCTACCCTGCTCCTGGACACAGGGTGAAGCACATGTCCCAAATCTGCCCAGTTTCCTCTGTCACCCCTTACTACAGTGACGCCCAGGGCATGGGCTTGTGATCCAAGCAGAGCTGATCAGAGTCTTTCTGGAGATGGGGTAGGTAAGTCTGTTCCTCCTGGATGAGGAGGTGGAACGATGCAGACAATTCGAGCAGCTGGTCTCTATTTTCCCATGATATGGAGACGGTTTGTTGGTGGCTGAGGGGAATGGCATACACAATGCAAAAGGCAGCAGAGCCAAGCAGTGCAGAGAGAGCAGGAGGCAAGTTCCAGTGACTTCATTCAGGTGTCAGAGTTCAGCTGGGCCTGCAGCAAGTCCTAGCCCCAGCTTCGCAGCTACACAGACCAGTGAATTGCTTCTGGCTTCAGCTAGTTAGAGGAAGGTTACTGTCACAATGTAGACTCCTAAAAGGCCAGGGCTGTCTCCAATAGGCCTTCTCCTCCGAGCCATAACTGACATTTAATCCAGAAGAGTCCTCTGCCCAAGCTGGGACAATGGAATTCTCCGAAGGGCGTTTTGAGTTGATCAGCATGAAGGCATACTTCACTTCCTGCCTGGCCTGAGGATTGTGGCCTTCATTCTACTTTGAATTATGGAGAACATCCTGGGCTCCTGAAATCACCCCCTGTCTCTTCCATTATTTCTTATGCTAACCAGAGTTAATCTCTTGCAAATAAAATTTCTAATCTTGGGCTCTCCAATCAGACAGGCAGGATTCAAATCCCAGCCTGGGCTTCAGTTATGGATCCTATACAAGGTGTTCAATTTCTTTTCTTTTTTTTTTGAGAGGTTTTTGCTATAGGGTGCGTGCGCTCACCAGACAGACAGAGTCAGAGAGACTGAAAGTGAGAAATCACCCCCCCAGGGGGGATGGTCACGCCACAATCCCTTCTCCTCCATTCTCCTCTCGGGATCTTGGGCACACACACACACGCGCCCGGCGTGAGTTTTAAGCCACCGGGTCCGGGTCGACTAATTGTGAGTCCAGTGACATAGCCATTATGCTAACTGCTGGTCCCACAGGGTGCTCAATTTCTGAGTCTCAGTTTTTGTCTCTGTAAAACGGGGAGCCTAACAGGACTGCTCTCCTGGACTTGTTGCAAGGATGGTGCGAGATGAGGCCAGGGTAAACGCTCACCCCAGAACCTGGCTCAGAGTAAGGGGTCGCAGGTGTGAACGGCTATTACTTCCGTTAACAATGACTAGCGACTGGACCTACCTCACGGGTCCGGAAGATGATCCTGTACTGGTACTGAGGTCCATGGTCCTTGTGGTCTTCCAGCTTCTCCCGCTTGATGCTCACAGCCACTGGCCCCAGCTTCTCATCCACCCCGAAGTAATTGGCATGCTCTGAGAGGGAAGAGTGGGCAAGTTCAGAGTCGACTGTCTGGGAAAATGGGCCCGACTCACAGCGGCGCATGATAGGACAACTGGGGCAGCTCTTGTGCAGCCCATGGGACCCTGGTGAACCAATTCCATGCCCGGTCATAGCCACACGCAACAGAGAAACAGTAAAGAGGTAAAAACCCACCTGACTGTTCTACCCCTACTAAGTCACAGCACCTTCCTGAGGCTCGGTTCTCTCATCTGAGAAATAGGGCCCTCGATGCTGCCGCAGCTTGAACCACTGAAGGCACAGACGCTCAGTGTGCTGCGTGGCACGTGATACACCTAGCTTCGCTGTGACGAGTCCCATGCTTGCAAATGACTCGCCTGGTGCAGCTGCCCTCATGAGGCAGAGAAGACTCTAGTCTAGGAAGTCTTCTGCAGCTTCCATTCTGGTACTGTCGCTTGTGAGATGCATGGCCTGGGCCACATCTCTTGCTACCATGCTCAGAAGAAAAATGGAGTTGAAGATGACCCACCCCTCAGCACAGTTGTATTAAAAAAATGAGTAAGCACGGAGCACTTAGCACTGTGTCGCACATGTAGTGAGCACAGGAGATGGGTGGCTGTTTCCATCCCCAGGGTGTGACACTTGCTGTGACATCTAGCTGACCATGTTTCACTGGACCTTGGCAACTAAACTCTGCTCTTTTTCGGGTGATGGATCCTTTAATGAGTCAGAAGGCAGTCTTCTGTCTCCATTAAATGAGAGCTAGTTCCTTTTTCTAAAACATGCTGCTATCTTATAATCCCTCCAGACAAACACACCTCCTTCTGATGGATAAGCCATGTATCTCCTGCTTATGGTGAGCGCCTACCAGCACTTGGTCTTGACTCAAGTCCACAAAGTCTATATCTACCCACTGACAGATCCTCAAATGGCCTTGCTTCTGCTTCCCACCCCAGGACTCGAGCTATTTAACTGATGGTTCCTGTTCTCATGAGATGGTCTTGGTGAATCCAAGGCTAATCTGAAAACAATGTGTGTTGGGACCAGCAGATGGCGCAATGGTTACATTGGCGGACTCCCACGTAGGCGACCTTGGTTCGAGTCCTGGACTTGTAGACATAACACTCAAGCTGGGAGAAGGAGAGGACACGATGAAGGCAGGCAGGAGCCACTGCCATCTCCATGACCCGCGGTAACCAGCATGAGCTCATCAGCCAGAAGAATATGAAAAAGCTGAGCGACTCAGTTAAGGGAAAGCGCAGAGATGACGCGCTTTCTGCTGCCGCCTGCAGGAAGAGTGCCCCATTATCTCTACCCCCAGGGACTCGGAGATCATGCAGCAGAAGCAGACAAATGAGAAGGAGGAGGAACCCAAGTAGCTTTGTGGCTTCGTGTCCAGCCCTCTTGCCCTTCGCCTGTGTGCCTAGGGCCAGTCCCATCACGCTCGCGTTTCCTCCTGCAGTGCTCACAGTCCCAGCACCGATGGCATTCCCTTTGCCCTGAGTCTGCAGTGGGTCCCTCTGTGCTTTCTTCCTCTCAGGTAGCTTCTCTCCCCCTGGGCCACTCCTGGGGGTGAGGGGTTACCTCTTCCCAGTGTTTTTTATTCCTGTGGGGCTCACCCCAAAATATTAAAAGTAACTTTGTTAAAAAAAACAAAACAAAACAAAAAAAACAACAAGGGGCTGGCCGGTGGCGTGGCGGTTTAAGGGTGCTGGACTCCCACATAGCCAACCATGGTTCAAGTCCCAGACCTGGCGGCTTGCTTTGTCTCTTTCTCTCTCTCTCTCTCACTCTGCCCCTCTCTAGTCAAATTAAAACTAATTAAATAAAGTTAAATAATTCTTTTTTTTTTAGAGGTTTTTGCTATAGGGTGCGTGCACTCGCCAGACAGACAGAGACATAGAGACAGAAAGCGAGAAATTACCCCCAGGGAGGATGGTCACGCCGCAATCCCTTCTCCTCCATTCTCCTCTCGGGATCTTGGGCATGCATGCACACACGCCTGGCGTGAATAAAAGAATTCTTTAAAACAGAACAAAACAAAAACTCATGCCAGGCAGTGTGTGTGTGCGTGTGTGTCCAAGATCTCGAGGAGCATGGAGGTGAAGGAATTGTGGTGTGGCCATCCCCCCTGGGGGTGATTTCTCACTTTCCATCTCTCTGTCTCTCTGGCAAGGACATGCACCCTCACATGTCCATTTGGGTCCTAAACCTGGGGGGCTTGAAATTCCAGGAAAAGAATGGAGAAGGGACTGTGGCGTGGCAGGGTGATTTCTCACTTTCTCTTTCAGTCTCTCTCTCTGGCAAGCACACATGCCCTGTGGCAAAAACCTTAAAAAAATAAAAAGAATCAATAGGACACAGAGCCCTGCCACAGTAGTGGACACTGTGGACCACATGGGAGGTCCAATTTTAATTCTTGGTCCAGTTTAAAGGCCAGACACAGAGTGGCACATGCCTGAAATCCCAGTAACTCTGGAGGCTGAGTTCTCAAGACTGTGAGCTGGAATATGGCTTGGGCAACACAGCAATACCTGGTCACAAGAACGGGTTTGGATGGAGCCAGCAGGTGGCATGGTGGTTACTGCACTGGACTCCCACATGGCCAAGTGCAGTCTGAGTACCGGACCTGGCAACTTGAAAATCATGCCAGGTGTGTGTATGGAGCATGTCCAAAAGCCTGAGAAGAGAACAGAGGGGAAGGGACTGAATGTGGTCATTCCCCCTGGGGTATGATTTCTCACCTTCCCTCTCGGTTTCTTTCTATCAAGTATACACACCCTATGGCAAAAACTTAAACAAAACGAAACAAAATAGCAGGTGTGGTGGTATGCACCTGTAGTTCCAGCTGGGAGGATTGTGACACAGCAAGACCCTGTCTACTAAAACAAAACAAAACAAATCAATATGAAATGGCCTTCTTAGCTGTAAGAAAGTGCTTTCAAGGAACCAGGAGATGATATAATGATTATATTACTGGACTCCCATGTAGTCGACCACGGTTTGAGTCCCAGACCTGCTGACTTGAAACGCACGCTGGGTGCGTGTGTGTGCGTGCCCAAACTCCTGAGAAAAGAATAGAGAAGAACGTATTGCAGTGTGGCCATCCCCCCTGGGGAAGTGATTTCTCACTTTCTATTTCTCTCTGTCCCTCCAGGTGAGTGCACACGCCCTATAGCAAAAATCTCTCTTAAGAAAAAAAGGGCTTTTGGCCTTGAAATCTTTTCAGTATCATGGTGATATTGCCTCTTCAGTTTTCTCCTTATTAGCAATGGTCTGGAATTTCTTTTTCAATCCTTTGTTTTCAGTCTCTCTGTCATGTTGTTTTGGGTATATGATGATGGTCGGAGGGGCGCAATGTGCCATAATTTCATAAGCTGTGGACAGACTGGATGGCTGACCCTAAGCTAGATCTCCAGAGACTGTACTCTGGGCTCCATGGAGTGACCTAGTTAACATCCTTGTTTGACCAGGACACTGTTTTTTGTTTGTTTTCTCAAAGATTTTTTGCCATAGAATGTGTGTTCATCAGAGACAGACAGAAAGGGAAAGTTAAAAATCACCTCCTATGGGAGATGGCCACGCCGTAATCCTTTCTCCATTTTCCTCTCGGGATGCAATCCCTTTCTCTCCATTCTCTTCTTGGGATTTTGAGTACACACGCATATGTGCCCAGTGTGACTGTCAAGCCTCCAGGTCCAGAACTCAAACCACAGTCCACCATATGGGATCAGCACCTTAACCACCATACCACCAGCTGGCCGAGGACACTGCTTTAACATTTTTTCTAAACTAGGTGCCATGGAGTACCAGCTACCTACCTGGTATCCGTCCTCCCCGTTTCTTCCCCTTTCTTTCTTTCGAGAGTACAGGGTGGATGCGCTCCCAGGAGAGACAGAAAGTGAGAAATCACTCCTGACGGGGGACGACCATGCTGCAATCCCTTCTCCACCATTCTTTTCTCGGGATTTTTTGGCACGCATGCACCCTTACCTGGTGTGAGTTTTAAGTCACGGGGTCTAGGCCTTGAACCTGTGGGGTGGGAGTCCAGTGATGTAATCATTATGCCATTTGCTGGTTCTCCCCCCTTTTAAGAAGGAATTTATGATGGAAGAAATGAGAAAGATGGTTCAGAGCAGTCTGTGAAATGCAAGGACCATTTAAAATATAATGGCCAGGGTAAGGCCAGAGTCTGGGCCTTAGGTTACTCGGATGAATATGTAAATGAACTCTCGAGGGGTCAGACGCTCACCTGTGACCCCCAACCCTTACTCCATCCCAGTGATCTCCAGTTCACAATGTAAAGAAAGGTAGAGCCGGTCAGCTGTGTTACTTTAACGGACCAATGTAAATTCTTGCCAAGCAATTTGTAATCTAACCTTCCATCTTCTCTCAGATAAAACTAGTTTTGCCTTGGTTTTACAGGTTGACAAAAAAGAGGAATGTGTCTAGCTAAAAACCTGTATTTCCTAGCCTCCTTGTAGAAGAAGTGATCGATAAGCATAAGCAATTGGAGGGGATTCTGAGAAATCTCTTCAAAGGGCGCTGATTTGATAGGAAGTTTGCCTTTTTGTCCTTACCCTTATCTCTTTTTCCCTGCCTGGAAATATTGGATGTGATGGCAGGAGCTCCAGCAGCCATAATGGCCTGGGGGCACCTTGAGCTTTGGAGGCCATGCACTAAGGCCGGTGTTCCACCAATGAGGAAATGTAACCACACCAGCCCTGGACAGCTGACCTCTAAACTTCTTTATATGTGAGACACCTCTATGTTGTTTAAGCCTCTTAATAGCAGGTAAAAGCAATTCTCAACTGATAAACCTCCCAGCATTTAAAAATTATAGAGTCCCAAAAGTCTGAATTTTAAGAAAACCTTCAAAAAATGGAAAAGTTGGCAACACTGGGTTTATCTGTATAACTTGCATGATAGCAGTCAGCAGGAGCTGAGCAGGAGCTGTTGCCTACACTCTGCCCAGCATGCCTCATTTCTGTACGCTTCCTGCCTGGCCCTCCAGGTGCCTGGGTTTGTGGTCTGTGTGTTACGCCATATTGCCTCCTGGGACTGCCCCACCACCCCTAGGAACCTAATGATATGGGAAGCCCATCTTTCCCTGCAGTTAACACCCTCTAAACATCAACAGCTGCACCTTTGAGATGGATTTAGAACCTGCTTGCAAGTTTCTTCCCCACTCCTGGACTAGTATTCTAGACTTCTGACCAGCATTTCCTGCCAGAACGGTTTCGCCAGCCTCCTCTCTGCTCTCCCTGCTACCCCTGTCCAGCAGAATGTTCCCCACGTGCAACCAAAGAAGTCACAAACGCTGGAGTGAGATGAGGGCCCTCCTCTGCTCTGAGCCCTCCTGTGGCTGCACCTCATTTATCCAGGGTAAAAATGAGAGCACCATGGCCTACGAAGCCCCCAATGATCTGCTTTGTCTCCTCTTGGCCTCAGCTCCTTCCACTCTCCCGCAGTAACTCTGTCCCGGCAATACCCACCTCTTCCCAGTCCCTCCAAGGTTCTCTGGAACACTGTGTGCTTGCTGTTCCTGGTGCCTTGCTGCCCGCCTTCTCCACATGGCTCTCTCCTCTGACCCCTGCTCAGTAGTCAAAGGGCACCCACTTAGGACGCCCACCCTGCCATCTCCTATTGGACACTGCCACTCCCTCCTGACGCTCTGTCTCCCTCCCGCTTTACTCTTCTCTGAGCACGTAGCACCTTATGTCGTCTTAGGCATCTCACCGGCTTGTCTTGGCTTCTTGCCCCACTAAGATATTTAAGTGCTGGGAAGACAGGATTTTTGTTTTAAGCAGGTCAATATCATATCCCAGGTGCTAGAAAGTACCTGGCACTTATTTCCTGAACGAATGCATCTCTACTGTCTACTGCAGCTCAAGTTTCTAGAAGGCTAGCCACTGTCAGACTTGGGGCCTCTGAGGACTGGGTGTGGGTCAGTTCACAGCATCCTCACAGCTCTCTAGAGGCAGCTCTAAGGCCTCCATCCTGCCAGGAGCTTCTCCAAGTGCAGGAGTAGGGCCTGGCAGTAGGGGTCTCGGAGACAACCATGGCCCTGCCCATAACCCACCCACCATCACCTTTGCCCACGAAGTAGTCCTGGTAGTAGCGGGCGCCCAGATCCACGTGCTCAATGCTGTACTGCCGGGGCCGGCTCTGCGTTCTCTGCTGCTCCTTGGGCACCTCCAGCACCGAAATGCTGGCGTTGGTGCGATAAGCACTCAGGGTGGGCTCCATCAGATGGCCTTCGGCACCACCCGGGGAGCCCACGGAGGCCCTGGAGAAGCTCACGTTGCGCTCACACTCGCCTCCAATCTCGTTGCGGAAGTGTGGGCAGCTGAGTAGAAGGTCATTGCTGTTGTCATCACCCAGGTCCTGCTCCAGGTTCTCCTTACAATTCAAATCCTCTGTGCTGGTGAAGGCTGGGTCCAGACCCCCCAGGCTGTGAGCCCGGGAGGCTGTGAGGGACGCCATGGCAGAGGCTGCTGAGGCAGCTGAGGCACCCGTGGTGGTGTTCCGCCGCTGGGCCACAGACACCCTGTTGGCAGCTGCCTCATTGAGGTCAAACAGCATACTCTGCACGTCAAAATGAGCAAAGCTTTTCTGGCAGACCCACGGCCTGTTTGCTTCTGGGGGGCTCCGGCCTTCTTCGGCCTCCCCCAGGGTCCGGCTGGCTTCACCCTCCAGTTTACTACTCCTTAGCTTCCGGAAGATGGACGAGTCTACTGCGTCTCCACTGCCCAGGCCCCGCACGGGTTTCTTCCGGGTCTTCTCCTTCTCCTTCATGGGCTGAAAGGGTAGGAGGTTGTCCTTTGGGGGCTGCCCATTGCGGGGATCCCCCTTGGCTCCGGTGCCGCCCCCTGTGAGGTGTGGGGCCGGATCTGTCCGGAGCAGCTCGGTGACGTTCTGGGAGCTGCGGGCCTCAGGCTGCTCACTGCGGAACTCATTGAGAATGTCAAAGAAGCTCTGCTCAGGCACGCCCTGCACATCGATGGAGGAGGTGCTCCCGTACTCACGGAAGAGGGGCAGTGCCCCAGTGTGCCGCGCACCCCGAGGTTCCCCGGTGTCCTCCACGTCACACTCGCTGAGGGTGATCTCACTGCTGCTGCGGTGGCGCAGAGGGAGGAAGGCCCTGCCTGGGGACCGGGGCCATCCATCCTGGAATTCCACATCTTTGGACCTTCTCCTGGAGAGTCGGTGGAAGGCTTTGGATCCTGAGGAAGCTAGGGTGCTGGCAGGGGGCTGTCCATTCTGTATGCTCCTCATGGGGTGGGCCGCCTTGGTGGCCTTCACCCCATCTACGTCCTGTGAGGGGCTCGGGTTGCTCTGCTCTCTCAGGGCCTCTCGCTTGGGCGGCCAGTCAGCCACTCTTGCGCGCACACCCATCTTGGGCATTGCAGGGGTGGTGGGGCTGGGGCGGGTGGTGGCAGTGGCCGGGCTCTCACCAAGAGGTTGGGACATGCTGCCGTTCTGAGCCCAGAATCCCATGGATGCGTAGTCCCCTGTGTGTGGCCCGGGGAGGACATCGCCCCCCCTGGCCCCACAACTGGCTGCCAGGTCCACACCATCACTGGGAATGGGCCTGTAGGTGGTCATAGTCCAAGGGCACGGGAGTGCTGCTGGCCCTGGAAGTTGTGGTGTAACTCTATGGGGTCCCCTGGCCCTCAGCCATTGTTCAGGGTCACCAGCCCCAGGATGAAGGATGCTGGCCCCTGAAACCTGACGGGAAGGTTGTGAGCCTGTGCAGTCCAGCTCTCCACCATCGCTGTGGACCGCTGAGCCAGGACCACCTCAGGAGGCAGGGGCTGTCCCGGGGGCTCCAGGCTGTGAGGCTCAGCAGTGTGGAACAAGCAGCAGGCGTGGATGCGGGCTGGTGAGCCACAAGAGGCTCTTCTTCGCCATGCTGAAAGAGAGAAAAGGAAAATGTGAGACTGAGAAACATGTTACTGCTCCTAGAAAATAGAAACATGGCCCTTTTTGTGTGTTGTTTTGACAGTTTACTCATTAAAAAAAAATTCTTTTTATTATGGAAATTTTCAAACATATTAGAAAAAAGAAAAATATGAGAAGCCAACCGACCAGCATCAACAACCAGTAACTATTGGCCATCTCTGGCTCATCTATCCACTCTGCCTACATTTTTTAAATTTTTTTACAGAATATTTTAAAGTAAAGGCCAGACATCTGGTCATTTCACCCACAAATACCTTAGCGTGTATTTCTAGCACACAAGCCTTTAAAAAAACCATGATATCATTATCATATTCACCTATGTTAATAAGAATTCTTTAATCCTATGTAATACTCTGCGCTACACTTTCTCCACTGTCTAAAAGGTGTCCTTTGTGAGTTGGTCTGTTCAAATCAGGACCCAAATGAGATGCATACTCTGCTTTTTTTTCCTACTAATTTTTTTTTTTTTAAAAGAGGTTTTGGCCATAGGGCATATGCACTGGCTGGAAAGAAAGAGACAGACAGTGAGAGGGATGGGTACTCCACAATCCCTTTTCTTCCATTCTCCTCTTGGGATCTTGGGCATGTATGCACACTCATAACATGAGTTTTAAGCTGCTGGGTCTGGGACTCGAACCATGGTCGACTACTTAGGAGTCCAGCGACATAACTATTATGCCATCTGCTGGTCCCTTGCCTGGTGTGATTTTCAAGCCACTGGGTCCAGTACTTGATCTGTGGTCAGCCATGTGGGCCCAGAATCCCATGGGTGCTTGTGGCCTGGCCCAGCGATGTAACCACTATGCCATCTGCTGGCCCCCATACTCTGCTCTGACAGGTATTTTAGGCCTTGGCAGTGAGAGTGTCCAATCCTAACCTCTAGACCACTAGGACGCTAGATGCCTTCCTCAAGTCTCTTCTGCTTTATAATGACCACCTTTCTTTTCTTTATTTATTTAAAAAATTTACTTATTTTATTCATGAAAGTGAGCATGTGTACATACACGCAAGAGTGAGGTGAGGAGGAGGGTGAATGGGAGGGACAGAGGGTGATACACCCTTGACAGGGCCTTGTTGTGCTGTGATCCCTTTTCCCCCAGCCCTCCAGCTTGTCAGGATCCTGGGCACATGTGCGCACACCTGGTGTGGTTTTAGACTAACCTGGGGATCCAACCCTGTGGTCAGCCATGTGGCTTTCATCACTGCAGTTCAGTTTGCTACCAACTGCGCCACCAGGCTGAGCCACCTTTATACTGAAGCTATTCACTGGTTGAAGAAATAGGGTCACTCGTCCTGTGGCATTTCCCACTTTCGCAATCCCTGTGATACCATTTTAACACGCTCCTCTGCCCCCTGTATTTCCTGTGAACCAGCGGCTATGTGTAGAGGCCAGACTGTTGTCGGTCTGTCCTGCAGTCTGTCTGACCTGACCACTTTGCCAGAAAGGAAGTGAGTATGACAGATGAGTTAACAGGAGCGCTGGTGAATTTTGGAGAATGAGGCCACAGAAGGAACATCTCTAGAAAACTCTGACTAATAGGTACTGTGAGTTGGGAAGCAGATCCCATCTCTTCTGCGGTCTCCCCAGTGACGCCTCACTGCCTTAGGACCCCAACTCTTTCCCCAAGTCCACAGTCACACAGGTTCTGGCCACATCCAGTCCCCCAATGTCTCTTGCCATCCTGACAACCTCCGACCACACTGGCCTTAGTTTCTGTTCTTCTGACATACCAAGCCTGGCTCGGGATATATTGATTTTTGGCCAGGCTGGTTCCTTGCCCTGATGTCATGTCTTCGATGAAGACTACCCAAACGATGAAAAAGCCTCGTCTCCTCAAAGCCTTTCTATCACCCCCTCTGCTTTCTTATTGGTTGTCAAGAATTATTCACTATCTGTTTCTTGACGGTCTCCACCACCACAATGTCAGCTCCAGAATGTTGTGATGTCTGTGCTGCTCACTGAGGTACCAAGTGCCCAAGACAATGTGCGGGACACTCCTTCACTACAGACTGTACGAATGAGCAGAGATGGCCTCTGCCTAGGTCTGATTTGCAGGCCTCTGGGGAAGGGAGTTCATGCTCTGTCTGGCAGTGTAAAACACTGCAGGATCATTCCTGAACTTCTAGAAAATGAAATCCCCTGCTGGAGAGGAAGGGGAAAGTGGGTCACCGTCTGCGATGGAACCTGTTGGCTGCCCCAGCAGCCATGCCCGCCAGCAGAACTGATTTTGTTCAGGGCAGTAGAGTGCTGGGTTGGGCTGGGCACTGGGCTTATGAAAAAGTTTACTTTCCCTTGGAGTTGCAAGTCAGATATGGCTCATTCTGGTCAATGACGACTGGTGTTTCCCGTGCAAACAAGTGGAAGGCCTGGCTGTGTGTGTGTGTGTGTGTGTGTGTGTGTGTGCGTGCACGCATGTGCGTGTGTAGGGAGGGCATTTCCCAATTCGTGCCCCGAGGTAAAGAGTGAACTGGCAGAGAGAAACCAAGAAGGCAAAATAGCAAGGAGAAAGTGAGAACTGGGAGGTGAGGATACAGAGAACCCTTCCTGGTGCCCCTTCAGCACAGGCACATTGCTGAAGATGTCACAGGAAGGCAGAACAGGGAAGGGCCACAGAAAGGGGAGGAAACTGGTAAGCCCACAGGGTCAGGTGGTTTAAGAGAGATGGGAGAGAGGCCAGAAAGAGCCTGCAGTGAACTGGCCTACGGAGACACCTTCTGAAGAGGTAGGTGGGCTTCAGTGCCTGCCAACTGAGCTGCATGGGAGTATGGGTGCCAGATGAACTGAGTTTTCAAGAGAAACCAGAAATCTAGAATTATAAGGACCATTTCCCAATCTGAAAAGCAAAAATAACAGTGATGGCAAACTAGTATGCAGAGAAGGTCTCTAGAAGGATTTTCAAGAAACTACTACCACAGTGGTTACCTCTAGGAGGGTGGATGTCTGCCCTCCGACCTCTAAACCCCTTCCACTGCCTTTTTCTCCTCAGCACTTACCAATATACCTACTTATGTCTCTTATTTATTACTGGTCCCTTACCCTATGAAAAGGTATTTAAATGTGTGTTCAAAGAATATGAGGGATCTTGGGACCAGCAGTTAGCGTAATGGCTATGTCGCTGGACTCCCACTTAGTTGACCGCGGTTCGTGTCCTGGACCCAGTGGCTTAAAAACTCACGCCGGGCGCTTGTGCGCGTGTGACCAAGATCCTGAGAGGAGAATGGAGGAGAAGGGATTGCGGCGTGGCCATCCCCCATGGGGGGTGATTTCTCGCTTTCTGTCTGTCTCTGTCTGTCTGGCGAGCGCACGTGCCCTATAGCAAAAACCTCTTAAAAAAAAAAAAAAAAAAAAAAGAGTATGAGGGATCTTTAAAATGCTTATGGAGGGGCCAGCAGATGGTGTGGTGGTTAAAGTGCTGGACTCCTACATGACCATCGTGGTTTGAGTCCAGGACCTGGCGGCTGTCTTTCTTTCTTTTTGGAGAGGTTTTTGCTATAGGGCGCATGCACTCGCTAGACAGAGGGAGTGAGAGAGACAGAAAGCGAGAAATCACTCCCCAGGGGGATGGCCACGTTGCGGTCTCTTCTCCATTCTCTCAGGATCTTGGGCATGCATGTACATGTGCCCAGTGTGAGTTTAAGCCACCAGGTCCGGGACTTGAACCATGGTTGACTACATGGGAGTCAGCGATGTAGCCATTACACCATCTGCTGGTCCCCCTGGCGGCTTGCTTTCTTACTTTTCCTCTCTTTCTCTCTTAATTTGCATGTGGACCAGCAAATTAAAAATAACAATAATAATAATAATAAATAAAGTAAAATAAATGCTTAGGGAAAATGTATATAATGAAAAAAATGCAGATTCCAAAATTTTCTTGCACCAAAATAAACTTATATTTTAAACTCCTACCTCTCCCCATTTTGAAGTACACTTGTACCACTGGCTACCCTTCAAATGATTTGTATGTATTTCTACTCAGTAAGTGACCACTTCTTTTTCTTTCTTTTTTTTTAAGAATTATTTTATTTAACTTTATTTATTATTATCATTATTATTTTCCAGTTTGATCAGAGAGAGAGAGAGAGAGGAAGTGAGAAAGCAAGCCACCAGGTTCGAGACTTGAACTGTGGTTGGCCATGTGGGAGTCCAGCTCCTTTAACCACCATGCCACTTGCCAGCCCCAGTAAGTGATACTTCTTAAGAACGATTCCACAGAACCAAAACAAGGGTCCATGAAATAAGTATGTGGCCTGGATTCGAGCAGAGACTGCTGCTTTGAACTTCCAGCGACTGGTTGGTGCTGCAGATTTGCCAAAGAAAACTGAAATGATTTAGTTCATCCTCTGTTTACTTACTGACTCCATCACTAGCGTCAGCTCTAGAATGGCAGGGCTATTGCCATGACGGCCTGAGCCCAGCCCTGCACTTTGCTGGGCACTGGATTAGATCCCAGGCTGAGCTGGGCAGCTGGCCAGTCTGAGTGCTGCCTGTTCTCCCAGCTCACCCTGTGCTGTAGCCCTGCCTTCAGGTCAGCCTGGGCGGAATGCAGAGGGGGGATTAGTCCTTTGAGGCCACACACATGAGGCTGGTGGGAGACCAGCCGGCCCTAACTTGCTTATGCAAGCACCTCCCGCCAGATGGGCTCTGCTGATGGCATGCTGTATCCAGCTCAGGCAAAAACCCTTGATCCGTTTTGCTCCCTCTGTGAACACACACAGATGTTCTTGCAGGCCTGGGTCTATTTGTACAAATCACATCTCTAAGCAGGTGCAGCTGAGTCTCCCTGTGACATCCAGAGGCTGAGTGACACCTACAGGCAATCTGGTATGCAGGGACTAGAACTTTCTTTCATTTTTAAAGTTTCTTTCTTTTTTCTTAAAAAAATGATTTATTTATTTATTTATTTATTTCCATTTATGATTATTTTAAAAATCGACCAGAGATAGAGAGAGAAATGGAGAAAGCAAACTGCTGGGTCTGGGACTCAAACTGTGATCAGTCATGTGGGAACCCAGTGCCTTTAACCACCAAGTCACCTGCTGGCCCTAAAGTTTACTTATTCCTTCAATGAGTGAGAGAATATGAATGAGCACCCCAATAGGATCCTAATGCTGTAATCCGCCCCCAGAACCCCCTAGCCTTCAGCCAGCTCCAGATCATGGGCACACATGTATGTGATACACTTAGGGAGGTCTCCAGACTTTCCCATGTGGGACTGCCTTGAATAGGATATATGCAGGAACCAGAACACATGAGCTCAAGTCGTGTGTCAAGTGCCATGAAATGATTACTAAAACATCAGACCTAGTTTTGATCTGGTCAGTGTTTAAAATGGCCACTGTTAAGCTACCTTTTTTTTTTTTTTAAGAGAGAAATTTTTGCTATAGGGTGTGTGTGTGCTCACCAGGGAGACGGAGAGACAGAAAGTGAGAAATTACCCCCTGGTGGAATTGCCACACCACTCTCTCTTCTCCTCCATTCTTCTTGTAGGATCTTGGGCATGCACGCTCACGTGCTCAGTGTGAGTTTTAAGCCGCCGGGTCCAGAACTTGAACCGCAGTTGACTATGTGGGAGTCCAGTGACATAACCATTATACCATCTGTTGGTCTCATAAGCTGTTATTCTTTAGTGTTATCTTTGGCAGAAGCTCTTCCTCCTCCCATTTACAGAAGCACAGTGAGGGGGGGGCATAGGACGTGGGCCAAATGTCCTCTCCCCCGTCTTTGTCTGAGGTTCCATGGGTGGCTGGACCTGGCTTTTTCTGTAGTGACTTTTGCTTGGGACCCTTGGTTCTTTCCCTCCAGGGTGTCCTTAGCTCCTGTGTGTCTTCTAAGATTGCTCCTCTGGCCTTCCGCCAATTCTTTAAGTCCCCAACATATCCAGTTTTTACCCAAGATCACCACGTTTGGTTTCTACTACTTGCATCTAGGGAACCTAATACAAGGAAGGCGGCTGGGGAACTGTGGATGGGAAAACCAGGGCAGCCACAGAGATAGCAGTAAAAGGAGAAGAAACAGACAATGGTACAGTTAGCTGGGATGCATCTGGCTCAAGTGACAGCCAATGGTGGCTCGGGTGGCAAAGATGCTTCATTATCTCACATATCTAGAAGGCCATATATGGTGGCTCCAGGCTTGGTGCAGAAAACAGGTGACACCATCAGAGGCACTCTCACCTCTGCCTCTGTCTACCTCAGTGTGCTGCTGGCTTATGTCACCTGTCTAGTTGCCTCATGGTCACAAGTAAGTGACCACAGCCATACTTCTCACTGAGCCATGAGCAAGGGGGAAAAGAGAGTAATGTAAATAATGTTCTTGGGGGCCAGTAGGTGTGGTTAAGGTGCTGGACTGCCACATGGCCAACTGTGCTGAGTCCTGGACCCAGCAGCTTGAAAATCACACTGGTCACATGAGCATGCATGGCCAAAATCCTAAGAAGAGAACGGAGGAGGGATTGTGGTATGGCAAAAACTAAAAAAAAAAAACCAAAGTGCTCTTCTTTTTTGTTGGCCATAGAGCATGTGAGCTCACTGAAGAGAGATAGAGAGAAAACGTGAGAAATCACTCCCCCTACCCCGGGGGAGGATGGCCACACCACAATCCCTCCTCCATGAGTCATGCCTGGAGAGAGAGAGAGAAGCCTTCAGTCCTCTAGCTTGCCAAGACCCAGAGCACACATGCATGCGCCCAATGGGTTTTCAGGCAGAAAACTCCAGGGACTAAAACTGTGGTTGGCATATGGCTTCTGCTTTTTTTTTTAAAAATATTTATTTTAATTTTATTTATTTATTCATTCATTTTTTAATTCGACCAGAGAGAGAGACACGGGGTGGGTGGGGGGAGTGAGAAAGCAAGCTACCAGGTCCGGACTCAAACCATGGCTCAGCCATGTGGGAGTGTCCAGTGCCTTATGCCACCCGCTGGTCCTGGCATATGGTTTCTATTTCTGCATATTATTGACTGTGCCACAGAGGCTAGGTCCTGAATGTCTCTCTCTCTCTCTTTCTAATATATATATATATATATATATATATATATATATATATATATATAATTTTACTGATTATTTTTAATTTGCTATAGGACACATGTGCTCAATGGAGAGAGAGAGAGAGAGAGAGAGAGAGAGAGAGAGAGAGAGAGAGAGAGAGAGAGAAAGAAAGTTGCCAGGTCCAGGACGTGAACCCAGGTCGGCCATGTGGCAGTCCAGTACCTTAACTATCATGCCACCTGCTAGCTCCCTGAATGTCTCTTACAATCTCTGAAGCTGACTCTAACGTGCAGCTAGGGCTGAGGACAGGAAAAGAGTGAAGAAAAGAGTGCCTGACAGCAAACACTGAGAGACTGGAAATCTGCATGGGTGGGCAGGGGCACAAGTCATGGTCTAGGGAGGACCAGAGGGTTAGCTTGGACAGATGCTGCTGAGGGGGTCGTGAATGGTGACAATTACCAGTATGAGACACACTAGTGACTTTTGTAGGAAATATTTCAGGAACTGTTGATCCAAAGAGCCTTGTCCATGCCCCCATTCCCCCGCCCTCTCTGTGCCATGCTCTATGCCTGTCTTCCTCCCTTCCTCCCAAAGTTCCTCCACACTCCAGGCCTAACTCCTCCCTTCTTCCTGCTGTTGAGCTCCCAGGGATCTTAACCCAATCTTGACTCTTAAGATTTAGCCCAGTGGGACCAGCAGTTAGTGTAATGGCTATGTCGCTGGACTCCCACGTAGTCGACCACGGTTCGAGTCCCGGACCCGGTGGCTTAAACTCACGCCAGGTGCGTGTGCATGCATGCCCAAGATCTGGAGAGGAGAAAGGAGGAGAAGGGATTGTGGTGTGGCCATCCCCCCGGAGGGTGATTTCTCGCTTTCTGTCTCTCTGTCTCTCTCTGTCTGGCGAGCGCACGCGCCCTATAGCAAAAACCTCTCCAGATAAAAAAAAAAAAAAAAAAAAAAAAGATTTAGCCCAGTGGACTTTCAGACCTCTTAGTAACTTTTGTCTTCCATAGATTTTGAACAACTCCAAATCTGGGGTGGATTTAGATCTGACATATCTGTTCTCGCACACGGGTCGGGGGGTGGAGAGGGATAAAATGGCAAAATGCCCTGGTGGTTGAGGTAGCCCTATCCCCCATGGCCAACCACACTGTTCAAGTCCCAGATCTGGCAACATCAGAAACATGCTGGATGCATGTACATATGTACCCAAAATTCCTAAAGGAGGGAGAGACAGAGGAGAAGGGATAGTGGTGTGATATTCACCACAGGGCTTGGGGGGGTATGCTTTCTCTTCTTCCTTTCTGTTTTTCTGTCTCTCTCTGGTGAAAGCATATGCCTTCTATCAAAAATATATATATACATATATAGATATAGATATAGTGATCACAGTACTAACAATAAGAGTAACATCAGCGAGCTTTCCTGATGTGCCAGGCTTGGGGCTGAATTAACTGTATTAACCTGCATCATAACCACCCTACAAAGTAGGGACTTGTGTCACAGCCACTTTATGGACGAGGTAAAGGTTACCTGGCCAAGCCATGCAGCTAGAAGGTTTGAACTCTTGGACAGTCTGGCTCCCAACCCTTTGCCACGAGTTCTAAATATAAGGAGGGCAGCGTTGTGGGAATACATGAATGATGCAAGTACCTTCAAAATCAATTCATATGGACAAAATTCTAGGAAGTCAGCAACAGCTCAGTGAATTTTAGGTTAAGAATCTGGGTTTTTCTGGCTCTATCTTTCCTCACCTTAGTGGAAGTTTGAGCACACACAGAACTACTTTAGAGCTCCCTCAGGAAATGAGATGGATGGGAATCTCAGAAATCTCATTAAGAAGTGCCGTGGCAGAGACTGCTCCATCAGCTCAACGAGCAATGAGCAGAAACTCGACCAGGGCCGTGAAAACCTGCACTTCCATATTTAATGTCAAAGACCTCAGAGGACCAGTGTATCTGACTGAAATGCACATCTAGGAGGGCCCAAATTCCTACCCACAGAGCCAAGGACGGCCATTGTGGCTACTATAGTCAAACTGAAGAGGCTCCCACATGGCTCAGTTCCCGAAGACCTGTCCTGCTTTTAAGGGTGTTTACTCCCAGTTCTTCCCCAGTGAAGGAATAAGAAGAATGAGTTAGAATGCATGGAAATTTTAGATAAGCATTTTAGTTTATTTTAAGCCAGTAGCTCCACTTCTAGGAATCTCTCTGTCTCTTAGATATTCACTCCAGTACACATTAAGACAGGTACAGGGCAGCCTGACTACAGGGACTTTTGCACTGCTGTACCACACAAGATCTGGACACAGTCTTGCTGCCCATCAGCAGAGAATAGCGTAAGTGAATCTGGATGCCTCTATTCCTGGGAACACAGTGTGTCTGTAATGAAAAGCAAGGAAGAGCTATGTGTGATGCATATGAGATGCCCACGCAGCCCAAAGTGAATGAGCATAGCTCTTTCTTCATGAGTGCTCACTGCCTGCCAGGTACAGCATGATATGCTTTATGTGCATTAACGCATTTAATCTTCATGCAGCCCTGAGATGCAAATGAGGCCAGAAAGGTTAAGTAACCTGTCCAAGCTCACTCAGTTAGAAAGTGGAGACACTGGGAACTGAGCTTAGGCAACCCAACTTGAGGTATGGATCCATTTGTTTTCAAAGAGAAAGGCGAGATGAAGACTTTGTTAGTGAGTGTGTGTGTGTGTGTGTGTGTGTGTATGTGTGTCTGTGTGTCTGGGTGTTTTAAGAGAGATTTTTGCTATTGGGTGCGTGCACTCACCAGAGAGACAGAGAGACAGAAAGCGAGAAATCAATCCCCAAGGAGGATGGCCATGCTGCAACCCCATCTCCTCCAGTCTCCTCTCAGGATTTTGGGCACGTATGCACATGCACCCGGCGTGAGTTTTAAGCCAGTAGGTCTGGGACTCAAACTGTGGTTGACTACGTGGGAGTCCAGCGACGTAACCATTACACCATCTGCTGGTCCTAGTGTTGTGTTTTTAAAGAACCATTTATTTTATTTTATTTATTATTATTATTATTAAATTTGCTATATATTATTATTATTTTTAAATGTGCTCACCAGAGAGAGAGAGAGAAAGAGAGTGAGAGGGAAAGTGAGAAAGCAAGCCACCAGGTCTGGAACTTGAACTGCGGTCAGCCATGTGGGAGTCCAGCACCTTTACCATTAGTGTGCGTTTTGCATGCCTTCTTCCAATACTTTCTCTGTGAATCAATAAGGAAATGCTCCTAAGTGCACAGAAAAGGATGTCTGAGGCTAGAATTAAGCTTCAGTTTTAGAAGTGAGCATGTGGGGGCCAGCAGGTGGTGTAATGGCTAAAGCACTAGACTCCCACATAGTTGACCACAGTTCGAGCTCTAGACCCGGCAGCTTAAAAATCACACCAAGGACATGTGTGTGTGTGTGTGCCCCAAATCCTGAGATCACTATCTCTCTCCAGGTGCGCAAGTATATTATGGCAAAAATCCTAAAGAAAAGAGAGGTGAATTAAAAAAAATAAGGATAATAAAAAATTAAAAAGAAAAAGAGAGCATGGGATAACAGGAACAAAAAGAAAACCACTCCCCGGAAAGTCCTTACTTTCTAGAATGCAGAGTCAGATGGGGAAAGACTTACAGCTCCATAGCTGAATACCAGTCCCTAAGTCTGCTTTGCCCAGGGTCCATCAAGCCTGAACAAATTCATCTTTCTAATGGCAGTTTTCTCTGTGGCCCGGCCACCTGCTGGCACTCAGACTCCCTGAGGAAGAAAGGTACACCCAATTTGATGTGCTCAAGCTTCCCATTTCACTCACCCCAAATGCTTAAACTACAACGTGTCTTGCTTTTTCTTTTATTTTTTAAAAAATAATTATTTATTTAATTTATTATTATTATTCCATTTGACCAGAGAGAAAGATAAAGCAAGCTGACAGGTCTGGGACTCAAACCATGGTTGTCCATGTGGGAGTCCAGCGCCTTAACTACCACGCCACCTGCCAGCCTCCACGTCTCCTTCTTTGTTTTTACTTTGCTACCAAGTATAGTTGAACTTATATAAGTGACATGCTCATATGCTTACATGCTTAGGTAGAGAGGGAAATTTTTAAAAATGTTTATGAGTTAATACTTTCATAGTTGCTCTTCTCACTTATCCCCAGCTCCTGGAGGTCTTTCCTGATGTGGCAGCTGTAGCATAGTGGGTAGCAGTGAAGACTGCCCAGCTTCAATTTTTGGCTCTGGCCCAGCTGTAGTGGTGCACTAAGACGATGTCTGAGGCCCAGGTTGAATTCCCAGTTCAACCTAAAGGCCAGGTATGGCGGCATGTGCCTATAGAGGCTGAGTGAGGAGGGTTTGGAGCTCCAGACTAGCAACATGGTGAGACCACGTCTAAATCAGAGGCAGGGGTGATGGTGCCTGCCTGTGGTCCCTGGTACTTGGGAGGCTGGGGTATGAAGGTCACACATGACACAGTGAGGCCCTGTGATTAAAAGAAAAACTTCCTGGCTGGCCTTCCACCATCGGCAAGGCCAGCCCGATATCACCTTTCTGTCTCCAGAGCCCTCCCCTGCTCTTCAGTGTGGCCCGTGGCCCGTCAAGACCACCGCATCCTGGTACTGACTGGACTCTGCTCCAGGGAAGGAGTCTACCCCAGCTGGCTGAGGACATGGCCCTGCGGGGTCCCCTGAGGAGCACAAGTGGGCTGTGAAGGACTCTGGACCCCACAGCTTTCCCACCTCTCCCTCCATCCATGGAAGGCTGGAAGGAATGGAGGGAGGTTGAGGAAGCCAGAACCAGAGCCAGAGGAAGGCTCTGCATGAGTCGCAGAGCAGGGACACGTGGAAGGTAAAAGTCAGTGTTTACATGAGACCTACTGGGACAATGGCTGCCAGCCACTGAGTGGCCTGGGCAGAGCTCCCCACCAGGCCCTGAGGTGCTATCTGTTCCCCAACTCTTCCTGAGGTCACCTTGAGCTTCCCCACATTGGGGCTGAGCGTGCCTTCCAGGAGGAGTGTGGCCTATGCTCAAGCCCATCTCTAGGGGCTTTTTCTAAAGGAGCAGAAGGGGCCCCTTCCCCTCTGTAAATAGGATTTTTATACTCTCCCATCTCAGGCTTTATATGCGGAATCCCAGTGTAGGGGAGGGTCTTCTGTTCCCTGAGTGGGCGGAGTAGGAAAAAGTTGTGTATATAAAGAAAATTAAATTGAATAGCCAAGTTTCTCTAAACTACTTCTGCCTGTGGTGTGGTGGGTTGCTAGCCCTTCTCTGATTGGGGGACCGAAGTTGTCTGCCTGCCTCCCCTTCTTTCCCCTTTTCCACCTTAGACATGTCCACAGAGTTCCTATAAAATTAAAAATGAAATAAAAAAGAAAATTCCCAACTCTGCTACTTAACTAGCTAAACCTTGAGCAGTTGATTTATCTTTTCCATGCTTCAGTTTTCGCATCTGTAAAATGAAGACAATAATACAGCTTAACTCTTTAGAAACTTGTGAGTTAATAAACATAGACTGAGGTGACCAGGTGGCATGGTGGTTAAGGCACTGGATTCCCACATGGCCAACCCTGGTTCAAGTCCTGGACCCAGGCCAGGTGCATGTGCCTTATGGCAAATAAAACCTAAAATCAATACGTAGAGATTTAGAATATCCCTGGCAAACTGTGATATACACATATTAGTAGTGCTGCTTCTTTTTTCTTTTCTTTTCTTTTTTTAGGTTTTTGCTATAGGGCGTGTGCACTCACCAGAAAGACAGAGAGAAAGAGAGACAGAAAGCAAGAAATCACCCCCCAGAGGAGACAGCCATGCCACAATCCCTTCTCCTCCATTCTCCTCTCGGGATCTTGGGCGTGCACACACACGCGCCTGGCATGAGTTTAAGCCACTGGGTCCTGGGACTCGAACTGTAGTCAACTACATGGGAGTCCAGCTACATAGCCATTACGCCAACTGCTGGCCCTGGTAGCTTTTTAACTTACACAATACTTTTTTTAAGACAGGCAAGTCAAATGTGGCCTTGCAATGAGCTCTGCTTCCTCTGGGCTTCCAGGTAGCTCACTTTACCCAAAGAGAGGGAAGGGCAAGAGGAGGTGTCCCCTGAGTCTCTGTGGGGTCGGGCGGGTTCGGTGAGGGTTTTGTACCTCCTCTGAAGCACATGTGGACTGAGCATCTTGTTCCAATTCTGGGCACGGTCCCACTCACTTCAAATGAGACTTTGAAGGGCAAAATTGGAAATGGATGCGTCCTGGAGTATGGGCGCACATGCAGGCCCACCCGGGAGCTGCACCCATGCGTGTAAAGTAGTGACAGTGTGAGGCTAGGGGCTGAAAGGGGACCTCTGTTGTTGGGGTAGCCCCCCCCGCCGGGAGACTTCGTTGGGGGCATAACCACTGCCGCAGGCTGTCGTCGAGGAATCTTGCGGGCTCTAGCTGCACTAGTGTGCCTGTGCTGCGTATGTTAATGTTAAACTCTTGTGGGGGGCCAGGCGGTGATGCAGCGGTGATGCAACTGGACTCCCATGGGAAAGGCCCTGGGTTTGCACCCTGGGACGTCCCTGGACGTCCCTAGACATACCGGGCTTGTGCACACATGCCCATGATCTAGGCTGGCTAGGGCTAGGGGTGGAGTGTGGTATGGGGACTCTGCTGGGAGTGTGTGTCTCTTTGTTTCTCTTGTGGAAGAGATTATATAAATAAAACTTTAAAACAAAACAAAAAACATTGTTAGTACATGGCTACTGCCCTGAACCCCTAAGTTTCCCAACTATCATCACATGGGGGGACACTGGTTCTATAGGGGCTGCTAAAACCTGCCTGTGGGCACTGGCCAGGCCAAATTGATAGTTAATATTTATCCCCATATAGGGTTCAGTCTTGTGGCCAGGCCGAGCCTCCTTTAGAAGATGGTGCCTTATCAGCGAGGAGCCTGACTTGCAAACTAATCCCAGCTAATTGCCACTGAAACCTGCTAAGATCACATCTGTTGGGCCTGGAGATTAAATCAATATTTGACAATCTTGATTAAATACAGCCAGGGAATCCTTGTAAAAGAACATCTGTTAAAGCCCTGTTTTTTCCACCCTGCTCTTGGGGGGCCAGGATGGGGGCATCTCTGGCTCGGCCTTTCTGCACCTGAGAATGGCTTAGGCTGGGGGTATGGGGGCAGCAGTGGAGCCCATCAAATGCCACGGCCAGGAAGGCTCCCTGCAGGGAAGTGCTGAGGGAATACATGGCAACACACATCAGGGCCTCACTATCCTGGGTGGCACCCCACTGCAGCAACCATCATCCATCATCCACTGCCCCGACACCCAGGGCTGCCGGGAGCCAGGCCCTGTGCACAGACAGGAGCTCGTTTTCCAAGGATCCTCTGAGGTGCTGTTCCTGTCACCCCCACTTCTAAATGGGGAAACCACAATTCAGAGAGGGCCCACAAAGGGCCAGAGAGGAGGAGCTGGGATCTGAACCTGGGTCTGGCTACTTCAGAGTCTGCCCTGTAACCACTCATAGGACCACCCATTAGCCAGCACAAGGTGTCAAAATGAAGGCAAACCCGGCATTTATGCAGCCAGAAACCCAGGCTGGAGGCTGCTCCAACAGTCTAGTTCCCTGAGCCACAGAATGATGGCAGCCCTCACTTAATAAGCCCTGGCCTCACACTTGGCCCTACTGCTCTCCCCACTTTACAGAAGGGAACACTGAAGCTCAGAACGGCCAATCACTGTTGAAGAACACCCAGTGAGGTAAAGGCAGAAGTGGGATGTGAACTCAGGGAGGCTGAATCTACAGCCAGGATAACCACTGTCATCTCTAAAAAGCAGGGGCAGAGTCATGAACACAACGGGCACTCAATCCATGCCGCCCTCCATCCATGAATAATTTAAGGCACAAATTAGGCTGACACTTGGGTTCAGATCACCAGGGATCACATTCTGGCCCCACTGTGTACTAGAGAGGATAACAGTGACACGGGGGACCCAGTGAGGCAACCCCCCTTGAGACGCTCTCCCCAGAAAGTGGCACACATCGAGCTCTCCACACATCCTTATTCAGGACTTAACAACGGGGCCAGCTGGTGGCATGGGGTTAAGGTGGCTGGATCTCATATGGTCAAGTTCGAGTCTCAGACTTGGCAGCTTGAAAACCACACTGGGGGTGTATGTGTGCATGCCCAAAATTCTGAAAGGAGAGAAAAATGGAGGAGAAGGAACTGCAGTGTGACCATGCTCCATGGGGGTAGGGGGTGATTTCTCTTCCCACGTCCTCTCCAATAAGCACACACGCCCTGTGGCAAAAATTCAGAAAATAATGACAACAGCAGCAGCTACACTCATGGTGCACTCATGAGGGTGAGGGGTGGAAAGTGGCAAAAGCCACCCAAAAGCCTGCAAACCACTGTTCACTGCTCCAGCCCCAGCCCCCAAATGAGAGCAGAATGAGTCCTCCACAGATATTTTCTGAATCCATGAAAAAAAAAAATTCAGCCATCAGTCAATCATCCAGTCAGGTAACCAACTAATCAGCCAACTAGAAAACCAACTAACCAGGAAACTAACAGCCAATTAATCAACCAACTATCCAAATAGCCAGGCAGCAGGCCAGTCAACCAGCCACCTGCCTCATGTCTCTGTGTCCTGTCCTACCCCCTCTTCATCCCCATTTTTCTGTCTCTCCGTCCCACGTTTCTGTGTCTCAGTTCCAACTCTCTCGGCATCCCTGTTCCTGTCTCGCCTTTCTGTCTCTCCATGTCTCTCACATCTGTGCACACGTAGATGGCCACAGCCCTGCACATGTCTGGCTTCTGAGTTACAACCCTATGTTAACTTACCACTGAGAATGTGTCCCAGGTCCCAGGCCAGGCAGCCTCTGCCTGGTGCCTCTGTTAACCTCCTCCCAGATTCCAAGTTCCAAACATCTGCAGGGAGGGAGGGAGGGAAGCTAAGCAACTGGCCAAGACTACTTAAAAAAAAAAAAAAAAAGCAACACAAAAAACAAACCACCAAAATCAGGAGGCAGATACCAAACCATCTGCTAAATAAAAGAATCACTGGTATGTGTGGCAATGTTCTGGCCTCTAATTTCCCTGTTTTCTAGGCAGGACTCATGACTGCGTGGTTGGGCCTCACCCCGGCCCTGAAGCATAATCTTATAAGAGAATTGGTTTATTTAATCAAAGAACAAACTCAGAAACTCTAAAAAGTAATTCAGAAAAATAGCATACTGTCCCTCACATTAAAAATAAAGTAATATTGGGACCGGCAGTTAGCGTAATGGCTATGTCGCTGAACTCCCATGTAGTGGACTGCGGTTCGAGTCCAGACCTGGTGGCTTAAACTCACGCCAGGTGCATGTGCGTGCGTGCCCAAGATCCCGAGAGGAGAATGAAGGAGAAAGGACTGCGGTGTGGCCATCCTCTCTGTGAGGTGATTTCTCGCTTTCTATTTCTCTGTCTCTGTCTTTCTGATGAGTGCACATGCCCTACAGAAAAAAACTTTCAAAAAAAAAAAAAAAAGTAATATTTAAAAAAAAACCCAAGCTACAAATTTTCTATCTACCCAACTACCTACCTACCTACCTAGGTCGATGTGGAGCAAGCTCTTAGAAGACTGATGTCCAGCAGTAATGGGGGCTCCCCCAGGCAGGGGAGTACCTATGTACACAAGTGCATTCACTCCACCCTCAGCACTAAAGCTCCCAAACCTCCCCAAGACACGAGCCTCCACGAAGGCATAACCGCCACCCATCTGAACTATTATTTACTGAGGCTGGTCCTTTCAATTAATTCACATATTAACGCCTTAATGATTGTGTTGGATTCACTAATCTTTTTCTAATACTCATTAAACAAGATGCACAAATAGTAAAACTCATAAAGCCTGTCTGTTGTGGATGAAAATGAGCTTCAGTACCAGAAACACACTGATATCCAAACCAGGATACATCTCTGAGACCTGACAGTGAGCCAAAACACAGACATAGAACAAACAGGTACAGCTGATGATTCTGTTTGGGAAAGTTCAAAACCAGGCAGACTGGAACCATGTCATTCAGAGTAGCTCATCTGGGGGATTAAACTTTCAAAACAGCAGGAAATGGTGACCACTGAGGTCCAGGGAGCGGTGGCTTCTGGGGAGGGAGAGAGCTCTGGTGACCAGGGCCCAGGGGAGCCTCCAGGGTGCTGGCAAGGTTCTCTTGCTTGATTGGGGTTACCTGAGTGTTTGCTTTGTAATTCTTTACCAAAGTGTATATTTACATTACGTGTACTTCTCTGTATTTATAAGAGGAATTTAAAAAGCTCACAGAAAAGTGGAATTAAAGTACAAGTTTATTTTGGTGCAAAAACTTTTGAAATCTAAGCATAGTTGTTTCATGATGTTTATTTTCAGTGAACGTTTTTAAAAAAAGGTAAACAGGGAGGGAGAAATGGGCACCCCCAACAGGATCTTCATGCCAAGACCCACTTCCAGCTTCAGCCACCCCAGACCATGGGCACGCATAGGCTCAGTGTGTTTAGAGAGGTCTCTATTTGTGAGCCCTGAAACTCTCCCATGTGGATCAGCCGGGGATTATCAATGTACCACTCTAGCCCTCAATGAACTTTTTGAAGATCCCTTGTATATTACATTACACAATAACAAAGTCTTAAAATGTCTTTAGGGACAGCTAGGTGGCATAGTGGTTAAGGCGCTGGATCCCACGTGGCTGACTGCACTTCTTGAGTTCCTGACCCAACAGCTTGAAAGATACATTGGGTGTGCGTGCGTGCCCCAAATCCCAAGAGAATGGAGGATAAGGGACTATGGTGCAGTCATCCCCTTGGGGGGTTGCTTTCTCTCTCTCTCTCTCTCTCTCTCTCGCAAGTGCACATGCCCTACGGCAAAACTTTTAAAAGTCTTTTGTACTGTATGATTTTTAAATGATGAGATTATACTCTTATACCACATACGTATTTTTAAGAAACTATATAAATGCATTTCAAAGCCTCAGCTGTTTAATCATCCTCTTTGAAGAAAAGCACGTGCACCCACCCCAGTCACTCTCACTCCCTCGGTTTAAAATTCATTTCCCCGTCTGTAAAGGTTTCCATTCCCAGAACCAGCAGGGCCACTTTAGCTGTATGAACACAAACATCCTGGGTAGAAAGGGGGACCGTGCACTTCCACCTAGCGCAGAAAAAGTCAGGGTGAGCAGGAAGGCACTCACAGAGCTAGTGTCAGTACAACCCACATGATAGCTGGGGACACGGAGGAAGGGACCTCACCCACCTGAGAATGCCTGAGCACTCCTGTCTAATCCTTCCCAGAGCACAGAGACACAGGTGGGCATGAGGGCCGTGGGGCCAGGCTGTTGTTAAGAACGTTCATCCCGGCCCTACCCTGCTGCAAAGCCACAGAAGGCTCTAGAAGGGCTCCGGTTTTGACCCTCAACTGGGTGTAGCACCTCTTCTCAGGCCTGAGGGACCATCAGGCAGATGGCGAGGGCCTGTGGTTGTTTGCATAACACCGTAATCAAACATCCTGTCCCAGGACAGCACGCAGGCCAGGTATCCAGCCTGGCAGAGGAAAACAGGTGAGAAGGGGACACCAGGCCCTCAGAAGACCAGAAAAATGGCTCTCAAAGAGCACAATGAGTCCAGAACACGAGGAAATCAGCCACTCACTCCCAGGAAAACAAACTTTAAAAAAAAGTGTTCACTGCTGTTGGAACCTTTCCAGAGGCAACTTGGCAACAGCTTTGAAAAATGCTCTTACCCCCTGAAACCAGTAATGCTACTTCTGAAAATCAACCCCAAAGAAATAATTAGTGATGAAGAAAAAAAAATCATGGCATTGGTTATAAAGCAAAAATGAGAAACAGAGCCAACCCCAATGACCAACACCAAGAATGTGGTGACATAAATTATTGTGCATCCTCATGACAATAGACTTCATAGGAAAAATACTGGAAAGAAACATCTAAAAAAATCAGTGCTGGGACAAACAGTGACTTTCGTAAGTTTATTCTTTATACCTCCTTATATTTTTTTAAATTACTTTTGATGAATATGTTTTCAAAATCAAGAGGAAAAAGCCCCCAAACATGTAAACTCACCTTGGATTTATTTCCATTTGTTAGATAAATATTTCCTGAGATCTTACTATGTAATAAATAATAAAGCAGTGAACAAGGTGGCCCTTGTCCACCCTTTGACTAGAAGGGGACAAACATTAGTTGCATGCATTTACCCAGTACACACATCAGAATAAAGCGAGATGAGAAAAGGAAAGGAATTGGTGCTATAGAGTGGACAGCCAACACCACACACTGAGAAGGTGTGGTGTTTACACTGAGCTCTAAAGGATGCAACCCTGGCCAAGGAAAGGGGTATTGTTGTTGGGGGGGGGGGGGGCAGGTAGACAGCAGGTGCAAAGATTCCCAAGTGCTTCGAAACCTGGAGCTGACTCTCTAGCAGTGGCCCAATCTGGCTGCTGCGGACACAATGCACCTGACAAGGGCCAACAGCCCCCTCAGGAGGCTGGGGCGTCCATCCACATGGGAGGCCAGAGTAACCTGGCTAGAACAGAGGTGGTTCTTTTTTTTTTGCGAGGTTTTTGCTATAGGGTGTGTATACTCTCCAGAAAGACACAGAGAGAGACAGAGAGACAGAAAGTGAGAAACTACCCCCGGGGGGATGGCCACGCCACAATCCCTTCTCCTCCGTTCTCCTCTCAGGATCTTGGGCACGCACACACCTGAGCCTGGTGAGTTTAAGCCACTGGACCCAGGACTCGAACTGCAGTCGACTACACGGGAGTCCAGCAACATAGCCATTATGCTAACTGCTGGTCCTGAACAGAGGTGGTTCTAATACAGAGAATGGGACAAACTGGGAAGGAGTTGATTAGTTCCTCACCTTCAGGGGACCTCCCGGGCCAGATAGCGGGAAGTGATATACTCTTGGGCTGATCGACATGGGAAGGCTCCAGCTTTGTAGCAGAGACCTTCCTGAATGTGCCTCGCTCAAGTGTCCCATTGATCTAGGCCTGGCTGAGGCTGTGGGTAGGTAGTGGCATGAGGACCCTATTGGGGGTGCATGTCTTCTTCTTTCTTCTTTGCTCACGAAAGAAACTTTAAAAAACAAAGACAAAAACAAAAACAAAGAAACAAAAAAAACCCCAAGAGCTCCAAGATAATGGATTCTCAGCTGAGTGCTTGGCAGTACCGGGCACTGAGTCAGATGCTGGCCAAAGATGTGGCCATCAGTCCTGCTCGCTGCCCTCCTGTGCTTCAGGTTCGGGAGAAAGAGCTGAATAAGTGAGCCATTTCAGGCCAGGATGTTTGGGCTCTGGCAGTGGGGCGATAAGGTTGGGCTCGGCTTTGAGAAAACCGTCCAAACGAAAGCCAGCCCCAGCTTTCCTACAGAGTGGGATAGATTTCAAAGGCCATCTCATCCAGGTTTTTACTCACAGGTGTTCTTCAGGAGACCCTAGGGCAGGAAGCATCACTCCCAAGGAGAGGATGAGGAAATCAGGCACAAAGCGGTGGTGTTCCTTAACACTAAGGACCAGAACTCAGACCCACAGTGTGAGGGTACTGCACCTGCCACTGTGAGCTGCTTCAGTGCCAGGTACCTGGGACTCCACTGCTAGTGGTCAACTCCAAACCCATTCTCTTTTTCTTCCTTGAAAACAGTCTGAATTTGTCAAGATGCCCATCTCAAAAGTTTGCTTTCCCAGACTCCTTTGCAGCTATGGCTAACTACATGTCCAATTCAGGCCATTCAGTAAGGGGAAGCCTGCTGGGGGTAGGAGAAGGGGCCTTTTGGCAAAATGATTGCTTGCTTTCTTTTCTTTTACTTATTTAAGAAAGAATTCTTTTTGAAGGTTTTTGCCACAGGGCACATGCGCTTGCTGGAGAGAGACAGAGAGAAAAAGTGAGAAATCATCATCTAGGGGAATGGCCATGCTGCAATCCCTTCTCCTCTAGTCTTCTCGTGGAATTTTGGGCATGCACGCATGTGTCCAGCACAATTTCCAAACTGCTGGGTCCTGAACTCGAACTGCAGTTGGCCATGTGGGAGTGTAGTGTCTTAATTACTATACCCTGCTGGCCCCAAGCTATTGCTTTTCTTCTTTCTTTTTAAATTTTCTTTTAAAAGAGTTGTTTAATTTTATTTATTATTTATTATTATTATTACTTTAATTTGGCCAGAGAAAAAGTGAGAAAGCAAGCTGCCAGGTCTGAAACCATAGTTGGTCATGTTGAAGTCCAATGCCTTCACCACCATGGCACCTGCCAGCCCCTGCTTTCTTAATAATAAATTAAGAAGGGCAGCCTTGGCCACACCCTCTTCCACCTTTCTTGTACCTATAATATAAATGCCCTATCAGGAGGTCGTGGTGGCCATCTTGGGGCCATGAGGTTGAAAGCCAAGGTGAGAAAGACAAGGTAAGGAATCAGGTAAGGGATAGACGGGGCCTACTGTCTCATGTAGTGGTCTCACCCTAATCTGCTCTACTACCTTTCCTTCCTGTGTGCAAGAGATGAACTGCTGCCAACTGAAGCCACTGCATACTGGATTAATGTCACATGTACCAGAGTACAACCTTGACTGATAGACGTTATAGCCAGATGCTCATTTTATAGGCAGATACTGATGCTTAGCAAGGAAGATCACCAGCCCAAGAAGAGAATAGAGCCAGGAAGAGAAACTGTCATTTATTTTCCCACCCCCGCCTCCACCCCCAATTAGAAGCATGAGCTTCCCAGGATGGGGACTCTTCATTGTTCACTCTGAACCATCTAAACACTCCTGGCAGGTGCTTGACACATATTGACTGAAGGAGTGATGACTGAATACACAGGCTGTGTGACTCTCCTGAGAAATGGGAACAACACTGGCTTCACAGGAGGCTGTGTGGGTTCAATGAGGAATGAATGTAAAGTATGGGTCTGGTGTCCAATCAGTGGTTCTGTTATCACCATCACGGGGGCTGTGGATATTCTCTTACAAAGACTTCTCATGCCCCAAAGGGTTCACCAACTCTGCACTAACCTCCACCTTTTAAACTTGGATTCTAAGACGATCACCCTACACAAACTAGTTATCACCAAGCCAAGAGTTCCCACCATCCCCATTCCCAGCTGTTCTATAGCTGCGGTAGCCACTCTGCCACTGTCTGGCCTTGTATTCCACCTGCAGTAACTGACATGCTCTTTATTATTCTTCCTCTTCCTCTGGCCCACTTCCTGGTCTACCCCCAGGAGATACTGTCCCTCTGGGAAGCCGTTCAGATCCTCCCCATCTGGACCTCCTTCTGGACTTTCACCACCTTCTGCCTAATGATAGTGTTTGACGTGCTGTCTGGAAAGGATGACTACCTGGTATTCCTGCTGAATGCTTCGTGTAGAGGCATCAGGGCCCAATAAGACCAAGACCTGGAGCAAGCCCCAGGCCTACTTACTGTTGCCCCTGGAGGGCCTGGCAGGTCAAAGATACTTCTGTATATCTGATGAATGGAAGACTCAGCCAAAGAATGAAGAGTAATACTGGCTAACATCTATATGAGGACTAGTGTACGTGCCAGGTACTGTTCTAAGCACTGTACTTTACACGTATTAACACATTTGATTCCCACAATCCTTTGAGAGAGACATCACCATTCTCAGTTTATGCATGAGAACATGAGGCAAAGAATGAAGTGACTCGCATAAGGTCATTCAGCTGGAAAATGGCAAAGCTAGGTTCAAATTCTTCAGGCAGACCTGAGAGTGCATGCTGTTAATTTCAAGGCTCTTCTGCCTTGTTGCATGAATAAGGGTACAAATGCATACAAATGGCATGAGGAGAGAGACTCCTGGGATCAGGCTTCAGTACAAGGCAAAGTTCACTTCCTTCGACAGAGCACACACTCTCACTGAACTCCCTACAGCATTTTAACTGCCATTTCCTTTGCTCTGGCCAGTATTGAGGCTAAAAAAGTCACTCATTTTTCCAGCTGAGAAGTCTGCTAGAAGCAGAGGCACTTCTGGGAAACTTCCTATAAAAGAGAGGTTCCATGGTCCTGTCTGGCTCCTGCTTTCCATCTCATTGGCCGTGAAAATATGTGATCCTGGAACCACAGAGCCATATTGTAACCATGAGGGAAGGCCAAGATGATCTCAAAAGCACAGGCTGAAGGTCTTGACACACGGAGCTGTTGAACCAATCATAGAACTGTCATTTCTCTTGGCTTCTAACTGCATCAGCCACTGTGAGTTGAGTCTTCTATTACTTATATTCAAGGTTGAACTATAACAGAATGGACAACCGCTCGTGAAAGTCTACCTTGCTTGTATACCAACAGTTGAATGTGAGCTTCTTTGACAGTTGGAAACAGTGTCAGTCTCATTCTCAGAGCAGGCACTTGCTCAGTGTCTGGTGATCCTGAGTGACATTCCTAGAGTCCACATATTGGAAAAGTCATGACATATGACTTTTCTGATGACCCTATACAAAGCCACTGGCACACAGGCAGCAGCGTCTGATGCGCCAGTACCCGAGTGCCAGCAACATTTCCTGCTTGCTCTGAACCAGGATCTCTCTCCTCATGCATTTGTCTTGAGCTTTAGCTTCCTAATCTGTGAGTTATCTACTCACAGGTACAGAAGAAACTTTAATAATCATAGGTATGGACTGCTTAGCCCAAGACCTGGCGTGATGCAGAGATATGTGTTGGCCACTGTCACTGTCAGCCTCTTACTGTTCCCTGCCTGTCAATTGGCAGTCATTATCTGTCTCTGCTTTAATAAGGCTGAGATAACATCTGAAAAAGTGGAGTATAAAGCACCATGCAAGACAATGTTCATTCATATATATATTTAAAGTATTTCTTCCATGGAGAGAGAGAGTGCGCACATGCACCATAAGGAGGGTCTCAACACCATGATCCACCCCCAGCTCGCGCCGGGTCACAGGCCAGCGTGTATCTGGCATACCTGAACCAGGAATTGGGATTGCCTCACAGAGCATCACATTTTACCACTGTCACCATCCAGTCCCAAGTCGGTCATATTTTTTTTTTTTTTTAAGAATTATTTTAGCCAGTTATATTTTGACTGTTAAACAAAAACAATCCCAGCAAGAGGGAATTAGGGCATAACAGGCACAATTGGAAAGGGCTGATTAATTCCACTGTAGGGAGACTGTTAACTGGTTTCAAACATCCCCTTCCGTCCAGAGGCATCCACGATGCCACAGAAACAGTCTGTTGTGCTGTCCTCTGCACAGGAGGTCTCAGAAAACCCTCCACAGTGGGTTAGTTGGTTTCCATTTTTTACAACAAGCTGGCTGCAGCGTTTCCTACATTCTATTTCTCTCGCTAATGACAGGGGGTTAATCCCTACTGACGAGCTGAGGATGAGAGGCTGTACCAGAAAGCCCAGCCTGACCTGCAGCTGTTCTGTTCCCAAATCAAAGGTCAGGCTTCCAGATCTGGGTTACTGCTGGAATCTCTGACCTGGCAGGTGGCCCGAGGGCCTCGGTGAGGAGACCTCCCCTGCTGCAGTGGACCATCGCTCCATCAGAACAAAGGGAAAGGCACTGCTCTCCCCACAGACAGCCCTATGACCCCAGACTAGCGATTTCACCTCTACATGGGAACATAAGTTCCCATCTCGCAGAATTGTTCAATTAACATATATAAAGCACCGAGAACAGAGCCTGGCACGAAAGAGAAATCCAATAAATGTGAGCTATTTTATTTTTGCCAGAGGACATGTGCTTGCCAGAGAAAGCCAAAGAGACAGAGAGGGGGATAGGGAGAAAGCCTTCCCCAAGGGGGTGTGGTCATGCTGCAATCCCTGCTCTTCCATTTTCCCATTTTGTCAGGATTGGGGGCATACATGCACATGTGCCCAGCATGTTTCTCAAACCGCCTGGTCCAGAATTTGAACTACATGGTCAGTTATGTGGTATCCAACTCCCTTGGCATTAGGCCGTGGAGCTGGCCCTGTGAGTTATTTTATTATTATATGACAGTATATATTGCTTTAATTATTGAAATGTAATTACACATATGAGACAAAGAAGTTGACAGAAAGACGCAGTTAAGAGTTTATTCTGTGTAAATAATTCTGAAAATCGTGTATAGTTTTCAGAATACACACGTTTCGTAAACTTTTTGAAGGCCCCCTCATAGTAAAATGTATCAGTTTTGACAGACTTTTTACAAGTTTACTTCTTCTATGAAAGAGGAAGATGAGAGAGAGAGGTGAGGAGACACACGGTCTTCATACCACAAGATCCACCCCCAGGCTCAGCTGGTCTGCAGCACGGGCACGCACGCACACACACAGTTAGCGTGGTTGGACACGAATCTGGGACCTTTCCCAAGTGAGCAGCTATGTTTTTGCTGTGCCACCACCTGGCCCTGTTCTGATGAGGCTCCCTCTGTCACCTACTCTTTGCCATCTCAGGGAGGGGTCCCACTGGTACACCTGCGTGGGGCCTTGCAGTGGCCCAGGGTTGATTATACTTTTCTGGGATCAGCAGTTAGCATAATGGCTATGTTGCTGAACTCTCATGTAGTCGACTGTGGTTCGAGTCCCGGACCCGGTGGCTTAAACACACGCAGTGTGCGTGCATGCCCAAGATCCCAAGAGGAGAATGGAGGAGAAGGAACGGCGGTGTGGCCATGCCCCCAGGGGGTGATTTCTCACCTCCTGTCTCCCTGGTGAGCGCACGTGCCCTATAGCAAAAACCTCTCCAAAACAAACAAACAAACAAAAAAACCTACTTCTTTTCATGTAACTGATGAAGCTGGAGCTAAGGCACCTGCTCTGTGTACAAAGCACTTTCCTGCCCTCCAAATTGTGTGGTCAAACACAGGCAGTGCATTGGCAAGTCAGGATCCTGGGAGTGAACCCTGATTGGTTCCTTCAGAGGCTGGTCCTCACACCTTGAAAAGACTCTCCAGTGGAGACTTTACTCTACATTCAAGTCCCCCGCTGCAGCTCTTTCTCACTTAATTCTCGAGGTCCAATCTCTCCATGCAACAGCTAGACGGATCACTTACAAAAGCTAGTCCCTCCCTGCCCGCAACCCTTCTATGGCTGATCTTAGGGTCCACTCTAGCGTCTTCTTCAGGCCTTCAAGGCTAGGTGTTTGGCCCTGCCCAAGTCCTTGTCTCTCCTGAGCCATCCCCCTATTTTCTCTTGTCTCAGTCTCACTTTTATCAACTAGAATTTTTATTGACATAACGTATTAATAGATCTACATAGAATTGTAAGATATAATATAGAGAAATATCATATATACTTTATCCTATTTTGGTAACGTTTGTAAACTATACCATAACATAACCAAGATATTGGCATTGATACAATCTATTGATTTTATTTAGATTTTCCATGCTCCTTTGTGTGTGTGTGTGTGTATATATTCAGTTCTATACAATTTTATCTTGTGTGTTTTTGTGTATCCATCACAACTGAGATAAGAATGGATCTATTACTACAAAAGTCCTTTGTGCTGTTTGTTATTTTTTTAATGACAGAAGATGTGCACACTCACCAGAGGGAGGTCACTTCCCAGCGGGGCATGGTGATGCTGCAATACTTTGCCCTCCATTTCTCTAGCCCACCAGGATTGGGTATGCATGCACAAGGTGTGTCTTTAAGCTGTCAGGGCAGGGATGTAGGATCCAGCTTTTTCTGGACAGTGTATAACTGCCATGCCATGGGGACAGCCCTGCATTGTCTTCTATAACCACACCTCCCACTCTCTAAACCTTTCCCCCTTTGTCCAAACCCCTTACAACCATCAATTTGCTTTCCATTTCTATATAATTTTGCCATTTAGAAAATGTTACATAGGGCCAGCAGGTGGCATGGAGGTTAAGGCAGCTGGATCTCACAAGGCTGACTTCATGGTTCCAGACCCAGACCCAATGGCTTAAAGTTCACACCAGGCATCTGTGCATGCTTGCCCAAAATCCTGAGAGAGGAGTGGAGGAGAAGGGATTGTGGCATCGGGTTATTTCTCATGTTCTTTCTCTCTCTCACACACACACTCTCTATCTCTCCGTTTCTTTCTCTCACTCTCTCCAGCAAGAGCATGTGCCCTATAGAAAAAAAAAAGTTATGGAATCACGGTGTGTTTCAGCATTCCAGATTGGCTTTTTTCATTTGACACAATTTCTTTGAGGGTCATCCAAATCATTGTGTGTATCAATGGTTTGCTCCCTTTCATGGCTGAGTAGTATTCTATGGTACGGATGCACCAGTCTGTTTAACAATTCATTTGCTGAAGGATATCTGGGCTGATTCCAGCTTTTGGTTATGAACAAAGTTCTGCATAGGTTTCTGTGTGAGCACAAATCTTATTTCTCTGGAATAAGTGCTCAAGAGTGCAATGGTGGGGTCATATAATAACTGCATATTTAGCTTTTAAGAAACTGTTGATCTGTTTTCCAGAGTGGCTGTACCATTTTACACTCCCCCCAGCAATGTCTGAGAGAGCCAGTTTCTCCATATCCTGTCACTGGCGACTTCGCTACATTCATTCACAGAGATTTACCAAGCAGCTGCTGTGTGTACGGTACTGGTCTAGATGCTGCAAATGCAGCAACAGACAAGCCTCATAATTCATATTATCAAACAGGAGCTAAGCGTGTAGACAGGCAATATACAAGCCAACAAATCAACTGACGAAGGCTATGAAGAAAATAAACAGGAGGATTCCGCATGGCTACTGGGAACTAGATATTTCAGGGGACAGGAGAAATGAATTTTTTCTACTCATAATTCAGCCTCCAGCAAGCAAAGCTAGTGTGGTAGGGAGCCCCTCTGACTTTCTATCTCTGTCTCTGTGTCTCTGAGGTCTCTGTCTCTCTCTGCTCCTGTCTCTCTCTCTTTTTTTTTTTTTTTGGTAATTTTTCCTTTTTACGATTTTTTTAAATGTAAAGATTTTCTCTGGCTCTCAGCTCCACCTTTTTTGTTTTGTTAATAATCCCTTCTGGTCCTTCCTCCCAGGCAGGAGAGTTGAGCCCTTCCTTCAGAGGATTCCGCATGGCTACTGGGAACTAGATATTTCACGCAGTGCGCTAGTGCGCCGCGCGGTGTTCTATTTTGTGATTTTTTTTTTTTTTAAAAAAAGAACTGTAATTATAATTTTTTTGTCTTTTTTTTTCTCTTTTTGTTGTTGTTTCTCTCTCTCTTTTTCATTTTCCTTTTTCTTGTCTCTCCACCCAATATCTACTGAATCTGCTGCACCAGCGATCACAACAGAACAGCAAATAGATTCTAGAACACCTCTGTCTGCTTGCTCCTGAACATTGAGGCTTAACTCCAAGAATTTGAAAGAAACACACCGTCCATCAGATGACAAGAAATCACCGTCGGATCACGAGAAATATGGGAAAACGAGAAAATACCTCTCCTCCAATGGAAAAGAGTAACTCTCCTTCATCCACAAGCAGTTCGGTGAAAGTCATGGAAATGTCTGATAAGGAATTTAGAGCATTCATAATGTCGAAGCTAACAGAGATGGAAGAAAAGAGAGATAATGAACTGCTAAAGAGAAAGGAGAAAGAAGTTGCCGAGTTCTAGGAGATGAGGATATTCTTGCAAGATCTAAAAGAGGAATTACACACTTTACAAAAGACTCAAACGGAACTGCTAGAGATGAAGTCTATAATACAAGAAGTCAAAATCTCCCTTGAAAGTATTAAAAGCAGACTAGATCATTCAGAAAATAGAATCTCAGATGTAGAAGAGAAAATGGCTGGCTTAGAAAAATCCACCACGAAGACTGAGAAAATGGCCCAAAAATTTGAGAATGATATGCGAGAAGTACTGGATACCATCAAACATCCAAATATCGGATAATTGGCATTCCAGAAGGTAAAGAGACCCATAAGGACATTGATAATCTATTCCATGAAATCCTGCAAGAAAACTTTCCAAACCTAGAGAGGCATTCGAAGATCCAGTCCCAGGAAATACAAAGGACCCCAAATAAAATCAACCCAAGAAGATCTTCTCCAAGACACATTATAGCCAGGTTGACCAAAGCCGCAGACAAAGACAAGATACTAAGATTGGCAAGAGAGAAACATCAAGTTACCTACAAAGGACATCACATCAGGCTAACAGCAGATCTCTCATCGGAAACAATGCGAGCGAGGAGAGAATGGGAAAATATATTCAAAGTGTTACGAGAGAAGCAATTTCAGCCAAGAATACTGTACCTGGCAAGATTATCTTTCAGGTGGGAAGAAAAGACAAGAACATTCTCAGATAAACAAAACCTGAAAGAATTTGCCAGCACCAGACCAGATCTCCAAGAAGTCCTCAAGGGTGTGTTGTATCAAGAAAATTAAACACAGACACATGGAAATAAGAGTCCAAAAACTATGAAAGTGGCCAACTTAATCATAGGGACAAGTCTGGAGTTGAATATTATATCCCAGAATTCAATCAGGAAAATTGAACCAGAACAGAAGATAAAAGTACATGAGACTGATAGGTTCATGCACCTACCATTTGAACAGAATCCTAACTTGTTTCCTGGCTTTAAGCAAAGTTCCTTGGCACTTCTTTGAGTTAAGTTAAAACTGGTTTTCTTAGTAGTAATGAGTGAACTCACCATTGAAAGTAGTTAGATTATGTAGGAAATTGTGTGATCAATGCAACATGGGTGGGAAGGGAATGAAGGACAATTGTAGACACCGGAGGTGGTGTGAGAGGAGGGTGGGAAGGGACAGAGGGTCAGAAAGAGGGGTGGAAGTAATTCTAGGAACTAGTAATGGAAAATTTTTTGTAATGTGCATGATTGTGTCACTATGCAGTGTGTACTGGATGGGAGATTGCATTTTGTATGCTGTGATGAAGCTTAGGGAAGGAATGTAAATTGAGTTAACAAAAAGAAAAAAGTTTCAGAAAAAAAATATATATCTATTCAATGACTGCAGTAGGATATGTAGCCCCAGCTAGGTGCTACTTTATAGGATGCATAAAGTAAGACTTGTGTTCATGGAAATGTGTGTATCACCTGTGTTTGCTATGAGGGTATTTGGATTGATTAGGGTCTTTGGCGATACAATAAAATGTGAGGAGAAAACAGTATAGAAAGCAAACATAGATACCAGAGACAGTGTGGGAGGAGAGTGGGAGATGGGAGAGGGCAGGAGATAGGGAATCAAGGATGGGGGGGAAAAAAAGCAAAACATACAGAAGACAAGAAATGGAAGATCATTTGCTGACAATAACATGTTTGTTGATGTGCTTGATTGAGACAATATATAATGTACTTTGGATGGAAAATCTCATTTTGTATGCTGTAATGATGTTCAGTGAATGAATGCAAATAAATAAATTGAAAAAAAAAAAGAAAATAAACAGTCATGTGATGGAAGCGGGGGGAGAGGATATGTGTATGCTTGTGTGTGTGTGTCTATGTCCTGGAGGAGTGGGCTGGCAGGAGGCATAGCAGAGTGATGATGAAGCTAGTCTGGGTTTAAATCCTAGCCCCACCATCCCGTCCGTGTGGCTCAGGCAAGTGACCTATCTTGTCTGTGCCTCTGTCTTCTCATCTGTAAAACTGGAGAGCATTTACCTTCCGCGGTTGTTGGAAGATTGAGTCAATACCCAGAACATACTCAGCAGCAAGGACCAGGTCTGGATGGGGCACCCATCCTGTGAAGGGTCTCCACAGGAGCCTCTCAACCACCCAATGGTGCAAGTAGGAAGCCAGCTGCAGGCTCTGAGGGTTTCCTGAGACACAAGCACCCAAATCCCTGCAGGAAGACCCTGTGCTCTGACAGAGGGCGGCTGTGGGCAGGAAGCAAAGGGACTGCAGGGCCCTCTACCTGCCCAGTCACTGAGGAGATGTCCATGCCCCCGAGTCTCCACGTCTGGCAAATCGACAGGCTGGAAGGGAGCTGGCAGGCTCACGAGGCCTTGCTGAGGGGCTGGGACACAGGGTCTCCCAAAACTCTCAGCCCACAAGGAATCATTTCCTGTGTGGTGTTCAGACATAAAGACAATCTGGAAACTTCTCTAGGCAGGTTGTCCCAACTCTCTCCAGGGCCTGGCCCAAAGAGAGAAGCAAGGTAGATGGCATCTTAAAGGAAAAAAAAAAAAAATAGGGAAATGGGCAAAAGGGGTGGCTGTTGGCAGCTCTGGGCCTGAAGGAATTAAGGCCATCTTTGTGGGAAGCAGGCTGAGGTCCCTTCTCTGAGCGCAAGGGATCATGAGTCACTGAGGCCTGGAGCCTTTCTGAGAAGGCGGGGCTGCTGTGACCTGTTTTGCAGCCTCCAGTGGCCTGGGGTGGATCGGCAAGCTGCTTCTTTCCTAGGGACGATGAGACTGGAACCAGGGCACCTTCTCCTTTCAACCCTGCAGACCAGATGACAGCACAAAGCTTCAAGCTGCCACATGCCATGGGAGGGCTGCAGTCTCTGACCCGCAGTCAGTACACACGGTCCTGGGAAGGAAGGGAGCCAGGCACCAAGCCTTGAAAGTGTACACAGGGGTTAGAAAACGCAACAAAATAAAACTCTTAACACCACTCTATAAAATCCTCCCATGGCCCCCATGGAAGATGGAAGGAAAGTCCAAGTCTCTTCCCGTGGTGCCCCAGGCCGTGTGACCTGCATGCTGACCTTATCCTCCCCTCACTCTACTTGGGTCACACTGACCTCTGCTCCTCCCACACACCAGCTCCTTCTCATCTCAGGGCCTTTGCACAGGCTACTGTCCTGACCCAAACACCCACTGCCTGCCCACCCCATTCATCCTTCGATCTTGCCTTATAGGTCACATCTTCAGAAAAGCCTCCTTGAACACTCCCACCTCCACTCCAGCCTGGAAGAAGACCTCCACTTCCTGCCTGTTAGTCTCTCTCAAAGCACTGGTACTTTTGCTTATAGTTGAATCATCACTGTTAAACTACATGGTTACATGGTTATCTGGATGATTATCTGATATATATATATATACATCTCCCCTACTAGATGAGAAGGGCCATAAATCAAAACAATGGTAATTATGCTTTGTTTTTCTTTTTCTTTCTTTCTTTTTCCTTTTTTTAAAGTTTTTGCCATAGAGAGATAGAGAGACAGGGAAAGTGAGAAATTGCCCTCTGAGGGGAAGGCCACACCGCAATCCCTTCTCCTCTATTCTCCTCTTGGGATTTTTTGGGTATACATCCCTGGCCTGTCTCCCAAGCTGCTGAGTCCAGGACCTGAACCAGCCCTGTAGGATCCAGCACCTTAACCACTTGACATTGCTGGCCCTCACAGTCACTTCTAGGCCTTCATCTCTCTCCTTCCTCTCCAAGCCTCAGAGGCTCCACACTCTTCGGATCCCCCTGGCGTTTCCTTTGCTGATCCCTCACTATCTCTGGACAACTTTTCTGGTCTCTCACCACACCCTTCTCTTGTTGATCGCCCCTGGGCTCCTTGCTTTCTACATTATGTCTTTGCTGAGGACCCTGACATTTCCTTCTCCTATCTGGACCTCTCCCTCCCTCAACACCAAACTTATATATCCAACTGCCTCCTTGCTGTCTCATGCAGATGTCCAACGGACACTTGACACCGACCAGATCCACAGCTGCACTCCAGATTCTCCCCATCACTTGCTACTGCTCTTTGCAAGCTGCTACCCGGTGTTCTTCAACTCACCACCTTCACCATTCATCTGGTGTTTGGGCCAAAACCTCGGGGTCATCCCAGGTATCCCCCTCTCCTTCTCTTATTCCCATATTCAGGCCCTTAATACTCACTGCTGACTCAACCTTTAGGACACAATTGGGACGCATGGACGTCCATCCCCACCTACTCCCAAGGGACCACGCCTGGACCATGGACCATGGCAGGCATTTCCTCCTTGATTTCCTGGTTCCCCTTCCTGCCCCACACACAGCCAGAGGGTCAGACTGAATTCCTTCTCAGCTCTGACCCTCCCACTATCCACTTAGGAAAAAGGCCCCCATTCCCATAAGGCCTCACACGGAGCACTATGACCTCATCTCCTTGGTGTTGTCTTTTTATTTTAGCCATTTAGATGGGTGTGTAATGGTATCTGGCCATGACTGCCATCTACACTCCGTGATGATGATTGAGAATGGGGAGGTATGCACTTTAATAATAGTAGTAATAAAAGTAAGTGGTTAACACTGACACAGCATTTACTACAGGCCAGACAACACTGGTAGGGCCTGAGGGAGCACTGAGATTTTTGCACTGAAAACAGCATTCGCTTGTATCCCATTCCATCCAGAACCGTGGCTCTATGTAATCCCTCAATGCCACAATCACTTTATGAGGTAGGTAGTATTATCTCCTGTATGCTACAAGTGGGGAAACTGAGGCATAGTAAGATTAAGCACTTTGGCCATAGTCACACAGGCCTAAGCACAGGGCTGAGGTTCCAACGAATTCTGAAGGTCTTTACTACTGTCCTCTTTACTGGTTCTTAGAATAATTGACAGAAATACATCAGTGCTGAATGAATGAATGGATGAGATTAAGCTGGGGAAATAGGAAACCTCAGGCTATCTGGTTAGGAGCAGCTCACAGCAGGGAGGTCAAACACCACTGAGCTAGCTATTTGTGTGCAGCCAACCTAATTTATTTCAGATATAGGATCAACTGAAATTAAGAAGATTTTCTAAAAATATTCTCCTTAGAAATAATTATTTTTCAGTCTTTCATATTATTTTGTCTTGAACAAAGAGCTCTTTGGGAAAGACACATTAGCTTATAAAATATAATATACATGTATATATTTTTAAAGAGATAGGGGCTTGTTATCTTACCCAGGCTGGCCTTGAATGCAGGATCCTACCAAGTAGCTGGGATGGTAGGTACATATCTCTGTGCCTCACTAGGAGGCATATTATAGACTTAGTTAAGTGTTCCCAAAGGCTTAATCCCACAATTCTTTTTTTTTTTCTTTTCTTTTGGAGAGGTTTTTGCTATAGGGTACATGCAATCGCCAGAAAGACAGAGAGAGACAGAGAGACAGAAGGCAAGAAATCACCCCAGGGAGGATGGCCACGCCGCAATCCCTTCTCCTCCATTCTCCTCTCGGGATCTTGGGCAAACATGCACACGTGCCCAGTGTGAGTTTATGCCACCGGGTCCGGGACTCGAACCACGGTCGACTACATGGGAGTCCAGCGACATAGCCATTACGCTAACTGCTGGTCCCCCGACCCCACAATTCTAAGTGATATAAGTCACTATAAATATGCCCTTTAAAGATTCCTTTAAAAAGCAAGATAGGAACAAATAATTGTAAGCAATGCTCAATCAATTTAATCAAAACATTTGAGGCAAAAATCTATACCATATATAGGGGGCACTTAAATTAGAATTCTGAAAATCAAGAAAGGATATATAAGGTAATTCTAAAGTCTATCCTAAAGCAAAGGCCACCGTGAGGGATAAACGTATATGGAAAAATTTAATTTTCCTAAGTTGTTATCTATTATTCATATTGGAATAATTAGCCTGATTGACTAAAAAACAAGTGCTTATGTAATAACCCTTTTCACATGTTCACATTTATTCAGTCATCTATTCATTTTTGAAAATGTCCTTAAACAACATCAAAGTGAATGTTTTTTCCAAAATGTAACATAATTAGGGGCTATACTGTCAAGATCATCAATGCAGAAAAGAGGAATTAAAAAACAACAACAACTATCTAATGGTATACGAGGGGCTCTTCAGGGTTGGAATACAACTTCCGGTGACAATATAATATATGAAGTCAACGAGTGCCACATCACAAATGCTTCCGATGGCCATGGAGACTGTGTGTTCTGAAACGAAGACTCAGAATTGACTCTAGTGATGATAAGGCTGCAGTGAAGGGTGTGAATTACATGGCTTTATGATATGTGAGCAAAAATAAGCAACATTCTGAATTCAGTTTTTTTTTGAGAGGTTTTTGCTATAGGGTGCGTGCGCTCGCCAGACAGACAGACAGAGACATAGAGACAGAAAGCGAGAAATCACCCCCCAGAGGGGATGGTCACGCCGCAATCCCTTCTCCTCCATTCTCCTCTCGGGATCTTGGGCACGCACGTACGCACATGCGCCCGGCGTAAGTTTTAAGCCACTGGGTCCGGGACGCGAACCGCGGTCGACTAAGTGGGAGTCCAGCGACATAGCCATTACGCTAACTGCTGGTTCCCTGAATTCAGTATGCTTGAAATCATGATTTACAAATAAATTTAAAAACATAAACACACAACTGATTAAGTTGTTTATATCCCTAACATGTTAGTTCAAGCAGACTCCACACCTTTTTGTTTTCCTTTTTCTTTTCTTTAAGGTTTTTGCCTTAGGGTGTGTGCACTTGTCAGAGAGAAACAGTAAGAGGGAAGGTGAGAAATCACGCCCCCCACCCCCAGGGGGCATGGCTATGCTGCAATTCCTTCTCCATTCTCCTCCTAGGATTTTAGGTATGCATGCATTCACGCCTGGCATGATTTTCAAGCCACTAGGTCTGGGATTTAAACTGTGGTCGGCCATATGGGATTCCAGTGCTGTAACCACTATGCCACCTGCTGGCCCCAACCCCAAAACTTTAAAAAACAATGTTCTCTTTGGAAAGAGATGGAATCACCTTATTTTGGAACACATATAGTACTTCTTTAGCACAAGTTTTGAAGACATATGCCAGCATGTGACTATCTTGGGTACTCTGGGTCCTTCAATTTCCTTTTTTTTTTCTTTTTACAAACAACAAGCAAGTTATTATTGTGGCAATCAGAAATGCAAACAAACAATACATTGTTATAATATGAAGCTCACCAAGGACTTGATAAAGTAACAGTCTTTGTCCTTGGCCACACTCTTAAGAGTCATCAAGGAAGCTTAAAAAAGAACATACCATGCCTAGTTCTACCCTTAATAATTCTCACTGAACTGGTCTGGGGTGGGACCCAGGCCTTGGGATTTCTTAAAGTTCCCTGTGATTCCAATGTACAGGGAGGATGGTATCTTTTTTTTTTTTTTTTTTTTCCCCTAATTAAGTTTTATTCATGTATTTTTTCCATGAGTAAGAGAGAGAAAAAGAGGCAACCTCAACAAGGTCTTCACACCTACAAGCTTTAGCCAGCCCCAAATCATGGGTACATGCACACATAGCATATTCAGGAAGGTCTCTGGATGTGAACACGGAACCCTCCCATGTGGGTCAGCCTTGTAGAGTACTGCATTACTGCTGTGCAAACGTCTGGTCCCCAAGAATCTTTTTTCTCTTTTATTCATGATAGAACACATGCCCACACACTTGAGAGAGAGTGAGACAGACGGTGAGCGAGCATGTGTGTACCTCCCACAGGGTGCAGTCATGCTAATCCTTCCTTCTCCAATTCTCTATCTCATCAGGAACCTGGGCATGCATGCACACAATGCCTGGCATGCTGTCTCCAGGGCCGGGATTCAAACCTCTGTCAGCTTTGTGGGATTGAGTTTCCTCTGCCCAGAGCTTAACTATATTTCATGAACCAGTCCAAAAAATATTTATGAAAATAACATTTTCCAGATTATTCTGTAGAACGTTACTAGGTGTCTTTTAAAATATAAAAGGGTTCCGCTGTGAAAGAAGCAAGTTTCTTTCTTGTAAGACTTCTTGGAACCTATGATGTGCAAATGTGCGCACGTTTTATAAGAGGACACTGCGCAATGGGGGCACGTGTGTGTTTGTGTCTGTCTGCTCAGCGTTCCTTCTTTTGAGCAGATATGCTGTTTGTAAGCCCAGGCCACTCTACCTCGAAAGTGTCCCCAGAATCTGCCCCCTGTCCATTCTGGCCCTGCCTGCCACTATCTCCCACCTGGCTGACAGCAGCCGCCTCCTGGCTCTCACACTGGCTCCTGTCACTCTCTGCCCACACTAGGCTAGCAGAAGGTCCCTGGGGCATGCAGTTTGGAAAGCTTCTGCCCGCCCCTGGAGACCCACACCACATTCGAACTGCCCTCCTTTGACTGTGGAAGGCAACCGTTTTAAGACGAAGGCAATGTCACTACAACAGTCGTGGGCAGGACTAGCCTGGGTCCTTGTAGCCCTTGTAGAGGTGCTGTGTCACCAGCCCAGGAAGTGGCCCAAAGAATCCCTGGACTTAGAGCTGGGGAGCCCAGACAGTTGGGGCTTCTGTTACCTGTAGCCAGACACATCTAAACTACATGTCTCTATTACATTACTGTGCTTACTGGACAGCAGTTTCTTTCAACAGGTGAAATTATGTTATCCGTTTGTTTTTATTGTCTGTCTCCCACTTTTAAAATGCCAGTTGTATGAGAACAGGGATATCTGTCCGTCTTCTTTACCGCTGAGTCCACAGTACCTGACACCCTGCCTGCCAAAGAGTAGGAACTCAGCATTTGTTCAAAGAACGATTGAACTCCCTGAACTCTTTCAACGGCTCCAAAAAGCCAGTGTTCCAAATACCAAACCGCTGCCACCTACCTCTCTTCTTCCAGTTCCTTGGTAGTCAAGCTCCCGCCCTTGTCCAGAACTCCCGCGGATGATGTTCCCTCTACTAGGAACCCTCTCCCGCTCTTCATTTCCACCCTGTTAAGGTCTACTCATCCCTCAGGCCTCCTCCCAAATGTCAGTCTCCTCTCCAAACATGTCAGGCCCCCTCGGATGCTCAGATGTGCTCTCACAGCCCTCGGGGCTCCTCGTCAGGGCACTTGGCACAGATGTAATTACACAGCCTTTGCAGGAATAACTTACCTAAGTAATTCTGTCTCCTCCACTGAGCTATGAGCTCCTGGAAGCCAGGGATCCCTTTGCAATTCCAGAGTCCTTAGAAGACCGTCCACACTGTAGGTACTGGATAAATACAACACCTGCTTATTGTAGGCACCATACTTTCCTGCTGACTGTTTACCTAGGTGCCCCCATCTTGCCAGACCCCCTGCAGTTATGCTGGGGCACATGACTTACTCTGTGTGAGCAGAAGCAAATGTGTCCCCTTCGGGCCCTGGATCTAAATACTGCAGTATGACCCTCCAGTTCTCTTCTCCTGCCTGGAGGCTGTGTGTTCCAACTATGAAACTTCAAGACCAGGCAGCTCCTGTCAGCCTGGATGCCTGAAGGACAAGGTCAAGACCCCAGCATAGCCTGCTTGCATCACAAGTAAGGAATGAACCTGACTGTGTCCAACCTCTAGGATTTCAGAGTTAATTTGTTACAGCAGCAGAATCTTGCCCATCACTGGCATTCCTGGGAATGCATGAAGACAGCTAGAGGGGGAAACACTGTGATCACAGACTGGGAAGTGAGGAGCAAAGCTATGGCCTCCAGCTGCCAGTTACTGAACTTCAATGAAAGGATTTGGGGTAGTGGTGCAGAACCTGCTCCCTAGGGAATCGCCATTTTCAACTGCCAGTGGGGTAGATGAAAGGACCGAGCCTCACTCGCTTCAAACAGGGCCTGCCTCTATGGCAGCCCTCATCAAACACAGCTCCTTAGGGATCGCAGCCAAGTCCCAGGATCTGGGAACAGGGAGGCGGCTGCTCAGAAGCCAGTGACACCCTGGAAAACCCTATTAGCTGGAGGAAGCTGAACGGGCAAATCTGCATGAAGGGCCTGGGCTAATTCAGGCTGACAACCTTCCTGCAGAATCACCCACTGGGGCTCTGCCCTCCCGGCTCCATCCCGGAGAATAAATCGTACTGTCAGGTCTAATTTGGGACTTGGCTGATGGGCTGAGCAGGGCATCCATGCGTTCTGGCCACTGAGGTCAAGGGCAGCCCATGCTTTCAAGGCCAGTGCTGAAAGGACCATGGATTAGATAAGAAAACGGACCGGGAGGCCCACAGCTATGGGTTTCTGATTAACACACAGAAACTTGTGTCTTCTATGAAATTCCTGGCTCGGGCCTCAACCGTAAAAGCCCAGTTCCCAGAACACGATCCTGCTATCTCCAGGTACTATGCTAGCTCTGGGCTGAGCACAGAACAAACATTCACAAAATAAATATGTTTGCTGAGTAAATAATCACAACAGCAGCAGCTAACACTTATTATCTCATGGGCTGGCAACCAAGCCACCAGGCCTCTGAGTGCAGGAAGTGCTAATGAGTGTGAGCTGCCACCATCAACATCGTCATCATCTTAACTAGTAACATTAGGTAATTACTTTGTGTCCGGCACTGTCCTAGGTATTTGAAGTTCATAATCACATTTTAACCCTCAAAACAACCTTATGAGAAAACAGAAGCTTCCCGAGTTAAGCTGTTCATTTAGGGCTAGTCAGTGGCTCAGCGATTGGAATACAGGTAGGCTAGACTTGAGCCCACGCTTATCATATCAACCCGTTTGTTATTTCATCTCCTTCAAGAAGCCTGCCCTGGAATACCTTATCATGGTTAGGTGTCTCCTCTGGGACAGCCCCGTGGCTTCTACTGCTAAACCTTCCATGACTGTGGGTGTTTCCCCGCAGGGCTTTCCCAGCATCCTGCATATCAGGAGGGTAGCCCTGTAAGCCTAGAGCCCAACACAGGACTAGGAACGGGGGGGACATGTGGTCAATGCTGGCTGGACCGATGGATGGGAAGCCCAGTCCAAACCCTTTGTTTTACAGAGAAAGAGAAAGAAGAGAGATTCAGAAAGGAGAACTGTAACGAGAGAATTTCACTGAAGAGAGGGAAGGTGGAGAACAAGGAAATTGCTCCTTGATGTATCTTCCTTCATGGCGGAAAACCCAACTCCGCTGGGTTTTCAAAGTCTCCTGGGTCTCCCTCATCGCAGCCCTGACCACTCTGGGCTGTCACTATCAGAGAGCCTGCATCCTTCACTGGATGAGGAGCTCCACGAGTACAGGGCCCACCCAGCAACTGAGCTGCATCCTGACTACACTGCAGGATGGCAAAGAGGAGGCACACGTTACATGCATGTTGACTCAACCAGGACAACTCCAGAGAAAGGCAACAAGGCTGGAAGCCTCATTCTAGGAAGAATGAGTAAAAGCACAGGTCCAGTCTGTCCTGACAAGGGAGGCCATCTGTAAGCCCCTGAAGGGCTACTAGGAAAAAGAGATGTGGCTGGTGCTGGTCACCAGAACTGAACCAGAACCACAGGGAGGTGGTTACCAGAGGCGGACGTGATTCACAAGAAAGCTTTTATTTTTTTTTCACAATGGCAACTTCCCCACAGCAAAACATGCTGCCCTGTTCCTCCCTTGCGGAAAGACTGACACTGAAGCCAGAAAGCGAGCAGCCGGACTCTCCACTCCCAATCCCCGGACCTCTTATGAGGCAACAAAGTGTAGTGGCCGAGAGTGAGGGCTCTGGAGACAGGATACAGGGTTCCCAGGCCAGCTCCTCTGACTGGCCAGTAGCTGCAGCACTCTGAGCCTCAGTTTTCTCATTACTACCACAGGTTTATCACAGCAGTGACATCATAGTGTAGTGGTAAAGACAGAATGAGATCATGCATGTGAAGTGCCAAGAGCAGGGCTTGGCACAGTTAGCGCCCATTAATGCTAATTATTGCCGCTTTTCTTCTCCCTCAGAGCCAGACACTGTTGGCCAGCTAACCAGCTGACACTCTCAATTCCCTTTTTCTCTGGCCTCCTCCTCAGGAAAGGCTGAAAAGTTACATAAAATTTCCCACCTTGCTTGGAACTGGGGGAGGGTATAGACACACTCTGGCCAACGAGATGTAAGTAGTGTCTTCTGAGGGATTCTGAGAGTGCTTAAGTGGTCCGCATGAGTCACTGGGGTAGATCCTTCCCTCTGTCCTGCCTGACATTGCAGCAGCAACTCCATGACCATGAGGGGAAAGGCTAAGAGAGAACCAAGGAAGCTCCAGTCTTGACACTGCTCAGCTTCGAACTAACAGTGGCAGCCAGGTATCTCCAGGTTGGCCATTACGGAACAGAAATCAGTCATTCATTTAAGTTGCTGTAAGCCATGTTTCCTGTTGCTAGGGCTGAAAGCATTCCTGGCTGATGCATCCACCATGATACCAGTAGCTCCAGGCTCACACCCTTGGTAATCATTTGCCAACCCCGACCGAGAGGAAAAAGAGTGGAAGGCCAAGCCAGGACAGTGTCACCAAACCTCAGTCCTTGTGTTCCACCCTTCCCTTTCAGTTGCTTCTACACACATCCCATCTGGACAATTATGTACTAAATGTTTTCTTTCAATCAACTCACTTCTAAACTTAAATATATTTTTAAAAGAATCTATATTCTCACCAAACAATTAAAAATTGGCATTTTCCACCACAAAGAAAGGTAATTTAAAAATGAAACGAAACAAAATATATTCATCCATGTACCACAACTAAAATACCTGATGAAGCATAATTTGGCTTTAGTAGGCTAGCAAAAATTCCTCATTTTTCTCTTCTACCAGGGGAAAACATATCCTAAGATCTGGCAATGCTTGGCATTTCCACAGAGCAGCAATGGACTAGAGGTGAGCCAAGGCTAGACCTCAGAGAGGGAAAACACCTTCTTCCTATCTGCTAGGATTCCTGAAACCCTGTTCAGAAGTAAGGTGATCTGTGCAGATCTCCCAGGTGGCTGGTGGAAGAACTAGGCTGAGCACCATCTCATTCCTTCTTCTGTTCAAGGACTTCTCAGAGGCCTTCCCACATTACTCTGACATTTCCCTTTATGCCTCCTGTCCCCATCCCTGCTTTATTCATTTCTATATGCAGGCTGAGGATCCCTCATCTGAAATGCATGGGACCACAGAGTGTTGAAATTTGGATTTTTTTGGATTCTGGAATATTTACACATACATATACATATACATAATGAGAAATCCTGGGGCCAGGACCCAAGTCTAAACATGACATTCATTTCATATACACCTTATATATAGAGACTGAGGGTAATTTTATATACTATTTTTGTATTGCAGTGTTTTGACTATGACCTGTCACATGAGGTCAGCTGTGGAATTTTCCACTTGTAGTATCATGTCAGCAATCAAAAAGTTTCAGATTTTGAAGCATTTTGGATTTTGGATTTTCAGATTAGGGACGTCAATACACTTCTAAATACTTTTATAGTGCTTATCCCTCATTTAACTTAGCTCATATCTATTTTTTATGTATTGTTTTATCCTCCAGTAGAATGTCAGTTCCCTTAGAGAAAGGATTTTGTCTGTTTTGTTCATTCCTGGATCCCCAGGGCCTGGAACCTAATAGTAGGTGCTCAAATTCATATTTGTTGGGAGAAAGAAACAAATTAATGAACAAATGAAATTCCATCTCCTTTCCAGTTCCCTAAGGCCCTGATGACCATGTAGGAAAAATGCCAATCTTCCTGCAGTTTGAGAGGCAATGCTAGGGATTTATTAGAAATTGGGATCTTTTTACCACATTTTAAAAAATGTACTAGATTAAAACAAGTATTTATGAATGCATATAGATGTAAATTAATAACTGAATAAAGAAATAACGAGAGAAGACACAGGACTTTCTTTTCTTTTTTTTGGAGAGGTTTTTGCTATAGGGCGCGTGCGCTCGCCAGACAGACAGAGAGAGACAGAGAGACAGAAAGCGAGAAATCACCCCCCAGGGGGGATGGTCACACCGCAATCCCTTCTCCTCCATTCTCCTCTCAGGATCTTGGGCACACACGCACACGCGCCCGGTTTGAGTTTTAAGCCACCGGGTCCAGGACGAGAACCGCGGTCGACTACGTGGGAGTCCAGCGACATAGCCATTACACTAATTGCTGGTTTCCAAGACACAGGACTTTCTGAAGAAGAATAATTCCAATTAGTAAGTGTAGAAGGAATAAGGGATATATAAAAATCACCATTAGGGAAATTTCAAAAGAACAATTGTTGCAGGCAAGATACAGCCACCAGTGGATGCTAAAATTAGCATGCAGAAGTTTGAGGACAAACAGAATATTAGCAGAGTCTCAAAAGTATCTCTCCTAAGGCATTTATTCATTACAAATGGAAAATAGTAACTTTACAGTAGAAAAACCCGGCAGATACCACCTTCACCAAGTGGTTCAGGTGAGGATTGCCAGTGCTAAGATACACCAACATTATGGGACCTTCTACTCTGAGGAGGACACATCACCCCTGTGGTGTTCTTCCCAATGATGCATAACCTCAACAGTCATGAGAAAACATCAGGCAAACCCAAACTGAGACGTTCTACAAAATAACACAGCAGCCCTCTTCCAATGTAATGAAAGATAAAGACGGAGAAACTGTTAGTTTGGAGAACTAACAACAACAACAAAATGCCTGTGACAACCAAATGAACATCTGTTAGTGAACACGTGAATGGTGTGAAAATGAGCAGGCTTTCGGCATCCAGGACTTACTGTTTATGACACAAGGCAGTGTACATCACTAGCAGAGAACGTGAGCATCCCCTAGTTCTCTGGCCATGCACGCTCAGATACGTTACCAAGTGACAATTACAGGGACTTTGAGTATAAAAACAAAACTAGAGGGCTGGGATTGGGGTCCAAGATGGATCTCAAGATAGAAAGAGAACATCAGTGGAAAAACTAGTGAGATTTGATTACAGTCTATAACTTAGCTAATATAGCTGGTTCTGATCATTGTGTGACAGTTGCATAAGACGAAAAGTGAAGGGTAGCTGGGGGAAGGGTAAATGTGTTAATAACTCTACTATTTTTGCAACATCTCTGTAACTAAAATTTACTTCAAAATAAAAAAATAAATAAAGTCTTATGCTAAGAAGCATCTTTTGATTGAAATGTGGCTCCCTGAGGCTGTCCCATGACAAGTATATCTGGATACCTGACAAGTTCTAGGTATCCAGGCAGAACTTTGCCAGGATGAAAGAATATGATGAGACCCAATAAGACAGCCAAGAGAGAAGGTCCATCTAGATTCACTTGGTTCCCACAGCTCCACTGGTCAGTTTGCAATTAGTCAATACCACTACCCGAAAGACTGAATCTTCCACTCTCTCACCTTCCACGCTGTAAGGGTCTCTTGGTCCTTCAGTGATCAGACAACACTTCCCACACCCCCCACCCCCGCCCCAAAGCACCTGCCAACAAGGTTGGCATTCTTATGTGAGAAAGTCTCACCACACACTGGAATAACATGCCACTTAGAACCCATTCCCCCAAAACAGAATGTTCGCCAGCAAGAAAACAATAAAATAACCTTCACAAACACACTTGAAATCCTTATATTACAGATTAGGTATTTACTATGTGTACATATTTTGGTTATGTGTAAATACCTACATCATTTTTTTTTTTTTTTGGAGAGGTTTTTGCTATAGGGCGTGTGCACTCACCAGACAGAGAGAGATAGAGAGATAGAAAGCGAGAAATCACCCCCCAGGGGGGATAGCCATGCTGCAATTCCTTCTCCTCTATTCTCCTCTTGGGATCTTGGGCACGCACGCACACGTGCCCGGCGTGAGTTTAAGCCACCGAGTCTGGGACTCGAACCGTGGCCGACTACCTGGGAGTCCAGCTACATAGCCATTACGCTAACTGCTGGTGCCATATTTTTAACCTGTAGAAAAAAACAGCATTTCACACAGAGGGGTGATGGGTTTTTCTTTATCTGGATGGTGATGGCAATTTCATAATTCTACATGCTTGTCTAAACTCAAAGAATTGTATACCACAGAGTGAATCTGATTCTACATATATTTTAAAATTGAACTAAACAGTTAAAAAAAAAAAAAAAAGGGCCAGCCGATGGCATGGTGAAGGGCAGTTTCATTTCACATAGCTGATTGAGCAATTCAGGTCCCAGACCCAATGTACGTGCATGCCCAAAATCCCAAGAGGAGAATGAAGAAGGGATAGTGGCATGGCCATCCTCCCGGGGTGATGATTCCTCACTTTCCCTCTCTCTTTCTCTCTCTGTTTCTCTCTGGCTAGTGGACATGTCCTGTAGCCACCCTCTCTCCCCCCCAAAAAAAAGTTAAAAAAAAAAAAAAAGAGTGAGAGAGAAAGAGGGAGAGAGCACATGTGTGACATGTGTGTACACACATGATATACTGAAGTATACTTATGAACAAAGACCTCCAAGACACGTTACTGCTAGGGAAAGCAGGAAGCATGCTGCAGAAGCATCCACATAATGTGGTTCCCCTTTTGGACACAGCAAACTAAAATAGTAAGTGTATGTGTATATAATACACACACACACACACACACACACACACACACACACACAAAGTAGGAATATTTATGGAGGAAAAGGTCTGGCAGGATACTTAATCCCATGACTGACAGTAATTACCTCTGAGGGAAGATGTCAGGCTTGTGGGTGATGGGAAGGACAGTGAAGGAAACTGCCGTATTTCCCTTGATATTCTTTTGTATAATTTTTTTTTTAATAATAAAGATGCTTCTGTGCATTAGCTGTAAAATTTAAGCAAACAGACAGCCACGCTGTACTCACCCTTAGTATATTCTGGACACTAATGCTCCTTGAGGATCTCAGGAGAGCCGTCGTCAAAGACTGTGCATCTATGCAGAGGGGAAAAAGGAGGTTAGGTCTTTGGCCAACCTGCACCTTCCCGCTGCAATATTCATGTCATTCACGTATACACTCCCTCAACAAATATTTAGCAAACACTTGCTATATGCCAGGTACTTAGTGGTCAAGACAAAGTTGCTGTCCTTAGGGAGTGAACTTTCTAGTAGGTGGGGAGGACAATACAAAGCCAGAGAGTGTAAGTTCTGGATTTAAAAATATGCTACTTCACACAGAGCACTCAGAGGCTTCTCTGACGAGCGGACACAGACCTGAATATGTGAGACCACAAACTGTGTGACAACCTGGGAAAGAGCCCTGTAGGCCACAGCAATAGCCTGTGTCAAGGCCCCGAGGCAGCAGTGTGTGTGCAGCATTTTAGGAGCAGCCAGGAGGCCCATGTGCTGGCCCAGTGTGAGGGGGCAAGTGGTGGGAGATGAGGGCGGGGGCGTGATGGGGCAAATGGAGGCTATTATAAGGACGTTTCCTTCTGACAATTGTGAGCAGAGGAAACAGGGAAATAGCACTTGTCTTGATTGGTGTCTTTATATTACGAATTTATGTTTTTGAATACTTAGTATGGTTTGTTACATTTGAATGGATATTTCATGGATGAATACATGTCTCCAGGCTGAGAAGCCATTGTCTCTATTATTCACCGTAACATTCTGGGTGTCAGCACAGGCCGAGCCCTAGGTCAGGGAGAAGAGCTCTGAGAAGACAACCTAAGTCGTCCTATACAGAATGGCCACTAGCTAATAACCTTCACTCCCAGCATGCTGGCTCTGCAACAGCAGACATGCACTGACTGTTTATACTATTCCAATCACCCTAAGAAGTAGACACTACTAATACTATTACTTCCATGATACTGATGGGAAACTGAGGCACAGAGTGGGGAAGGACCCCACTAGGCCAGGCTACCCAGCCAGTCAAAAGTATACTGCAGCTCCAAGAGGCTGACCCATGTGGAAAGGTACCAGATTTGCGTCTGCAGATCTCCCTAAGTATGCATCCACATGTGTCCACGTGATCTGGAGCTGGCTGAGGTGGGGGGTAGATTCTGGTGTCAAGATCCTATTGGAGTGCTGTCTGTCTCTCTCATTCATGGAAAAAATAAGTAAATTAACTTTACAAAGGTTTGCTATAGCCAGGATATGAACCCAGGCAGTCTGCCTGGACCATACCATTAGGAGGTCTACGAAGGGAGAGCTAACTGCACTCTGGCCATGCCTCCCTGCCCAAAACACCAACGCCAACCTCAAATGCCACTCAGCTCCTCCTAGAAGCCTCCCTGGAGGAAAACCTAACAAGCAGCTATCCGACTTTCTGGAGTCCAGGAATCAGGATACCTCCAATAAATCCTGTCTCCAGGGGTTCTTGGAGAAGCTCAAAATGGTGCTTAAGCTTTCTCATGCCAGGGACTCCTAGGGCAGCCTGGTGAAGAAGGGTGTGAGTATCTCAGAACCATGCTTTTAAATGTATAAAACACAATATTCGAGATGACAAAGAATCAATTAGATTCAGATCTCAAAATACCGGTAAAACAACTCACATCTGGGAGATGGTAATACTCATGCTTTTCTTTATTAATGCTTTCAATTATGAGAACTAGTGATGAGTCCAATAACTACAATAATTTAGAAATACAGGAATATAAGTGGCATTTTACAGTATCTGCAATTGTAACGTGAGATAAAAATATCTGTGATGGCTGGTAGCAACTGAGTCACTGGTGCTGTTAATACAATTGTCGTTTGTTGCCTTCATGCACAAGGAAAGGAAATGGTCAGTTGGATGGTAGACAAAATAGTAACGCAATTGACAGTCGTCTAAACTGCCACTTTTCAAGAGCCGAAGGATCCAAGATTGAGAACTCCTAAACTAGAGCTGAGAGAGTGCAAAGGTGGAATGATTCCAAGGGAAGGCAGAACCAGGGAACGTGGGACAGATGCAGCTTTGTGAACTAAGCTGAGAAGGGGTCAGTTTTGGCATTGCCTCTTTCGGCCCACCCTGTATCCACTCCCTTCGTGGGTCAGCACTCTGAACCTCGTCTTTTCCAGTCAGCCTGTGGAATTCCTGTGGAATGATCCCAACCATGGGTTGGGATACAAGTGGTCACAGATCTAATGAAGCTACTTTCAGAGATGTCCAGATAACTTAGATAGGATGCACAAAGCTCATACACACCAGAGCCAGGGAATCCTGGGGAATGAGATGGTTTATTTCCCCTGGGGCTGCTAAACTGGTTGGATCTACTATGGAGCTACAGGGGCTGCCTCAGAGCCTGCGCAAGAATAAAACCAACCCAGAAACGCATAGCCGAGAGGTAGAAGAGACAGTGTTCTGGCAACCTCATTTGAGGCTCTGGATCCAGCCATGCCTGAAGCTATTAAGAGTAGAATCGCCTAGGCTGTAGGTCTATACATTCCCTTCTATACTTAAGCATGCTGACCTGAATTTCTATTTGTTTACCCAACCAAATAACACTTAACTGACATAGACGGACAGAGGCAACTGCCATGCTTGACAATTCTCATGGCTTACTACCAGGCCATTTAGGAAAGAACAAATAAAATTAGAAACAGTTACTATACATAGAAAGAGCAAATACAGAAAAACATACACTTTTTAAAAATTCAGAAATAGCCTCTTGGGCAGCTGCTCTCCCTATCTATGCTGGTCTGTGAAGCCCTAACGATTTTATATTTCAATATATTTTGCAGGAAAAGAGGGAACCAAGAGTACCCAGAACATTTTTCCTTTATTACTAGGCTTTCCATTAAAAACAGTCTGGGGATGATCAGAAAGCCCCTGCAATGAAACTCTTGTAAAATTTTAATAGCTGCCTTTTAAAATTGCAATGGATATTACTTATTTTTGGCCACTATAATTCCCCACATTTCTTTCTCCACAGTGATGCATATCGTTCTTTAAAGGCAGGTCCGCAGTGATGTGCAGTGGCACCCTGTACCACCACTTCCTGTTAACCAGAGAACGCCGTAGATGGCCATCAGTCTCAGTCCCTCACGTGGTACAGAGCAAAATGCCAAGGGTTGTAGAAACAGAAGCGAAGGAGTGATACAAGGCTGGGAATTCAGCCAGGACCCTGGGAATCCCAGAACTCCACTTCACACCACCTGGGAAGGGAAGATGCCCTTGAAGTTGCTGTGGTGATTCCAGCACACCCAAGGTCATGGCCTTTCTGTCACACATGCTACACTCACAGGTTGAGCATCTCACTTCCCATGGGTTTACACCAAGAGCAGGTTCCCAGAGGAGAGAGTGGGTGGAGGAGGACCCTGGCCTGACTCCTAGCCTGAATGTTTCTTCCCCTCAGCCACAGAGATTGGTTTGGGAGAGACATGATCTGAGCAGGGCCAATCAGAGTCAGGCCTGGACATTTTGCTGTAATTACTGGGAGAAAGAGATGGGATGTGAGGCAGGGCTGCTGAGGGCTTCTTTGACATGCCGCAGAGCGTGGTGGCAGTGGGGTTATATTTCAGCACACTGAAAACCAGTCTCTTATACAGTCATCCCTCAGGGGAAGGTGGGGGCAAAAGGGAGCGGCAGCTGAGAATGAAGTCAAGGGAGTCCAGATGTGAAAAGGGGCAGATTCCTGAAGAGAATACCTGAGTAGTGTCTCTAGTCAGGGCTGCTATGGGATGTTCAGATCCCTGAACCATTAACTCCTTTGGTAGTTTAAGTCACTTGGAGTTGGAGAGATTCTGTCACTTGCAACAGACTAATAGAACAGGAAAAGATCTCAGAAATCAATACAGCATTCCTTCATGTGTGGGTGATCATGAACCCTCTAAGAAACTAACGAGACAAAACTATGCCTTGGGGCTGGGTAGTGGTGCAGCAGTGAAACACATGGGAAGGTGGCCAGTTCATATCCAGAGACCTCCCTGAGTATGCTGCACACACATGTGCCTATGACCCAGGCTGGCTGAGGCTGGGGGGTAGACTGCAGTGTTAGGACCCTGTCAGGGGGGCTCTCTCAATTAAGAAATAAAAAAAAAATTAAAAATAAAATTACATAATTTCTTCAGAGAAAACAAAACAAAACATGAAATACTGCAGATCCTAAAGACCTTTGAAGGCACTGTCCATAGAAACTGGGGGAAGAATATCTTTTTTTTTTTTTTAAACATTCAGTTTAATTTTTTAAAATTATTTTATTCAATTTCATTTATTCATTCATTCATTTATTTTAATTTGACCAGAGAGACACACACAGAGAGAGGAAAGTGAGAAAGCAAGCCACCAGGTCTGGGACTCGAACCATGGTTGGCCATGTGGGAGTGTCCAGCGCCTTAACCACCGTGCCACTTGCCGGTCCCCACTGGGGGAAGAATATCTTGATCTGGCCTGTCCACTTGATGGATATGGAAACTGAGGGCTGGAAGGTTAAACAACCTGTCTGGGGCCCAGGTTCAGCTGGGGGGTAACTAGGCCCCCTTAGAGCCCCAAGAAGTTTCTCCTTGAAGTCCTCCAGGGAGACTACACAGGGTAGGGGGAAAGCGAGTGAACTCAAGGCTTCCACATCCCATTTCGCCCTACAGGAGCTCCATTTTTGTTGTTTTATAAAATGGACTTTCAGGGACGTGTCTGACAAAAGTTTCACAACTCCACAATTAAAATACTGGAAATACCTCTTATATAGCCATCTCTTTGTAACCATGGGGGATTGGTCCTAGGACCCTCTGTGAATACTCAAATCCCCAGATGTTTAAGTCCTTTATATAAAATGGCACAATATTCACATATAACCTACGTACACTCTCATGTATGCTTTAAATCATCTCTAGATTCATAATACCTAATATAACATATTAAAGTCTGTACATGTTCACTACAGATGCAACCCTTTTTTCCCCCCAAATATTTTTAATCCATGGTTGAAATTCCAGATGGGGAACCCATTCTGGATCTGAGGGTCGGAGGGCCAACTTGATTATGTTTCAGACCTACATGTTAATGACCTTGGTTTTGATCCTTACTGAAGCCCTTGGAAGTGGTCATCACCATCCTGCTCAGGATGAAGTGCTTTGGAGGGCTGGTCAGGTACTGTGCTCCTGGCCCAAAGGCTGGCCAGGCGCACCTTCTGTTCAGTTCTTCTGGACCTGACCTCTCTATCCCACCCTCATATTTCCATCTCAGCTTATGTGGAAGGGGTCATCCACTCACACTCTCCACTCCCCTTCATTTAGTCTTGCCCAAAGGAGGAGGGTTGGCTTATCTAACTGGTCAGAGACTCGACCCTTTCAGTGGGCAGGATTTTGAGCTTGCCAGGACCAGGCTTACCAGTACTTTTCTCTCCCTGTGTCCAGAGATGACAGAAAGTTTTCTTCTATTTTTCGTCTTGCTGCAGGACACACACCCTAGGCAGTGTCCACATGACCTCTGAGAGGGCCTAGCCACTCTCTTGTCCAAGCAATGAGGTGATAAGGAACAGTAAGGCCTTCCTCCTCTACGCAGCAGTTATGTAAGTATCTGGTTCAGGCAATAAGATCTGAGGTGAAGGAAAACCAAACCCACTGCAGCCGTCTGCCATAGCTGCATTCTCCGTTTTAGATTCTATCAGAGCTTTATGGGGCATCAGGGACTTCACCTACTAATAAAGTGCTGCGATCATCCTTCATTTAGAAAAGATCGCAATTATACTTATCCCTATCCTGTCTTTGAAATGGTGACTTAGGGAAACATTTGCTCATTCTACTGCTTCTACCCTACAGCCCAACAAAGAGGATGAAATGAAGAAAGGACTTTACCTTGGGAAAATCTAGGCTCTCAACGGCCGCTGAGATCATCTTGCAATTAATCATGCTTTCTCTTCTGACCTATATTCTATTAATAACACACTAACGATTTAGCACTGATTCTTTCATTGATTGATGCAGTCCACGAATATTACCAAGGCTAGGTCACTGCCTTTGAGGTCACACTTCTTCATTTCCAGTGCCTCCCAACCTCACCCTCCTTGGAAGGTAAGCTTGCTAGCACAGGGTTCTGAACACAGAGCTATGAGCTCTGAACCACCTCACTGTTCTGGCCTGAGAGCGGCTCTGCCTCCAGCCTAGCCCGAGGAACTCCATGGTGGAGCGGTTTGCACAGGCCTCTGCAGACAGGATGCTCAGGGAAAACAACCTGTGTGGCCATTTCATGCACAGCAGATTAGCCAAAATGTCGGAGTCTGACAACACCAAATGCGGTGAAGGTATTGAGTAATGGGAATGCTCAGTCAGTGCTGGTGGGAGTAGAAATTGGAAAAGACACTTCTGGAGAGCAATTTGGCGATTTCTTGTAAAGATGAAGAGGCAGTGATCTTGGGGTTAGGCTTCACTTCACTCACCAACTGGGGTTCCCAACTGAGTTCTCAGCCCAGGAGTTGTTTTGCAAATTCTCATCCTGGGTGGAAGAGTAAGGTTTCTGATTTAATTTTATTATATATCAGGCACTATTATCAGCTCTTTAACAATCAACTCATTTGATCCTCATAACAACCCAGTAGGTAGTGTCTACAGGATCATTTTTTCTTTTTTTTTGGGAAAAGGTTTTTGCTATACGGTGCATGTGCTCACCAGAAAGACAAAGAGAGAGACAGAGAGACAGAAAGCAAGAAATCACCAACCGGGGGGATGGCCACATCACAATCCCTTCTCCTCCATTCTCCTCTCAGGATCTTGGGCACGCACGCACATGTTCCTGGTGTGAGTTTAAGCCACCGGGTCCAGGACTCGAACTGCAGTTGACTACATGGGAGTCCAGCGACATAGCCATTACACCAACTGCTAGTCCCACAGGATCATTTTTTTTAAATTTAACTTTATTTATTTACTCAGTTTAATTTGACCAGAGAGAGAGAGAGAGAGAGAGAGAAAGTGAGAAAGGAAGTCGTCAGGTCCGAGACTTGAACCATGGCTGGCCATGTGGGAGTTCAGTGTCCTTAACCACCACGCCACCTGCTGACCCCAGGATCATTTTTTTTTTCTTTTTTTGGAGAGGTTTTTGCTATAGGGCGCGTGCGCTCGCCAGACATACAGAGAGAGACAGAGAGATAGAAAGCAGGAAATCACCCCCCAGGGGGGTTGGCCACACCGCAATCCCTTCTCCTCCATTCTCCTCTCAGGATCTTGGGCACGCATGCACACGTGCCCGGCGTGAGTTTAAGCCGCCGGGTCCGGGACTCGAACCGCGGTCGACTACGTGGGAGTCCAGCGACATAGCCATTACGCTAACTGCTGGTCCCCCCAGGATCATTTTTAATAGACCAGAAAATTGAAGTACAGAAAGGTGACTTGTCCAAGATCACACAGCACATAGGAGGGATTTGAAGCCAGTAAGTTTGGCTCCAACATCACCAACAACATCACCTCTCCCAAATTCAGCAATTGAGTATGGGTTTAGCCTTGAACCTTATCTCTGTCCACATTCAGACATCAGTTTCAGATGGGCCAAAGACCTAAATGGAGGCAGTGGCACTACAGTAGAATGTGACACTGTGAGGCTGACCCATGTGGGAAGGTTGCTGGTTTGCATCAGAGACCTTCCTGGACACTTTGGGCATGCACACGCCCATGATATGGGTGGCTGGGGGCTGGTCTGAAGCATTAGAATCCATCAGAGGTGCTGATAAGACAGAGGTCTTTGTCCCTCTCACTCATGAAATTAAAAAAATAATAATAAAATAAAAGATTAAAAAAAAAAAGCCTAAATGTAGAAGGAAAAATATGAGTGTGTCTGAAAAGACAACATATGAGGTATTTCTTTGTAAATCTGGGGTAGGTGAACGTTTCTCATTCTGGGATCTTGAAAAATGTTAAGCTCTCCTCACATAAACATCGATTCATCCACACAGCCCTTTGGCCCTTTGACAGTCTGCCTTCTTCCAGCTTGGAATGTGGATGTGATAGCTGGATTTGAGAGGATCCCACTTCCCCTAAAACACTGCCCTTCCCAGAAGAGAGGGGTTGAACTCTTTGGTGCCTCTGCGGGAGGGTGGGTGCATAAACCATCTTGTGGCTGCAGGATGGCAAGAGAGTCGAAGAAGTATTGGTGCTGACTTGCCAGCCACTGACCTCCCATCCTCTCCCTCCAGACGCTGTCACGTGTTGAAGTTACGCCACCACTTGTATACGCTGATGCTTGTAGCCAGATGCATTCCTAAATTAAATATCTGCTACACCAGGCTCCAGCAGCCATGTGCTGTACCTTCACCTGAGGAGTTTAGAGATAGCCACTGGTATGTATTTGAAGGTATCCCCAAAAGACCCAACTCCAAGATGAATTTTAGGACTCAAAGATTTCTACCAACCATGACTGACCAGATACATCAAGAAAGATGACTTGGAGGACCAGCAGTTAGCGTATTGGCTATGTCACTGGACTCCCATGTGGTCAACCGCGGTTCGTGTCCTGGACCCGGTGGCTTAAAACACACGCCGGGTGCGTGTGCATGGGGCCCAAGATCCCGAGAAGAGAACGGAGGAGAAGGGACTGTAGTGTGGCCATCCCCCTTGGGGGGTGATTTCTCGCTTTCTGTCTCTCTTTCTCTCTCTGTCTGGCGAGAGCACGCGCCCTATAGCAAAAATCCTCTCCAAAAAAATAAAAAGAAAGATGACTTGGTACCTGAATTAATTCTCAAACAAAAAAACTAAAATGGTAACAGCTTCATTTTCCATACAAACTTCTAAAAGCAGTAGAGGTGACTGTCATTTTAAAGGCCAAGCCCAAGTCCACTGGCACAACTGCACTGTGGCCTGTTGGCCCCAGGCTCCTGGGCTGGGAAAATCCTGCATGGCTTGTGGATCCTTTTTCCTCCTGTCACCAGCCATTTGCTGAATGTGCCAATAGTTAAGCCCCTTCCTGTCCTCCTATGAAAACAGCTTGTCAATGTGGTTTCAACTGTTGGGTGCTTTTCCACAAAGCATTCTCCAGATCCCAGCTAATCAGATAAAAGATAGAACAGTGGTCAATCTACCAAAATAGGTCAGGCTTTATTTTTTAATCCTCTTATTTATAATATATTGAAAGGGAAGAATGGAAAATAAAAACATTATTAACAGCAAGAATGCCTATGATTACTTAACCTCTCTGTGCCTCAGTTTCCTTACCTATAAACTGGGGATAATTATAAGAGTGTTATGAGGACTAAATTTTAAAAATTCCTCTATGAAAAATGCATAAAACAGGACCTATCACACAGTAAGTGTTCAGTATATGTGAACTACCATTATTCTTTTCTTTTAAATTTCCAGATAGTATTTGCACTTGCCAGAAAAATGGGTGGGGGTGGGGGGTAAAGGGAGAGGAAGAAAGCACTCCCCATCGAGGCATGGTCATACTGCAATCTCTTCTCCTTCATTGCCTCTTTTGGGATTCTGGGCACACACACCTGGAGTGTTTCTCACGCTGCTGGGGCTGGGATTTGAACTATTTCTGGCCTTGTGGGACCCAGTTCTCTTAACCACGAGGCCATAGGGCCAATCTACCATTGGTTTTATTGCTGGTGATATGGTGGATTTCTTGGACTGAAGGTCCTTGAAAGGTCTCAGAAAAGCACCCTCTGGTCAAGGGATCCAGACAAACAGAGAAGGTCACTGCTCTGCTTCAGGCTGCTTAGGGAATGAAGGAGGCTTGAAGGTCCAGGCTAATGAGCAGAAGCTGGGTGCCACAGCCCAGGGTACTGTGGGCAGGAAACAGACCTACCACAGCTACAAACTGTCCACCAATAGCCATTTCTTCCTTCTCAGCATGCTCAGCTAAGACTGTATTTCCCAACCTTCCTTGCCACTAGGTTGTCCAATAAAAGGCAGGTTGAAAAACAATTCCTCACCAGAAACACAAAGTTGGATTGTGCTTTTGGGGCAATTCCCCCTTACCACATTACCAGCTGGACTAACTACAGACTCGTTGGCTTTACTCCAGCAGTCATAAAAGGCCATGAAGCCAGAGCTTACGGATGATAAAGCAGGAGGATCCCAAATCAAAGAATCCCACTTTTTGATGACTGTGAAGCTGCCACACTAGCCCTAGACTGCTAATCTCTGGACTTTTACTCATGAGAGAAACCGGCTTCCATTGCATTTACACCCTGTTATTTTCAGTCTCGGTTACTGGTAGCGAAAGGCACTTTTCAAATGATGCTGAGGTGTTACACAGCGTGCGAGCAATGGGCGGTATTTTACACCAGAGAAATACTTCTAGCAACCTGCCACCTTTTAAAGTATCCTAATGTTTTAGAACCCCAACTCTCTCAATTCCAGAGAGAAAGCTAGGGGTTGGTGGGAGTTAAAATCATTTTGCCTGAGGAGGAGGTAAAATGAGGACTATATAAGTTATGCTGAGCCATTCATTCAACAATTATTGGGTAGATTCCTACTCAATACTGTGAAGTAGGGAGTTAGATACTCTGAACAAAAGCAGATACAGTTGCCTTTACAGAGCTTACAGTCTAGGACAGGGGAGAGAAAATAAATAGTCAAACAAATATATATGTAAATGCAAGTGTTAAGAACACCATGCAGGGTCGGCAAGTGGTGTGGTGGCTAAGGGTGCTGGACTCCCACATGGCCGACTGTGGTTCAAGTCCCAGACCTGGCAGCTTGCTTTCTTATTCTCCCTCTTTCTCTCTTGCTCTCTGGTCAAATTAAAGAATAAATAAATAAATGAAGTTAAATGAAATTATACTTAAAAAAAAAAAAAGAACTACCATGCAGAAAAACAGTATGAATTTAAGCCCAAAACAAAACAAAAAGGAGAAGGAAGCTAAATGAACAATGGAGATAAGGATATCCAGAATGTTCATTAACTGAAGAACGGATAGACAAAATGGGGTCCAGTAGACCTCCAGATCCATGGTTTCACTTTCCACTATTTCAGCGACCAGTAGTCAGTCAATTGTTGGTCCAAAAGCAGGTGAGGACAGTATAGAAAGATATTTTGAGAAAGTTATATATCCATGTAACTTTTATTACAGTAGATTATTCTATTTTACTAGCAGTTATTATTAATCTTTTATTGTGCTTAATTCATGAATTAAACTCTCTCACTGGTATGAATGACTAGGACATAATAGCGTCTATAGGGTTTGGCACTATCCATGGTTTCAGGCATCCACTGGGGGATGTTGGGTAAAGGGGGACTATTATATAAGGTTGTCAGGAAAGTCATGACGTATTTTTCTGTTTTTCAACACAAAAATGTGTCATGACTTTCCCGACATCTCAATACATCCACATAATGGAATGTTATTTGGCCATAAGAAGGAATGACATCAGATGAACCTTGAAAATATATGCTGAAAAAGAAGTCAGTCACAAAAGACCATATATGATTTCATATGTCTAGAATGGGCAAACAGAAACAGCAAGTAGACTAGTGGCTGCCAGGGATTGGGTGGGAGAAATTGGAAGGTGATGGATAATGTGTATGGGGTCCCTTTTTGGGACAATGAAAATGCCCTGGAATTAGATACTGGTGATAGCTGCACAACCTTGTGAATACACAAGCACACTGAACCATGGTGAATTTTATAGCATGTGAATTAAATCTCAACTAAAAGACATTAAAGAGCTATCTGGACTGACTTACTGGATTTGTAATAAAGTCTCTAAGGGGTTAAAAAAAAAAAAAAAAAAAAAAAAAAGAAGAGTATCCCAGGAGACAGAGGATACAGAAGTCTGTTCAAAGATACCAGCAGCTATGTGGCCAGATCACAGCAGCAAGGGAGGGAACACTGTGAAATGCCACAGAAGCTCGCAGGGCTGTGTGGGCCATGGTCAGCCATATGCTTTTTAGTCTAAGGATGATGGGAAGTAGGGGAATGATGTGTTCTAATTTACACTTTGCAAGATCCCTCCGGCCATTGCATAGAGATTGATGGTGCTCAAAGGAAGCAGGGAGAAACAGTGAGGCAGCCACTGCTATGTGCAGGGACAGGTAGGGATGGCTAGGCCCAGGGTGAGGGCCACAGAATGAAGAGGAAGAGACTGATGAAGATCAAGGACAAAGTGTCCTTGCTGATGGATGGACTGGCCATGGGAGTAAAAGAAAAGGAAGACTGCCGAATGCCCTTCACATGGGGTCACGCGTTCTCCTAAAGTGGTGTTCTACCAGATTCGAATTGTATACAACAAAACCTCAAGGGCAGTTCACCAAATGCCTAATAAATGAACTGAATAATTAAGCAAGGTCTCTGCTTCATTTTTTTTTTTTTTGGGGGGGGGGGCGGTCAGGCACATTTTTGTATTTTCAATAAAAATGTGAATTCTCAGTATGCACATATATGAGGGGGTCTTCAAAAACTTCATGGAAAACATGAATTATGAAAAACTATACATGAATTGGGGCCAGCAGGTGCCGTGGTGGTTGAAGGCATTGGACTCCCACAAGGCCAACTGTGGTTCAAATCCTGTACCTGTTGGCATGCTTTTTCTCTCTTTCTCGCTCTGTCCCTCTCTGGTCAAATTAAAATAAATAAATAAAGTTAAATAAAATAATTCTTTAAAAAAAGATAAGTAAAATTAAATTACTTAAAAAAAGAAAAACTATACATGAATTTCCAATATTTTTGTGCTAAAATTAACACATACACATATTTAGATTTTTGCCACAGGGCATGCCAGAGAGACAGAGAGAGAGAAAGTGAGAAATCACCCCAGAGGGGATGGTCACACCACAATCCCTTCTCCTCCTGAGATTTTGGGTGCACACACACACATGCTGGGTGTGATTTTCTAGCTGCCAGGTGTGGGACTCAAACTGTGGTCAGCCATGTGGAAATCCAGTGTCTTCACCACCACATCACCTGCTGGCCCCTAAACTCATACTTTAATTTTATTTTTCAACGAATTTTCTCAAGTCTTCTAGTATACATGTAGGCACTTCTGATTTGAGCAAATACTTGCCTAATAGACCACTATCCAGCAAGGGAATAGGAGAGAAACAGACACAGGTAAGGATATTGATTATTTTGACTAGAATGTACAGTCAACTAAGAATGTTTTAATTCAGGTATTAAATGCTAGTACCCTAAGTCAGTTAGGCTGAACTTCTGGGTGACAGAATACTTCTCAAATTGGACATTTATTACTTCCTATGATAAACCCAGACAGGGCTGACTTCATAAGGGTGCAACCCAACACCTGAATAGGGCCCTTCATTTTGTCCAGTGCTCTGTCACTATCTTCAAACTCTTAAACTTTTTTTGTTAAGATTCCTATAGGGCACATGCACTTGCTAGAGAGAGAAAGAAAGAAAAATCACTCCCTGAGGAGGATGGCCATTCCGCAAACCCTTCTTTTCCATTCTCCTCTTGGGATTTTGGGCATATACACGCACATGTGCCTGGCATAATTTTCAGGCCACTGGGTCAGGGACTTGAACCACACAGTTGGCCATGTGGGATCCAACTGCCTTAACCTCTACACCACTTACTGGCCCAAATTCTTAGTAATTTTATTGCTGAATCTTAGTTTTGTAAGGGAAGTCCAAGGACCAACAGGGCATGTGATCCATGAGATCTGTGTGTCGCTCCGTTTTACGGAGCGATATATACGATATTCCTGAAGCCCATGAGTGAGCACAGGACCCCGGTGGATTGATGAAACATAGAAGTTCAGCGACACTCAAAGTGAGGACAAGGTTAAGTGCATCATTACATCTGCAACTGAGTAAGCATGGACACTGTGCACCCCCCACCACCACCACACCCGAGGCCCTTCCACCTGAGCCAGACTTGCTTCCAACACAGAAAGAAAGCAATGGTGTTCTAAGAACCACATAAGACTGGGCCAGCCTGGGGCCTAGTGGTTAAGGGAGATGCATTCTACACAGCTGAGATGTGGTTTGGATGCCAGCCCCAGCTGCTGGAAAAACATGCCAGGTATTGTGTGTATGTGTGCCCCAAATCCCACCAGTGTAGAGAAATGGAGGAGGAATTGCAGCATGACTGCATCTCATTAGAGGGTGTTTTCTCCCTCTCCCTCTGTCAAGCACCCACATCCTATGACAAAATATGAGAGAGAGAGAAAGAGAAAGAGACAGACAGACAGACAAAAGGAACCCTCTCATATTCTTTCTTACTAGTGACATTTCCTTTCATTAGCCAACCAAAATATACCAAATGATGAAAGATAAGGCAATCCGTGGCTCTTTTTCTTTTAGTCCTTCCATACTGGTCAGTAAGCCAAAGGTAGTATGTTGGTAGAATGTGCACATATCAAGATATGAAATAAAACAGTTGAGTTGATTCTCTGTGGCATTTCTGCTGTTCTTGTGAGAATGAAATAAATATGCATGTGTATGCTAGGAAATGCGAGGTGTCTGATTCAGTGACTCCATAAATGAGTGAAATGTTTGTGTTCAAAACTGGCATGGCACAATGCAGAGATGAAAGATGAAATTCGTGCTGGTAATTTTAATTTTTAATTTTTCTTTACATAGAGTGACAACAGCAAATAAACACTATGACAAGTTGAGAGAACTGTGGAAGAAAGGGAAAAGCTTTACATTTTAGTACCTTCAGTGGCACCTCGTCCCTGTGTTTTCATTTGACCCTAGAAATTATAGTCAGCCCTGAACCCAGAAGTAGGACAGACTAGTCATCGCCTCAGCCTGGAGCTATCAAGGATCCAGGTTCTTTTAATGTCTCCCCTCAACCACCCAAAGTCAGTTTCATCCCAAGACTAGCTACTCTCCTGGGCAAGATGGCTGCTGCTAGTCCCAGGGTGTGTCACCCCTTGTTGGGTGTCTTGTCCTGTCCACACCTCTATAAATAGAGCCTTGGCTGGAGGGTCTTCAACATCACCATAGAGCCATAGAGGTACACCTCCCTGTGTCCCTCCAGGACTCCAGCAAATGCAGGGAGGACTTCCAAAAGCTGGTATGCATACTGTGCAAGATACAGCTGCTGAGTCAGTAACATCCAGGCCTTCTCTGAGGGAGTTCAGAGAAATAAATAAGCCAGTGAGAAGTGAGCTCTCCTTTCAGAGGAACAACCTGAAGCAGTTGAAACAGAAGAGAGGGAGACAGGAGATTTGTTTTTTTAAATAGATTTTGCTATAGAGCAAGTATGCTTGCCAGAGAGAAAGAGAGAGAGTGAGAGAGAGAGAGAGAGAAAGAGAGAGAAAGAGAGAGAAAGAGAGAGAAATCACCTCCCCTCGGGGGGGGGGGGGTATGGCCATGCCATAGTCCCTCTTCCATTCTCCTCTCAAGATTTTGGGCACACACAGGTACCCAGTGTGAGTTTCTGGTTGCCAGGTCCAGGACTTGAACTGTGGTCGGCCATATGAGAGTATGGCGTGTTAAACACTATGCCACCTGCTGGCCTCAAGAGGTGCTCTCTTTATTTTTGGTGGTGGGTGAGGATTGCATATGTGGAGTATAGCCAAGAGTAGGGAAAAGGCACAGAATAAATGTGGGCTTGGAAAAGGCCCTATTTGACCCTATGTCTTTTCCTGTAAGGGCAGAATGGACAACCCAGACAGGGCTGGCTCAATGAATGAGTGACCCTATCAGCTGCACAGGGCCCTTTGGTCTACTGCTCTGACACTGCAAGTGGGGCTCAGGAGGAGGCAAACTGTTCCCCCCAAGAAATCCAGAGCCCCTGACAACACATGCATTCTGGGGAGCACCAGACCTCCCTATCTTGGAACTAGGGGTGGAAAAGTAAGGGAAGGGGAAGTACAGTTTCACCGAAAATCCTGGACACCATTACCAGTGACCATGATGCCAAGGGTACCCCTGGAGTGGTCCCACGCAACAGTTCTGTGGGGATATGTTCATCCAGTCTTCCATTCAGGCCCACTATCCCCAGCAATAGGACGGATTCCTCCTTTTTAAAGATGAGGCACTTAAGAGAACAGATGATGGTTCAACAGTAATGCAACACTGTGAGACTGACCCACACAGGAAGGGTACAGGTTCATATCCAGAGACCTCATTGAATATGCTGAGCACACACATGCCCATAGTTCAGAGCTGGCTGGGGGGGGGGGTGTTTCATGGAATTAAGACCCTTTTGGGGTGCCTGTCTCCCTGTCTCTGTCTTCCTCAGCTCATGAAGGAAATAAATAAACTTAAAAAATATGAATGGGCGGGACTGGCAGTTGGTGTAATGGCTATGTCACTGGACTCTCATATAGTTGACTGCGGTTCGAGTCCTGGACCCGGTGGCTTAAACTCATGCCAGGCATGTGTGCGTGCGTGCCCAAGATCCCGAAAGGAGAATGGAGGAGAGGGGACTGCGGTGTGGCCATCCCCTCTGGGGGGTGATTTCTCGCTTTCTGTCTCTCTGTCTTTCTGAAGAGTGCACGTGCCCTATAGTGAAGACATCCCCCCTGCAAAAAAAAAAAAAAAAAAAAAAAAAAAGAATGGGCTAAGAAAAGTGTTTCATTGGGTGGCCTAGGGTGGACGCAAGGTAAATTGTGACTTATGCTCTCTGCCCCTTAAGCTGCCTCTGGACCATAGCCAGAGGCACTAACTTCAGCATTCCCATAATCCCCGTGTCAATTTCAAGAGTGGCAGACTTGGTGATGCTGTATGCTTCATAGCAGACCAAACTCTGCTCATTTCATTCAACTGAGTGACTGGGAAATAGGTCAGACCCCTTGTCATGGCTAGTGAGATGAGACTTCTCAAATTGCCACCCAGTACCCAAGAACATGTGACCCTCTACCGACAGAACCAGGTTAGTGTTTACCAACTCTGAGGCCATGTGCTCTTCTACCTATGAACCAGAGTCTCTCAGGTGGGCCTTTCAAGCTAACCAGCGTGGGACCAGCAGTTAGCGTCACGGCTATGTTGCTGGACTCCCACGTAGTCGACCGTGGTTCGCGTCCCGGACCTGGTGGCTTAAAACTCACGCCAGGTGCGTGTGTGTGCGTGCCCAAGATCCTGAGAGGAGAATGGAGGAGAAGGGATTGTGGCGTGGTCATCCCCCCTGGGGGGTGATTTCTCGCTTTCTGACTCTCTGTCTCTCTCTATCTGTCTGGCGAGCACATGCGCCCTATAGCAAAAACCTCTCAAAAAAAAAAGCACAACTAACCAGCGTGTGAAGTTTGTTTTAACCATGGCTGAGCATACTGTAAAGTCTCCCAGATAGGATGCTGGGCGAACTAGGCCATGTGACATGTAAGAGAATGACAAACGAACAATGACTTTTGTCATTGTATTTTACATTAATAGTATTGTATCGACTTTTCTGAATTTTGCTTTTCCTTAAATACATCACAGAAATGCCTCCAAATCAACTAGCAGTGCTCTTACCCATGCTTCCTAGCAGCTGATATTCTAACAGCGTAGATGTGCCCTATTTTATTCACTCACTCCCTGGAAAATGAGCATTTGTTTTATTTCTGTGGCTTGTTTTTTGTCTTGCCACTGCAAAAAAGGCTGCAATAAATATTCTTTTGTACTGGGGCTATGTTTTTCTGCAGGATAGATTCTTAAAAATGGCAGTACTGGGTCAAAGACTGTGGAATAGTATATAGTTAACTTCAAAATGACTTTCCAGTCAAGGTTAGAACAATATGTCTGATATCAGAGGTCTTTGAGACGTTCACAGGAAAAAAACACATATTATGAAAAAACTATGGACTGCACATTTTATTTTTGTACCAAAATAAACTTGAGCTTTACTCCCCTATTTCCATGAACTCTTTGAAGTCCCCTCATATGTGCTTGTTTTCGCAGTGAGTATCTCTAGAAGACCACACCCTGAGATGAGTGTCCTCACAGGAGAAAACTGGGTGGCTGTGGGTAAGGGAGGGAGATACTTTTCCCGTACAACTATTTTTGTGCCATATAACTGTTTCACCACATTCATGTACTGCTCATTCAAAAAAAAAATCGTTTTTTTCAAGACTGTCTTCTAAAAAGGTTGCAATGATTCACATGTCCTCTAGCAACTTGTGAGAGGACTTTGTTGAGCTCATTAATGCCCTGTATTTTTCTCCTTCAAGGTTGTCCCCTCCCCCTTTTTTTTCTGTATACCTGGTATGAGCTGAAATATGTCACATCTTCCCTTCTCGTGGGTCCAGGATTCCTCCTGAGCTAGAGCCCTCAGGCAGGCAGAGGCACACTCCCAGAGATGCTAATTCTGACAAGCAGCCTGATCAGTAGCTACTAGAAACACGGGAGAGAAACCCAAGAGCGGACTGGAGCCAGGTCTTTAGGGCCCTGAGGGTTCACGCTTGCAGGTCACACTGCTGTAAACTCACACTGGCTGAAGCCTCACCACCTGGAGTCCCCCAACTGCCCAAAGCCCCTCAGAGGGCTGCAGCAGCCACTGCCTGTGGAACCTGCGTTCTCAAGAATGAGGCCAGAGATGAGAAACAGGAGGGAATAGGGACAAAGCATGCGGAAGAATCAAGCTCATACCAACAAGAGGCTCAGAACAAAGGCCTCGCCAGCAACTGCTTCTAATCCCTGGGAAAACAAGGCTGACTGGAAAGCAGAGAACAGGGCCCTGAGGATGGCAGGAACTCCAATGTACGGCACCTGCTGCAGCAATGCTGGCTGAAACTCTGGACCCAACTCATGGAGGGGAAAGAAGGGAGGGAACTTGGTTAGGTGAGAAAGCAGCTGAGGAAGGTGGGGGATGGGAGGACATGAAACAATCTGAAAATCGGCAGCAACTCCACACCCAGTTCAGGTGGCGGGTTCAGGCCAGGTGCCATTCCACAGCCGAGGAGAGGCCTCTGCCTCACACTCCACACTCGGCCTAAGTTGAGCTGGGCCAAAGGGAGGCTCCCTGTACAGCAGCTACAGCCAGCCAGGCCCTAGTCTTTGCTCGAGTGGGACCCTCTACCTGAAATTCCCTTGCCCTCAATCCTTCAAGACTCAGCCGGCAAGGATGTGTGTATGTGTGTGTCGGCTGCAGCAGCCTCTGTGAGTAGAAGAATGAGAGAACACCTGCGTGGTGTCCATCAGCAGGGATGGCCAGCCGACTGAAACACAACGGAATCCTTCACGTCTCGTCTTCCCTCATCCTCCACATCAAGTCCATCAGCAAGTCTCATTATTACTAGCTCCACAATACACCCTGAATCCATTTCCTTTGTCCTCCTTCCCAGGCCAAGCCACCACAATCATCTTTCACCTGGACAACTCTATCCGACCCCCCTCTGGTCTCTCCGAGTCCACTCTTGTCTCACTAAATTCTATTCTCACATAGCCTGAAGGGTCAAATCAGAGACCACATGAGGTTGCATTCCTGCTTAAAATTCTTCAGAATTCTCAGATCTCATTTTCTTCCCTGCTAACCGTCATCCAAAATCTCCCTACACACACACACACACACACACACACACACACACACACACTAGCTGCTTTCCCTTTCCATTTTTATTTAGTCTTGCTCCAGGGCCTTTGCACATTTTGCCCTTACTATTTAAGACTGGCTTCTACCTGCCAGTCAGGTCTCCCTGTGCCTGTCCCTTCTCCAGGGAGGCCTGTCCATTCAGGGAGGCCTTCCCTGAGCACCCCAGCTCCAGTGGCCCCCATTTTTATTCCTTATAGAGTACTTACCACTACTGATGAGAACATGCACTTTTTGGATGCAAGGTTCTCATTCTGTTTACCATAAAACAGGGAACAGCACCCGTAAGATGTCTCAAGAATATTTTCTAAAAGAACGCTCTTGTAGTTCTTGGAAAAAATAAAATACACCTGCATACATCCATGTCTTTTCATCAGGCAAAAAATTAGCAAACTGCATAAGACATGGAGATTCGTATGTGCACAGAAAGAGACCCTGCTTATTGGTCGTTACTATGAGCCTTACCTGGGCTCGGAATACTCACAACCATCCCTGCACGCAGGTACTAGTATTGTTACTCTTCTATTACAGATGAGGACACTGAGGCTCAGAGAGGTGGAGTGACTTACTCAAGGTCACACAGTAGCTAACTATAACGCCAGAGCTATATCCAAGCAGCCTGACTCCAGAATGTGTGTCCTTAATTGCTCTATTAAGAGACATCGCAGCTGCGAGGGGGTCTGAAGGAAGAGAACTGAGCGGGATTACAGACATCTGTACCGGACATCATTAAGAGAAACTGCACAGGGAAAGTCAGAGATAAACAGAGAGAGAGAAACCAATCTCCTTGAGAAAGAGATATTTCATTATCTGTGTAGCAAATGCCTATGAGAAATACACAAGCAGGGGCTACCCCACGCCCTGGTGGTTAAGGGAGCCAGGCCAGCCCAGTGGCCTGAAAAACATGCTGTGGGCGGGTATGCGTGTGTGTTAAAAATCCTGACAAGAGGGAGAAATGAAGGAGAAGGGATGGAGGCATCTCCATCTCACTGGGGGTGCTTGTTCTCTCTCCCTTTTTCTCTGTCTCTCTCTGGCAAGTACACATGCTCTCCGGCAATTAAAAGTAAGTAAATAAACAAGCAGGAGACTCTCCAACCCCCTTCCTCCAACCCAACAAGGCCTCATGCTGGCCAGCAGGGTTTTGCAATGCGATTAGACATCGGCATCACATCACAGGAAACCAGGCTCTGCTCTGCCAACCATGCGGAGAATCCCAAATGCGGAAGGTGAAGCAGTGGCCACATGGCCAGGAGAGTGCCATGTTGATGGTCAGCCAGAGCCAGAATCAAATCCAAGCTCTGCGGCTTAGGAGTGAGTGGCATGTGGCTCATTACTAGACGTTTCTGAGTCCCAGATGTCCTCTCCAGGAAAGTGATAGGAAAGAATATCCACCTTCGATAGGGCTATTGAGAGGGTTACATGAGGCAACAGGAATCAAGTGCTTGGCCAAGTGCCTGGCACAGGGCAAACTCTAAAAGATGTTGGCAAAGCTGTTAATATAACTGAAACTGAAGAAATAAGAAACGACATTCTCAGCTCCTCAAGTTTAAGGACATCTCAGGGGGCACTCTGGACCCTGACAATATTAAGCACACAGCCTAAGTGACAGGTTCTCCGGATGGAACTTTCCTTCTCCCTCTACCTGTTCTTGGAATAACTGCCAGGAACAAGGGTCACCCAAGAGAGAGAGGAGAGCCCGACCACAGAAGGGTGGGGAATGCCTACTCCCCAGTGCCTCAGAGGCAGGGCCCAGCAGAAGAGGCCCCAGTCTAGGTCCCCTCTCTCAGGGTATCACTGGACCACCTCAGAGTGACTTTCAAGAGGGGGTGTGGAGAAACAAAGGTTTTGTCTGTTTTTTTTTTTTTTTTTTTTTTTTTTAATTTGGCCAGAGGACATGTGCTCACTAGACAGACAGAAACAGAGAGAAAATGAGAAAGCACTTCCCATGGAGGATGGTCATGTTAGGATCCCTTCTCCATTTCTCCTTTTTGGATTTTGGGCATGCACACATACATGCCCAGTGTGGTTTTCAAGCCACAAGGTCTAAGACTCAAACTGTGTGTCTAGCTATGGGAGATCCAGCCACCTTAACTACTATACCCTAAGCTGGCCCACAGGGAGAATTTTAACAGCATAAAAGGCAGAATGGGGTGATTTCTTGCTCCTTCTCCAGTCAGAATAGCAGAGGGCCCTTCAGCTCATTCCTCATTTCTTTTTTTTTAAAATTAATTAATTTAATTTAATTGTTATTTTTTATTTTGATCAGAGAAAGAGAGAGAAAGGGAAAGTCAGATAGCAAGTGGCCAGGTCCAGGACTTGAACCATGGTCTGACCTGTGGGAGTCCAGTTCCTTAACCACCAGGTTAGTTGCTCGCTCCTCTTTCCTCATTTCTTAAGAGTCTTTTCAAGGCCTCTGGGGGCCTCAGGTCCACATTTGTAACAGAAGGGTAATTATCACTATCCAGGCTTATTCACGTTCATTCGGCACATGTTAATTAAGCAGTTACTACGCCAGACCCAGGCCTAGATGCTGGGGATTACAGTAATGAACGAAGTGGACAAAGATGCCTGCCCTCCCGAGGTTTACGATCTAAAGAGGATGGTGCAAAAAGCAAACAAACACAGCGGCAGCCAATGATAAACACTGTGAAGAAAAAGAAAGCAGGGGCAGAGGTAACAGGGAGGGACATTTTAGGGTATTCAGAAGGCCTCTCAGCCAGCAGGTGGTGAGGTGGTAAAGGCACTGGATTCCCACATGGCTGACTGTGGTTCTTCGATTCCTAGACCCAGTAGTTTGAAAATCACAACAAATGGATAGATAAATAAATATTTTGGGACCAGCAGATGGCATAATGGTTACACTGCTGGACTCCCATGTAGTTGACCACGATGTGAGTCCTAGACCCGGTGGCTTAAACTCATGTCAGGCACGTGTGTGTGTGTATGCCCAAGATCCTGAGAGGAGAATGGATTGTGGCATGGCCATCACCCCTGGGGGGTGATTTCTCATTTTCTGTCTCTCCAGCGAGCGCATGTGCCCTATATAAAAAATCTCGCTCTTAAAAAAAAAAAAAAAAAAAGGCCTCTCTAAGGTGGTGTCTCAGCCACTCAAGGAGAGACCAGAATAAAGAAATTAATTACATATATGTGTATACACATACACACACATATATAGTTGGGTCTTTGCATCTGAGTTCTGAATAGATTCAAGCAACCACAACTGAAAATATTTGAAAGAAAAAAAACCAATGAGAAACAACAATAGAAAATACTACAAATTAAAAAACCAATATAGTATAACAACTATTTACATAGTTTTTGCACTGTATTAGATATTATAAGTAATCTAGAGACGATTTATAGGGAGGATGTATGCAGGTTATATGCAAATATTACACCATGTGATATAAGGCACTTGAGCATCTGAGGGTTTTGGAATCAAGGGGGTTCCTAGAATCAAATGCCTTGCAGATACCAAGAGATAGCTGCTCATTTAATTTTAGGTGAGTGTGTGTTTGTGTGTGTGTCTGTGTGTGTGTGTGTACACGCATGAACATCTATATACACAAAGACATACGTGAGGGGCCAGCAGGTAGCATAGTATGGTTAAGGCACTGGACTCCCATATGGCCGACCGCAGTTCGAGTCCTAGACTTGGCAGCTTGAAACTCATACTGGGTGCATATGCATGCATATATGTCCCAAATCCTAAGAGGGAAGTGGAGAAGAAGGAATTGTGGTGTGGTCATTCACCCTGGGGGATGATTTCTTGCTTTCTTTCTGTCTGTCTCTGTCTTTCCAGGGAGTGCACAAGCCATATAGCAAAATAATCTCTTAAAAAAAAAAAGACATACATCATACCTATACATTATTTTACGATATATATTATTTAGATCCATTATTTCATATTTATTATCATACATATGCACATACACATGGCAGAGAACACAGTGCACAATGTGGAAGCCTAACGTGAACTAATCTGATAAGTTACGAGTGCTCTAGGACTAACTGAAATTGAAATTGGAAACTTCATGAAACCCATACTCTCCTCCTCATTTTACAATATGCCCCTTCTGACTAAGAATTACCAATTAAAGTGTTTCTTTCTCTCTTCATTTTTTTTTTTTTGAGAGGTTTTTGCTATAGGGTGCGTGCGCTTGCCAGACAGACAGAGAGAGACAGAGAGACAGAAAGCAAGAAATCACCCCCCCAGGGGGGATGGCCACACCACAATCCCTTCTCCTCCATTCTCCTCTCGGGATCTTGGGCGCACACACACACGCACCCGGCATGAGTTTTAAGCTACCAGGTCCGGGACGTGAACCATGGTCAACTACATGAGAGTTCAGCAACATAGCCATTACGCTAACTGCTGGTCCCTTTTTTCTCTTCATTTTTACACTGGGGAGAATACACAGACAGGGAAGGCCCCTACCATGAGGACCTTATTCCACCTTCAGAGCTACATAATACTCCACGATGCAGACAAACCTAACTAATTCATCTAGTGCTCTAGTTTTTAATGAATTCTTTTTCCTAGATATTTGCCATAGGGCACATGCCCTTGCTGAAGAGAGACAGAGACACAGAGAGGGAGAGTTGCTTTCTATACATGCTGCCCATGACAGTGTGGTGGACATGTCATCTCCCCAAACCACTGTATTCTCACATCAGTCAGTATTCAAAGCCCTGCTGTTTCTCTTGCCTCTCCCATCTCATCCCCCTGGGGGGAGTAGCCATGTCCATTCTCCCCTCAGGATTTCGGGCATGCAAATGCACGCACTTGGCATGATTTTCAAGCCACCAGGTCTTGGACTCAAACCACAGAAGGCCATGTGTGAGTCCAGCAACCTAACCACCATGCCACCTGCTGGCCCCTGGTGCTCTGTTTATTAATAGGCATGCATATGGTTCCCCATCTTCTGCTCTGACAAGCACTGCTGTAATGAATAACCATGGACAGAGATCACATCTGACACTTGGAAACATGCAGACACACATTCTTAGAAGTGTTAGTGCTGGAGCAAAGGAAGGGTGTGTGCAGGGGTCGCGTTGAGAGACACGGCAAAGCCATGTTCTCACTTCCCTTCCACGGGCAATGGACAAGCCTGTCCATCTCCACACACAGCGAGTGCTCATGCTATGTGCTCTTGCCCTTCTGAGAGGTGAAAAAATATGATCTCAGTATGGTTTTCATTGGCATTTCTCTAACTGTGCACAGTATCTGGTACCCTTTCACATGCCCAAGGGGCATTTCCTATTTCCACACATGCTGCCCATGGCGGTGTGGCGGACGTCATCTCCCTGAACAGTATCCTTGCACCAGTATTCAGAGCCCTCCCATTTCTCTTGCTCTCTCCTCTCGCTGCTCCCCAGACCCTAGAACACAAAGGCCTGAGGCCCAACTTCTTGTCTGATACCTGCAAGGTCAAGCATGACTTGGCCCTGGCTACTTCACGTACCTGCTATCAAGCTATTCCTCCCTCATTCGTGACACTTCCATGTTCAGTTCTTTAGAAACGGCTCTACCCCACCCCAGAACCTTAGCACATGCTGCCCCCAGCTCCTACCTGAAATCACCACTGCCACCACCCCTGCCCCAGACTGGCAGACGCCTACTGCTGCTCGCAGCCTCAGTACCACCTCCACAACCAGTTACATGATCTCTCGGTACCCCATTCTTTCCTCCACGATTGAACTACATGGTTACCTGAGTACTTCTTTAATACCTTCCCCTACACACACGACAGAATGAGTTCTGTGAGGGTGGTGACCAGGTTCCCCTGGTTCAGAGCCGAATTCTCCACATGCAGCACAGAGCCTGGTTCAGAGAAGGGTGATCAGGCATTGCTTGTTGATGAGTTGAGACACAAGCTAAGGACGAAGAAAACAGCACAGGACACACAACGAACAACACAGACTCTACCCTCTCCTGGCTGGCTCCCTCCTCCTTGGCCCTCATGTCCCGTTCTCCAGGAAACCTTCCCTGACACCAGGCCTTCCACTCCCTGCAGTGGGAAACGTACTTCCTCTAGGTACCCATAGCCTCTTTGTCCCAGTCCCAACCTCCATTTGTCTGTGCCTTTCCCCACCCCAGCCCTCACCTCGCTGGGTTGTCACTGTCTGGGGACAGGCCCATCGTCCACTCCCCCATGGCTTAAAAGCTCTGAGAGGTCAGGTTGTAGAGTAGTCTTGCTCACCACCCTGCCTCCCAGCATCACACAGCACAGGGCTAGGTGCAGTGCAGATGGAGAAGAGATCTTTGGAAATGAATAAATGGTATAATACCTTCTAGGAGACGAAATAAACATGAAACAACCGTTTAACCATCACTGTACTCTGAGCACTTAGGAAGGAATCCAGGACCCTGGTGCTGGAGAGCACCCAGGATGGGAGTGAGAAGTTGCTTCCTAAGGAAGGGGACACTTCGTCTGACCTTTGCAGGAAGAGTAGGAGATGGCAGGTATAAGGAAGAAGGGAAGAGGTTTGAAGCAGAGGGAACGTGTATGCTTGCCTGATGGCTGGAAATGGCGCGCTCACTCCTGCTCTTGGGTCCTACGGGCCTCTTGAGCCCAGGACATCTGATCAGACATGTTTACCAACTTCACTGTTTAGAATCTCCATGTGTTATCAGGTCAGATTCTGGGGCCATGTTAATCCTGGGGCAGTCCCCAGAGAACATTAACATGTAACATGTAATAAATGCTTGCTATGTGCCAGGCATGCTGTATCTTGTGTGAATACTAAATCCTCATCTCTTACTACAGCCAGTTTTTCCAGTTGAGGAAAGGCCCAGGAGGGTGAAGAGATTTCATCAAGGTCAACCTGGCTAGTGAGTAGCAAAGGGCTGTTGGAAGGATTCAACGAGATCTGCAAGTAAGGACTAAGAAAATGGCGAACACTCCTTACACAAGGGATTGCTAACCTTGTCATACTCTGTTAAATGAGAGTAATCATTTAAAGATTTTGCATGGAATGAGACCAGCAGTTACCGTAATGGCTATGTCACTGGACTCCCACATAGTTGACCACGGTTCAAGTCCCAGACCCGATGGTTTAAACTCACACCAGGCGCGTGTGTGTGCGTGCCCAAGATCCTGAGAAGAGAATGAAGGAGAAGGGATTGCGGTGTGGCCATCCCCCCTGGGGGTGATTTCTTGCTTTCTGTCTCTCTCTGTCTTTCTGGCGAGCGCAAACGCCCTATAGCAAAAACCTCTCAAAAGATTTTGCATGGAAAAACCTGAGTCAGTAGGTGGTGTGGTAGTTAAGGCGCTAGACTCTCCCACGGCTGACCACAGATCCAAGTCCTGGACATGGTGGCTTGAAAATCGCATCAGGCGGGGATCAGCAGGTGGCATGGTGGTTAAGGCGCTGGATACTCCCACATGGCTGACCAGGGTTTGAATCCTGAATCTGGTGGCTTGCTTTCTCACTTCCTCTCTCTCTTACTCTCACCCTCTGTCTCTCTCTGGTCAAATTAAAAAATAAATGAATGAATAAATAAAAAATAAAATAATTATAAAAAAAATCACATCAGGCGCATGTGCATGCATACCCAAAATTCCATACCCAAAAAAACCCAGAGAGTTAATTGTGGTGTGGCCATCCCCTTGAAGGGTGACTTCTCATTTTCCCTGTCTCTCTCTGGCAAGTGCATGTGCCCTTTGGGGGGAAAATATAGTGCTTGGTACTGTGCATGTTAAAAGGTAGCTGCTCGGGACCAGCAGTTAGTGTAAAGGCTATGTCGCTGGACTCCCATGTAGTAGACTGCGGTTTGCATCCTGGACCCGGTGGCTTAAAAAACTCACGCTGGGCACGTGTGTGTGCATGCCCAAGATCCCGAGAAGAGAACGGAGGAGAAGGGATTGTGGCGTGGCCATCCCCCCGGGGGTGATTTCTTGCTTTCTGTCTCTCTGTCTGTCTGGCAAGCGCACACGCCCTATAGCAAAAACCTCTCCAAAAAAAAAAAGGTAGCCACTCAAAAGATATCTACTGGGGGAACCAGCAGTTGGCATAATGGCTATGTTGCTGGGCTCCAATGTAGTCAGCCGTGGTTCAAGTCTCGGACCTGGTGGCTTAAACTCATGTAGGGCGCGTGTGCGTGTGTGCCCAAGATCCTGAGAGGAGAATGAAGGAGAAAAGATTGCGGCATGGCCATCACCCCTGGGGGGAGATTTTTTGCTTTCTCTCTTTGTTTTACTGGCGAGTGCATGTGCCCTATAGCAAACACCTCTCAAAAAAAAAATCAAAAAAAAAAAAAATCAAAAAAATCTATTGGGGCTGGACGGTGGGTGGCGTGGTGGTCAAGGGCCCTGGACTCCCACATGGCTGACCATGGTTCAAGTCCCAGACCTGGAGGCTTGCTTTCTCACTTTCCCTCCCTCTCTCTCACTCTGTCCCTCTCTTGTCAAATTAACAATAAATAAAGGTAAGGAAAAAAGATAATTACTGATGGGGCTAGCAGGTGGCGTACTGGTTAAGGTGCTGGACTCCCACATGGCCGACCGCAGTTCGAGTCCTGGACCTGGCGGCTCACCTTCTCACTCTCTCTCTGTCTTACACTCTGTCCCTCTCTGGTCAAATAAAAATATAAGTAAATAATGTTAAAATAAAATAAATTTTTTTTTAAAAAGGGCAGCCTTTCCAAAGGGGTTTGCTTCAGAAACATGGAATATATACAGGATACTCCCTATCCTCCAGCAGCATGGGGATGAATGAGGTTTTTAGTGTTACTACAATCAAGAATTGAGGCTCAGGTGCTGTCCTTAGGGGTCCTGCTAAAATGACTCCCAGCTCAGAGGTTCAACGATGAGGACACACCAGACACCCATGAAGAGACAGAGGGAACAATTACCTTATCCTTGCCTTTAGCTCATTGGCCCAGGGAGAGTACCTGACTCAGATGGGCCAGTAAAAAGAACCCTGACCTGGTGCCAGCAGGTGGCATAGTGGTTAAGGTGCTGGGTTCCCACATAGCTGAGGGAACCAATGAAGAGAATCCTGATGGTGGCATTGTATTCTGGTTCTAATCCACTGGTTGGTTGCCTCTTAGCATCCATTCCACCCTTCCTCTATGAGTGGTCTGGGGTGGGAGCAACCAGCCTGTTACTGTGATCCCAGTGATTGGTGCAGGGAAGGTCACATGACATGTGTTAGTCCAATCATAGAGAAGCTCTCTCCTCTCCCTCTCTCTTTCTCTCCTAGCACAGGGAGGAAGCTGCACAAGCCTAGACTAGTGCTGACAACCACTCTGCAATTTCCAGAAGAGTCAGGTTTGAGGATGATGCTGACATAAGAAGGAAGAATGGAGGAACAGAAGAAAGTGGGTCACTGGTACTAGCCCTGAGTTCCTGGACCAATCAGGTCAACAAGCCAACCCTTTCACCTAGAACCTATGACTGCATCAGCTGATGTTTCTGCTATTTGCAACCAAGGAACCAACTGGTACACAGACCTTCCTGAGGCTTTGCTTCGGTTCTCTGGACCACCCCAGCACCCTCTGGTTAAATCCTACTTTTTTGTCTAAACTGCTACAGTACAGAAATTTTACCAATGATTTAATTTGCTACCTGTGAGAATTTCCCCAGCTGTGGGATCAGCAGATGGCATGGCATAAGGTCACATCTCTGGACTTCCATGTAGTAAACTGCGGTTTGAGTCCTGGACCAGGTGGCTTAAAACTCACGCTGGGCACATGCGCATGGTTGCCCAAAATCCTGAGAGGAGAAGGGTCTACAGTGCGGTCGTCCCCCCAGGGAGTGATTTTTCACTTTCTGTCTGTCTCTGTCTCTCCAGCAAGCACGCACGCCCTATAGCAAAAGCAAACTCTCTAAAAATAAAAATTCTCCAGCTGCAAAATGGGGATAACTAAAAACTCTTGACTGAGTTATTCAAAGGATTAAAAACTATTTAAGGACTTGCTAGCACCTAGCACACTGAAAATTCTCAACACGTTAGCAATTATTCTTCTAAAGTCCTAAAGGGTAGCTGAAAGGTCTCAATCCCAGTAAGCAATTAGCCACACTCTTCCCCCATCTTGTTTGCAGTTCCTTTGTACAGGTCAGCAAATCCTTTCTTCACAAACAATCGCCCAGAACAGCTAGCCCAGATTCTGTCAGAGGAGTGTCAAATCTGGCCTCAGTGGAGGGTCTGAATAAAACCAATTTGACTCGACTTCTCCGGTAGCTGGGTGGTGGAGGAAGCCCTCATGAGCTCATTTCTCCAGCAAATATGAGCCAGGGTCTAAAGTTTCAAAACACAGGCTGGGGCATGCTGGCACAGTCCCTAGGGAGGACAAAGAAAGCCTGGATGGAAGATAAACCACGACATGGCAGGTTCCACAACTAACTGTCCGGAGGAGGCCTGTGGGCTGGATTCTAGCCACATCCGCTCTCTGAGCAGCCACGAGGCAGCAGGAAAAAGGGACCCCGCCACGTTTGTATTCGCAGCTGGGAACTGGCACCGGCATGGGAAACTCGGAAATAAACTCAGTCAGGAAGTGAGAAGTGGAGGATGCTTCCATAGCAACACCCATCTGGAGATCTCTGCCCACAGCTGGAAACGTTCAGAAGTGCAGCTTATCTAGAGATGTACACCAACTTCACTTTTCCCATTTGCACCCAGAATACAGTACTTAAGCCTCTGTGAATCCCCTGTTCTAAGTGCTCTACAGAAGAATAAAATTTTTTGAGCTTTATAACAGGGGGTTTTATTCAGAAAAGAATTTACAGCATGCTAGCTGCTACAGAGAGGAGGATCACAGCATGGTGAGGCCCATTCAGGGATTCCTGTCTCCCTGACTCTGTTAACAAATAAATAAAACTGTGGGTTTTTTTTTTTTTTTTTTTGAGAGGTTTTTGCTATAGGGCACGTGTGCTCACCAGAAAGAGAGAGAGAGAGACAGAGAGACAGAAAGCGAGAAATCACTCCCCAGGGAGGATGGCCATGCCGCAATCCCTTCTCCTCCATTCTCCTCTCGGGATCTTGGGCACGCACGCACACATGCCCGGCGTGAGTTTAAGCCACAGGGTCCAGGACTTGAACCACGGTCAACTACATGGGAGTCCAGCAACATAGCCATTACGCTAACTGCTGGTCCCATAAATGAAACATTTTTAAAAAAATAAAAGAAGGAAAATTGAGCCATGGACTCCTCAGGACACTCAAACGTTAAACAGACTTCTCCATTCTGAGAGACCTCCACCCAACCTCCCCCATAGCCAAAATCCATAGCTCACATCATTTTCTTTTCTTTCATTCTTAAATTAAAAAGAAAAAACCTGCCAGAGGTCATGTGCACTTCCTGGAGAGACAGAGAGAGAGGGAGAAAAGTGAGAAAGCATTTGCCATGGGAAATGGCCACCATCCCTTCTTATCCATTTCTTTCTCTTTTCAGGATTTTGGGCATGCCTGGTATGTTTTTTATTTTTTTATTTGGAGAGGTTTTTTGCTATAGGGCACGTGCGCTCGCCAGACAGATAGAGAGAGACAGAGAGACAGAAAGCGAGAAATCACCCCCCAGGGGGGGATGGTCACGCCGCAATCCCTTCTCCTCCATTCTCCTCTCGGGATCTTGGGCACGCACGCACACACGCCCGGCGTGAGTTTTAAGCCACCGGGTCCGGGACGTGAACCGCGGTCGACTGTGTGGGAGTCCAGCGACATAGCCATTACGCTAACTGCTGGTTCCCATGCCTGGTATGTTTTGAAAGCCACCTGGGATTCAAATTGCACAATGAGACATGCAGGCTCCAGCCTCCTTAACCACCACGCCATGGGCTGGCCTTACATCACATCATTTCTTACCTTTCTAAACATTTTTCCTGTTTATAAAAGTGGTATATACTTGCATATATATCTAAGAAACTTAGAAAATAAATGTACAAAGAATATAAATTACCCATAATCTGCCTACCAAAGGCAGATTATGATATAATCAACAATATAAAGATGTTGATTCAGTTCCTTCCGGTCTTTTTTTTTTTTTTTTTTTTTTTTTTTCAGAGTAAGCATGTATACAGAAAAGTGGGGAGAAACATTCTCCCCCTTTGAAGTTGTTCACCTGTGCTTTCCTAGGACATTTTAAACATGGAGTAAAAAATAGTTTTTTTAAATGGTGAAATTAAGCCTATTTCCCCAAACTAAAGCCTATTGGGGAGGAAGGAGCCTCCTCTCAATTTCTGCTTCCATTTGAACTGCTATTATTATAGACTAGGGGTTCTTTTTTTAAAATTATTTTTAATTTTATTTACCATTTTTTTAAATCGAATATAGGATACATGCATTCACCAGAGAGAAACAGTGACAGAGAGAGAGAGAAAGCAAGCCAGCCGCCAGGTCTGGAATTTGTACTGAGGTTGGCCATGTGGGAGTCTAATACCTTAGCCACCATGCAACTTGCTGGATCCAGACTAGGGGTTCTTAATCCTAAATGTACATGACGGTAACAGTAGGATATAATAGTAATTGCCACAGCCAGTACTAACTTATCAACTACTATACAAGAGGCAGTTTTAAGCACTTTACAATGATATCTAATTTAGTCCTTAAAATCCTAGGGGCCAGCAGGTGGGGTGGTGGTTAAGGTGCTGGATATTCTCACATGGCCGACCATGGTTCAAGTCCTGGGCCTGGTGGCTTGCTTTCTCACTTTCCCTCTCTCCCTCCCTCCCTCTCTCTCTCTCTCTCTATGTGTGTGTCTCTCTCTAGTCGAATTAAAATAAATAAATAAATGGGGACCAGTAGTTGGCATAATGGCTATGTCGCTGGACTCCCACATAGTCGACCGTGGTTGGAGTCCTGGACCTGGTGGCTTAAACTCACGCTGGGCACATGTGTGTGCGTGCTCAAGATCCCGAGAGGAGAATGGAGGAGAAGAGACTGTAGTGTGGCCATACCCCCAGGGGGTGATTTCTCACTTTGTTTCTCTGTCTCTCTGTTGAGCACACGTGCCCTGTAGAAAAGACCTCTTAAAAAAAAAAAAAAAAAGGATAAATAAAATTAAATAAATAATTCTAAAAGGAAAAATCCTATGAGATGGGACCAGCAGATGGCATAATGGTTATGTCACTGGACTCCTAAGTAGTGGACCACGATTTGAGTCCCAGACCCAACAGCTTGAAACTCACGCCAGGAGTGCATGCGTGAGTGCTCAAAATCCTGAGAGGAGAATGGAGAAGGGATTGTGGTTGCGGTACAGCCATCCCTGTGGGGGTGGGATGGGGCGTGATTTCTCGCTGTCTGTCTCTGTCTCTAAGGCGAGCACATGCACCCTATAGCAAAAATCTCTCTCTAAAAAAATTCCTATGAGGCAGGTACTATCATCATTTTACATCTGAGGAAACTGAGGCACACAGAGGGTAAGCAATATTCCCGAGGTCACATGGCCGCCTAAGTACTGGGATTTGAACCTAGGACATCTGGCCCCAGGTGCCTTCTTTCCCCTTGTCTACACTGCTCAAAACTCTGGCAAAAATGACACAAATGATGAGGTTCAGAGCCAGGTTTCTGGTGTCCCTGTTGCCAGGTTTGTCATCACAATTAGTCATACTTCTCTCCAGACTCATTCTGTTTCCTAAAGGAAATGAGAACTTGCTGGAATTCAGCAAAAGTGAGATAGCCGGAAGCTACAGCTGACCACAGGCACACGTGGACCTCCTGCCAGGCTGTGCAAGAAGCATTCTTAACCGATGACCTTTCTGGAGTGACCAGGGGTCAGTTCCTGGGTGGGTCACCCTCCACTGACTGAGACCCACCCAGGGCCAGATGGGATGTGCAGGCCCCTCCCTAACTCCCACCAGGCAGTGAGCCAGGGAGCGTGTCAAGGACTGGCAAACTCACAATCCTCCACCTATTTACATGTGAAACTGGAGAACAGGCTGGGGTGGAGACGTCTCCTGTTTAGACACAATGGGCAAGGACCGTTTGTTTGTGTGTGTTTGAAAGATTAGTGGTGCTGGAGTGGATATTTAGTTGCCCATGGAGGACCAGCCAGTTATGTTTTTGCTATCACAGATCCTTGGAGAAGAGCACTTCATGGCTCCCTCCACCCTGTTTGTAAAACTAGACCCACCAGCGAGAGGGATCCCGGGAGTTAATCACTAGGGAATTTGGTCTCCCCTACAGGCAAGAGATGAGAAACTGCTGCTTTGTCTGAAAACCACTATTTATTCTTCCAGCTGCTGAGCCAAAAGGGTCTCCCCACAAAGGGGATCCCTGGAGATGGGGGAACAGACAACTGCAAGGATGTCATTTATCCATCACCTCCCTGGCTTGGAGCCTTCCAAACTGCCTGTGTGCAGCAGGATCTCTGTAACTTTTCCTCACTACACAATTTTAAGGTTGTGTGAGTGTGTGTGTGTGTGTGTGTGTATGTGTTGAGGGTGGGTAGAGATGCTTTTGTTTGTTTTGTTAACATTCTTGAAAAGCAGGGAGAAAAAACACAATGAACTCTCAGATACCAAAACCCAGATTCGATGACTGCTAAGATTTTGCCAAATGAGCTTCATCTATTCCTTATCGATTCCTTCTTTATGCTGAAGTATTTTAAGGCAAATCTTTGATATCACACCCTTTCAACTTCTAGCATTTCAGTTTGTAGCTCTGAAAAATATGGATATTTTCTTAAATGTCCATATATCATTAGGCTGGTTCCATTACTGACCAAAATTACTGCAAATTTTCCCCTAGAAGATGAGACCCAGGACTGACTGAAGAGAGGGAAATGGGTCATCTCAGCCTGTAGTGACAAATGAATGCCTTTCTGGAGAGCCTCCTGGTAACAAAAATCTCAAACAGTTTAAAAAGCCATGGGTACCTCTGCCTCAGCTCCTCCACTCAGGTGCTCAGAAAAAAAAAAAAAAAAAAAAAAAAAAAAAAAAAAATTTACTTATGTCCACCATGTGCCTTAGCAGTGCCTTAAGCCTGTTTCTCCCTGATACAGATGTGGAAACTGAGGCACAGAGAGGTAAAGTCACCTGCCCAGGGTCATACTGTTCTTACATGCCATAGCCAGGATTTGAACCCAAGCAGTCTAGGTTTAAATGGACTCCAACTCCTGGCAAAGTACCATTTGGGAGCTTAATTGGGAGATCATTGCTCCAGGTTCCACAGGGTTCTTCCTAACTGTACTGGTGAATACTCACTGCAGGGAATCCTCCCCAAACCCTATATATGAGTTGAGGATGGTTATGTTAGTCCTGCTTTTCAGACAAGGAAACTAAAGTAGAAATGGCGGCACTGACGAAAGGTTGCACATGTACTAGTGGGTATACACAGTGTGCCCAGCATCTCCCCCCAACTTGAAACACCATGTTCACAGATGAGCATGGGGCTGAACCAGTTTGTCTTCCCTAAGGCTGGGAGAAAAATGTGAGGACAAGGGGGTGGGGAACCTGGAGAGATATAAGTCAAAGAATACAAAATTTCAGACGGACAGAAGGAATATGTTCAAGGATCTATTGTTCATCATGGTGACAACAGGTACTAATAATATGCTGTATACTTGAAAACTGCTGAAAGAATAGAGTTTGTTTTCACCACAAAAAATTGATAAATAAGCGAGGTAAAACATATGTTGAAACAGCTTGCCTTAACCATTCCACAATGTCTACATATCTCAAAATATCATATATACTGTAAAATAAATAACAATTTTTATTTGTCAATTAAAAAAATATTCAGGGCCCAGCTGCAGTGCTGCAGGTGGTAGAGCATCAATGTGTGATACTGGAATCCCGTGGAGGGCCAAGATCAGATCCCAGGTTGACGAATACTCTGGCTAGCTGGGAGGCTGGAGAAAAGATCGTGGGGTGTCGGGACCCTGTAAAGGGTATCTGGGTCTCTCCCTCTCTCTTAAAACAAATAAATAAAATAAACTTTCAAAAAAATATTGAGGGACCAGCAGGTGGCATGGAAGTTAAGGTGATGGACTCCCACCTGGCTGCCTGCGATTTGAGTCCTGGACCTGGTGGCTTGATTTCTTTCTCTCTGGTGAGCACATGTGCTCTCTAGCAGACTGAAAAATAACAATGATGATGAATAAAATTAAATAAATAATTCTTTTAAAAAAATATTGAGGACTATAAATCCTCTTTTCACTGAGATGATAAACCAGGAGGATTTGTACCTGGATCCAGTGTCAACACAGTGATGCCGGAGAGCATCTTAGTTTGTTACCATGTTACTAACGGAAATAAGTGAGATTTGATGAATTTATAAGGAAATAAAGGTTTATTTACAAACTCACAATTTTGGCAGCCGTAAAGTCCGAAGGCCTAGATCTAGAGCATGACTGACAGAGCACATAGGACGGCAGGCAAAGGCAAAGAGAGTTTCTGGCAGTTTTCTCCTTTATAACCACCACCTTCTATGAAAACTAATCTTTTTTTTTTTCACAACAGGTAGAACTCACTGGGTCTTGCAAAACATCACTAATTTGTTCATGAGACTGCTGCCTCCATAACACAATCACCATAATCCAATCACTGCCCAGTAGGCCTCACCACTTGCCAACATCAAATTCCAAAAAATAAACCTTATAAGGCTCCATAGCCTAGTGGTTAAGAGAAGCTAAATTTCACAAAGCCAACTGTAGTTCAAATCCTGCCCCTAGCAGCAGGAGAAACATGCCAGGTACATGTGAATGCATGTCCCAAATCCCAACAGGATGGAGAAATGGAAAGGGGTCTGTGGCATGACCACACCCCAACAAGGGTGCTTTCTCTTTTTTCCTCTGTTTCTCTCTCTGGAAAACACAAACGCCCTCTGACAATTAAAAAAAACAAAACAAAACAAAACAAACCCAAAAAACTGTGAGGTATAAACCATCATCCAAACCAGAGACAAAAGCCTCTGTGATGTGTGAGCTCTTACTTGGGCTATGCCCAAAACTCTCCTCCTATGGACGCCCTGGTGACATAAGACAAATTTATCTTACAACCCAAAGGCCTTGATTAACCCACCCAGCACATGCTGTCCCAACCTGCTTTTACTCATTCTGTGCTCTCTGCCTGGGGCCACCTCCTCATGCCATTTCCCAGTGCACCTGGAGAACTCCTACTCACCTCTCACAGGCCAGCCCAAGCACTCCTCTGCTCCACAACTTTCCCAGCCCGACGAGAATTTCTCTTTCCTCTGTGATTCTATGACACCTGATGCTCACCACTCAACACCCTGCATTTTGGCTGTCTGGGAGGTGTCTCCTGTGGTTAAGACCACAGGATCTGTAGGGAGAAAAGTGTGACTTAAAATCCTTGCTCGGCCACTGGAAGCTCTTATGAGATCCTGTACAAGCCACACAAGATTAAAGCTCAGCCTTGACCCCTTTCTCCTTTCACCACGTCACTAACTGCACCATCTATATGTACTGGCACCATTTTAGCACAGCCTCAACCACCTGTACTAGTACACTTTGCACTTTTCTTGAGCTATACTCACTTCTATTTTTGGCCTAAATACCAACTTTAGCCTCGCCCAAAGCAGAATAGTTATGAAATACTGGGCTTGATGTACTGTTTAAATTCTTTTCCTGTTATGCATTAAAATAAAAGTACAGGGACCAGCAGTTAGCATAATAGCCATGTCTAATATGCTATGTCTCTGGACTCCCATGTGGCAGACCGCGAGTCCTGGACCTGGTGGCTTAAACTCATGCCAGGTGCGTGTGCGTGCGTGCCCAAGATCCTGAAAGGAAAATGGAGGAGAAGGGATTGCCGCGTGGCCATCCCCCCTGGGGGGTGATTTCTCGCTTTCTATCTGTCTCTCTCTGCCTTTCTGGTGAGTGCACGCACCCTATAGAAAAAAACTCTCAAAAAAAAGGAAGTACAACTATTAAATGTTTAGAGTGTTTACTCCTACACCACCTCAAAATCCCTAGTAGAGTGATCTGACCTTGGGAAACTGTCCCTATGCAATAAGACATCATACCTGCTCAGCATGCTTCTACTTTCTTCATACTTTCTCTCTTTCACTTACATTCTAGAACTGCAAGTGTGTAAATGCTACCTCTGAATAACTAGCCCTCCTGTGTCCGAGCTCTCCCCCAAACTTCCCTTGGAATAGACCTGTGGTTTATAGTTTCCACTAGGATGGGCTGTTTTCTAGGACAGGTTAATGAGAAGAGCAATAATAACAGCCAATGTGTGTTGAGGATTTTCTCTGAGCCAGGTGCTGCTTTAAGGGCTTTATACAGATTATCTCAAGATCCCCACACAGCCCCGTGTTAAGCAGACGGGGTCATCCCTATTTCACAGATGAGGAAACCGAGGCTAAGGGGTTAAGTCACTTGTTCAAGGTCTTACAACTTAGACATGACGCAGCCCGAATTGGAAACCCCGTGGCTGAACACAGGGCTCACCCTCCAATCCCCTCACTACTCTGCTGTCCCCAGAGGAGCCAACACTGACCAGGCATGACCTCCATGCCCGGCACTGTGCTGAGCACTTTGCCTGACACTGTGAACAAGTCCGAGGATCCTGCCCAAGGTCACATAGCTGGGAGCATCTGGGACCCAGGCCTGCCAACTTTCTATACTCACTCTTCCCCACACAACTAACAACAGAGATAGCAAGTGCAGTATCTGACTGGAAATGTCCTTTACCCCCTAAGGCCCTGGCACACCTCTCCTCTCTGACTTCCTGTAGTCCCAGTCCTGAGAGGAGGAAGAGTCCCCCAGAAAGCCAAATGGTCAGGTCATTATCTTTTGTGCCAAAGGGGAGTTGGCTGAACAAATTGGAGTTTTCTAGATCCAACCCTCTAATAACATTATTCTCTGCAGGGTTTTCCTCAATTGGTTGCTAGGCCTAAGGCCCCCATGTGAACTGGTAATTACTGAGTCCTCAGAAAAGTCATGGCACATTTTTGCACAGAAAAATACATCATGATTTTCCCGACGACCCAATGTAGTCATGATGGATCATGCTCACAGAGCCGACCAGGAGCACCAGGTTCTGTGCTAAATGCTTCCCACTTGCACGTTATTTCTCACTTGGCATGTATTGACCCAGTGAATGTTCACAGCATCTGCAGGAGGCAGAGACAATGATTACCCTTGTTTTACAGTGAGGAGATGTAGCCACACAGAGGACAGAGCCACCTGCTAAGGCCATGGAGCTGGCAGCGTGGTTCCAGAGGTGCTGCCTATAAACACTTGGTGACACTGACTCTCAATGATGTAACTCTCCCATGAGGTGAGACCCATGGGGTGCTAGGCCCAGGACTAAAGACTTTATATAAGATGGTCTCAGTGGAGGCCAGCAGGTGATGTGTTTAAGATGCTGGACTCTCCATGGCTAATCACAGTTTGAGTTCTTGACCTGGTGGCTTGAAAATCACACTGGGCACATGTGCATACATGCCCAAAATCCCAAGAGAATAGAGGAAAAGGGACTGTGGTATAGCCATTCCTCCTGCAGGGGGATTTCCCTCTCTCTATCAGGAGCATATGCACTATAGCAAAAAACTAAAAGGGAAGAAATGGGGGGGGGGGGGGGAAGGCATGCATTTTGAAGCTGGATGGCCTGAGTTCAAATCCCAGATTTGCCACTTACTAGCTGTAGGATGTCAGACAAGTTTCTGCCCTCCTCTGGGCCTCAGTTTCTCTCCATCTGGAAAATGGGGACAACATCAGCACCACTGTCACAGGGTTGTTACAGGGATTAAAAAGCACTTAGAATAAGAGACTGACACTTAAAGAGTGTTTGCTATTGTTAGTGCTAGTGGCCCAATTACATTCTTTTTTTTTTCATTTATGATAGAATCCGTGAGCATACATGAGGAGCACCTTCTACAAGGTCTGGTCAAACAGTGACCCCTTTCTTCCATTTCTCCAGCCCATAACCTCTTGGGCACTTGCAAATTTCAGGCTGAGCAGGCCAGGGATTTGAACTGCAGTCACCATGTAGAATCCAGCCCCAGTGGTCCAGTTAAACACTCGTGCCCCTTGAGTGGGCAGAGATGTCCACTGGGCTCTCTGAGATGCCGCGATCACACACTAGCTACAAGTCAAGAAAAAGCAGATGCTCTTAACGTGAGCCTAGAGTTGAGACGGGGTTCTTGGTTTCTGCTGCCCAGCTCTGAGAGAGCCATAATCATGGTCCACTTGTAGTTATTTGGCTGTGCATGTGTGTACTGTTGTCTCCACCCCCAGCTGGAACAGAGTGCTCTACAAAGGCCGATATTCCAGCCCAACAGGGTCAGGTGCTATCCATGTCCATAAACTTTCATCCAAAGACTGGAATATTTGCTGCTTTCTCCTTAAATGCTCAAGGCAGTGCAAGAGGCCAAGCAGGTATTTAAGAAAGGCAGGCAGGCAGGCAGGCAGGCAGTTTTTGCATCTGTTTAACAAGAACACATACAACCTGCCAGGCCTAAAAGAGACCCCCAAAGATGCCACCATTCCCACCCCCGTGTAGCTGGTGATCTGGTCCACCTAGTCATAGAGATCAAGATGTGGGTATAAAATGACAAAATACTGTCAGGTGGTTCAGCAAGTAGAAAATGGAAGGGGCTTGAGCACAGAAACAGGAATTGACACCATGCCAGACAAGAAACCAGAGAAAGTGCCTTCCTGGCCCCACTACATGAGACCTAAATAAACATGCGGGACTCTGCTCATGTAAGCAGACAACATCAGATCAAACAAAAGGCCAGGCGGATGAGTAACCTTGCCAAGCAGCATCAACAAACACAGCAGTGATCCCCAAAGCCTCTCTTCTCCAGCGGCCTGCTCAGTCAGGTCCCAGCACTCACTGGGTGGGTGGGAACCCAAGGCCCAGACTGGATGTGCCACCCGAGAGGCACAAGCACAATGATGTAGTGAGCTAAAGAATTCATCCCCAGTAGGAAGGCCTGGCGTGCATCCTGGGGCCAGCCCCATTCAGAGGGAGACCTTGAGCGGGGACTTTCTCAGTCAGAATTCCAGATTCCTCATTCATAAAATGGAGCTCAAGATAGAAGCTGTTTCACAGAAGCAGCAGGAGGACGCATAAGGCCAGGCCTAAAGAAGCACTTAACCAATGGGAACTGACTCATTCATTCATTCATCAAACACAAAGGGAGGCACTGTTCTAGGGAGAAAGGCAATAAGGTTAAGGTCCCCTGCTCTAATGGGGTATACATTCTCTGGGGAAGGACATGGCAAACAAACAAATGGGGTGCAGTCTCTTCTTAGCTAGGAGAAGACCATGCTGGGAGGGTGACTTCTGAGTACAGTCCTGAGGTAAGTAAAGTAGCCATGGAAATGTCTGGAGGGAGAGAGAGAATAGCTGGGGCAAAGATCCACAAAGATCCTGAAGAGCAAATGTGCCCAGAGCTTTCTAGGAACAGTGAAGAGGTCACTGACGCAGCAGGAGTGGGATATGGAAGAGGAAGCAGAGAGGTGACAGGGGCAGGTCATGTGGGGTCTGGTGGGCTATGGAGAGGACACTGACTCTTGTGCTGAGTGAGATAAAGCCATTGGAGAGTTCTGAGCAAGGGAGGGATGTGACTTGACTCAGGTGTTCCCAGCCCTCCACACCAAACACTGGCTATGTGTAGGGTACAGACTGTGAGGGTGGGATGGGAGCAGGGGAGTGGTGAGAGGCTGCTGCCATGGCCAAGTGGAAACCAGGATGGAAAGGACCAGTATGGGGGCTGTGGGGGCAAAGGGGGGAGGAGAAGTGAGTTGGTACCACCAAGCCTAGAGCCCTCTGCTATTATTACAAAGGGATTCCATGGGGACCTCATTCTGAATTCCACTCTCCCAACACAAACACCCAGCACGATTTATTATCCTTTCCGCACTTGCGTGTCCACCCCACCCACCACTTAATAGGCAGTAAAGGTGCTCGGACGGCAGCTGTCGAACTGCCTTCCACAGTAGCCGCACCAGGAGCTTGTATCACCACTGGTGCCTGCCCACAACGAAAGCAGCTGTGACGGCCGCCATCCGCGCATGGAACCAGCTGGCCCAGAAATCCAGGCAACCGACGTATGAGGGTGCTGGGCTATTGGTCCTCAATTGGGAGCAACTTTGCCACCCCTATTTTGGGGGACATTCAGAGGCATTTCTTATTATCATGACTAGGGGGCTGCTACTGGCTTCTAGTGGGAAGAGGCCAGGAATACTATTAAACACCCCAAAACGCACGGGGTAATGTCCCCCAACAAAGAATGATTTGGTCAACAGTGTCAAGGTTGAGAAATCCTGTTCTAGGCTCTGGGGCTCTCATGGACAATCACCAAAGAATTCGGTAAAGATGCAGACCGGGATTCAGAGGCGCATCTAAGAAGCAGGCTTCTAGGTCCTTGATCCCCAAAGCTGCGGTCTTGAGGCAGTAAGCAGCATTTATATCACCTGGGAGCTCACTGGAACAGCAGGCCCTCAGCCTCTCCTCAGATCTGATGAAGAAGGATCTGCATTGAATTTTTTTTCTCACTAGTGCAAGACAGAGAAAAAACATTCCTCCCACCCCCGTGAGGGTGTGGTCTTGCTACAATCCTTTTTCCTCCATTTTTCCATCCCATCAGGATTTGGGGCACATGTGCATACATGTGTATGTGCCTGGCATGTTTTGCAAGCTGCCAGGGCCAGGATTCAAAGTAAGGTCAGTCATGTGGGATGACAAGCTTAAACACTGTGCTATGCAGCTGGCCCCAGAATCTGGATTTTAACAAGATCCCGGGGTGAGTCTTCTGTATCTTAAATGACTGGAAATTCTGAAGGCACTTTAAGTAGCTAAGAGAACAAGCATGGCTGGGCTCAGGCCCTTTACAAAGGACGAGGGGAAAGGGGGAAGGCAGGCCTGGGCATGTCAACAGTCCCCACCTGATTCTGGTTGAGAAATACAGACGCTCCCTTGGAGGAAGCAGTCTTTTCTCTCTGGCAGGCAAAAGCTTTCTGCACACGGTCCCCCCACCTCTGGCAACAAATGTCCTGACAACGCTCAGCTTCTTAGATCAAATAACCTGACTCCACCACCACCACCACCCCCTCCAAAAAAAAAAGCAGGGCTGCTTTTTGGCACCTGAAGCTTGGCTACCTGCCAGATGCCAGACTCCTGGGCAAGAATCAGGCTAACGTGGAGAACAGGAGTTGAATGCCAACATCTTAACTGTTGAAAAGAAACTAGAGAAAAGAAACTCATCTCCCTGGAACCTGAAATTGGAAGGTGATACACAGCCTGAAAAATCCTGTGTGATTTTTCTAAGACTAAGAACTATCATCCCCATTCTACAGATGTGAGTGCTTAGTCCTCTGCCTACGGTCTACAGATGGTAAGTGGGGAGGCCAGAGCTGAAATCCAGAGTCTGGGCTCCGACCTGCTGCTCTCCTCCACGAGGCCCTGTTGCTTCAATCCCTTCCTCACTTTCAATACAAAGAGAGATGTTAAATTCCTCACACCCTCATGTGGCCACACTTGCTGGCTTGGCTGTTTTCTGGGGCTTCTTCAGGGCAAATGGCTTTCAGCTGATCTACTTTAGAAAGGAGAAAGTGGCCTTCAAGCACAGCACACTATGGCTTTGGTTTCTATGACATTACCACACTTGGGACAGAAAGGAGAACTCCCTGGGAAGTCAAGGCACACCCCTAAAAGGTGAAGGGTCTCTCCCGTGGCCTAGAATCTGAGTAAAGACCTTCAGAAGGCTAGTAAGAGTGAGGCAGGGGCCAGGCCTGTCCCACACACCTCTCCTTCTACTGAGAGATGCCAAAGTCCTCTCCCCACAGCCCTTTTCTCCAAATGTACCCAGGATAGGAGAAGGTGGAGGCTTCAGTGAGCAAACTTGGGGCCTACAAATCCCACCCATTATATTCTCATTTTGCTTGCTCAAGCCATGCCAGCCTCCTTTCTACTCTTTCAACTTGCCCAGCGTGAGCTGGGTCCTACCTCAGGACCTCTGCACTTGCTGTTCACTCTGCCAGGCACTTTCTTCAACTCTGCATTGCTGGTTCCTCTTCATCCTTTAAGTCTCAGGGCAAATGTCATCTCCTCAGACAGGCCCTTCTTGACCCTCTAAGATACTCCCACTACCACTCTCCTAACCCCTTACCCTGATTTAGTTCTTAATTGCACTGCCAGTCACCTCGGATGAACACTGCTTACTTCTAGCCTGTCTCCCCCATACCTTGCAGGGAGGAAGGGAGGACTAGGTCTGTCTTCTCTGCTATGTAGCTGGGCCTTAGGACAGTGCTTGGCATACAGTAGAAGCCCTATAAATACTTGTCAAAGAAACGCATGAATCATTATTTCTAGTCGGGTTAATGAAATGTCTGTTCTCTTTTTGAAGGTTCACCACAATAAGATGCTCGTTTGCTGTAAATTTGCTGGCACAAGAGACGTTTGTGGGGTACCACAGCAGACATTCCACAGCAACCTAAAGAACACTAGCAGGCCCAGTCGCCATGGTGCACGCTGCTGAGACACTGCGCTATGCAGGCTGGGACCATATGGGCGGCCAGGGCTGATTTCCGGTGCATCCTAAAGGCTGGATGCTATGGCATGTGCCTGTACCCTCAGCAACTCAGGGAAGCTGAGGCACAAGGACTGCAAGCTAGAGGCTGGCCTTGGCAATGTGGCAAGACCCTATCTAAAAACAAGTAAGAGGGGTGGCATGTGCCTATGGTCCCAGATGGGAGGCTGAGGCAAGAGGACTGCAACGTGGCAAAACCTGTCTTAAAGGAGGTGGGGGGTGGGGTGGGACAGACTATAGCACAATGGTGAAATGAGGCACTTTGTGAAGCTGTACAAGGAAAGGCTCTGAGTTCGTGTCCAGGGACCTCAATGAATACGCCAAACATGCAGGTGGCTGAGGCTGGGAGTGGATCACGGCATCAAGACCCTGTTGGGGATGCTGTCTCTGCTTATTTCTCTCTCTCTCTCTGTCTTTCATGCTCATGGGAGAAATAAATTAACAAACTTACTAAAATATGTGTGTGTGTATGTATGAACAATAACTAAATAATTATGACGACAGCACCAAAGTGAACATTTAAGGCACACTTTCTATGTGCAAGAACCTGTGCAAAGACCCTTACTCCCTCAAAGCTCATTAATAAGGTGGTGATTTGGTAACTTGTTCTTTTCTCCAACAATCAGAGATAAACATGGAGGCTTGAAGAGGTTACATCACTTGCCCAAGGTCACACTTTTATTAAGGACTGAATCTAGCCCTTAACCAGTGCCCTGTCCCACCCTGCACCCCGAGACTGGAATGAATGGGCATTAGCTAAAGTGACTCATTGTTCTCAGGGGACTCAGCCAGGCTGTGTGTGTCTTTGCCCCAACTTCTCCCACAAAGTACACATCGTTCCTCGCCACTCCAAAAATTCCAACTCTAAGCATGTCTGTATTAAGCAAGCATATTGATCAGGGTTAGATTTACAATTCCACATCAGAGTCCAGCAGGCTTTTTTTTTTTTTTGGCTGAAACCACTGTTCTCAGGCTTGCAACACCATCTTCCCTGGAATTGAGCAGGTCTTTCCACAGACTTGAAGCTAAGACTGGAGGACTTCACACTCACACTACCGTGCCACACTCAACACCAAAAGCTGACTCTTCTACTGTGCCTACATGCAGACACTTTACCCGACAGGCGCAGTCCTATTATTATCCCCACTTCACAGATGAGAAAAGTGAGGTCCCGAGAGAAGCAGTCCCTTGCCCCAGGTCACTCAACAAATGAGCAACAGAGCGGGATAAGAACCCCGGTGACTCCAGAGTCTGCTTTCAACCACTACCCTCCACTGCCTCTCCAACCCAGATTTGGCATCTTTCCGGAGGATACTGCAAGTAAGTTCTGTTTAGCTGTGGCACCCGAGTCATTTATTTACTCATTCATTCAGATATGATTTTTTAAAGCCTGCTGCACAGCCAGGATTGGTCTAAGGGAAGTAGCTGCAAGGTCTCCACTCTCCACACATTTTGCTTAAGGGGACAAATGAAAAGGTAGTTACTTCTTTTTTTTTGGAGAGGTTTTTGCCAAAGGGTGTGTGCACTCACCAGAAAGAGAGAGACACAGAGACAGAAAGCGAGAAATCCCCCCCCCCGGGGGGGGGATGGCCACGCTGTAATCCGTTCTCCATTCTCCTCTCGGGATCTTAGGCACACACGCGCACGCACCTGGCATGAGTTTTAAGCCACCGGGTCTGGGACTCGAACTGCAGTTGACTACATGGGAGTCCAGAGACAACCATTACACTAACTGCTGGTCCCTCCTTTTCTTTTTTAAGATTTATTTATTATTTTTATTGTATTTTATTTTTTGACCAGAGAGAAAGAAAGAGAAAGTGGGAAAGCAAGTCACTAGGCCTGGGACTTCAGCCATGTGGGAGTCCAGCGCCTTAAACACACCACGCCACTTGCCGGCCCTGAAAAGGCGATTTCAAACTGCCTCTCCAGGCCTATTGTGAGGAAAGACAGGACTTTGGAATGCCTGATGGAGAGGCATTGATCCTGGAAGGCATCTCTGAGGCCACATAACCCTGTAAAGTGGGTCCCAAACAGCCAGGAGGAGCGAAGAGTGTCCACTCTAATGACATCTGATGCCTTGGCCTGCCTACTACCCATCCTTGCCTGGCCGGCTGCAAGGTGGGAAAGCCCACGTGCCCCAGTCCATGCCTCTCCCCCCACTATGTGCCTCCTCACAGCCACATTCCCAAGTGCCTGTAAACTGGAAAACCACAAACTGCTAGACAGTCCTTGGTGGCCAGGGTCTTCTAAAAGAGTCTGCTAGGAAGAAAACCCTGAAGTAACATGTGGCCTATGAAAGCTCCTAAGTCATTAAGAGCATGGACTTTGAGTCAGACTGGAAAGGCTGCCCCTAACCACCTATGTGATCTTGGGCAAGTGACTTAGCAGCCCTGGGCCTTCCTCCACACCTGTATATAATGGGCCTCGGGGCTGATGTAGATGAGTTAATGCAAACACCTGCAGCGCTGGACACATGGGGAGCGCTGGATAAACATCATCTGTTATTATCTCCAGTACTTTGGACAGCACCAGGCACACAGTAGGCACTCCCTAGCCCCCTGGGCTCAGCCATATGCAAAGAGAGGGGCCAGGCCAGAGGGAGGAGATGACCCTGAAGGCCTCTGGGAGCCAATGAGACTGTCCTCCAGACAATCAGGCACACAGGTAAGCAGACCTGACTGAAAAAACCAGTTCTGCAGCCTTTCCTTTGGAAGCTCAAGGCCCAGTTCCCAGAGCCTGCCTCCTGACTTTTATCTAGGTTTAATCATTTCCCTGATTAGATAGATACAACTCAAGAGGTTTCATAACAGTGTCCCTCACTTGCCTCCATCCAGCACTTCAGGTTGGGTCCAGCTGTTTTGCTACATTCCTTAGGTGACTTTTTGCAAAGTGATTACAATGTGGGCATGTGTAAAATGCTGGGAGGAAAGCCTTTCATGATGGCTAGATTGGTAAATGGGTTCATGGGCTTGCAAACATTTACTGGACAGAGTGATCATCATATTTACATTTTATGGGGGTATTTGATTAGGAAAATTTTCAATTTCCCAGCCTTTCTTGCAGCTGAGGATGGTCATGTGACTTTGTGTGGCCAATGACTTCTCAAGGGAAGTCTGGTGGGACTGACTAAATAGACAATACTTTGCTCCAGGTCTTCCATTACTTTCTTTCTTTCTTTCTTTTTTCCCTTTTAGGTTTTTGCCATAGGGCACATGCGCTAGCCAGAGACAGACAGAGAGAGGGAAAGTGAGAAATCACCTCCAAAAGGGAATGGCCATATTGCAATCCCTTCTCTTCCATTGTCCTCTTGGGATTTTGGGCACACATGCACACACACACAGTGTGATTTTCAAGCTGCAGGGTCCAGGACTCGAAAATGGTCAGCCATACGGGAGTCCAGCACCTTAACCACCACACCATCTGCTGGTCCCAGGTCCTCCTTTTCTAAGTACCCAAGTGATAACTGTGCCATAACCCCTTTGACAGAAAACCACATGCAGAAAGATGTTTTGGAAGAGGTGAGGTGTTAGGTGGACTCTAATGAGTGGTGCTCGCCTAAAGTAGTGGCAACACAGCCATCACTGTCACAGAGTCCCCTGAGTCGACTGCACAGCAGATCTTCAGACGGAAAGCAGAAGGTGTGAAACAACAGTAATAATAGTAACAGCTGGCATCCTTTGATATCACTTCATGCACTGTGTTAATAGTATTTCTTTTCTTTTTGGAAGAGATTTTTGCTATAGGGCACATGTGCTCACCAGAAAAACAGAGAGACAGAGAGCGAGAAATCACCCCCCAGGGGGGATGGCCACACTGCAATCCCTTCTCCTCTAGTCTCCTCTTGGGATCTGGAGCATGCACGCACACACACCTGGAGTGCGTTTAAGACACTGGGTCTGGGACTTGAACCATGGTCAACTATGTGGGAGTCCAGCAATGTAGCCATTATGCTATCTGCTGATCCCATGTGTTAATAGTATTTCAAATAGCAACTCATTTTATCCTCAGTCCAGCACCAAGAGGCAGGTATTATCTTTATTTACAGATGACAGAAGTCAGGAACAGAGAGGTTAAGTCACTTGCCCAACATGAATACTAAGTGGCAGGGGGAATGTCAGAGCCCAGGAGATCAGACTCCCTAATCAAAACTCTTAATCATGAGTTTCACAAACAGAGGAGCCTGAGGCAGCCCTGCGAAAAAAAAATCAAAGCCATCACTCTCACTCACTGAGCACTAAGTGGCCAGCCAGGGACTGGGCGCTGCTGTACACTACACTCCAAACAGCCCCTGGACTGTGTTCCTTGGAAAGATGAGAAATGATGGGCCCTGCCCCATGTCACACGACTAGAAAAGCCCAGGGAGGCAGGACATACAGGCCCACAAATCCCTAGATACCAGATCACACCTCTTGGGAAAAGTCCACAGGAGAAATTCTTTGTTAAACTATAGTCAATAACCAACTCTCAAAGGCATTCTTGGCCTCTCCTTGGTCACATGTGGTGAAGGTCACACATACTTGGCCACAGAGAAAAACAGGACACAGAAGGAAATAGAGCAGAACCTTGCACCCAGGTGTTCCTGGAATCAAGGCCAGGGTCCTTTCTTTGACCATCAGGCTTTTTTGGCAGGCTTTGCTTCAGCCTCTCAGGCCTTCCCTCTGCTCTGGAGGGAGCTGCACTCCCCAGGACCTTGACACGTGCTGTTCATGCTGTCCGCTCTGCTAGAATGTCCCTCCTCATACTGCCTGCACCCAAGTACACAGCTTTCTCATTCCCCTAATTAACCCCCACCTATCCCCCCACCCTGCAGCTAGAACATGGAGGATAAAGAGAGATTTCCAGGACATTAAAGTGAAAAAAGTCAAGTGTGGACAGGTGTTTTGCAGAAGAAAGGAGGGGAAGATAAAAAACATATATTTACATTTGCTTGTTATTTACATAATGAAATCACGGAAGGATACCCAAAAAACAATACAAATAATTACTTAAGGGGTGGAGAGACAAGGTGAGTAAGCAAAGGGGTAAAAGAGACCTCTCAGAGACACATGCGCACGCACATACACACAAACACCAACACACATACAGGCCTGATTTTTCAAGCATATAAATGCCTAATCTTTTTTTTTTTTTTTCTTTTCTTTTTTCCCAGTGCCACAAATAAAAAACTAAGCAGGAGTGATAGGAAGAGGGTCAGAGAAAGCCTGACCTAAATACATGCATCTGTGGGACTACCTCATAATGTTCAATCCCCCACTGGCCTGTGGATTCCTGAGACAGGCCTGGACCTGCTCTGGCTGCCAGCCAGGGCCCTGCCACACAGCTGGCGCCAGAGAGATGCCTTGAATGAGTGTGTGAGTGGAGGCACCAACAGACACACCTCCAGACACACACCCAGGCTCGGCTTGCAGCTGGGCTCTGCCTGGAGAGGGAACACAGTTGGCAACAGGAAAAGTGCCCGGAGCCAGCCATCTCTGGGACATATTGCTGAAGGAGAGTGTGTAGAGTAAGGGTCAGCAGACCTTTTCTGCAAAGGGTAAGAAGGCAAATACTGGAGGTTTGGGGGCTGTACTGTCAATTGTAACCATCCGACTCTGTCACTATGTGGTAGAAGCAGCCACAGGCAATGTGTAACCAAACGAGCAGTGTTCCAATAAAACTTTATTTATTTATGGACATGAAAACCAAACTTTCATATAATTTTCCATGTGACAAATATTAATTTTTTTCTAACCTTTTAAAAAATGTAAAACCATTCTTAGTTCACAGGCCATACAGAAACAGACAGTGGGCTAGATGTGGCCTATGGGCTGTCATCTGCCACTCCTGGTGTACACTATGGCTACCATGTCTATATATTTGCTCGTATATACAAAGAGAATTTTGGCATGGTAGTTAAGGCACTGGACTCCCATATGGCCAACAGCATTCAAGCCCCAGACTCGCTGGCCTGAAACTCACGTCGGGCGTGTGTGTGTGTGTGTGTGTGTGTGTGTGTGTGTATGCCTAAACTCCCAAGAAGAGAACAGAGGAGAAGGGACTGTGGCATGGCCATCTCCCTGGGGCTGGATTTCTCACTTTCTCTTTCTCTCTCTCTTTCTCTCCGGAGAGCGGATGTACCCTATGGCAAAAAACTAAAAAAATAATAATAATAAAAGTAATTTCTGAAAGAAGATGCACAAAACAGGTCCCAATGCTGCTTCTGTGCAGGGTTTGGATGTGGAAGGGAACTGAATTTTTAATTTAAAGTCAGTACTAAAGAGAGAAGAGACTGTACGTGGTATAGAATGAAGAGCCCAAGCTTGGGAGTAAGAGACCACAGTCAATGGCCAGAATCCCGACTCGATTCCTTATTTGCTGTGCACCCAATAGGCAAGAGATTTTACCTCTCTGAGCCTCAGCACAATGGGGATAATATAATAACCTCAGGGGCTGTTGTGAGGATTCCAGGAGTTAATCCTGTTGTGCAGTACCAGGCACCTGGAAAGTGGTGGCTATTATTATCTTTGTTACTAAGAATCACAGTGGGGAAAAGCACTTCTCCAAAGGGAAGCCCTAAACAGAACGGTGGCTATGAACTTCCCCTTGAGAGCACGCCCAGTCCCAAGGCCAGTCATCCAACTGTCCACATAATAGATGCCTTGTGACGTGAGGAAGCTCATCTGTATTAGTAACTGCATTCCACAGAGATGCATCCTGGAGCCACATCGGCACATCCTGTTCAACAGAGACGCCAGCCAGCTCCCCAACTGTATCTGACCCCAGATGCCAGACTGGGTGACTGCAGGACCATGTACCTAGGAGATCAGTCAGTCCCCAGTTATTAAACACCTACTGTGTGCAAGGACATGCAGGAAGAACCCCTCAGCACCTCATCCTGGAGGCAGCAGGTGCAAATGTGGGCTTCTTTTACAGTAATTGGCAGGATGCTTCCATCATGTTCCTGTAAACTTCTTGCAGGACCTTGTGTTTGTTTATTCAACAAATATTTACTGAGGACCTTCTGAAGGTCAGGCACTATTCTAGGCACTTAACCAGGACCCTCGTTTTCCAGTTGTGTTGGACTGCAAGACCTGTGAGGAAGTAACTTTATTTATTTGGGGTTTTTGGTTATTTTAATACACTGCCAGAAGCACATGTACTCACCAGACAAAGAGAGAGAAAGCATCCATTGATGAGATATGGTCACACTGCAATCCCTTCCTATTTCTCCATCCTGTTGGGATATGGGGCATGCATGCACACGCACATGTACCCTGCATTTTTTTCAAGCTCTCTGCACCAGAATCCAAGCCACTATCAGCCATGTGGGATCTGGCTTCCTTAACCAACAGGCCACAGGGCCAGCCCAGGAAGGGACTCTAAATCACAGTCCCTTTTGTGTCTTCTATACTCAGCATCAGTCATGGCATAAAGCAAGCAAGTAACATTTGTTGGATGAAGTGACTGAACATGGTGGACATCTGGGGTCTGGCCTTGTATGAAGTTTCTCACATCTGGTTACAGCAGTCCACTTTTCTTGGGCTGTTCTTTCCTCATCTCATTTAGCTCTGTAGGAGGCTGCCAGTCACAGGACCCACCCACCTACATTACCCAAAGTGGGCAAATCAGCTCCTCTTGCTCAGGAATTTGAATTTCAAACTGCTGATTAAAAAAAATAATGGCAATAACAACAGCAATAAAATCAAAATGGCAGCAGTTAATATTTATCTAGCCACATACTCTGTACAGCATGGTTCTAAATGAGTCTGAAGTGTTAACTTATTGAAATGTCACAAAAATCTCCTATTCTTATCCCCATCTATTTATTTATTTATTTTTTTAAGAGTTTTTTTGCCTTAGGACACATGCAGTCTTCTGGAGAGAGAGACAGTGAGAGGGAAAGTGAGAAATTACCACCACCACCACCCCGGGGACTAGGGGGAGAGAGATGGCCACAGACGCAATCCCTTCTCCTCTATTCTCCTCCTGGGATCTTGGGCACACACATATCCACACCCGGTGTGAGTTTGAGGCCGCAGGGTCCAGGACTCAGTTGGCCACATGGGAGTCTAGTGGTTGGCCATGTGGGAGTCCAGTGGTGTAACTGCTACACCATCTGCTAGTACCTCTTCTACCCACCTTAAAGCTGACAAACTGTGGCAAAGAAAGGCTGGGAAATTTATGAATAAGAGATTAAGTTGGCATCCATGCCCATGAGACCAGCTGTAGAATCTAAGCTCTTCACTGGTCCCCTCCACTGCCTCCTCCCCGCCCCTACCCAGAGGGCAGAGCCCTAATAAAGTGTTTCTGAACAGTCACCTTGAAACAGCCTAGACCTACTTGACTCTGGTTCCTTTTAGGGCTACAGGTGGCATGAGCCGGTTTCTGTTGCTTGCAACCCAAGAACCTGGCTGATAGACTAGGATCACTTACTTGGTTGAATAATTTCTGCCAGGCTGGTCTGCCCCCTCTTCCAAGTGCTATGGTACAGGGCACCTTATAAACATTTTAGGAGGTGCAGCCAGTGATCAGGGCATTTGGGGGCAGCCTGCTCTTAGACATCTTTCCACCCTGGAGACAGAAACCCAACAGACAGAAGGAAGATACTCCCCAAGGAAATATCTATGGGACAGCCCTCCACAAGGGGCTGGTACTGGTGCTTTAGTGGAACAATCCTTTGGTATTGGACTGATCCTGGGCACTGCAGGTCATTCAGCATCCTTGGGCTCCAGGGCCTGAACTCTAATAGTGTTTCCCACCACCCAACTCACTATGAGACCAACCCTCTGCACACACTTCTGAATACCTCCTGGGGTTGGGGTGGGGATCTAGTGACCGCATGCCTGACCCCTCATCAAGTCTCCATGCCTGGCAGCCCGTGCCAAGCACTCACCTAACTTAGATTCTGGCCCTTCACTAGGCTGATTTATTAGCTGTTTTTAATCCCGTGACATAAAAAAATTAATTATTTATTGCTATGGTTCAAATATATCCCCTAAAAGTTCATGTACTAGAAACTTAATTGCCACTGTAATGATATTAAGAGGTGGGTGGGACTTTTGGGCTGGCCCTGTGGCCTAGTGATCAAGGGAGCCGGATTCACATGGCCAACTATGCGGTTCAAGTTCTAGACCCAGTGGCTTGAAAAACACATCAGATGTGTGTGTGTGTGTATGTGTGTGCCCCAAATCCTGACAATATGTTGAAATGGAGAAAGGATTGTGATAAGACCATGATCAATTGGGGGTGCCTTTTCTCCACACTCTGTCTCTTTATCTCTCTGGGGAGCACATGTGCTCTCTGGCAAATTAAAAATGAGGTGGAAAATAAGTGATTAAGTCATGAGGATTCAGCCCTCATGAATGGATTAATCCATTCATTGATTAGTTTATTAATGAATTAATGTGGGAGTGAGTTTGTTTTTACAATAGCAGATTGTCATAAAAGTGAGCTCTGGGGTTAGTCAATGCCATGATGGTTAGGGTACTAGATCCCACATGGTCAACTGTGCAATTCAAGTCTTGGACCTGGTAGCTTGAAAAACATGCTGAATGGAGGAGAAAGTAATTACAGCATGCCATCCCCTCTAAGGGGTGATTTTTTACTTTCTCACTCTGTCTCTGACTCCTTCTCTGGGTCCAGGACTCAAACAGCGGTTGGCCATGGGGTAGGGGGTGAGGGTCTGGTGCCTTAACCGCTACGCCACCTGCTGGCCCTGAAATCAACTACTATTTTTTTTGGAGAGGTTTTTGCTACAGGGCACGTGCACTCGACAGAAAGACAGAGAGACAGAAAGTGAGAAATCACCCCCTAGGGGGAAGGCCACGCCACAATCCCATCTCTTCCATTCTCCTCTCGGGATCATGGTCATGCATGCACACGCGCCCGGCATGATTTTAAGCCACCAGGTCCGGGATTCGAACCATGGTTGACTACCTGGGAATCCAGCAACATAGCTATTACGCCAAATGCTGGTCCCTCAACTTTTTTTTTTTTTAACTACTTTTTTAAAAAAAATAATTAAATCAACTACTTTTTTTAAACTAGATTTTTAAAAATAATTATTTAATTTTATTAATTCCTTCATTTATTTTAATTTGACCAGAGGGAGACCCAGAGAGAGAGAGAGAGAAAGTGAGAAAGCAAGCCACCAAGATTGGAACTGGGACTCAAATCATGGGCAGCCATGTGGGAGTGTCCAGCACCTTAATCACTACGCCACCTGCTGGTTCCCTCAACTATTTTTCTTTTTTCTTTTTTGAGAGGTTTTTGCTATAGGGCATGTGCGCTCACCAGAAAGACAGAGACAGAGAGACAGAAAGTGAGAAATCACCCCCCAGGGGGGATGGCCACACCACAATCTCTTCTCCTCTATTCTCCTCTCAGGATCTTAGGCACACACGCACATGCGCCCAGTGTGAGTTTAAGCCACCAGGTCCAGGACTCGAACCGTGGTCGACTACATGGGAGTCCAGTGACGTAGCCATTATGCTATCTGCTGGTCCCACCCTCAACTACTTTTTAAAGACTCATGTTTATTTTCGAAATTTTCTAATTTCTTTTCATTTTTGTTAAGGTTTTTGCCATAGAGTATGTGTACTCACTGGACAGAAAGAGAGAGAAAGGGAGAATGAGAAATCATCTCCTGGGAGGAAGGCCATGCCACAGTCCCTTCTCTTCCATTCTCCTCTAGGGATTTTGGGCATGCACGTACACATGCCTGGTGTGATTTTCAAGCTTCCAGGCATGGAACTAGAACCATGGTTGGCCATGTGGGAGTCCAACACCTTAAGAACTATGCCTCCTGCTAGCTCGTAAAGACTCATGTTTAAAATCAAGATGGGCTGGGAGGCCAGCATGCTGCATAGTGGCTAAAGCACTGGACTCCCACATGTCCAACTATGATTCGAGTCCCAAACCTGGGAGCGTAAAACTCATGCCAGACATGGATGCATGCATGCCTCAAATCCCAGGAAGAGTAAGAATTGTGGCATGGCCATGCCCCTGGGGGGTGAATTCTTGCTTTCTGTCTCTGTCTCTCTGGCAACTACATGCACTCTAAAGGAAAAAAATCTCTCTCGCTCTCTCACAAAAAGAAAAAAATCAAGACAAGCTGGAGAGTGGTACAGTGGCAAAACATGATGCTCTGAGAGGCTGACCTACCTGCAAAGGTTTTGGGTTTGTACCCAGAGACTGTCCAGGCACCAACATGACCACGAGCTATAGCTAGCTGAAGCTGGAGGGTGAATCACAGTGTCAAGACCCTGTTGGGGTGCTGTGTATCTGTCTGTCTCACTCATGAAAGGAATAAATAAAATAATAACTTCCAAAAAAAACTAGGAGAGAAAAATACTGACCCATAAAAACTGAAACCTGGGTGAAGAGCTGGCCTAGAATGAAGAGAATCAGCAAGAGTCAGCTGGGCAGTATCACAAGAAGACAGATGTACTACTAGGTCCTAGAACAAAGGATGGAAAGTCTGTGATGGCCCAATCTTGTGAACTCAAAAGTCATCCCTAAAAATAAAGAGTAGAGCTACTTGGGAGGATGAGACAGGAAGACCTTAAGTCCAAGGCCTGCCTGGGTAACTGAACGAAACCCTGTCTCTTAAAAAGGAGCTCATCTTTGGCTCAGCCATGGTAATATACACTGGACATAGCTGCTTTGGAAGGCTGAGGCCATGTTGGAAGTCTGGGTTTGATTCCTGGTCTTTCCTAAAAACCCAGATGTGGTAGCATGTCCTTATACTTTCAGATACTCAATAAAGACTCTATTACTTGGGGCCAGCAGATGGCATAGTGATTAATGGGCTGGACTCCCACATGGCTGACCATAGTTCCAGTCCTGGTCCTGGTGGTGTGAAACTCACACCAAGCACATGTGCATGCGTGAGAGGAGAATGGAGGAGAAGGGATTATGGCATGGCCATGCCCCTGGGTGGTGATTTCTCACTTTCTCTCTCTCCATCTCTGTCTCTCTAGGAGCATATATCCCCTATAACAAAAAATCTCTCCTAAAAATAAAAAAGAAAGAAAGGAAGGAAGGAAAGACTACCTGTTACGTTATTATTACGGTAATGCCATCGTTCTTCAGTTCCACAACTAAGACAATGGGAAGGTCATTTTGGCAATGGGCTGTATTTGCCCTGTTATTTGGTACTCCTGAGATCTAAGCACCCACTCTCTTTGTTGGATTCCAAGCCACCAAATTAGTTCCTGTTCTGCCTTGGGTGATCGGAGATGGGTGCTGACTCTAGAATCGACAGTTTCAGTATAACATCATCATCCAATCATCTGAGAGGCCAATCACACATCCTATTACACAGTAAAAAAAAGTGCAAAGAGGTTGCATCAAATGTTTACCTCACAAAAATTCAACTATGTACCAGGTCCCATTCCCCCTTATTAAAGGGCAAATAATTTAAATAGGACAGATATCCAGCATTCCACTTCATGAGGATTTGCTCTGGTGTGAATGTGAGATGAGAGGCAGGCATGTGCTATTCCCTCAGGCAGGCTCAGTGCTTCACCATGGGAGCAGGTCACCACTCTGACCAGCATTCCAGTGTTTTCAGACATGCATTTTGTTCATTTGACAGGCCCCTAAGGGAAAATCAACTCCTTCTGCAGGTACCTATCAGAGGGAAGAACACACGTTCTGAACCTGGGGCAGAAATTGGCTGCCCAGTATATATCGAGTGATCAGAAAGTCACAATCTATTTTTATGCAAAAATACGTCTTGACTTTTCCAACAACCCAATGGCATAGTACTGCTTTTTTCTTGTTTCCCAATATTCATTTAATAATTGAACGCCTACATTCTAGGTAGGCACATGGCTGACTTGAATGAAGACCATTATTTCCTAGCTTCCCCTCAGGCTATATGTGACCATGTAACCAAGTCCAGACCAATGGAATGAATGGAAGAGGTGCATATAACTTCTGGGTTAACGCTTGACAGAATTCTAGAGCTCCCATTAATTTAGAGGGGTGGAATCGTCTCTTTATTTCCATTAACTTCAAGTGAAATTCAGCATTTCCTTCAATTGTGAACACAGGCAAACCATAGTAGTTTTCATAAAACCTTTGTATTTGTTACCAGTAGAAACCACAGATATTATCATAGCATAATTCTTATAAATATCTCAAAATAGCACTTATGTCCTTTGTTACTTAAGAAATTATAGGTGTGGTGGTTAATGCATTGGACCTCACAAGGCCAACTGTGTAGTTCAAGTCCAGGACCTGGAGTCTTGAAAAACTTGGGTGCATGTACATGAGTGCCCTAAATCCTGAGAGGTAAGTGGAGAAGGGACTGCAGTGTGGCCATCCCCCAAGGGGGTGAATTCTCACTTTCTCTCTGTCTCTGTCTTTCTCCAGTGAGCACACATGCCCTATAGCAAAAAATCCATTAAAAAAAAAAAAGAAATTATGGTAGTTATTAGATCTGCCAGTAGGTCTAATTTTGCCATACTGTATCACAAATATATCTTCATGTTTCAAAAACTACACTTCAATACAGCTGGCTTCTTTTGTAGTCCCATGTATTTTATGAATTTAAAAACATGATTGTGAGTAGTAGATGTCACGGCATACAAACGTTAAGAACCTCATACCTCAAAAAAACATCGCAGCTACATGATCCTCCAATTCCGCTATTAGGTGCAAATCCAAGGGAACTGAATAACGTGTACATACCAAAACTTCTATGTACACAAAAGTTTATAGAAGCATTACTCATAATAGCTAAAAGTGGAGATAACCCAAAGGTCCATCAACTGAGGAATGAATAAACAAAATGTGGTACATCCAAACAACGGAATATTATTCAACCATAAAAAGAAATGAGGTGTTGATTCATGTACAAAGTGGATGAACCTCCAAAACATTACACTAAGTGAAAGAAACCAGAAGGACACATATTCCATTATTCCATTTGTATGACATATCCAGAACAGGCAAATTCACAGAGACAAAAAGTGATTAGTAGTTGTAAGGGGCTGAAGGGAAAGGGGAAATGGGAAATATGGATTCAGGGTTTCTTTGGGAGATTATAGAAACATTTTGAAATTAGACCCAAACATGGTGGCATAGGCAGTAGGGCATTGCTAAAAGCTATCAGAGCTATATGGGAGGTCCCAGGTTGGATCCTGGGAAGATCCAAACATACCAATGGTGCTAAACTGTCCACTTGACAAGGGTAAACTTTAAGATGTACAAATTTTATCTTAAAAAAGAAAAAAAAAAAAAAGAACTCCCGCCTTAAAAAGATAGGGTAGACTTCTTCATATCCTCCCTACCCTTGGGAGTGCATACACATGTATACGGTGAGGAATCCAACCGGGCCATGTGGATGAGAGAAACATTCCAGAAATGGGGAACAAGAAGATGGCAGGAACCTGGGTCCTCAATACTGTGGAGCTGCCTCGTTAGCCCTGGGCTGCTCACTCTCAAACTGTTCTGTGAGGGAGAAATAAACCTGTCTCTTGTTTAAGTTACTGCTACTCTGGGCCTACTACAGCAGCCAAACCTATATCCAATTAATACCCGACATCTTAAAAGAATGGTAAGGTGATCTGACCCGATAGCATTTCTGCTTTACCCGGTGACTGCCAAAGCTGACTCGTCTATGAGGTGTGCTGTCCATCCACCACATGTCCTCAAATTTCCCACTTCCACCTCCTGCAGGAGGAGAGGGTTCGGCCACCTTTGCTGTCATGCCAGTTTGGTGACCTCTTCACTCTGCACTGAGAGGCTGAACAGATGGCTTTAGTGAGAAGAGAGAACTGTGGCTTTGGTAAGAAGAAAGATACCAGGAGAAAGGCTTCTGGCTGCAGGATCATCCATGGATGGCAGAGATTCACTACAGCATGAGCAGCATGGGATACTTCTTAGAGGTATTCAAGTCACCGAGTGTTAAAACACTTGCCCTGGCTTCCTTAGATACAAGATGACCGACAGGCTAATTCAAAATGGGTGTTAATCATTGCATTGTGGCTAATGTGGTGAAGCTGTTATTTTGGAAGATATACTATCTTAACCAGCCCAAGACTCCAAAAGAAAGATCACTTTGGGCATCACTAACACGAACACGCCTGTACAAATATGGCTGAAGATGTATTCAAGTTACTAATAAAAATTTCACTGCCAGGGTTTTAAAGACTTCCAGCTAGATTGTGTTTCCTGTTTCAGTTCAATGACACATCGGCCATAATTTCAAATGAGTAAGTCATTCCACTTCAGCCACATTATTTTTTTTAAAGAATTATTTATTTCATTTTATTTATTTTTATTTCTTTCTTCAATTTGCTATAGGACACGCAGGCTCAACAGACCTGAGACACACACACACACACACACACACACGAGAGGGAGAGGGAGAGGGAGAGGGAGAGAGAAAGTGAGAAAGTAAGCCTCCAGGCCCAGGACCTGAAATGCAGTTGGCCACGTGGGAGTCCAGCACCTTAACTACCATGCACCAGCTGCACACCCACCTTTTCTGGAGCACCTACTATGTACTAAAGATGCATTGCAAGGGGGGGGGGGGCAGGACTGGGCTTGATCTGTTGGGACTTACAGCCCAGTGGAGAAGATAGGCATTAAACATGTGTAGACAAACAACATGTAATTAAGCTGCTGTGAAGTTTTGCCAGGCAAGAATAATGAAGGGCCTAGTTTAGATTCCGGATGGTCCAGGAGGGCCTCTTGAAAGATGACATTTATTTGAGATCTAAAAGATGAGAAGAAGGTAGGAGAAAGGCAGTTAGGAAAAGCATTTCAAGCACAGAGAACACATACAAAGGCAGGAAGAGGCCCAGCTGGGGTTACATGCTCTGGATACTGCTGCTCAGTAGGCTGAAGCTTCTTGAGAGGCCCAAGTTCAATTCTCAGCCCACCCTAAAAAGTCAGGCACAGTGGCACACTGTAGTTGCAGCTACTCAGGGGGCTAAGGCCAGAGGACTAGCTCACAGTCAGCACGGACTATGTAAGTCAGACCCTATCTGAAAAGCTGAGCATGGAGGCATGCACCTGTGGTCCCAGATACTCAGGAGACTGAGGCAGGAGGATCACAGACAGCAAGACCCGATCTAAAAACCTCCCCACCCCTGACACACACACAAAAGATGGGAAGAAAGTGCAGCGTATTAGACAAACTACATGAAGACTGCCTGGTGTGCAGTGAGACTCGCCAGGGCTGCATCATGAGGCCCTTACAGGCAATGGTAATAAGAATTTCTGAAAGTTGTGAAGTATTGGAGTATATTAGATTTTCCCCATGGCATGCACTGCTTCTTTTACCAAAAAGCATCCCATTTTCACTTGAGACCCAGATGGCCATGAGATGTCAAAGGGGATTCAGGCCTGACCCAGGCTTAACTATGCTAACCAGGACATCCCACCCTCCCCTGATCATAGTGACAGTAATAGCCAGACACAACTAGATCTAAGCTGGCTCACAGTGAGGTCCGGAACTTTTGTAGAAATTCACAAACACCAGGGACCAGCAGTTAGCGTAATGGTTATGCAACTGAACTCCCATGTAACTGACCGTGGTTTGAGTCCTGGACTTGGTGGCTTAAACTCACGCCGGGCACGCGTGTGTGTGCCCAAGATCCCAAGAGGAGAATGGAGGAGAGGGGATTGCGGCGTGGCCATCCTCCCTGGGGGGTGATTTCTTGCTTTCTATCTCTCTGTCTGTCTCTGTCTTTCTAGCGAGTGCATGCGCCCTATAGCAAAAACCTCTCAAAAAAAAAAAAAAAAAAGAAAAAGAAAAAGAAAAAGAAATTCACACACACCAAAAAAGGCTCTCTCCCTCTTTCCTCACTGCATCTTAGCCTCATAATTTGAGGCTCAGAGTTGCTGCAATCATCTTCTAACTATCAGAAAATCAATTTGAGACTGGAACCCAGAGAGTTCAAGGAGAAAAACTCAGTCAGTATTGGTAATAACATTGTTTGAGTTCTGGATCAAGCTGCACCGAAAGCAGATTACCCCTGGACTATGATTATGTTAAGCCAATAATTTCTCAACTTCCTTAAACCTATTTGGGCTGAGTTTTCTATTATTTGAGACCCAAGATCCTAACTGCTAGAAATGGGAAACCTCTGAAGGGTTTACACATGGGGTATTTCATTTCTCTTTCTGGAGACTGGACTGGAAGGGTCAAGAATAAAAGCAGGGAGGCAATCAGGCCTGCAAGAGTTCACTGAGAGATGAGGGCGTCAGAGCCTATTAATAAGAGTAACCGTTACTAAGCACTTCCTATGTGACAGGCACTATCACTAAGTGCTCAGTTAAGTGCTCTACCTGTATGAATTAATAACATAACAATCCTCATGCATGAGTAGTATCATTGCTATTTGTTCCCATTATGTGTCGAAGTGTGTCCATCAAAATACACGCGCTCAAGTTCTAACTTTCAGTTCTTCAGAAGGGGACCTCGTTTGGAGATAAGGCTGTTGCAGATGCAGTTAATTGGGAGAGATCATACTAGATAGGGGAGTCCCTGATCCAATATGACTGGTGTTTGTATGAAAAGGAGAAATTTGGCCACAGACATACACAGGAAAATGCCCTGTGAAGACAAGGGTGGAGACCGAGGTGATGTGGCAGAACCCAAGTGAGACCAGCGATGCCCGCAAGCTACCAGCAACTGGAAAAGGCATGGGCCAGAATCTTCCTCAGACTCAAGAGGAATCAACCTAGTCAACCCCTTGTTCTTAGATTTCTGGCTTCCTGAAAAACATTCTTGGTTTGTTTGTTCATTTTGTTTTTTAAAGAATTACTTACTTAATTTTATTTGTTATTATTATTGTTACTTTTTAATTTGACCAGAGAGAACGGGAAAGTGAGACAGAAGTCACCAGGTCCAGGACTTGAACTGCAGTTGGCCATGTGGGAGTCCAGCATCCCAACCGCCACCTGCTGGCCCCTACATTTCTGTTGTTTAAGCCACAGTTTATGGTGCTTTGCTACAGCAGCCCTAACAAACTAATATTGGAAAGAAGAAACTGAGGCCCAGAGGGATGTGGTCACCTGTACCACCCCAGCCAGCTAGGAAGTATTGAGCCTGGCCACCCTGAGAGTAGGTTCCAGCCTGATGGAGCTGCTCTGTCCCCATACCCTCTGTGTGTTCCCATTCTCCACCTGCACGACTGATTTGAGCCATCCTCCTTCCCCTAATGCCTGGGCAGGTAAAGAGAATGAATGGGAATGAGTAAGTGTGGGCCTCCCTAAGTAGCACCAAAGTGGGACAATCCTGAACAGTGTTCTGAGCAGAAGAAAACACTGAGGAGGAGGGTGGAGGCGGATGAAAATCACCTCCCAGCCCCAGATGGCTGGCATGATGTGATCCAGCCTCTCCCCTAGCAGATTGGGGAACAGACGGATGATGTGAGGGAAGTGGGCCACTGGCAGGAGTCATCTAGAAGACGCAAGAACTCTCCTGGATCCCAGATCAGGACTTTGAGACCCACTGCTCCAAGCTGATCAAAAGACATTCCTCCAGCTCCCATGAGCCAAGGCTCAGTGGCTCTCCATACATGGAGAAAAGGGTGCTCTGTCCAAACCTGTCCTTGCCATTGTGAACAAGCTGCTACAAGGCATCCTTCACTGAGCCCAGGGCAGGGAGCACATGTGACTGGCAGAGGACCGAGGCCACGCAGGGACGGGCAGAGCCTGCCAGCTCCTGCGACGTTGTTCCTCTTCCCATGGAACATCTCTTCAAAAGATCAGTGTTTCTGGACCAAGGCTGCAGTGGGCAGCATTAAATTCCAAGTGGAATTGGAAACCAATTAGCACTTATTTCAGAAAAGCCAGTAAGGCGTGGATCACGCAGCAGGAGGATGGGGATTCTGTGTCTAGACCAAATGGTACTAATAGAGGGTGGAGAACTGAGCCAGCACACACTTGGGCCACATGAAATAAGGTGTTAAATCACAGTTTGTTGTTTCTAATGCATACCTTTCCTCAAAAAGTGCCCACCATACAAAGATCTGAAATGTGGCAGGTGTTTCTGAGGGGGGCAGGAGGTAGCAGTGCCCAGACATACTAAAGGCGAGGTCCCCGACATGAACCTTGGGGAGAGTCTATTATAGAACTGAAATGATACTGATGGTATCCCACATATTTATGACCATGACATCAGAAAGCATTCTGAATTAAGGATTCAGAAAGGTAGAAACTGGAGATGGGAGATGAAGGTGTAGAGGGTACACAGAAGACGGTCTGCTGTTCTTAATGTTTCACGACAAAAAGTTCTAAAGATAATATAAATCCAAATATTTATAACAAGAACAATTAGTGGGGCCAGCAGGTGGCACAGTGGTTAACGTGCTGGACTCCCACATGGTTGACTGTGGTTCGAGTCCCAGATCTGGCAGCTTGCTTTCTCACTCTTCCCCACCCCACCCCTACCAAATTGAATAATAATACAAAAAAGAAAAAAAAAAAAAAACAAGAACGATAAGAACGATTAGAAAGATAAGGAGAGACCCAGTTGCTGTGGCAGTGATAACAAGTACCCTGTGAGGCTGGAAGCCTTATGGCTGAGCATGGAAGGACCTGGAAGGCATGGGAAGGGAACTCGAGGACAGATGAGACCCTATTGAGGGTGTCTCTATCTTTCTCTCTCTTGAGCACATGCACACATGTTATCATAAGCATATATACATGTATAATACATATATGTATATACATATAATACATATATATATAGAAAATTGATAATAACAAAATCATTGTGAGCAAATACATTACTTTTCAGAGGAACAGATAAAAGCTGACTAAAAATAAGGCTAGAGAGAATGTGAATAGTATAAATTACCAACTTTGATTTTTTTGTTAAATAGTTTTTTTTAATTTAATTTAATTTATTCATTCATTTATTTTAATTTAACGAGAGAGAGAGAGAGAGAAAGAAACTGAAAAAGCAAGTCACCAGGTCTGGGAATCAAACTGTGGTCGGCCATGTGGGGGTGTACAACGCCTTAACCACCACGCCACCCGCTGGACCCCAAACTACCAACTTTGATTTTAAAGTTTATATAAAATAATTTGCCAGAAAACAGATGAGATTCATTCTTCATAAAATATCAATGGAATATTTTCCCCTATGTTAGGGGAAAGATATTTCTCAAATTCCCTGAGTATTTTTCCTATCATGATACTCTCACTCTAAAGTATTCAAAGAAGAAATGAACAACCATTTTGAAAAAGAATAAAGAGAGGTCTCTCTCAATGGTTTTCAACCTCAGTTGCACGTCACAATCACCTAGGTTGTCTAAAATATGCTGATGTGCTGCCCTCAAGCTCCCATTCCAAGAATCTAATTTAACTTTATCTTATTTTTAAAGGGTCCATAAATCATTTGATGATATTAAGGAGTTACTATTAATTATATTAGCTATGATAATGGTATTGTGGTTATGTTCTTTAAAAAGATACCTTCTTTAAGGCCAGTAGATGGTGTGGTTGTTAAGGCCTTGGACTCTTCTGTGGTTGACCACAGTTCGAGTACCAGACCCTGTGGCTCATACCACACTGGGCACATGTGCATGTGCAGAATCCCAAGAGAATGGATTTCAATGTGGCCATCCCCCTGAAAGGTGTTTTCTCATGTCCTCTCTGTCTCTCTCCAGCGAGCACACATGCACTATGGCAAAAACCTAAAATAAATACACGAATAAATAAATTTTTTTTTAAAAAAAGATATCTTCTTTAGAACTAAAAGCTACCAGGTCCAGGACTCGAACCGTGGTTGCCCATGTGGAAGTGTCCAGTGCCTTAACCACCAAGCCACCTGTTGGTCCCCTTCATATACTTTTTGAAGTCTTCTCATATATGCTCTACTTCTGTATGTTTGTAATTATTCATAATAAAAACCAAAATGTAAAAACAAAAGTCAACAGTTTAAAAAGTTTCTCAATGGACTAGAATATGTAGCCAGGATTACATATTTGAAATCTGTAAATCTGAAAAGACTTCTGGGTATGTCTTAAGTTAAAGAGGAACTCAAAAGTCAAAACTACCAAGCAGAACTCTGGAATGAAGAGCTCAGAAATTCTTTCCCCCCAAAATCAATGATAAAATTGGACAAAATTGTCAAACACAACCATTTGAGGATTCCGTAACTCAACCCAAGGCATACAACAACCTGAAAAGCATTTATTCAAGAAAAATGGCCGTACCTAAATTAAGAACAGTGGGGATAGGTAGCATTTAACGTGAGGTTGCTCCCAGCACATGTACCAGCTCCACTGCTTCATTCAAAGCAGAGTAAGCCATGAAAACTTCGCCACTGGAGAAGGCTGATTTGATTTGGACCAGGGGAAGGAAAAACTCTATGCTGCTTGGTGGCACTGAAACAGCAGCAATTTAGTGACAAATAAATAATTGGGGCAAACCAATAGCACAACTAGACTGGCATTATAAATCTGGCTGGAATAAGCTATAGACCAGCAGACCAGCCAAACATTTAACAGCTAAGATCCAGGGAATGAGACAGCCAAACTGGCCCTTGGTAAGCTCTCACGCATCCCTGCTGGCCTAGAAGAATGTGGATACATAATTACTTCATTTCTGCCAGGCAGAAAGTCACAGTGGGGCACACTCAAACTGCTGGAACTTTGAAAATATTCCCCAACTCATACACAGATCCATTGACAAAGAAGGGTAGGGTAGTCTTACTGACTCAAGTGTTTTAGCACAACCTCTCATCAAGCATTAGCTGACCACTAAAACCTGCTAAAGCAAGGGCAAGCACTAGTAAGTTACATTGGAAATTTAAAAAATCGTTTTTAAAAAGAAAAAAGAAATGAGCAGAGACATCAGTTTCCACATCATGGAGACTTCAAAGAATTAGCCCAGGAAAGTCACTAAGCAAACAAAGCAAAGCAAAACAAGAACCACCTGAAAAAAAAGAATACCAAAAATAATGATTGTGTGAGGTAGGAGCTATCAGAATCCAGAGTTGCTACAATATATCATCTAAAACATCAAGTTTTTAAAAACAACAAAAAATTGTGAGAGGCACAGAAACAGTATAATGTGAACCATACTTTATTTAAAAAAAAAAAAAAACAAACAGGAGGCTGGCAGGTGGAGTGGTGGCTGGGGCACTGGCTTCCCACACGGCCAGCCACACATTGAATCCTGGAGCCGGCGGCTTGTTTTCTCACATTCTCTCTCCCCCTCCCCCCGCCTCTCTCTGGTCAAATTAAAAAAAATGATAATCAATAAAATAAAATTAATAATTCTTTAAAAAGAAAAATAAGCAAACAGTTTACAAAAATTGTCTTTGGGTAGGCCACAGACAAAAAAAAAAAAAAGCTCAATTTAGCAAAGACGTCAAATAGCTATTAAACTGTGTTAAAAAACTAAATGAGGGACCAGCAGTTGGTGTAATGGTTATGTCGCTGGACTCCCATGTAGTCGACCGCAGTTCGAATACCGGATCTGGTGGCTTAAGCTCACGCTGGGCGCGTGTGTTTGCATGCCCAAGATTCCAAAAGGAGAAAGGAGGAGAAGGGATTGCAGCGTGGCCATCCCCTCTGGAGGGTGATTTCTCGCTTTCTGTCTGTCTGTCTCTGTCTTTCTGGCAAGCAAACATGCCCTATAACAACAACAACAACAAAACTCTCAAAAAAACTAAATAAAATCAGCATTTAAAATTAATGGAAAGTAAAGGCAATAAGAAGAAATTAGGGGAGAAAATGGTAATTCTGAAGTTGAAAAGTACAAATGAAATAAAAAATTCACAAGAGAAGCACAACAGCTGACTTGAGATAGCAAAAGAACCAAGAGCTAAAAGACAGATCAACAGAACTTACCTATCCTGAAATAGAAAAAAGGAAGAAAAAAGACAATAAAAATGAACATAACCTTACAGACATGTAGAATACCTTTGAGAGTATGAACATAGATGTAACAGAAGCCCCAGAAGGAGAATACCTGGGAGAATTGGATATTCACATGTAAAAAGATAAATTTAGACCCCTACTTCATGTAATAACACAGAAATGACCTCAAAATATAGATCCAAAGTATTTAACTTCTAGGAGAAAACACAAGAGAAAATATCAAAAACAGGTAAAGTTCTTAAATATGACACTAAAAGCACAACCCATAAAATAAAAAAATTGATAAATTAGATTTTAAAATTAAAAATTTTTGTACTCAAATATCTAACTAAGAATATAGCCAGTTGGTTAAAGGAGCCAGATCCCACATGGCTGGGTTATAGTTTAGTTCCTGGCCCTGGCAGGTTGAAAAACACAACAAGCATGTGTGTGCATGCCCCAAATCCTGACAGAATGGAGAAATGGAGGAGAAGGGACTGCAGTGTGACCACACATCACTGGGGGATGTCTCCGTCTATCTCTCTTTGGCTAGTGCACATGTTTTCTGGTAGTTCAAAAAAAAAAATTGTGGGGGAGAAGATATTTGAAAATTATGTATCGGGGGACCAGCAGTTAGCATAATGTCTATGTCGCTGGATTCCCACGTAGTCGAACGTGGCTCGAGTCCAGATCCGGTGGTTTAAACTCACGCCAGGCACTTGTGCGTGAGTGCCCAAGATCCCGAGAGAAGAATGGAGGAGAAGGGATTGCGGCGTGGCCATCCCCCCTGGAGGGTGATTTCTTGCTTTCTGTCTCTCTCTGTCTTTCTGGCAAGCGCATGCGCCCTATAGAGAAAACCTCTCAAAAAAAAAAAAAAATTATGTATCGGATTAGCGTTATCCTGAACATAAAAAGAACTCTTACAATTCAGTAAAATGATAAGATTAAGAAATAAGCAAATGATGGGACCAGCAGATGGCGTGGTGTTTAAGGCGCTGGAATTCCCACACGGCCGACCACAGTTCGAGTCCCGGACCTGGCGGCTTGTTTTCTCACTCTTCCTCTCTTTCTCTGACAAAATTCATGTGAAAATAATAATAATAAATAATAAAATAATTGTTTTAAAAATTTTTTTTAAGAAAAGAAATAAGCAAATGACTTGAACAGATATTTCATCAAAGAAGATACACAAAGGGCCAATAAACACATAAAAGGTGATCGACATCATTAGTCACCAGGGAAATACAAATCAAAACTACAATGAGATACCACTGTATACCCACTAGGATGGCTATAATAACAAGTGTTGGTAAGATACAGAAATACTGAGACTCTCCATACATAGCTGGTAGGACTATAAAATGGTGTGGTCACTCTAGAAAACAATTTGGCAGTTTCTTAGAAAGATTAAACATAGAGTATCAAATGGCCAGCAATCTACTTTTGGGTAGAAATGAAACATATGTCCACACAAAAGAACTTGTACATAAATGTTCTTAACAGCATTACTCATACCAGCCCCAAACTGGAAACAATCCAAATATCCATCAACCGATGAATGGATAACAAAGTGTGGTGCACCCATACAACAGAATATTATTCAGCAATAAAAAGAAATGAACAATTGATACATACTATAACACAGAGGGAACTTTAAAATATTATGCTAAATGACAGAAGCCTGCTACAAAAAAAAAATTGACTACATATTTAATCACTGAATTTATTTGAAATGTTCAGAAAAGGTGAATCTATAAAGACAAAAAGCAGATTAATGGTGGCCAGGACCTGGGGACTGGATGCAAGGACTGACTGCAAACAGGTACAAGATTTCTTTCTGGAATGATGGTAACATTTTAAAACTGGGTTGTGGTGTTAGACTTCATTAATTTATAAAAATCACTGAACTGCATATTAAAAATGGGTGACTTTTACAGTATGTGGGTGTGTCCACACTCCTTCTCATACCCCCCAACACACACACACACACACACACACACACACACACACACACAAAGTGGTGGTGATGAATACCATCACAATTTCTGTAACTTATCTACCTCTGCATTTTCCATCCCATAAGAAACTGCCAGATTTTTTAAGTTGATGATCTGCGGCTTGCTTGTGCTTATCCCTACGGAGTTAGGAAACTTTCAATGGATCCAAGAGCACACATTTTTAAGGGAAGCAATGCAGATCCTCAACTTCCACAAGTGCCTCTTTCTATAAATGATGAGGTCCTTGAGGCACCAGAAGGTGGCGTGGTGGTTAAAGACACTGAACTCCCACATGACAGTCCCAGACCTGGTGGCTTGCTTTCTCACATTCTCTCTCTCTCTCATCAAACTGGATAATAAAAATAAAGTTAAATAAAGTAAATCTTAAAAAAAAAAAAAGGACCTTGAACCAGTTAGCCTCCTTCTCAACTGCCCACCCCCTGCAGTAGAACCTCCCATGTTTTCCCAAGGAGCACCACCCAGGGGGTGTGTAAATCTCCAAACAACAGAAAACATCAACATATCAGTTTTAAGATTTATCTTTCCCTGACTTACATATCTTTCTGTTAAATATGAAACCTGGCTATAAAAATAGGATATTCTGGGGCCAGCAGATGACGTAATGATTACTTCACTGGACTCCCATGTAGTTGACTGCAATTCAAGTCCCGGACCCACCAGCTTAAAACTCATGCCGGGTGCGTGTGTGGGTGTGTGTGTGCCCAAAATCTTGAGAGGAGAATGGGAGAGAAGGAACTGCAGCGTGCTCATCCCCCTCAGGGGATGATTTCTCGCTTTCTGTCTCTCTGTCTCTGTCTCTCTGGTGAGTGCAAGCGCCCTATAAAATCTCTCTCTCTCTCTCAAAAAAAAGGGAAAAACAAAAACCAGGATATTCTGGGCCATGCTGGGATCCTGAATAGCCAAAGCAGTACAGGTGAATGGGAATGTTTTTCAATACCAAATTTTTCAAAATCTACCAGAAAAATTTACATGATTTCTTTCAGGGTTTGTGTGTTTTATTTAAATAAGGTAGCAAAATTATTTTTATCTAACCATAGCATAAAAGATTTATTTCAAGTAGCCAATCCTCATCTTCTCTCATTTTATATGTATATGTACTATTTTCTCTCTCCTACATATGAGAAAAAATTTAATTACCATAAAATTATTTCAAATGAGAACTGTACAATGTAGAGGAAAGTATGGGCTTATTAACATTCTTTGAGAGAATACAAACAAAAATGTTTGAAGATGATCAGTTTAAATCTGAATAATCCTGGCTAACCCCTGCCCTAATTCCTGGTGGCTGAGCTGCAGGAACACAGCATGGGAGACAAATCCTGGGGGGAAGAAAAAAAAGACTTCAGACAATGGCAAAACCACACGTGCCTGAGGGTGGAGTCAACAGGGCAGGGTCGGTGTGCCTTCACCTCTCCTTCTCCCCAGTTCTAGAAGGAGCCTCTCAAGAAAGGCTGCTACAAGAAAGCATTTGAAAAGGGATTTTCTGGCCCAGTGGGTCAACTCAAAAGATTCCCTTTCACTCAAGTAAAAGAGCTTTCACCCTTCACCTTTCACCCTTCACACACACACACACACACACACACACACGGGAAGCATTCACCATAAGTTACCTTGGACTAAGCCAGTGATCACCTGTTTGAACATTTTCCACTAGTAGCTAAATTCCTCTCCAAGTGCAGACTTTGTACTGAATCTGAAGCAACAGTTCAACAACAACTATTATATATCCAGCTCTTTCCAAAGTGACTTCAGGGGGTACGTAATGGTTAAACTATTATACTAATGAAGCTCACATAGCTAACAAAATCTCTCCTAACACACAATGTGGTATACTAGGTTTTTGTTTGAAGGCTGGGATGCAAGGCTGGGTAACAGGCAGAAAATGAAATGATTTTTTTTTTTTTTTTTTTCACCAAAAAGGAGCTAGAGTCAAACTCTGCTCTCATTCATTTGAGAAAGACCCTAGGCCCCCTCTATGGACTAGGCCTTAGGCTAAGCATGACCCTTGTACTTTATCAGTGTGGTTCTCCAACTCCAACAGGCATCCCACCACCCGGGATGTTGTTGAAACTCAGATATTCAGATTCCAGACTCCAAACCAGAATCTCCTGCACTGTGGAACAGAGCAGAGCGTCTATGTATTTTTAACAAGTTCCCCAGGCAAGTCTGTTGCTCACTTAAGTCTGAGAACCATCACCCAGAAAGGTCTAGCCAACTAGTTCACAAATATGTAATTAATACACATCACTTGTGGAGAATATTTACGACAGATTTTAGGGCCTACTAAAATTACTATATTATTCAGGACGCTTTGGGTTGCAAGCAGCAGAGACCCAACTCAAACTGACTAAAGAAAAAACAAAAGGCAATTTTTGGGGGCTCATATTACTGAAAAGCTCAGGGGTTTGTTTATTCCTTCTTCTAATTACCCAAAGAATTATCAGTAACCAATTATTTCCACCCCCCTTTCCATTGGGCAAAGATGGCTCACGGCAGCATTAAGCTTACATCCAACTTAGTTCCCAATTGTGATGGATGGACCTGATCAATGAGCCCTTCCCTAAACCAATCACCATTAAGGAAAAGCAGGATTTGGGGCCAGCAGGTGGCATGGTGGTTGAGGGCACTGGACTCCCCACATGGTCGACCTTGATTCGGGTTGCAGACCTGGCGGCCTGCTTTCTCACTTTCTCTCTCTCCCTCCCTCCCTCTCTGGTCAAATTAAAATAAGTAAATAAACAAAAGTTAAATAAAATAACTATTATTTTTTCTTTTAAGGAAAAGCAGGAATGATCTGAATGGGCTATGCCTGCTGCTGCTGCTGCTGCTTCTACTTCTTTTTTCTTTTTTTAAAGGGTGTGTGTGCTCTCTGGAGACAGATACAGTGAGAGGCAAAGTGAGAAATCACCACTGCAGCCACATCCTCTACCCAACTGCCCCAGGATGGCCACACTGCAACCCCTTCTCCTCCATCTCCTCCTGGGATTTTGGGCAGACATGCATACATGCCCAGTGTGAGTTCCAGGCTACAGGATCTGGGACTTGAATTCCAGGTGGCCATGTGGGAGTCCAGCGCCCCATCCACCATACTATCTGCTGGCCCCTCGGTCCATTCTTGTTTTTTAGGTGGTTCCACAGCCCAACTACATGGACTAAAACACTGCAGTGGTAGTTTTTGTTTGTTTGTTTGAATTTACTATAGGATATGTGGGCTCTACTGAGGTTGGGGGGAGTAAGATAGCATCCCCTATGACAACCATGCAGCAATCCCTTCTCCCCCATTGTCCTCGTGGAATTTTGGGCATACATGCACATGTACCTGGCGTGTGTTTGAAGCTGCCAGGTCCTGGGCTCTAGCTGAGGAATCAGCCATGTGGGATCCAGCTTTTTTTTATGTCATTTATTCTTACTGTTTCTAAAAGTTATTTCTAGACCATGTGGAAAATACATAAAAATATAAAGAAATGAAAATAATCAATAGTCATCCTACTTTACAATTTTTAGAATCTTTACGTCCAAAGGTGTGCATATGAACATTAATTTCTGGCATAAACCTTATTCCATATGATAGCACATTGTACTGTGGCTAAGTCTTCATGACAGACAAAATGGAAGGGAAAAAAGAAGGTAAACATTTTAGGTATTTTTATGTTTGTTCAGCTAACACTGGTTTGTTTCCCTTTCCCATGAATTTGCTTTTGTTTTTAACCCTTAAAGATGACGGGGGATTTCCTAAGAATGGGATTCTCAATCATAGTACAGAGATCAAAATCAGAAGGCCATATAATACGTTTATCTAAGGTACAGACCTTCCTGAACTTTTTTTCTTCCTTCCTTTTTTTTTTTTTTTTTTTGGCCAAAGGATATGTCTGTTTGCCAGAGAAAGACAGAGACAGAGAATGAGAGAGAGGACGAAAACTCTCCTCAGTGGATCACACTGCAATCTCTTCTCCATCTCTCCACCCTGTCAGGATGTGGAGCGCACGCACACACACACATACCCAGCATGTTTCTTAAAGCACCAGGGCTGGGGTTCAACCATGCTGTCGGCCAGCTCCTTTAACCACCATGCCATGAGGTCTGTCACTTTACTTCCCTTTCAAGAGCTGAGCTTTCTGTCTGTCTGACACACAGCCATTTCCCCAGTGCCTAGAGGAACTAGTTGTCTTACCCACAGTCATCTCAGTGAATAAATGGACTGGGTGGTGTGTGTGTTGGGGGGAGGCAGTTCCCCAAAGGAAAACCCAAAAAGAATGATGAGTGGCTGCTGGGCAGCCAAAGCAGCAGATGATCATACATTACACCTGTGGAAACAGACGCTCCAGGAATTAAGCCAGAGAATCCCAACTGTTAACAAGATTGCCCAGGTGATGCCAATTCATAGCCAGGTTTAAGAATCACTGTCTGGGGAAATAGATATGACCAGACACAAATGTAATTCCTTGGAAATGGTTTTCCAAGTCTATCTTTCACAGAGGAGGAGGAAAAGCACTGCTTGTCAGGGGATCAGGAACAGATGGATCAGACCTGAGTGCTGCTCTTAATAGAGCTCAAAGTCTAACAGCTGCAGACCTGCTTCCAGGCAACAAGGTCTTGCACAAGTCTTATGAAGAAGGCAATGAGGGTCTGAACATCAACACTGCCATCAGCTCACACTCTTGGGGTGTGATCAAGAGGTGAGTCTTTGCCTGTGCCTGGGAACTAGAAATCCCCTAAAAGAAGGAGCTATGAGACAGCTAAATGCCAAATCCAGAAAGGGAAGAAACAGAAAGAAGAAAGAGAAAGAGATGGGAGATGGAAGGAGAGTATCTGATGTCAGGAGACAATGCCTGTCCCAGGTTTTGGGAAGCATCTCAAAATTCTTTTAGATTTGAGTGGGTCTAACATGGGTTTCTATCCTTTTCTTTCTTTCTTTTTAAAATATGCTAGAGGATACATGCATTCAACCAGAGAGAGAGACAGGGAGGGGAGAAAACACCCCTTCAATGAAGTGTGGTCGTGCTGCAATCCCTTCACCTCTGTTTCTCCACCCTGTCAGGATTTGGGGCATGCAGACACATGTAATGGAGTGTCCTTCAAGCCAGTGGGTCCAGAACTAGAACTGCACATTCAGCCATGTGGAGTCTGGTTCCTTTAACTACTAGGCCATAGGGTTGGTCTGGGTTTCAAAAGAATCTGTTAAGAACTTTCTACCTAGTTCCCTATCTAAGGCCATCTTGTGCCTCTATCCTCTTCTTGCCGGCTTCCCTGTACTTTTCAAGTGTTCTGCAGGGACCAGCAGGTGGCCTGATGGTTAAGGTACTGGACTCTCACATGGTCAACCGTGGTTCAAGTCCTGGACCAGGTAGCTTGAGAATCACACCAGATGTGTGTGCCTGTATGTCCAAAATCCCTAGATGAGAATGAAGAAGGGATTGCAGTGTGGTCATTCCCCACCAGGGAGTGATTTTTCACTTTCTCTCTCTCTTGTCTCTGTCTCCTGGGAGCACACATGCTCTATAGGAAAACTTAAAAAAAAAAAAAAAAAAAGTGTTCTGCAGGTTTCAGCCTCAGGGCTGTTGCATTTGCTGTTCTGAAATACTCTTACCCAGAAGTTTCCATGGTTGACTCCTTAGGTTGCAGGCCTTGACTCAAAGGTCACTAGAGCCCTGCATGGATCACCACTACTCATACAACCTCCATCACTCTCTAGCTCTTCACCTAATCTATTTTCTTCATAGCACATCACACTATTTAACAGTTCATAATTTATTTGTACTGTTTGTGTGTGGTCGTGCTGCAATTACCTCCCTTTTAGACTGTCAGCTCCAAGAGCAGGGAGACTTCATCTATCCTGAACCCTGCAGTGGCCCTAGCACTTGTGTGCATTATAGGTGCTCCAGGAAATACCTGAGGGATAGTATCTGCCCATGTACACTCAAAGCACATCTACTGGGACTTTTATTCCTACCCTCAGAAACAGAGTAAGAAACAATGACTTAATAATTTCTTGAGTGTTTGCCTACCCTTCTAAGCAGTTTACATAAATAATTAATCCTTAAAAAAAAAAGTAGATACCTGCTATTATGGCCACATTTTATAAAAAATGAAACTGAGGTCCAGAGAGATTAAGTTACTTGCCCTAGGCCACCCAGCCAGGAAAGGCAAAGCTGAGATGGGAAGCTGGCAGTCTGACTTCCATCCTTGTGATATCTAGGTGGGCAACTAGTTCTGCAGATCCCATAGCCGGCATTGAGGTTGTCTTCTACACCTTTTAGCTACCGTGCCAGCTTCTAGCTAAGCCCTCCATATTAATGAACGGCCCCAGAACACTGCCCACTGCTGCTTATACTCAAGTCGTCATGTCTGATGCCAGTTTCTTTCCTAGTTTGGCTCAGCTATGGGGACAGACCTTTGTGACACTGCACTGCCTGAATGGCCACCATTGACTTTTTTTTTTTTTTTTTTTGGAGAGGTTTTTGCTATAGGGCACGTGCGCTTGCCAGACAGACAGAGAGAGACAGAGAGATAGAAAGCAGGAAATCACCCCCCAGGGGGGATGGCCACGCCGCAATCCCTTCTCCTCCATTCTCCTCTTGGGATCTTGGGCACGCACGCACACGTGCCCGGCGTGAGTTTAAGCCACCGGGTCCGGGACTCGAACCACGGTCGACTACATGGGAGTCCAGCGACATAGCCATTATGCTAACTACTGGTCCCGACACCATTGACTTCTTAAGGGGACTTCTCAGGGAAAATCTTGGTCCCTGTCTAACCAGGTCTTCACAGAGAGGTGCCCTCCAGATAAAACATCTGAGACATCTGCACCTGCTAGCAACCTCTACTGGCATTTCACATTTTCATGGAAGTTCTGGCTAGGGTTAAGAGGCTGGAAACAAGTCTTAAATACAGAACTACAGAATAGGAACAACAAAAATGTCTACTACTAGTGGACGAAAGGAAGATTTGCCAAGAAACTATAGGAAAAGTTGTAGAAAATATATTATAAATAAGGAGGCTGGTTATTAAATAACTCCACAACATTCAAAGCCAGGCTCTGCTTCATTCAAGTTGTGAGATGTCAAGCAGGCATCACTTATTTGTATTTCAGTATCCTCACGGTCAGAGGAAACGTTATCCCATTATAAAGCTAACACACATAAAAATTTAAGACTCAGTATGTTTAATAACATTTAAAAAAAAATAAAAAGGTAAACAACTAACTAGAAATATAAATCTGTAACACAGTATGAATAGCTTCAATATATAAAGACCTCCCATAAATCAATAAGAAATTAAAAATACTACCCCCCCAAGGAAAATGGTTAATTAGCAAATACACATGATTAATGAACATAGAAAAATATAATAAACTTCACCAGAATTCAAAAGTAAAAATTACAAGTTTTTTTTCTTTCTTTCTTTTTTTTTTTTTTTTTAAATGGTCAGCAAAGTAGCAAAGATTATTCTAAGCCCAGTGTTGGTTAGGATCTAGGAAAATCTGATCTCCCACTTAGGCTAACAGAACTCAAAACTGACAGAATCTTTCCAGAATACAAGTCGGCAATAAGTATCTTTAAAAACATTTACACATTTTTTTTTTTTTTCAGAAGTAACTCTAGGTCTCTGTCCTAAGAAAAAAATCTAAGGAGCAAACAAAGGTTTCTGTGTGTGAGATGTTCAGGATTATAACAATGAAAGGTAGGAAGAACCAGTACATCCAGCAACCGGGTGCTGACAGGATGGAACATTGTACATCATTGAGACCTCAACCCACTGCCACGTGAGGCTCTCCAAAACAGACTATTAGAATAAAATAGAGGGCCAGGAAGTGGCATGGTGGTTACGGTGTGGGATTCCACAGGCCAACTCTATGGTTTGAGGCTCAGATCTGTCAGCTTCAAAAACACCAGGCAAGTGCCTAAATCCCAATAAGAGAATGGAGGAGAGGGGACTGTGATGTGGCCATTCTCTGGGAGGCGGGGTGTATGTGGGTGTGATTTCTTGTTTTCCCTCTCTCTTTGTCTGTCTGTCTGTCTCTCTCTCTCCCGAGAGCACATGCACCCTATGACAAGAACAAAAAAAAGAATTTTCAGAACAATATACCTAGAGAATATGTTTGTAAAATGAACAGCTAGGGCCGGCAGGTAGCGTGGTGGGTTAAGGGCGCTGGACTTCCACATGGCTGACCATGGTTCAAGTCCCGGACCTGGTAGCTTGCTTTCTCACTTTCTCTCTCTCTCTCAATTTCTCTCTATCACTCTGTCCCTCTCTTGTCAAATTAAAATAAATAAATAAATAAACAAACAAATAAAGGTAAATTTAAAAAAAAACAAAGCTATACACATGTTTGTATATGATGATATATATTATATATGACTATGTTAAATATAAATATATAAAATACGTGCACATGTATATAGTAAAAACTAATATGTAAGTACTTTTCACATTCCAGGCACTACTTTCTGTTTAAAAAAAACAATTTAATTTTATTATCATTATTATATTTTTAAATTTTTAAAGAAAGAAAAAAGAAGAGGGAGAATGAGAAAGCGAGCTGCCAGGTCCAGCTGAACCATGGCCATGTAGGAGCCCAGCACCTCAACCACCACACCACCTGCCAGCCCCCAGGCACTAATTTTTTGCACACATTAATGCATTAAATCCTTACACACCTATGAGATTGGGACCATGACCACTACTTTACAGATGGAGAAACTGAGGCACAGAGAGATTATGTAAAGGTCCAAGTTCACCCAGTCAGTCCATAGCAAAACTGAGGTTTGAACCAAGGCACTGGATCTTAACAGATACAATCTACTACACGGACCAAGACCTGGAAGGGTGCACTTAATGTCCCTCTGGGCAGGAGCTGGGGAAAAGAAGGCCAGGCCACAGGTCAGGCGAGTGAATGGAAACTTCCATGCTTTTACTTTACTAGTCTGAACTGTTTACAGTCACTGTGTGGCTACTGCAAATTTTAAGTCAATAAAGTTTTTTTAAACATAGAACTTTAAAAAATCGATCAATATAGAATCCTTGCCATGAGCCCTACATGCAAGTAGGGGCAGGAGATGATCAGTGTCAACTGGTGCCTCTGAGAGATGAGCAGTGAGCAGACGTAGGACCAAACTCAAGGCTACTTTTCACAGGAGCTACAAACAAGGGACAGTGGAAGCCACACCTCTCTCCTGCAGGACACCAAGTACAGCCCTTGGCCAGCTGAGGTATCACATACAACACACACCTGCGGGTGGGCAGTGCACTCACTCCCTTTACACGTGGAGCACTGCAGAAGGTGATAGCCAGGATCTGATGGGTGAGAAGACGTGGGCCCAATCAGTTAAGCAGGCTCAGGAGCTCAAAGTCTGAGGCCTATATACACCTTATCTGGGTCATGTGTAAAGTTATCTACATGTCAGCAATCGAAAAGTCCTTGTCTTCTGCCCTGTAATAAATACTGTGATAAAAGGCGTGTCAGGATCTAGGTTAGTGGGGATGGTAGAAAGGCCACCAATGTGGATTTGATCCTCTCTTGATTTCATAAATGTAGGACACTGACATTTAGCTCCTCCTGGGCACAGGCTGTGTCAATGCTGTGAATTAAGTAGCCAGAGTGAGAAAGAAAAGGAGAACAAGGTCAGACTGTGTCACACTACTCAGGTTCCAAGCTCAGATCCAACCAGCTGTGTGACAAAGATCAAGGGCTTCATTTCTCATTTGTGAAATGGGAAGTAAGATATTACTGTAATGGGCTAGGCTAGACATGTCGGGTAGAGCACCTTAGCCATGAAACAGGGAGCGAGGACAGTAACCACTAAAGCCTGCAGACCAAAGCCTGAACCCCCTGGAAAATCTTTCCCCCCATTCACCACCTATCCCTTGACAAGTCTGGTCAGACCAGACTCTTCTCTCAAGCGCCCATACCACGCTGAGCGGCATTGTACCTCTCCTGACCCCAGTACACTGGCTCCCTCATTGCCAACTTCCCTCATCTCCTCAATTTCTGCTCCGCACAGTAGCCAGAGGGAACGGGATGCTGCTCAGAACCAAACTCAGCCTCTGTCAGGCTGTCACTCTTGCCTACCCTACAAACCTCATACTACATTGCCCCAACCACACTGACCACACCACTATTTCTCGGCACATCAAACTCATACCTTTGCATTTGCTGTTCCTTCTGCTAGGAAAGCTCTTTGCCAAATATTCCATGAGGCTGGCACCTCTGTCCCATTCTAGTCTCTGCTGACGTGCTACCATCCAGGGAAGCTCTCCCCCATAAACCCCAGCTGTCCAGCCTCCTACACCCCACTCCACCTTCCAGGTGTGTCTCTCTTGTCATTTGTCTTTAATGATGTCATAGCACTATTCATCCCCATCTGAAATTATCTTATTAATTTGTTTACTTTTTTATTGTCTCTGTCTCTCAACCTGAACATGAACTCCAGGAGGCTGGGCCTGCTCGGGCTCTGGCCCCAGCTCCTGAAACATACATGATGCTCAACAAGTATCTGCTGAATGAATAAGTCAACAATTGCATGAATTAATGTATTGTACATCACTGTACATCAAATCTTCTTCCCCAGAGGGAATACATGTGTTGTAAGCAAAGGAAGCCCTTAGTTATCATACAATATAATAAGTAACTGATCCCCAAAGCCTCCTGCTACTGTTCTAAAGAATTTATGACCCAGAGAACAATGGGATCTGAGCTTGCCCCTGGCCAGGCTACTAGAAGGACTAGTCTCTCCAATGGAGCAGAGCCCTGTATTGTTCTTTCGTCTAAAAGAGTTTTGGATCAGAAGAAACCCAAATACTCAGAAGCCTCTTGCCCTGAGCATAAAAAGAGTAATACTCAGCGCAGAATAGGAACTCTTCAACAGCTGTGAAGTCTGAAAATACAGGACCAGGGAAAGAGAAGGAAAAAAATGGCAAGGTCAACAGTCTAGTCTTCTCTCCCTGATTACAATAACTGACAAACATGCACAAAGCCCCACCTGGTCAAAGGTAAGGCTAGAAGCAGCCGTGCCGAGACAATGAGATGACTGGGTGCAGTTTGTGGTTTTATTCCCAGGCCGAGGACAAGACAGAAGCACTAGCAGAGATCAGGACATGTTGAATGAATGAACACAAAAAGACAGAAGATTTGAAACACCAAAGGAAAAATTAGCAGATTAGAAACCAGGAGCCCAATTGTTCAATATTCATTTCTAATGTAAACAAAAGTTCAAAAGAGTCAGTAGCCTCAGGACAACTGAATAATAGATTGGGGGGGTTCTCCCTAGAGGAGTATTAGAGCTAATGAATGAAGAGGATGATAGAATTACAATGTCACCATTTTTGCAAGCCATAGATGAAATAATAGTCATTCTTGGCCATTAATACTACGAACACAAAAAGGAACAGGCTTTCCATACCGCCTAACGGACATACACACAAATACAGCAACATTACTAAATCCAGATACCTGTTTACAGAAAATGCAGGGACAGGGACCAGCAGTTAGCGTAATGGCTATGTCGCTGGACTCCCACGTAGTCGACCGCGGTTCGAGTCCCAGACCCGGCGGCTTAAACTCACGCCGGGCGCGTGTGCCTGCGTGCCCAAGATCCCGAGAGGAGAATGGAGGAGAAGGGATTGCGGCGTGGCCATCCCCCCTGGGGGGTGATTTCCTGCTTTCTATCTCTCTGTCTCTCTCTGTCTGTCTGGCGAGCGCACGCGCCCTATAGCAAAAACCTCTCCAAAAAAAAAGAAAAAAAAAATGCAGGGACAGAATGTGTTTACCACTATGACGGGTATACAATCAGTTCCAGACCTGATCACATACAGGACAAATGACATGGTTTACTCAACAAACTATTGTTTTGTTTTGTTTTGTTTGGAGAGGTTTTTGCTAGAGGGCACATGTGCTTGCCAGAAAGACAGAGAGAGACAGAGACAGAAAGTGAGAAATCACTCTCCCCAAGGGGGATGGCCACGTGGCAATCCATTCTCCATTCTCCTCTCGGGATCTTGGGCACGCATGCACACGCGCCCGGTGTAAGTTTAAGCCACCAGGTCCGGGACTCGAACCGCAGTCCACTACATGGGAGTCCAGTGACATAGCCATTACACCAACTGCTGGTCCCTCAACAAACTATTTTAAAAAAGAAAAAGGTTGGCTGGCAGTGTTGGCAGCTCTGTGATTCCGGACCCACCAAAAAGGACCCAGGTTCATGGTCCAAGGTCTCCCTGTACAATCTGGGAGCACCTGTGTGTGCCTGTGTGCCTCCTGGCAGAGGCTCGGGGTGGATCACAGCAGGAACACCTTATTAGAGGTGGTATCTCTCTCTCTCTCAGAACAAATAAGATAAACTCTTTTTTTTTTTTTTTTTGAATGAGACAGAAAGTGAGAAATCACCGGGGTGGGGAGGGCCACACTGCAATTCCTTCTCCTCCATTCTCCTGAGATTTTGGGCATGCATGCACACATGCCTAGCATAAGTTTCAAGCCAACAGATCCTGGACTCGAACCATGGTCAACTATGTGGGAGTCCAGTGACATAACCATTATACCATATGCTGGTCCCAATAAGATAAAGAAAGAGAGAGAAAAAAGATGGAAGGAAAAAAGGAAGGAAGGAAGGAAGGAAGGAAGGGAGGGAGGGAGGGAGGGAGAGAGGAAAGGAGGAAACAAAAAAACACAGATTAAATGAGACTTAACAGATATGTGACACAAATCTAATGGGGGATCCTGTTCGGTCTTGATTAGAACAACTAATTCTAGAAAGATATTAGGTCAACAGGAAAGTCATGATGCATTTTTCTGTTTTTCTATGCAAAACGAGTCATGACTTTCCCAACGATCCAATATATATGAAGCCTGAAATGTTAACCCTGGCTGGATACTATATAGATGATGTAAGTGATTATTGTTAATTATTTTCATTACGACAATAGTCTTGTCATTATGTCTTTAAAGAATCTTTATCTTTTGGGACCAGCAGATGGCATGATGGTTACATCACTGGACTCCCACATGGTTGAATGCAGTTCAAGTCCTGGACCTGGAGGCTTAAAACTCACACTGGGCACATTTGCATGTGTGCCCAGTATCCTGAGAGGAAAATGGAGGACAAAAGAATGCAGTATGGCCATCCCCCTGGGGTGATTTCTTGCTTTCTGTCTCTCCGGCAAGCACATGCACCATATAGCAAAAATCTTTCTTTAATAAAAGAATCCTTATGGGAACCAGCAGTTAGCGTAATGGCTATGTCGCTGGACTCCCACGTAGTCGACTGTGGTTTGCGTCCCGGACCCGGTGGCTTAAAACTCACGCCGGGCACGTGTGCGTGTGTGCCCAAGATCCCGAGAGGAGAATGGAGGAGAAGAGATTGTGGCGTGACCATCCCCCCGGGGGGTGATTTCTCGCTTTCTGTCTCTATGTCTCTCTCTGTCTGGCGAGCGCACGCGCCCTATAGCAAAAAACCTCCCCCCCCCAAAAAAAATCCTTATTATTTATAAATAAATACTGAATCATCAAGCTTTAAAATAATCCAGTGGGGGACAGGTAGTGGTAGATACAGATAAAACCAGTGTGGTCATGTGTGGATAATAGTTGAAACCATTTACCTTTTTAGAAAGATGTCTAGAAGTGATTATAAACGAAAGGGGACTGTGAGGGTGGTTCATGACTACTTTCACTACCAGGTGCTAACAATCAGATCACGTCCTCTTCCTGCTGAGAACCCTCCCGGGGCTCCATCCCACTCTGGGAAAAGCCGAAAGTCCTCCTTGTGGCCTGCAGAGACCCTGTACAATCTGCCCCTAGGCAGCCCTCTGCTCTTACTTCCCAGCTCTCCCTCTCTTTTTCTCTTCCTCTCTTTCCTTTCTCAAGCTCCGCTGGACTCAGAAGTCCCTCACAGACATCAAACAGCATCTGACCTCAGAGCCTTTATGCATGCACACCCTTTCCTCTGCCCAAAACGCTCCTCCTTCAGTTACCCACGCTGACTCCCTCACTCCCCTTCTTCCCCTTGCACAAGTCATCTCATCTAAGAGGCCTTCCCTGACCACTGAGTCTACCACAGCACTGCACGCTCTGTGTTGTACTCTCATTCTAGGCATCCTCCCATGTTGTTCTCCGTACCTCTTACCTCTTTCTGACATTATTTACTTGTATGTTTACTATCGATCTCCCACTTTTATGACATAAGCTCCATGAGGGTGGGAACTTTATTTTCTTTGTTTTTTCATTACTGTCTTTTCAGCTCCCAGAATAGTGTCTGTACAAAACAGGTGCTCAATAAATATCTGTGTAATAAATCAAAGAATCAAAAGAGCTATCATACAGAGGTACCATTCTGGTTTCTGGTAGCTCCTTTAAACTCCATTTTCAGGGAACACCTCAGAACTAGCAACACTGCTGGCTGCCTACCCTGATATTTAGTCTCTCCCTTTAACTTAATAATGGAATCTAATTTCTAGCTAAGAATAGGCCATGTGGAATAAAACTATTAGTCCCCAAATTCCCTTGCAGCTATATATGATTCTAGAAGTAAATCCTGGGCAAGAGTATAAGCAGAAGTATTATGAGCAACTTCCATGAAGTATTTTTTTTTTTTTTTGGAGAGGCTTTTGCTATAAGGCGTGTGCGCTCACCAGACAGACAGAGACAGAGAGACAGAAAGCGAGAAATCACTCCCCAGGGGGGATGGCCACGCCACAGTCCCTTCTCCTCCATTCTCCTCTCAGGATCTTGGGCATGCATGCACACCTGCCCGGCGTGAGTTTAGGCCACCGGGTCCAGGACTCGAACCGCAGTCGACTACATGGGAGTCCAGCAACATAGCCATTACGCTAACTGCTGGTCCCCATGAAGTCTCTTTAAAGAGGCAGGAGTACCTGTCTTCATCCCTTCTTTCCTCCTTGCTAGGACATAACGTCTGGAGTTTAAGTAGCCAGCTCCAGTCATGAGGTAGCAGGATAGAGATGGTGGAGGAAGAAGGTCAGGTGCATCCTGGGTCCCTAAGATAAGAGTAGAGCCCTAGTCTGTTTATCACTGAGCTCCTTTATGTAGGAGAGAAATAAACTTTCTTAGGTCCCTGTCATTTAGTTTTAAATGCAATTAAAACTAATCCTGATACATACCTAGAAATCAAAGAGCTATTGCATGTGAGGCCAAACAATGACACAGCAGTAAAATGTGATGCTCTGCTAGGCTGACCCACATGGAAGGGATTCTGGTTCACATGTGGACACACCTCCCCGGGTATACATAAGCCCAGGATCCAGGCTGGCTGAGGTTGGAGTGGATAGTAGTGTTGGAACTCTATTGGAGTTGTGTCTCTCTGTCTCTCTCTCTCTCTCGCCTTTTTATTTTCTGTATCTTACTTATTGAAGAAATAAACTTAAAAATCTATGGCAGGGGCTGGACAATGACATTCTGTGAGGCTAATTCACATGGATCAAGATGGTGGTCACTTCTGGGAGCAGGCAGGAGAGCAAATGGGGAGTACCATATAGGTACACAGAAGTAACAGTCTAATTCTTAGGTGCACAGTGGGCTAATGGCCATCTCTTATGATGTCCCTTATTTTGCATAGACCCAAAATGACAATGTATCATACACCAAGGGTTAGGATTAATCCAATTCTCTATGCCCAAAGGCTGGCTTTTTTTTTTTTTTTTTTTTTTTTTTTTTTTTTTGAGAGTTTTTTTGCTATAGGGTGCATTGTGCTTGCTGGAGAGGCGGAAAAGAGACACAAAGAGAGAAATCACCACGCAGAGGGGATGGCCACACCATAATCCCTTCTCCTCCATTCTCCTCTCAGGATTTTGGGCACACACACACACGTGTCCAGCATGAGTTTGAAGCCACTGGGTGTCTGGAATTCAAACCACAGTCAGCCATGTGAGAGTCCAGTGACGTGACCATTACACCATCCACTGGTCCCCCAAAGGCCAGCTTTTAAAAACTGGGTACATTTAGAAGAAAGAACGAACGTACACCAAGTTACTGACAGATGGGACCAAAGAGGCATGAGGTGGGAGTGAGGGGATGGAGCAATGAGTGGTTTCTGTTTTATTCTGCTGTTACTTCAGTATCCACTTCAAAAAATGTTTACTGTAATAAACTAAGGCAATATAGCAGGACAGTTCAGTACATGGCCTCCAGAGCCGGATCCGCAGACTGCATCTCAACTCCACTACACCGTCGCTGGAGGACAATGGCAAATTATCTAAACTTTCTGTGCCTGTTTCTGCATCTGAGAATAGGGGATCATAGTGCTTACTTCATAGGACCATTGTGAAAAGTAAATGAGTTGGTTCATGAAAAGTCCGCATGACAAGTCCTCTCCACAAGTTACACCCTTGATGAGATTAGTCGCTATTATGACCATTAGTCCAGCTTCAAATACCTACAAACAGACAAGAGCTGAGCAATTACCTGGTCAAGGTCTGCAAATTGTATTGGTCATTTCACCCCTCCCCCCCCGCCCCCCGGAAGGACTCACTTCCATGACTCTCACAGTCATTGTGAAAAGCGCAGCGCCTTGCCTAGGAACTTACTAATAGTTCATAAATGAATGTATACTGCTTCTGTTTACCCACTACTTCTATGACTGTCTGAACAGATCATCTGTAGATACCCACCCAATACATCCACGTTCCCTCTTCTGCTTTAGTGACCTTTTGGGGCAACAAGCCCAAACCCCAAACTGCATCTCCCAGTCTTCCCTGCAGCAAGGAATGCTCAAATCACAAAGTTCTAGCCAAAGAGCCACAGGCAGGAGGAGTCTACTAAGGATTTCAGAAAAATCGTCATAGTGTCTTCATTGAGGTGCTATCTCCTTTTTGAGAGCTTTGATTCCTCCTGCCTATACCCAGGATATGGGGCTTGGAAGGGGGGCAGTCATTTTATGACTGAGGCTAAGGATAACAAAGAAGAGAGAGATGGTAAACTGCAGCACCACCTTATCCTGCCAAGAGGACTGCACTTCTCTTTATGTGAGAAATGGAACCCTATGGGAGTCAGTATCCAGAATGGCCCCCAAGAGACCACAACTCCGAAACTCAAGTCTTCAGTCATTCCTCCTACGCCACATCTGGATTAACACTTTGACCCACTTTAATCAACAGCATGAGGTGGAAGTAATGTGGGACCAGTTCTAGACTTCTGTCTTAAGAAGGTTTCGAAGCCCTGGGCTGCCCTGTTCTAAATCCAGCTACTACCTATGAGGTCCCAGGGAAGGGGAGATCTTGAGACTATACAGAGAGACAAGGGCTCAGCCATCTCCAAGGTGCCATTTGAGGACCGCCATCTTAAATATTCTAGCCCCATCCACCCTCTGACTGCAGCCACATAAGACACTCTAAGCAAGACTTGCAGAAGAACCATCTAGCTAGGCCTCGGTCAACCACATGTTCATAGAAATAATAATCAGTTGTCATTTTAAGGCACTAAGTTTGGGGGTGGCTTGTTGTGCAACAGTTAATAAGTAAAACAAACCCTTACCTAGGACAATACTGTACAAATGTTATGAAGACAAACATATATCCCTAAATACTGTCCTATAAAAAACCAACACGCCAGTTGATCACAAATCCCAACAAAAATCTCTTGCATATTCTGATTCCCAGCAAAGAATCTTTCTTATTTCATAATATGTACCCATTAAGCACAACTACTCTGTATAAGTTTAATGAATCTACTAATCATTTTTATAACTAAAAAGCATTTAGAGCTAGCCCCATAGTCTAATATCAATAGTTAAGGGAACCAGATCCCACCTAACTGACTGCAGTTCAAATCCTAGCCCCATGGACCTGAAAAACAGGTGAGTGTGCATGCATGCCCCAAATTCTGACTGGATAGAGAAACAGAGAAAAGACTGCCTCATGACCGCACCCCATTGGGAGTACTTTCTCCCTCCTCTGTCTCTCTGGAAAATATACATACCCTCTAGCAATTGGGGGAAAAAGGCATTTAAAGTAGATGGTTTAACATTAGGCTAGACCGGTAGACTGGTGAGAACCCTCAGAAAATACATCTCCTATCTGTACAGGAGACATCATTATACCAGTATTACTTCATATGCATTCTCAAAGGTCTAGAGCTTAAGTTAACAAGGTGGCTAAGCAGGTGGGACACCTGCAATCTAATTAAAGAAGGCTATTGATAAAAATAATAATTTGGGGAGGGAAGTCCTAGAAATGAAGGGAATGTACATCAGCAATGCCCTGACCAAATAAATTGTTATGCATTCATTTATAAAAAGCAAATCTGAGGCCCAGCCACAGTGATGCAGGCAGTAGGGCACCACTCTGGAATGCTGGAAGCTACATGGAAGATCAGGGTGCAGATTCTTGGTTGATCTGAGCATGCCAGGTGTGTACACACATGTGCCCATGATCCTGGCTGGTTAAAAGGTTTGAGAAAATTGTGGCATGATGAAACTTATTAAGGGTGCTTCTCTCTTTTGTGTTCTCCCTCTCTCAAGAAATAAAATAACTTAAAAAAAAAATTGGGGCCCAGTCACAATAGCAGGTACTGGTTGGCACTGTTACTTGACACGTCGAGGCCACACGGGAGGCCCAGCTTTGATTCCTGGCTCACCCTAAAAGTCAAGCATGGTGGCATATGCCTGTAGTCCCAGCTACTCGGGAGATTGAGGCAGGAGACTCATGATGCAGAAGACCCTGTCTTAAAAAAAAAAAAAAAAAAAAAAAAAGCAAATTTGAATACTACCTAAGGACTCAGAAGCATTCCATTCCCACATGATACTGCTATGTGAGAAAACAAAATCCGAGAAAATAGAAAACATTTCCCCTATAAGGTATATAGCACTGAGTAACAATGCATACACTACTTGTTACCAAGGATAAAGGATTGTGGGAGAATGGTGACATGAGGAGAGGGAAGATAGGAGAGGGAAGATAACAGAGCCCACAAAAAAAGAGATGGTTCCGTTTTTGAAATAAGTTCATAAAAAGACTGGGTTTTTGGAAAAGTCATGACGTATTTTTTCTATGCAAATATGCATCATGACTTTTCCCACAACCCAATAATCGTCATCCCATTTACTGAGAACTTTCTATGCAACAGACTCAGCTCTGAATCATGTGGTCTTACTTTAGTTTCCCCTTTAATGCAGGTACTATAAATTAACTGCCATTTTCCAGATAAGAAAACTAGGGCCTGGAGAAGGTAAGTACTATGCCTAGAGCTTAGGCAGTGGAGGGATTCAAACATTATATGAAATGGCTTCCAGGTGGGTCCCCAACTCTACTCTAGAATTACTGCACTGGAGCCCAAGGACACAGTTAAATGTTGCAGGAGCAGCTCCTCTAATACTTGGCACATTCTTAAAATAGCAGCAGGCCCCGATGTGTGACGATGTGTGATACAGCAGCACGAAGCTCACGGTCACCACGGTTCCTCACGCTGTGGGGAGAAATCTGAGAGGGCCACCAACCTCACTTCATGAAACTCCGGGAAGCCCTGCCCAAGGTATTTTTTTTTACAGAATCAATTGTTGACACTAGGAGCCAGAAAACAGATGAGGACGTGTCAGCTATTACACAGTCAGACTCTCCAAGCTTACCATTTAATTAAAACCTGTTCGGCCCCAGAACAAGAATTATTGCCTATTAGAGCAGAGGAGACAGATAAACTGTGCCTGGCCGGTTAATTCTTATTTCCCAGGCATCCCCTGGCCTCCCTGCTGCAGAACACCAAGCAGGACTTGGAGATAAAATCAGCTTTATATTTACATAGGATGGGTGAGTATGGGTGGTGTCTTCCACAAAGCCTTCTCCACTAAATTAAACTGCCATCCTCTATTCTCACCAGGGCTAAAGCCTCTGTTCCATGTCACAGGCACCTGGACTGCCCAGATGAGCCACTGCTAGGTCCTGAGCTGCACCAACAGAAGTGGCTGAGGGACAGAAAGGCAGAGGGCTGGATGCGCAGGTGGGTCCCAGAGAACGGCTGAGTGACCAAGGGGAAGCATGTGTGCATGCCACCTCACCCATTGCCACGGGTTCCTGGTTCAGCTGACACACTAATCAAACCCCAAACGGGGCTGGCCAGCCATCCTCAAATGACGTTGCACCTGATATCATAAATTCATTCATAAAAGAATTTATTCTTACACCTACCACATCCCAGGAACTGTTCTAGAAAGATAGGGACAAATGTTTCTGTGCTCCCATGGAGTCTACGGTTGGGGAGCAAATAATAAATGTCAAGTGGTAATAAATGTTCTGAACAAAAATGAAGCAGAGTAAAGGGCTCGAGAGTGACAGAGAAGGGCTACCTAATAAGGAGACTGGCCTCACTGAGAAGGTGACATCAGAGCAGAGACCTGAGGTGGAGGGAGCAAGCAAGCTTGGGGGACATGAGGGAAGTGGTCCTGGTAGAGAGAACAGCCAGGGCAAAGGTTCGGAGGGAGGTATAGCATGAGGCCAGGATAACTAGCGCACAGCACACAAGGGGTTAAAGCAAGTGGGATTTGGGGGAGCCGAGAGTGGAACACAGGGGAGCTGACATGGTGCCCAGGCTCTGAGCATGTTACATATGACTCACTGGCTACAGCTGGTGTTTCCCATTTCACCAGAGAAGGAAACTGAGGCCTAGAGCGGGAAGGGAACTTGCCCAAGACCACACAGCTCTTCTGTACCAGATGGGGATGCCCACAGCCCCTGGCACAGCAGTTTGCATCCAGAAGGAGATCAGCTAGAGTCACTGATTCCGTTTCTTGGGAGAAATGTCCTCCATTTCCTTCTCACTCCCTCAACACCCCGCCCACCCTTTCTTCACAGTTAGGAACAGACAGGTAAACATTTCATGGGAGAAGGAGGGAAAAAAAAAAAAAGAAATAAGAAAAGCGCACAGTCTAATTCCTGAAAAGGAGAAACACTTTAACTTTCTCTACAAGTCACTACTGAAGTTAATAAACATCGCTCACCTAAACGGTGCCCTGGAACACAGCCCTGATCACAAGTAGGCAGATGACTGTCCGCTTAGCCCCAGGTGCAGCTCCTAGTCCGGGGCTTGCCAAGGCAAAGGCCACCTGCTTACGCTCGACCTCGGGCGGTGCCTCCCCCAACCACCCAACCACCGTGGGTGTCTGGAATGCGGAAACGGGAACCTGCCGTGCCAGCTTCTAACAGTGACTTATTCAACAGCCACCGGAGTTCCCCAAGAGATGGCTTGTCTTTGTGAACAGGCACATTCCCAAAGAGGGCTGTTTTGCCAACAGTCCTTTTGGGGTAGGAAAATAAAAGGCCTTCTTACTCATCAGACACGTGGTCTGAGGAGTCTGAATGGGATTAAAAGAAATCTCCAAGGTGACAAAGGCTCTTGCCTATGACCTCTACCTGTTCCCTGACCCTGCCAGGGCTGGAGCTGTGCCCACTGCATCCCTGGCCCAGAGCTTGCACCTGGCTGCTTCATTCACAACCTCACCACCCAATGGTGGGCTCCTCTGCCTACAGAGGCAAGGTCGCCTAATGATTAAACACTGCGCTGGACTTCTCCAGCCAGCTTTGGAAGCACAACTGGCTTTAACGAAACAATATTAACAACAACCATCACCACCACAACCTGAGGGCTCACTATGCCCAAGGTGCAGTACTAAGCACTTCATATAAAGGATCTCTCCTAACCCTCACAGCTACCCTTAAGTAGGTACTTACAGCATTTCTATTTTACAAATGAGAAAGCTGAAAGGAGAAGTCACAGGCTAGAGGTCGCAGAGCATGAAAGTACAACTCAAGTGTTATGGCTGCAGGATTCCAGCTTTTAACTATTACACTAGATTGTCTCTTGAGGAGAAGCAGGTGTCCCGACTGGGCTTTAGATTCTTCATCTGTAAAATGGGGCGGGGGTGAAAAAACAGTAAGCTCTTTCTGGTGAGCACTTAGCTCTGGTCCACCAAAGTGCTCAGTAATCATCAGCTGCAGTTATCATGTGCTGCCCTCAGATTCAATCTGGTGTATGCCTATACCTTCAAAATAGGGAGTAATTAGACCACGGTCCTGGAGTTTACATTTGGAGCAGGTCTAAGGAAAAAACAAAAATTAAGAAAGGCTCTTGGGCCCACAGGTGGTATGGTGATTAAGGAGCTAGATCCCAGTTGCATAGGCTGTTGAGGAGGCTGTTGAATATACTATTAGTATATTCAAGTCACATTAAATATATTAATAGTAGAGGCCACATTCTTGAACACTCACCATGTGCCATCCCCTTAGGAATAGGCATTTGACCTCCAGCCTCTCTTCTCATCTGCAGAACAATCTTACCAGGCAGTCTTCACAGGGGGAAACTGAGGCTCTGCAAGGAGCATCTTTTTTTTTTCAAGAAGCATCTTGAACAAGAGTGGTCAGGGGTAGAGAAATGAGATCCAGGTGTTTCTTCACACTGTGAGTGCTCTCACCAATCCTACACGCTACCCATCACACTGCTGCCTCACTACCCGACTTGGGTTTCCCTAAATTCTCAGATGAAATATTTGGTACCCCTAGCAAGACTGAGGGCTCCTATGGCATGAGGACTATGCACATTTTAAGGTGGGCATGATTAAAGAATAAAAAGCTAAGTTCTGATTCAGATAATTACATAACAAAGTTGATAAGTAAAAAATGCATACTTCCGCTGTGTTTCATTCATTTCTGTAGCAGTACCAGTTGTTTGCATCCCTGAAATCCAGCCCCCACTTCCCAAATAGTACTCTAATTTTATTGCCAAAGCTACCCTCCTCCAAACGCCATGTATTCAAGTAAGGCTGACTTCAGCCTCTGCCCCAAGAAAGTAAATTCTGATTGGTCTTAGTCTGTGATTTATCTTGGCATAGTCATGTGTCTCAATGCTGGCCAATGAGATATGAGGGGTAACTGGGAGGAGAGGCATCAATGAAAGGTTTCCTTACTCTTAAAGAGACACACACTGGTGTCAGCGGGTGGCATGGTGGTTAAGGTGCTAAACTTCACCTAGTTGACCGCAATTCAAGTCCCAGACTTGATGATGGCTTGAAAATCAGGCCAGGTGTGTGTGTGTGTGTGTGTGTGTGTGTGTGCAAGCCCAAAATCTCAAGAGGAGAATGGAGGAGAAGGGATTGTGGCATGGCCATCTACCCGGGACAAGGAGATGGTGATTTCTTACTTTCCCTCTCTCTCTCTGGCGAGTGCATACACCCTTTGACAAAAACCTGAAAAAAAAAAAAAAAAAAAAAGGAACACACACACACTCTGAGTAGAAACGCCATGCTGGACATGGCCCTGTTAGTGTGTACCAATTAGAGCAATCATCTTCTGGTCACATGAGGAGCCCCGAGACATAGGAGAAATACCATGGATGGGGGAGTCGCACAAAGAACATGGATTAGGTACTTGCTGGCACTGTAGAACTGTTTAATTATTCAACTCTTGTACTGCCTACCTATAAGCTTCTTTGTTAAGTGAGATCATAAATCTCCTTACTTCAGGTCAATTTCATTTGGGCTTCCTATTATAGTACATTAGTGGTTCTCAAAATGTGCTTCCTGGACAGGAGCACCAGGATCACTGAGGACTTGTTACAAATGCGAATTCTCAAGCTGGACATAGAGTCAAGGAACACAGTGATCTGCGTTTTAACAAGCCCTCTAGGAGATTATGATGCTTACTCAGGTTTGAACCATTGCAGTAGTACACAGAGTTTAAGAGTCTGTGTACTACTGCAAGGAGAGTCTGACTCTGGAGTCAGACTGCCTGATCCAAATCACGTCACCACCATTTTCTAGCTGTCTGACTTTGAGCAAGTTATTTAAATTTAGTTGCCTCATCTGTAGAAGGGGAAAAATAAGAGTAACTTATCTTACGAGGTGGTTGGGAGGCTTAAATAAGTCACTTCACATGAAGTGCGCATACAGCAGATACCACACATATAAATATCCTACTTGCTGCCGCCGCTGTCGTTGATGCTATTATTTTACTGTTTGCAGTCAATGGTGCACCAACTGACAGCACTTCCTGACTGAGTGCTGCGCTCCCGAAGCTGGATTCCTATCTCCTTTCAGTTTATTTTACCCTCCAGAACCCACTCCAGTGCCCTGGGGTTCCACAAGGACTGGCAGCTTTCTGGTCAGAAGTGTGACAAACAGTAGGGGTTGAAGGCCTTTTTCCCTCAACCAGAATTTGGCTCCATAGGGCTTCTCACACAGCCAGGGTCCCAGAAAATACTCTACGGACACTCCAAGCTGGTGCTCTGCCATCTACTCTGCTCTGCCAGCTATTCTGCTCAATTACTGGGTCAGAACACTTATAAAGGCTAGGCATGGTGGTGCACACCTCCAAGCCCATCAACTCGAGAGGCTGAGGCACAACTGCAAGTTCAAGGCCAGGCTGGGCAATACAGTGAGATCTTCTTACTAAAAACAAAACAAAACAAAACAAAACAAAACAAAACAAAACAAAACATAATGTCCACAACAGAGAACACTCCTAACCACCATGTGAGTCATACCAAGCATCCAGCAAGAGTCCAGGAGTGCCTGTCTCTCTAGAAGCTACCCGTGATTTCTGCACCAAGAGGCAGAAAACCAAAAAATGACGAATGTCACCCCAGTAAGTTCCCAGGAGGAGAAGCAGCCTCTTGTCAGGCTTAATAGCAGGCTGGTGTTAGAGCTATAGGTGAGATTTTAGTCACAGACATAGACATTATTGGGCCTATGAGCAAAAAAGAAGGGTGAGAAGAGGGAAGGTCCTAACCTCTGCCCACCAATACTTGGGGCAAGAAAAACTTGGATAAATTCCTCATGCTCCAGAAAGGAAGCAGATACACTAAAACTCATAAAATCACCAATATTCAACCATTTTTTTCTAAATTTTATTTTTTTAAGAGGTTTTTGCCCTAGGGTGTATGAACTGCCAAAGAGACAAAGATAGTGAGAGGGAAAGTGAGAAATCACCTACTGGGGGGATAGCCATGTTACAATTCTTTCTCATCCATTCTCCTCCCAGGATCTTGGGTACCCTCATACACAGACCCAGCGTGATTTTCAGATCAATGGATCCAGGACTCAAACCGCGGTCAGCCATATGGGAGTCCAGCAATGTAACTGCTACGCCACCTACTGGCCCCTAATAAAGGCACTTTCATGTGGTTCTTCCTAATATAGGCTAGGAAACTCACCTAAATAATGCAATGCTGGGCTGACTCTGTAGCACAGACACTAAGTACTATACATAGAAAACCAGATCCCACATGGCCAACTGCAGTTCAAATCCTGACCCAGGTGGTTTGAAAAACACTCCAGGTGTGTGTACATGTGTGTTCAAAATCCTGACAGGATGGAGAAATGAAAGAAAAAAGATTGCTCCATGACCACGCTTCATTGGGTTGGTGCTCTCTCTCCTCCTCTCTCTGGTGAGCATAAGCACCCTGTAGCAATAAAAATAAATAAAACAAGCAAGCGAAACAAAGAAATGGTCACTAGCAAGAAACTGCAGTGGTGGTGGTCTCTCAGAAAGGAACTGGGTGTCTTCTTTTCAAAACCTGGTAAAATTCACTACAACAGTCAACACTGTAATAGCTTCCCATCTCAATCAAAGACAAAACTGTTCTGGATCCTAAGAGATCTGCAAACTTGTCACCTCTCTGCCCTCATCCTACCCACCCTCCTCTGGCTTCCTCTGTTCCAGCCGCATGGTCCCCTTGTGAGTTCTTCAACCTCACCAGTCCCCTCACCTCAGGGCCTTTGTACCAACTGCTCCCTCTATCCAGACATCCCCACTGCTCACTCCTTACCTCCTTCAGGCCACCCCCTTCGAGTTGCCTTCCAGGAAGGCTAGCCCTGCCCACCCTGCCTACTTTCCCTGTTAACTTGGCCCCTAGCACTTATTACCATCTAACGGTTTATACTTCATTTATCTTCCTTGTTCATTGGCTGAATCCCCACTTGAAAGTAAACCCAAGGAGGGCGAGAAGGGTTGTCCGTCTTGCTCACTATCGTCTCCCTGGTATCTAGAACAGTGCTCAGCTCAGTGAGTGCTTGTTGAATGAGTAACTTTAAAAACTGGAGGTACAACGTCAGCATTTGGGGTTGGCTCCCTCAGATGCAACCTGTGTGGGTCCGACTGGGAAACACTCACAAACTGAGATGCCTGTTCAGGAGACTGTGCTCCCAGAGTTTTCTCCACACTCAACTCCCCTTAGAACCTCTCAGGGAGAGAACTGCAAAAAGTGCATTTGAAAGAAAAAGAAAGGGGAGAGAGACAGTACTGGGACCAGACATTCGAGGAAGCCAGAGGGGTTGCAGGACTTCCTCTGCTTTCCTCCCTGCAAAGCAAGAGGGGTGGGCAGACGCACAGCAAGAAAGGAGCTAATCATCAGATGGAACAAATGGCACCAGCATGATGGCAGATCAGACCAGCTAGAGCTCTTGTTCACATCAACCATCTCCACCTTCTGGGAAGAAAATGATCAGCAGAAATGCCCAAATGTTCCCCTATTTCCCTGCCACATACTGATGATCTGCTGTTAAGTTGCAGGGCCCCCTCCCCTCAACCCTACCCGCACAAATGCAATATGTGCTTCCACCTGAAATAACCCAGGGGTACGTTTCTCTTGTAAAGGAGTTTCAATGGCTGGTTTAATGGGAGCTACCCTCAGGTCTGAGGCGTTGTCACAAGCTGTATCTTGTCCCTTTCCTTCTTTTGTCAAAAGTCAGAACTAAGACTTTTGGCATGGTGGCACGGTCAGCAGCAAACTGAACTATACTGAAGCCACATGGCCAGCCATGGCTAGGATCTCCAGTTGACCTGAAAACATGAGGGGCACGTGTACCCAAGATCCTAACAAGCTAAAGGGCTAGACAGAGGGACCATAACATGATGAAACCCTATCAGGAGTGTGAATTCTCTCACCTCCTGCATGCATGTGTGCTCACTATCATGAATAAAATAAAATAAATTTAAAAAAAATCTAGGGCCAGCCAGTGGCACGGTGGTTAAGATACCCACATGGCTGGTTGCACAATTCAAGTCTCAGATTCAGTGGCTTAAAAAACACACCAGGGGGGCTGGCAGGTGGCATGGTAGTTAAGGGCGTTGGACTCCCGCGTGACTGACTATGGTTCAAGTCCCAGACCCAGTGTCTTGCTTTCTCACTTTCCCTCTCTCTCACTCTGTCCCTCTCTCGTCAAACTAAATTAAGTAAATAAATAAAGTTAAAAAAAAATTATTAAAAAAAAACAAAAAAAACAAAAAAACACACCACTAAGTACATGTGTGCACAAACCCAAAATCCCAAGGAGAGAATGGAGGAGAAGGGATTGCAGTGTGTTTTTCCTCCCACCCCTGGGGGGGGGGGTGTAGTTCTCACTTTCATTCTCTCTCTTTCTCCAGTAAGCACAAGCACCCTGTAGCAAAATTGAAAAAAAAAAAAAATCAGAATGAAAAGGGGGCACTTTCCCTGCCTCCTAATGTAGTGCTGTAGAAAGGCCAAATGCTGGATTCTGGTTCCATGTGAGCACTTAACAACAACCCATCAGAGGAAGGCCCGGATGTCAGAGCACCTGTGTACATCTGTCCTGAGGGGAGGATCTGAGGCCTCTTGTTGAAACAAGTCTTTGGAAAAAATGTGGGAGGAGCCTCACTGTCAGGTGCTGGAGGGAAACAGGGAAGACAGACCTTGGCAAACCAGCAAACCAACTCAAAGCCTAGTGAGGCCTGCATTCAGAGAAGCTGGGGAAGCCTGTAGCTGTTAGGGCCTCCTGGGTGTTCTCACTGCTAGAGCCCAGATGCCTGCTTTACCAAAGGGGTTTGCAAAGCCTTGGGCCAAGTACTGACTTGTACAACAAAGGATAGGAAAAAAGCAAACGTCTTTATTATCTAAGAGCACTGGGCAGAGACAAGGAATTCCCCCACATGTACACTTGCGCTTCAAACACAAGTGCTGAATGAAATCTGTTGAACTTGATTTTAACTTTTCATGATGAGATGTTTCAAACACACAAAGGGAAAAGAGAAAAGGACAATAAGCCCTCATTGCCCAGTTTTAACAGTTATCAACTCATGGCCAATCTTACTTTGTCTCTTATTCACCCCCACACACAGTCCCTCTGCACTTCTGCAGCCATCCATATCATTTTGAAGCAAACCCCAGACATCTTAACAGCTCATTCACTGGTATCTCAGAACATACATCTTAGAGATAAGGATTTTTTCTTAAACAGAACCACGATATCATTATTACATCGGAAAAATTACCATAAATTCTTTAGTAATATCAAATATCCTGTTAATTTTTATTACTTTAGAGAAAGAGGAAGTACAAGCTTCAGAATCATAGAAAAGCCACATACCCACAGTGGTGTTCAGCCCCCCACGTCCAAAGGGCCTGGATTCTGATGTGTGGCTACCCCAGAATAGGCAATCAGAGTCTATGAGTGGAGAGGAGAGACTAGAACTCATCAGGATGGGCCTGCCTGCCACCTCTCCCTCTGTCTGTCCATTTGTGGGGAGACCATAGAGTGAGTGTTTACGAGCCCAGACTCTGGAACCAATGGCTTGGGTTCAAATCTTGACTTTGAGGCTCACCAGTCTTGCGACCTGAATGAACATCTCTGAACCTCAGTTTCTTCATACAAGACATGGGAATAACAACAGAACTTACTTCATGGAGTAGTTATGAAGATTAAATGAGCTATTACATGAAAAGCACTTAGAACAGTGCCTCATACATAATGAGAGCTCAGTGAATGCTGGCTAGTATCATTAATCCACTCAATGGATACTTAGTGCACATCTTTACATGCCAGGCACTGTCTACCAGTAGGTCAGATAAGTAAATGCCCAGAGACATGAACAAAGTCACCATTGCCAGCATGGGCTTTGTTTGGATGCCCAGGTGGGGAACACTGAACCAAGAGAGAACCTAAAAGTCTAGTTAGGTTCAGAACAACTCGCACAGAGTTGGCAAAGGAAACCACTGTAACATCCCCTCCCTGCCCCCACTTACCCAGCCATGACTTTGGAACAGAACAAGGGCAAGACCCAACCACTAAGCTCTGATGTCGCTGAGCTCACAGAAGGAACTGATACAGCCCCCCAGACACCCACAGCCAAGAGGGCCGAGTCAGCAGACACAGAAAAGAGGCTTCACACCCAAAGAAGTGGTTGAGAAATAAGCTTTCAAACAGGCTGGGTCCTTTCCAAGCCTTCCTCACTCTAACTGACTACCCTCTTGTCCAGTCACCAAAGATCCCTCTTTCTTGGGAGGTAAGGTCCCTGTTTCCTGCTAACTTGGAACTTCTACTTAAGGAGTGGAAGTTGAGCTCAGGTCTCAACTCAGCAGCCCAGCACCAGGGATCACTGCTGACAAACTGTGGAAATCCATCTGGTGCCACAAGTCCTTCCTTTGGAGTTCAATGCTCAAAACCTAGACCCATCTCCCTCAAACACTTTCTAATGCAGTATATATAACTGTGATTTAGAAGCACGGACTCTGGACCTGAGCTCAAATTCTGTCTCCACCATTTCCCAACCTTGAGCTAGTGTACTCTCGCTAAACCTCAGCTTCCTCATCTATCAAATGGAAATAACCCTTCCCACCCAGAACATAGGCAACACACACAACAGCCAACACAGTGCCAGGCATGTCGGTTGCCTTTGGTGGAGGATAGCTGTAAGGTTTAGCTGCTTACCATAAATATGATTTTTAACACTCATTTGCCCTGCCCGTCTTCACAAAGATAAAACCATGATAACATCTATATCACTATGCTCTATCACCCTTGATTTCCATGTGAGTCTCACACCCTAAGCCCATGCTGTTCAATATGCTACTGAGTACTTGAAATAGGGCAAGTGCAAACGGAGATGTGTGGTGAGTAAAAATACATATTGTAATCTTGAAGACAATGCGGGGGGAAAAAAAACAAGTAAAATCTCTCACTATCTCATTATTAAAATGTCTCCTAATTAAGGCCAGCAGATGTCATGGAGCTTAAGGTGCTAGATCCCACATAGCTGATTCTGTAGTTCAAGTCCAGATCCAGCAGCTTGAAAAACATGTTGGGTGTATGTGCATGTGCACCCAAATTTAGTTGCTGAGCTGTAGCACAACATTTTAACAGCCCAAAAGGCTGGCCTGGTGCTTAAAACTCTCTTTCTTGGACCGACAAATGGTATAATGGTTACATTGCTAGATTCCATGTAGTCGACCATGGTTCAAGTTCCAGACCCAGCAGCTTAATACTCACACCAGGCGCATATGCATGCCCAACATCCCCAGAGGAGACTAGAGAAGGGATTGTGGCATGGTCATGCCCCCTGGGGAATGAGTTCTCACTTTCTGTCTCTCTGTCTCTGGCTAGCACACACGCCCTATAGCAAAAATATCTCTTAAAGACAAACAAACAAACAAATAAACAAAAACACTCTCTGTCGGTCTAAATCTCCTTGCAAAACTCACTCTGCTTATTCTCCATAGAGCTCACACCTTATTTCATGCTAACCTATGTCTGGTGTAGCAGCCATGCAGTCAGTCAACCTTGCTTTATTTTACTTGACAGGCTCTGTCAAAAGGCCTTTAGTTTTCTTTTTTTGGTTTAAGTTCATTTATTCCAGACACACACACACACACACACACACACACACACAGTCTTCATGCTGAGATCCACCTCCAGTCTCAGTCAGCCCAGAGCATAGGCATGTACACGTACCAGCATAGAGGGAGGTTTCCAGATGTGAACTGAGGCCCTCCCCAGGTGGGCCTAGCTACATTACCACAGCCTCTAGTTTTTGTTTTTGAAGTTTAAAAACATTTTTTCTTATTCTTTTTAGAGCATTCGTACGCATGAGAAAGAGAGAGAAACATCCTCCATAGGGTCTGGTGACATAGTGATCAGCCTCCTTCAGCTCTTCGGATCTTGGACACTTGTGCACGTGCCGAGTAGAGCAAGGACTCAAACTGAGGTCTTCCGGGTAGAGCACTGCCTTTGCATTACAGAGCCACTCACTACCCTGTCTACTTTGGCCTTTAGTTTTGAAACTTACAAACCATCCCACAGAAATTGACCCTATCATGTGTACACTCAGTGGAAATGCCACATCCCAGAACACTCCGGCTGCCCCAAGTGAGGTAACTAAACAAAGTCTGCAGAGCTCTGCAGGTCAAACAGCATGGAAAGAAAATGCCATGTCTGCTTCCTAAATGTGCCTCTGTCTGGTAATGAGAGCCTGGGAAGAGGCAAAGTCTGATGTTTGGGTGAAGAACACCAAGTCTGGAGTTAGTTTCCTTATCTGAGAAAGGAGTTCAATAAAGTTAACTATGTCATTCAGCTACAGTCAGGATTAACTGAGAAAATGTGTGAAATGCTTTTAAGAGCATCTAGCACAGAGCAAATACTAGGTAAATGTTAACTGCTTTCAATTAACATTATGTTACAGGGGACCAGCAATTAGTGTAATGGCTATGTCACTGGACTCCCATGTAGTCAACCGCGGTTCAAGTCCTAGACCCAGTGGTTTAAACTCACGCTCGATTTCTCGCTTTCTGTCTCTCTCTCTCTGTCTGTCTGATGAGCGCACGTGCCCTATAGCAAAAACATCTCCAAAAAAACAAAAATTAATATTATGTTACAAAAATTAAAGAAGTGTGAGCTTCAGAACAGGTATTTATCAGTCTCCAGTCACCATGATACTTGTATTAGGTTGTCGGAAAATCATGATGTATTTTTTTTTATGCAAAAATGCATCACGACTTTCTCGGCAACCCAGTCTTTTTGTAGCGAACTCATTCCCACCTCTGGGCCTTTACACCTGCAACACCCTCTGCCTGGACTAGTCAATCCCTCCAACTCTTGGCACAGCTGGTGCTCTTGCTCACTCTGACCTCAGCTCACATGACTCCTGCTCAGAAAGGTCTGGGAGGCCAGCTCTGACCATCAGAGCTAAAGTAACCACCCCTTCTCTACCACCATTCTGCCCCATCAGCCACTTTTTATCCCCTTACCCTGTTATTTCCTCCATCATACTTAAAACCATCTGAAAATGGCCAGATCCCAATTTTTTTAAATTAAAAAACAAAAACCCCAACATCTGAAATGATCTTGTGTTTCCTCAACTAGAATGTAAACCCTAGGAAAGCAAGAATCTTGGCTGTCCATGTTCACTGCTGAATCTTCAGTGCCTAGGACAGGACCTGGCACATGGTAGTACTCAAGAAACTGGACAATTCAATTTTTTTTTAAAAAAAGTAGCTAATTACGCGTGGCTAACAATAGCCAGGTATATTGGGGCTCTTGTTGACATTTAGTCTCCAACAACCACTGAGGTGGACTACTTACTCACTTTGCCACTGAAGAAAAAAGCTCAATGCACATCATCATCAGCTAAGGAACCCAAGGCCCAGAGGACAAATGACTTGCCAAAGTAATACAACTAGTGTAGGGCAGAGTCAAAATTTGAACCCAGGCCATGTAGCCCTAGAGTTGGTGCTTTTAGCCATATGCCATACTGCCTATGTTCAAGGATGTTTATTGAATGTTTATTTGTTGAGGTAAAAGACTGGTGGTTGAGTGAGCCAGACCCAACAAAGCTGATCCTACAGTTCGAGTTCCAGACCCAGCAGACTGAGAAACATGACAGGTATGTATGTATGTGTGCCCAAAATCTCGAGAGAGGGGATTGTAGTGTGACCACTTGCCCATGGCAGGGGGAGGGAAGGCGCCTTCTTCTTTCCCTCTCTCTCTGTCTCTATCGAGTGCACACTTACTCTAACATAAAAAAAAAAAAAAGGAAAAATTTATGAAACAACCTAAGTGTCCAACAACAGGGGAATGGTGGAATAAAGCATGACCTCTCTACACTGAAGAACGTGGAACAGCTATTTAGAACAATGAGTCGTGGCCCAGCTCTGAAGTCTAGTGGTTAAGGGAGCCAGATCCCACATGATGGACTGCAATTTAAATCCTGCCTATGGAGACTTGAAAAACACTAAGTGAGTGTGTTTGTGTGCCCCAATGCCCAACAAGATGGAGAAATGAAGGAGAAGGGATGGCAGTGTGGCCACACTCCATTGAAGGGTGTTTTTTTCTCTTTTCCTCTCTCTCTATAGTGAATGCACATGACCTCTGGCAAAAATTTTTAAAAATAAAAGAATGAGGGGCCAGCAGGTGGTGTGGTGGTTAAGAGTGCTGGACTCCCACATGGCCAACCACGGTTCGAGTCCCAGACCTGGTGGCCTGCTTTCTTACTTTCCCTCTCTCTCTCTCTCTTGCTCACTCTGTCCCTTTCTGGTCAAATTAAAATAAATAAATAAATAAAGTTAAATAAAATCATTCTTTTTTTTTAAAAAAAAAAAAAGGGAGAATGAGTCAGATCTATACCAATGACTTAAAGGGATATGTTCAATTATTAATTGAAAAGATCAAGTTACATGTGTAGCTTAATCCCTACCCCTCCATTTGTTTGGACTGGTGGGGGAAGAGGAATATATTAATATCAACACAGAAAAAAAAAAACGTAAGTAAGAACATCCCCCCAAATTGCCAAGGGCAGAGTGCATATCCACTTTGTTCACTCTGGTATCTCCAAAACCTGACAGGAGATACTTAAGAGATACTCACTGTTTCAATAAATGGTTATCTCAGGGGTACAGATTCTACAGTGGAGGGTGACACTTGTTATTTTCCTTCTACATCTCTGTATTGTTTGACATGTTACAGTGAACATGTATTTCTTGGGTAACTTTTTTTTTAAAGTCAAATTCAACTCAACCACACACACACAAATAAACGCCATGAGTGGAAATAATCCTAAAAAATGGGGGCAATATCAAGTATCAAAGAACACACAAATGCACAAACCGGTCCACTAATCTCTCATTCTAACAGCTAAAAACAAACACTTTAAAGAAAATGACTTGAATTCTTTCATTAAAATATAATTATGCATAATTTAGATTCTGCAAGTTATTAAACCTAACTTTGAAACATATTAGCAAAATATTTTATAGCAAAAAAGAGGCACCGAACACTGCACATTCTAAATTCTACTTTTGATTTACCACCCAACAACTGCAATGTCTGAAAATCAGGCCCCCATTTAATTCTTAGACCATTCTACATAGTCTGCTTAAAAACCATGTGCTGTTGTCACTAACAACTGAAACCAACCAAGATTTTTTTTTAAATCACTGTTTTATTTCCTCAAATTAAAAACAAGGCAAAACACTTACGTGGATTAGCCCCACGGCCTACAAGTCGAAGGAGCTGGATCCAATATGGACAACCACTGTTCAAGTCCCGGCCCCACTGGCTTGAAAAATACACAAGTGGAAGGGAATGTGTGCCTCAAATCCCAACAGGATAGACAAATAGAGAAAGGACTGCAGCTTAATCATATCCCATTGCGGGGTACTTTCTCTCTCTCTCTCTCTCTCTCTCTCTCTCTCTCTCTCTCTCTGTTTCTCTTGGGTAAGTGCACAGGCCCTCTGGCAATTAAACAAACAAACAAAAAACACTTGGGTAAATTTTTTAAAAGTTATTTATTATTTAATTTTATTTGTTATCACTATTCTTCAATTTGACCAGAAAGAAACAGAGAGAGAAAGTGAAAGTGAGAAAGCAAGCTGCCAGGTCTGGGACTTGAACCATAGCCAGCCATGTGAAAGTCCAGCATCTTAACCACAAACCATCTGCCAGCCCCCACTTAGGTAAATTTGCTGGCCATTACAAATTTGACTGAGACTATGGATTTCCTTTACCAAATGAAATAATACAAGAGGTTTCCTACAACAGATTTAACCTAAATGTAGAGCCCTTCAATTCCCTCCCAGTCTCTCCTCAGGTATATGGCAGGTGCGCTGCCTCCTAAAACGCCCAGAATGGCCAAACTCCCATAAGGATATTCTAACTTGCTGACACAACAGTGTAACTGCTGAAAGAAATTAACGAGTTGGCCAGTCTTTTCCAGGCTAAAACTAAAGAAGTGGGTCTCCTGAAAGCAAGGCCTTCATGCCACACCTGCAGCCACGGTGGTCAAACCAAGTATGGCTACATGTATATATCTACAAGTACGTATCATCATCCCTTCTTAATACATATGCTTATCCTGGTGACTTAAAAAAAAAAAATACTAAACTTCACCAGAAGAGACCATCTCCAGGAGCTAAGGGGAACTTTCAGTGCCCCTCTGCTGGGAAATCAATATGGGCCAATGAAATATTACCTTTATGAAATGGCAGCTCCATCCTTCTAGCCAATCAAACTATACGTGGAAGGCTGGGGAAAAAAAGCAACTCTCAAGTTTCTGGCTTGAGTAACTGGGTCAATGTTGGCCCATTTGCCAAGATGGTGACCACTGGGTCTGGGAGGAGGAATTCAGGTTGGCGTAATGAGTTCCATGGAACCCAAGAAATAGTCATCAGGGGCCGTCAAGGAAGCATCGGCCCCACACCTGGAACTGGTCAGGGAGCTGGTGTGGACAGGAGACACAGAATGGAGAACTGGTAGCACTGACGCCAGTAATCAAAGCCACCATTTAGCTTGGTGGTTGGGGAGTAGAACCAGGGAGCTGCTGTTAGCAGGTCAGCACCATATCTTCTCAGGCTTTTATACTGCATACAGTATGGTCCACAATTTAACCGTTAGTGAGTAAAATTTAGGATGGGTGAGAGGGGGAGAAGAAACACTAATCTTGTCCCACCCTACCCTATAGGTACAAACAGAAGCAGAAAGGGCCTAAAATTTTACACACACATACACACGCAGACACACAAACACACACACATAGTTATTAAGCAGTTCTTGTACCCAGTTCTGGGTTAAACACGACACATGAATTATCTCCTGGAATCATAACAACCCTGGCTTAAAAGTCCTATGACTACCATTTCACAGATGGGACACTGAGGCTGGGAGTGATCATGTGGGGGAGCTCAGGGCTGTCATGTCACAGCCCACAGTTAAGCAATCTCTGGGCCAGATGGAGAATATTGAATTAGAACAATTATAATACATAAGAGCTGCTACTTGGTGAGAGATGACTCTGGACTAAAAACACAATTTTCACAAATCCTTACAATCCTCTCAGGGTGATACTGCTATTATCCCATTTTATAAATGAGGAAGGAACCTGAGGCTGCAAGGAGGGAAGTCAGCTAGACCAGTTTTGTGTCTGGAGGGCTGAGAAGATCAAGAGCACAGCCAAAGCTCCACTCTCAGAGGGTCTCTGGACCACTAGGAAAACGCTGAATAAAACCTTACTTACTGAGGTAAGCGCCATGTGCCAGCTGCTGCACTAAGCACTTTACACATGGTATCCTCGCTGCATTCTTAAAACGACTCTGTGAGGTGGCTGTTATTTAAATGTCTATTTTATACAGAGGGAAACTGAGACAGAGAGGTGAAATCAGTTGCCCAAGGTCACACAGCTGGTAAAAAGGCAGAGCTTAAATTTGAAATTGGGTCTCAAATCAAAGCTCTTAACAAAATGATCTCAGTTAAGAGCATCTACCTTCCATTGAGTGCTAAGTATAGGCTCAGCTCTTTACATGCACACACGCTCAACTAACCGTCAGCCTACGCGATCGATAATGTCTTCGCCTCATTTCTTGGGGACCTAACCATAACGCAAACACGTAGTAAGTGCTTTCTCTGTACCAAATGCTGTTTTCGCCGGATCTCTGCATCTCAACAAAACCCATGGCAAAAGACAGACACTATCCTTCCCCGTTTTACCGAAGGGGAAATTCAGGTTCGGCGCGGTTTCCCCAGATAGTAGCTCCCAAGTGGCAGAGCCGGGACGCAAACCATCTCTCCCAGACTCCCAAGCTCTTCCCCACAGCGCCGGTTGCACGTCTGGAAAGTTGAGCCATGCGGACACGAGTCCGAATGGGTCCGGAGGGCGCGAGTCCTGGCGCCGCCGCCCCCCACAGCCGGTGCCCACACCCGGCCGTCCGCCCGGTCGCTCGCCCGCGCTGACCCTCAGGGTCCGAGCAGCCACCGATTCCCCGCCTCCCTTGCACGAGGCCGCTCCTGCACCCGAAACCACATACCTAGGAGTCCCGGCTGCCAGCCCCACGGGCCCCACGACCGCGGAGTCCAGCTCCGCGCCGCTCGCTGGAGACGCCGCCAGCTCCGGTGGCCCGAGTGACTTCCAGACTGCCCACTTCCAAGCCGCTTCGCGCGAGGCCTCCTGGGAACTGTAGTTCGCCCTAGGCGGTAGCGAACTGAAAAGAGCCTGGCGCGCAGGTGCTGCCGGGAGTCGTAGGCGCACCGCCGAGCCGCCTGCTGGGAACGGTAGTCCACTCGTCGCCTCAGCGCCGATGGTCTCCAGAGCACTTCCGCAGCCCCGAGGGGTGTGAGGGTGGAGGCGTGTCCACTGCAGTCTCCAGCCTGGGAGCTGGGCTTCTCACTCCGCTAGGGCAGTTTTTCCTTATTTCTCCCAGCCCAGCCCTCTTCTTCCTGTCATTCGGCGGACCACCCCCTCTCCCTCTCTGTAGGGGCGAGCCGCTTACCCCGAAGGCGAGAGCCTCGGGAGAGGCAGGGGAGGCTGAGCAGTGCGCTAGACCCCCAACCGAGGGGGCGGTGGAGGAGGGCGTCGATGCGCGCTCGCGCACGCGCGCTAGCTGGACAACTCCGGCCTAAATTGCCGCGGGCCCCCGCGGGGAGGACTTTTACCCCCAAAATGAGCGCACACTTGCGCGAGTTCTAGCGCCGGGCACGCGCCAGTGTGCACGCGCGCTCACTACTCTCGACTCGATCAGTCCGCTGGGCGCGGGATTGGGAGACTAACCGACCTGCTGGCCGGGTTCTTCCCCTGCATCCGCAACGTAGCTGTTCAGGCGCTCCCTTTAGGTCTCTTCTTACATGAGCTCCTAGGTGCCGCCACACACGCCGTACGCGTCCCTTTTTCAGGTAACAGGCGCGCCCTCTGCCTTAAAGAGGTGGACACGCCCTCTCTTTAGCTCATGGCTGCGAGTAGAGAAGCTGGAGTGTGGACCTGAGTCTGGTCGTCTCTCCCAGGCCTAGGCGGTTCCAGAGCTCTACCTATGACCAAGCCACAGCACCACGGCCCAGAGAGCCTCCCTGGAGGCCTTGTTATCTTCCATTCATTTGTTGATCACTCATTCTGAGGGTAACTAGTGTTTATCCTGTACCTACAGCCTGGGAAGTTTGGTCCAAGTTTAGTACACCTGCGAGGACCAAGGAATATTGCCACTCCTACTCCACAATAGTTACTGTGGGAATTGACTAGAGTTGCAAAAGCCTTCTAGTCAGAAAGTCCTATTACCCTTCCCACCTCATCCTGCCTTCCAAGACTATGCTCAGTAAGACTCATAGCTGGAAAGCATATATACTATTTCTTCCTGACAGAGAATCATTCATTTACCCACTCATTCAACAAAAATGTTGTAAGCACCTACTCCGTGCCAGGTTGGGTGATGATGAGGATAAAGGAGAAATCCAGACATACTGAGTTCCTACCCTGACTGAGCACACAATCCAGTAGGGTTATCGGACCACTACCAGCCAGTGACAATCTAGAGCAGTAGTACCTAATGGCAACAGAAACGTAATGCGGGACCAGTGTTAGTGCAGCGGTTAAGTGCTGTGCATTGGGAGCCACACTATACATGACCAGTCCCTACAGCTTGAAAAACATTTTGGATCAAAGCATGTCCAAAATCCTGATGGAGAAATAGAGAAAAAAGGATTGCAGCATGACCAGGCCCCATTGGAGGGTGTGCTTGCTCTCTCTAGCAAGCACACATGCCTTCTAGCAATAATTTTTTAAAGGAATATAATGCAAACTACAGGTGCAATTCTGAGTTTTGCATAAACAGGTAAAATGAATTTTAACAGTTTATTTAAACTAAATATATCCAAACCATAGTTTACTGGAAAAATATTTTCATTGCTTCAGTTTGACAATTCATGTTAATAAAATTAAAATTCTATGAGGCACTAACAGCGATATTCATTTCTAGCATGGTCTGAAGTAGTAAAAGGTTGGAAACTATCTAGAGTCCATAAGAGAAATTTGGATAAGTAAATGATAGTTCAGTCACACAATGCAATACCCTAGCAACTGTCAAAAAGTGAGGTAAAAGTGTATGTATTCATATGAGTTAATCTTGAATATATATGTGTGTGTGTGTGTGTGTGTGTGTGTATATATATATATATATATATATATATATATATATATTAATTTGAGAGATTTTTGCCATAGGGCATGTGCACTCACTGGAGAGACAGAGAGAGACAGACAGAAAGCGAGAAATACCCCCCAAGAGGGGATGGCCACACTGCAATCCCTTCTTCTCCATTCTCCTCTCGAGATTTTGGGCATGCACACACACATGTCCAGCACGAATTTTTAAGCCACTGTGGGTCTGGGACTTGAACAGCCATCAACCGCGTGGGAGTCCAGAGACATAACCATTATGCCATCTGTTGGTTCCATCTTGAAGATATATTAAGAGATAAAAATGCACAGAACTGTATGTTGTAAAGATGTTCATGTATATATGGATGGAACACCTTTAGACATAGGAAAGGCACAACCAGGGTTATCTCTCTGAAGGGAAAACAAGAACAGATAGTCAGATGAGAAAAAGTGATGTTATTTTCCTTATGCCCCTTAGGATATTTTGAATATTTTTACCATGTCCATGTTTTTAAATGGTTTAATTAAAGAGAGTGTATTAGCTAAGTCAAAGAATCACTGTAAGAATTAAACAAAATATATTTAAAACGCCCGGTTAGTACTTTATAACCTAATCAACCTAGATACTGGTATTACTCCCAGGGATCCAGGGTAACTCTTCCACTCAATAGAAACTGATCCAGGGGCCCATAGGTGACTAGATTCCCAAATGGCCGACTGTGGCTCATATCCCAGACCCAGTGGCTTAAAAATCACACCAGGCATACGTTCACGTGTCCCCAAGATCCAGAGAGCAGTATTGAAAAGAGATTGTGCGTGACCATTCCCGCTAGGGGGTGATTTCTCACGATCCCGCTCTCTGTTATCTCTCTGTCTCCTCTCTGGCAAGCACATGTGCCCTACGACAAAAAACTAAAGAAAAAAAGATAAAAGAAACTGGCCCACCCTGTGAATATATGTTTGTCAGCCTAGAAAATTGTTTCTTTCCTTGCAAAAAGTTAGGTGTGTTCCAACCTCAGCTCTAGATTGGAAGGCACCTAAAGACCAGAGTAGCACTTCCAGACCCTGAGAACAAATGAGCTCCTTATCACCAAGATTGTCCTTTTGATTTTACGATCAACTAATCAGGCCCTTCTGATGCCAGCTGAACTTTCTGCCTCCTATCCCCCAAAGTGAGGCCCACCTGCAAGGCCAAATAATCCATGCAAGGCCCTACCTCAAAGTGAGCACATTGCCCTTCTTTTGGGTGGTCAAGTCTCCTTGTTATCTGTACTTATAAGCCCTTTGTATTTTCCTTCTTTTTTGTTTTCCCTTCTTCTTTTTTTTTTCTTTGCTATGGGGCACATGCACTCAACAGAGAGAGAGAGAGAAAGCAGGAAATCAGGAAATCACCCTCCGGGGGGGAAGCCACACTGCAATCCCTTCTTCTCCATTCTCCTCTTGGGATATTGGGCACACACACACACATGTGCCTGGTATGAGTTTCAAGCCACTGGGTCCAGGGCTCGAATTGCAGTCAACCATGTGGGAGTCCACTACCTTAACCACTGTACCACATGCTGCCCCTATATTTTTCCTTCTTAAAATTGAATTGCTAGGGGACTGGACTCCCACATGGTTGATCACGGTTCCAGTCCCAGAACAGGCAGCTTAAGACTCATGCCAGGTGTGTGTGTGCATGCCTGCCCAAGATCCCAAGAAGAGAATGGAGAAGGGATTGTGGCATGGCCCTCCTTTCTGGGGGGAGTGGGGAGGTGGTGATTTCTTGCTTTCTGTCTCTCTGGCAAGCACATGCCCTAAAGCAAAAAAAAATCTTTCTCTTAGAAAAAATGCTATTATAATTTAAGTTAGAGAAAATGAAAAGTTTAGGAAAATTCAGAGAATATTGTAAGTCCTCACCCAGAATTCCCCACTATAATAAATTTCATGACTGTTCTTCGATATCTGCCTTCCCCGCTGAGCTGTAAGTTCTGTGGAGCAAGAACACTGGCTGCATCCCCCCACACACCTATAACAGAGCACATGGAGCCAGCAAGGGACCCTTGCTGGGGAGGCCAGGGGCCTGACAGTGTCCCAGAGAGCCTGCTTTCTTTTTTACAAGGCAGAATCTTGGAATATTTGCCTTCCCAAAGGCACTGTACCTTGGAGTAGACTGAAACTAAGAAATGTATAGTCCCAATATAAGTGCCTCATCTCAGGCTTGGTTTGTCTCTGGTCAGCAGAACAGACCATCTGTTGGCCCCAAATATCCTCTCCCCTAAAGTGGCCACAGGATTTTTATTCTCATTAGATTATCTTTGGGTTATCAAGATAATAAACGGACAAGAACATCGGGATTAAGATATCTCACCCCCCCCCCCCCCGACCAGTTAGCGTAATGGCTAACTGGCGTATGTCGCTGGATTCCCATGTAGTTGACCACGGTTTGAGTCCCGGACCCAGTGGCTTAAACTCATGCCAGGCGCGTGTGCGTATGTGCCCAGGATCCCAGGAGGAGAATAGAGGAGAAGGGATTGCGGCGTGGCCATCCCCCCTGGGGGGTGATTTCTCGCTTTCTGTCTCTCTGTCTCTCTCTGTCTTTCTGGTGAGCGCACGCGCCCTATAGCAAAAGCCTCTCAAAAACATAAAAAAAAAAAAAATTAACTAAGGAAATGAATGTACAAGATTTTAGGAGAGGCTTCCTCTTAGGGAAACCTGAGGAAACTGATCTATGGGGTGGGAGAGAGTGGCAAAAATATCAACAGAGTGGTTTGAGGTTTGAAGTTGTTTTTCACTAACCCCTTAAAAAAATGTTTCCCTGAAGGGTCTCAACCACTTGCTTTTTGTAGGCTGCTCAAGAAAAGAGGGTCTTGGTGGCGACGATCATTACAGCAGTTCTCTGGGGCTTCCCAAAGAAGCCAGTGGGTAAATCTAGACCATGGGGTTTGGCCTACAGGGCATCTGCACTGATGTGCAGAGATTTGATGCCGATCACACGGGCTCCTCAGTGGCAGTCCCAGTGAGCAACATATGCAGGGATGAAAAGAAACAGAACAGAGAGAGATATCACAGGAAGGTGGCCTGCAGCCTGGGGAGAGTGGGAAGACACAAAGGGGGTGCTGATGTCTGACAGCCAGTATCCAGTGCCCATTGTGGGTGGATCTGTGGGTCATAACGCTTCCTTTCTGCCATCGGTTGGCAGAACCTCTTCTTTCTGTGAGATAATAGAAGAATCCTGAGTTATAGATTAAATCTTAGTCTTTTTTTTTTTTTTTTTTTTTTTTTGGAGAGGTTTTTCGCTATAGGGCGCGTGCACTCGCCAGACAGAGAGAGAGAGAGACATAGAGACAGAAAGCGAGAAATCACCCCCCCGGGGGGATGGTCATGCCGCAATCCCTTCTCCTCCGTTCTCCTTTCGGGATCTTGGGCACGCACGCACACGCGCCCGGCGTGAGTTTTAAGCCACCGGGTCCGGGATGTGAACCGCGATCGACTACGTGGGAGTCCAGCGACATAGCCATTACGCTAACTGCTGGTTCCCTATCTTAGGCTTGAATCTGCCCTGTGTTGTCTTCAACGTGTCCCTTTTCTCTCTCAATTTATATTTCTCATATGCATGACAGAGAAGATGATATAGCCCTCTCAAGGTTCTTTTTTTTTTTTTTAATAAGAGGTTTTTGCTATAGGGTGCGTGCGCTTGCCAGACAGACAGAGAGAAAGACAGAGAGACAGAAAGCAAGAAATCACCCCCCCCCCCCCCCCCCCCGGGGGTATGGCCACGCCGCGATCCCTTCTCCGGCACACTGCCCGGCGTGAGTTTAAGCCATCGGGTCCGGGACTCGAACCACAGTCTATTACATGGGAGTTCAGTGACATAGCCATTACACCAACTGCTGGTCCCAATAATATGAATTTCTAACACTCTTCCAGATGCTACTGATGCTGGCCTGAGGACCACACTCTGGGAAACATTTCTCTAAAGTGATGAAGTTTTCCTTCATCTGGTAGGCAAGGTTGGCCTCTATTGCCCTCTGCTGGCCAGACTATAAATTGATCTAAGTATGGGCTGGGAGAAAACAGTGATTACCTGCCTGAGAACCAGTTTAAAAGCAGCAATTGCAATTGTTTGTTGCTTCAGAGTATATTTAAATGTGCTTTCACATGAATAATCCTATTTAATCTTTTTAACAATTCTACAAAGTAGGCAAGATGGATTTTCATTTTGCAAATGAGAGAAAACAGGTGTATTGTCATAACAATACTGACAGACTTCCTGAAAGAGGGATGTTATTTATTTATTTTAGTTCTGGTATAGGGCATGTGCACTCACCAGAGAGAGAGAGAGAGAGAGAGAGAAAAGAAAATGAGAGAAGTTACCCCCTCCCAGGGGAGTGCAATGGCCTGGCCACAGTCCCTTCTTCTCCATTCTCTTTACGGGATCTTGGGCATGCACACAGACACCCCTAGCATGATTTTCGAGCTGCCACATCTGGGACTTGAACCACACAGTTGACCTTGTGGGATCCAGTGCCTTACCTTCCTTGCTACCTGCTGGCCTGGAGGGATTTCCCCACTAGGGCTTTCCCGTACGGTGTGTGCACTTGCCAGAGAGAGATGGAGGGAGAGCAAGTGAGAAATCTCCACTGGGAGTTTGGCTGTGCCACAATTCCTTCTCCTCCAGGTTCTTCTGGCAGGATTTGGTCACCTACACACACACGTCTGGCATGATTTTCAAGTTTCCAGGTCCATACTCAAACTGTGGTCTGCCGGGACTCGAACCGCGGTCGACTACGTGGGAGTCCAGCGACATAGCCATTACGCTAACTGCTGGTCCCGATGCTCTCTTAACACAGAACAGCCAGCAAAGAACTTTTTTGTTTATTTATTTATTCCTTCCATAAGCAAGAAATATACAGAGAAAGACAGAGAGACAGCACCCCAACGAGGTCTTGATACCACATCCACTCCCAACCCCAGCCAGCTCTGGATCATGGACATGCACATTCCCAGAGTATTCAGGAAGGCCTGTGGATATGAACTCAGAACCTTCCCTTAAGGGTCAGCCTCACAAAGCATCACGTTTTTACTGCTGTGCTGCCACTCGGCCCTAAATTTTCATTTGCCTGTAAGGGTAAATGAAAGAGCAACTTTCTGGTCATGACCAGAGTGACCAGAAAGTTGCTGTCTGGGGTTCTCTGCTTTCCTCACACATAATATCCTACTGGGTTATGATAGAAAATGCTAAAATTCAACCTCTCAACTCCTTTATTTACCCTCTCCAAGCTTTAATATACCTGAAAATTACCTACCTCACTGGGCTGTATGAAATGAGAAGATGTCTTGTTCATAGTTCCTGATATCTAGAAAGTGTTCAATAAGCATGAGTTCATGGTTCACGATTCCTAGCTCCTCAAAAAGTAGCAGTGATGGCTGGGGCTGGCAGATGGTGTGATGGTTAAGGTGCTGCCCACATGGCCAACCATGGACCTGATGTCTTGCTTTCTCATTTTCCCTCTCTCTTTTTCTGTCTCTCTCTGGTCAAATTAAAATAATAATAATAATAATAATAAATTAAATAAAATAATTCTTAAAAAGAAAAGTAGCAGTGGTTAAGCTACCCTGTTTTTTTTTGTTTGTTTGTTTGTTTTTTGTTTTGTTTTTTGTTTTATTCCTACAGTCCTGAAGACCAGGAGATAATCTAGGTGATGTCTTCCCCCAGACTCATTCCCGAATGGAAGGATTTCAAATACCTCATAAGTGATACCATAAATAAAAGCAAGGTAATGTATATATAGGACTTAGGCATGTTATTGGCTGGCCTCTATCTACCTTCACACAGTGAACACTTCAGAAGAGTCATAGATTGACCATGAAAACAGGAGCAAGTGGGGTGGACCATAATGACAATTGTTATCTTAGTCTTGGAAGCGAGCTCTCAGTTACCAAATGAATCTATAGACCCCCTTAAATACTTTGAAGCATTGTCAGAGGAACCAACCCTTTAGGAAAAAAGATTTTCTAAAAAAGAAGGGAAAAGCACCAGAAAGAACATTTGCCAACCTCAGTTGTGTCCATATTGGCTCTGTGTAAGAAGATCCCATATATATGTTTCACATCACATGTTCTATCACTATGGGACAAGATAGGTTGTTTATACGCTATCCTCTGTCAGAGTTGAAGGCCAGATAAGGTGTTCTCAAAGTCTTACTTAGTGTAACTTTTGGTCTAGGACACATGCGCTTGCTGGAAAGACAGAGACAAAGAGACAGAAAGCGAGAAATCACCTCCTGTGAGAGATGGCCATGCTGCAATCCCTTCTCCTCCATTCTCCTCTTGGGATCTTGGGCACACACACACATCCAGCATGAGTTTTAAGCTGCCAGATCTGGGACTCAAAGCATGGTTGACTACGTGGGAGTCCAGCGACATAACCATTACACCATCTTCTGGTCCCTATTTAGTGTAACTTTAAACTTTTATGTTATTAAAGTCAGTGGCACTTACAGGATTCTAGGACATCCTCTGATATTATTTAAGGGGACCTCAAAAAGTTCATGGAAAATGGAATTAAAGTACAAGTTTATTTTGGTGCAAAAAGCCATGTTTAATTTTTTCATAATACACATTTTCTTTGTGTGTGTTTTTTTTTTTTTTTTTTTTTAGAATTATTTTATTTTGGGGCCAGCAGGTGGTGTGGTGGTTAAGGGCACTAGACGCCCACATGACGGACCCCAATTCGAGTTCCAGACCTGGTGGCTTGCTTTTTCACTTTCTCTCTCACTCACTCTGTCTCTCTCTGGTCAAGTTGAATAAATAAATAAATCTTTTTAAAGAATGATTTTATTTATTATTATTTCTTAGTTTGACCAGAGATAGAGAGTAAAGGAGAGAAAGTAAGAAAGCAAGCTGCCAGGTCCAGGACTCAAACTGCAGTCTAGGGTCATGTAGGAGTCTAGGGTCTTAACCACCATACCACCTGCCAGCTCCTATAATACACATTTTTTTATGAAAATGTTTACAACTCCTTGTATGTGGGTATAAGGTGATATGCTTGCCTGGGTAATCTGTTAGATGTGCATCTTATTATACATGTACCTTGTAGACACAGGAAAGTGTTAGAAGACAGATGTGGTGAACTGTATGTTGAGAAGAACATCATTTCCCCACACTCACACTATAAAATTTGCCCTAGAAAATCTGATTCTCTCATGTGTTGGGAAACTTGTCACATGCTTTTGAGTGAAGATATCCTGTAAGTGACAATAATCTGTGCACATGCGGATGTAACAGAAGTGGTCCTTGAGGTAGGAGGCATGGCTTTGAGAACTGCTTCAACTGTAACCTGTACGAAAATATATTTAGTGAATGTATTCCCTGGCTTCTTAGCTTATCTCATGCCTCTCCCCAGCAAACTGCAGAGGATCCAAAAAGTGATCTAGTTGTGCTGAGTGACCGGTCCCAAATACTGTTCAAAGAGTCACGCTATCCTCAAAATATGCCGCTTATATGCTATTACTTCAGTGATGCCTACTTCTTCGCCTCCCTCTCGTGGGTGACACCAATCACAAAAGAAATACAGGTAATACTGCCTTTCTCCCCCATGTATAGCTCATTCTCTTCAGGAACCATGCCCATAGCATTCTCAGGCTAGATGGACAAAGCATTCCCCCTCATCTTTTCTCCAATTACAGATTCCATGTTGATAGACTTGATGGCTTTCCTAAAGTAGACCAAGGTTTGGGAAAAGTCCTTGACTTCCCATCTCTACTATATTTTCAACTCCTATCACCACAGAGTAACATCACACTAAAGTCATCCAATTCCTCCTCAGGAAAAAAATAGCTGAATAGTCTATGCTTTCTTCCTCTACTACCTTTACTAAATAATTTCCATCTTATTTCCTTCCAGGGTGTAGTGTGGATGAAGAGCAAAACTGAGGACATGGTTGAGAAGAGAGTATTCTCCATGTCTGAGCGACTGCCACCCATCCAGTCTATGGTCCACACAGGTTCCTTTCATATCCTCGTGACCTACTGTGGTGACCTGTTTCTGAGGCTCTTTGGGGACCACTTTCGAGCTTTCAAACCCCTGGGTGTAGTGCCTTGCCGCTTCCACATCAGCTGCCTCTGCTATGACCCAGAAATGAAGATGCTCCTGTCTGGCCTCCTTGGGGCAGTGGTCACCTGGGTCATTGAGCGAAGTGGCAAGGGCCTCCAAATGGCCCACATGGTTTCCATGTCTGGTGATGAGCTTGTCCAGGACATTATACTGAATGGCCCCAGTGGCTCCCTCTTAGCCTTGTGCGAGACTGTGGTGAGGGTTCTTGAGCGCCAGGGCCAGGGCCAGCTGGCCGAGGTGAAGAGATTCGCTTCTACCATCAGCGGCTCCTCTATCACCTGCTGTTTTACTTGTTTTGATCAGGGCTTTCTCTATGCTGGAAATGGAACTGGGGAAATCCAGGTTTGGAGCCTCAATCGGGGCCAGCCCCTCCATTCTTTCAAGGGCCATTCCTTAACAGTTCTATGTATCCGCAGTCGGCCAGAGGCTCACACCCTACTAACAGCTGGCAGGGAAGGCTTAATCAAGGAGTGGAACCTAACTTCAGGGAACCTGCTTCGACGACTGGAACTTGGAGAGGAGCTCTACCGACTTGAGTTCATTGACAACATAACTTTCTTCTGCCAAACTATTCATAGCTTTTCCTTACGCCGTCTGCCCTGCTTCTATAGCCTCTTCAACGTCTGTGGTTCTGCTCCCCAGCATGTGCGTCGGATCCGCTGTGGAGATAACTGGTTCCGGATCCTGTGCGCTAGCGAGGATGGCTTGTTACACTTTGTGTCCCCGATAACAGGGAATCTTCTGATTGTCACCTGGCCTTTCTCAATCCTGGACCGGGCTGTGGATTGGGCCTATGACCCAGTTAAAGAGGAGCTCTTTGTGGCAACAGGCAGTTCAGAAGTGATGGTATATGACACAACCCGCTCTCCTTGCCCAGCCAAGTATCTCATATGCACCTCGCCAGATTCTCAGGACTTTGTACAGTGCCTCGCTTATGGGCATTTCCACCTGGGCCGGGGTCTAGAAGGACTGATGTTCTCTGGGCACCAGAGTGGCATCATAAGAGTGCTTTCTCAACACAGCTGTGCCCGCATAGAGACACTTGTGCACTTTGGGGCTGTACTGGCACTCTCTACACTGCCTGGGGGGCTTTTTGGTAGCCGAGAAAACTCTTTTCTCTGTTCCTATGGGATGGATGACTATGTACGCCTGTCAGAAGCTGTGTTTGAGGGGGTGAGAGTATGTCTACGGCCTCTTGCCAGTATTCTCAGCAGCTGTCACCTGAAACACCTGATACTCTTACCCAAGTCCGTGAGTGCTATCACGGACACTAATTGCCTGCGTCTCTGGAAGTTTCATGATTTTCTGACCTCTATGACACAAGGCTCCAAGTACATAGAGTCACTGCCCCTGCACCAGTGTGCCATCACATCCTTTGATGTCTGCCTGTCTTTGAATCTTTTTGTCACAGGTGCTATTGACGGCTCTGTTCGGCTCTGGGACTTCCATGGTAGACTTATAGCCATGCTGGACTCATCATTGCACTTTGGCCCACTCTGCTTTGCAAATGATCGGGGTGACCTACTTGTGACTTTCAACCAGAGTCTTTATCTGGTCTCCTGTTTAAAGCTCCTTCCCCCACCTCTGCTGGCTCGCCTTTCCTTTATGAGCATAGCAGACGAAGTACTAGAAGCCCCTAAACCTTTTACACCAGGCTTCTTTTTCTCCTTTGAGACAATGTTTGTTCCCAAATATGTCTACCTTGGACAAGGGAAACAGCAATTAGTGGGTCTGGAGAAACTTATTAATAAGCGGGCCATTGCCTTTGACCATTCTGTGCCACATGTTATAGAAGAAGATGAGGAAGGGAACCCTGTGATACTGGGTACCCCCATACGTGATCCTTTCCTGGGAGAGGGAACTGATAAGATACAGAAGGAAAAACGTCAGTATCCACGTTACGTGGTTCCTCCCCAGCTACAGCTGACTAACTGGGATGGACTCAACCCCTACCAGATATTGCGTTGCTATTTTGGTCGTGGGCGAGAATGGTTTTTTGCTCCTGATTGCTACATACCCAACTCAGTGATTCGTGCCCGTCTTTGGCCAGAGGGCAGCCCGATATACCTACATTGCAACCTGCACCCACCCCAGCGGGCTCTGGAATGGGATAATTTTCAGCAGTTCTTCTTCTGGCACAGTAGGACAAGAGCCTTGAGTGAAGTAGAACATCGAGAACAGAAGGAGGATGAACACTTTATAGAAATGAGACTGTCCAAGGATATAACTTATAGTGTCCTTACAAATACAACAAACCGCAACTGGCTGGGAAGAAAGATGAGTGAAATAACTATTAATAGCTTGATTGAGACAATCCTCAATATTATGATCCATGCTCCTCCCTTGAAGTACCAGTGTTGTATTGGTGCACTAGGACAAATCTTTGCCTCTTATCAGGTATCTCCAGCCCTGCGCGCTGAGACAGCCCATCGCTTGCTGGATGATACAACCAATTCCAACCCACTGATCCGAGAACTAGCCTGGGAAGGGCTGAAGCGTCTAGGAATGATTACTCATCTCTTTGCCATGCCTTTGGCCCAAGGATTAATGGACAAAGACCAAAGAGTGAGGAATAAGGCCCTGAGCCTCATGGCTGATACTGGAATCCACGCTAAGACCTCACTTTTAAACTTGATCCAGAAACGAGATATTTTCCGGGAGATCCAGTAAGTTGTTTATGCAGTAAGTTGTTCTTCAATTCTTTACCAGCTTCTAATTTTCTTCTCTTTTCCCGTTTCCCCTTCTCTTCCTTTCCACCTCATCTTTACTTATTAGCGTTCCTTGACCTTTCTTCTCTTTCATAGCCTTTTCTATTCCTAGACTGTACTCAACAATCCTCTGACTGCTCACCCCCTTCTCTAATTCTTTGCCTGTTTCTATATGTTCCCTACATCTTCAAGTTCCACTTTTCATGCTTTTCTCCTACCCTTGCAAGCCCTTACAGGCCCATTTATTACTATCTTGGCTTCCTAGACACTTTTCTTTCTTCTTGGCCGGCATTTATCTTTATATACACTGTTCATCTTGGCTGTTTTGCTTAGCCCTTTGCCTGTTCCACAGCAGTTCTTTCCTACCCATTCTCTCTCTTATGCTTGATTCAGCATAGTCCTTCCTCTTTGACTTTTATAGGCAAGAGATGATTGGGGAGGAATCTCTGGACCATCTCCTAGGAATGAGGCCCACAGATCTACAGATCCTTTACACTCAAGTGGAGCAGAGATTGAATGAAAACCTGACCTTGTCACACGGAGACGAAAAGCCTGCTTTTTCTTTATCTGTCCCAAGGGATTCCAAAACCCAGTCCCTTTCTGAACAACCTCCCGAAGAATATGAAGTGGCCATCAAACCCAGCAAAGGCCAAAAACGGGGTCGAACAGGAGGAAAAAAGCATGGTATGTATGGAATGATATAGTCCAAGCCTGAGGGTCCCCAAGAGGCAGGATAATTAGGGCTAGAGTCAAGAGACAGTAGGTGGAAAGAGAGATAAGTGGAAAGATTTATGTCATAGAAGAAAATTCTTTTAGAAGGAGTCACCCAAACTCAGGAAGATTGCAAGGCCCATCTCTCTGATTTGGTTGGGGGTGAGAAGCATCACATGAAGCAAGGAAAATTTGATTAAAAACAAAAACAAGGGAGCAGCAGTTGGAGTAATGGCTATGTCGCTAGATTCTCATGTAGTTGACTGTGGTTTGAGTTCTGGACCTGGTGGTTTAAACTTACACCAGGCATGTTTGTGTGCATGCCCAAGATCCCAAGAGGAGAATGGAGGAGAAGGGATTACGGTGTGGCTATCCCCCCCGGGGGGTGTGTGATTTCTCACTTTATGGCTCTCTTATCTCTTTCTAGTGAGCACACGTGCCCTATAGCAAAAACCTCTCAAAAAAAAAGAAAAAGAAAAAAATAAAAAAAAAACAAAACAAAACAAAAAGTCAAACCAAAAACAAAAAAGCACCTCACCCTTATCTGTTGCTACTTCTTTTATGGAAGTTCCTCTTAGCTCACAGCAAATATTGGGAGGGGTTTCACTTAACCTCCCATGCTTTCTATATCTCTATCTCCCGATTTTTCTTCTAGCCCGAAAATGGTTGCGAGGTCTAAAGAAGATCAAAGAGGGAGACTCTAAACAGATTAGCACAGAGCCAGTTCCCTTAGAGGCTGAAATTGATCAGAGTGAAGCTGTACCAATTGAAATGGAGGATACACTTGTCTATTCTAGAAGGTCTTCAGTCACCAGTACAGTAAGAGTCTCAAAAGATCTTGAACCTTCAGAGATAGAGGTCTCAAAGGATCACACTGTGTTGACCATGAAGATGCTGAGAAAAATGCATGACAAGAGAGGCAAGAAAGCAACACCTCAGAAACCTGTAAAGGGGCACAAGAAGAAAAAAAAAGAAGCCGAAGTTATAACTGAGGAACCTCTACCTTCTGTAACAGGAGAACCAATGATTAAAAAGGTTAAAACTCGTGGGCGGGGTGCCTTTGGAGTGCCTGGCCACAGGGCTACCCCTGGAGATGGTTCATCATGGCGGGATGATCTATGTCGTCTTCTGACCCTGAGGATATCTGGTTCTCAAACAGAAATGTCAGAAGCTCTAAACATTGAGCTAGTGACTTTGGCTCAGGAGATGCTGTTAGATAGGCGCCCGAGCTGGGAACTCTTTCGGGAGATCTGTCCTCTGCTGAAGGAAGAGAAAAAAGTTCTGTTTGAAGACCTTGACTGGGATATAGCCTGGTCAGAGGAGAAACCAGTTTTTATACAGGAAGAAATCATTAGAAAGGACATAGTGATCACAGATGAGGAAGAGCTACCACAGGAGAAAGAGCAAGTGCAAAAAGGAGCTGAGGATGTTCAGGACATGGAGGAAACCCAGGTGATTCCAAAAAAGGGCAAGAAAAAGAAAGGTACTATTTTAGAACCAGGCGACTTAGCCAAGGGAAAACAAAAATCTAAGAAAGAAGAAAAGAAATCCTTTAAAAAGGTACCTAAGCAAGAGAGAAAAGCAGTGCAGCCAGGGAAAAAAGTGGATATAAAAGAGAGGGACGTGACCAAAGAAGAGAGAGAGATGAGTGAGAAAGAGGAAGAAATAGTCAAACTGGAGGAGGAGCAAAAAGAAAGACCAGATGTGGTTGAGAGGAAGTTGTCTTGGGAGGAGTGGAAGAGGTCCTGGGACCAGTGGAAACAGGCTAATAATGAGAGAAAGGTATCCTGGAATGAATGGAAGCAAGCTTGGGACAGGAGCCATTTTCAGAAAGAGGAGGCACTATTTCAGCATGGAGAGAAGCTACTCCCAGATGAGAAAACATCAGAGGATGATGAGAGGAAACTGAAATGGGATGAGTGGAAACAGCTCTGGGAAGATATATTGACATCCAGGCACATGGATAAGGAAGAACTGACTCCAGTGGATGAAATACCTTGGGAGAGGGAAGAAGAAGAAGAAGGAGAAGGAAAAGAAGAAGAAGAAGAAGAACAAGAAGAAAAAGAAGAAGAGGAGGAAGAGGAGGAAGAGGAGCAGATCCAGAAAAAACATAAACAGGCCAAGATACAGAGGAAACATGCCCGAACTGAAAGAAAGCTAGCTAAAGAAAAGAGAAAACTAGCACAACAAGAAGAAAAACTTGCTCAAGAAGAGAGAAAACTGGCCCAGGAAGAGGAAAAACTGGCCCAAACGTGTATGGAAATGGTTCAGGGAGATGGTGAAATGGCCCAGACAGAGAGGGAATTCGCCCAGAAAGAGGGAAAACTGGCCAAAAGAGAAGATCAGCTAGGCAAAGAAATAGTGAAATTGACTCAGAAATGGAAGAAATTGGCCAAGAAAATGGAGAAAGAAGCTCAAGAAGAAGAGAAATTAGTAAATAAAGGGGGGAAATTGGCTGAGGTAAAAAAGATATTTGCCAAGCAGTTGGAAAAATTGGCCCAGAAAGAGCAAGATCTGGCATGTCAAGAACAAGAGATGGCTGAGGAACTGGACAATCTGATGTGGGACATAAGGGATTTGTCTTGGAAAAAAGAGGAACTGGATCTTCAAGAAGAGAAACTCCATGAGGAAAAGGAGGACCTGGCTCAGCAAGAGAAGATACTGGCCAGTCAAGAGGAAAAGCTGGCTATGGAAGAGAAAAAACTGGCCCTGGAAGAAGAGCTGCTCAACCAAGAAGAGAAGAAACTAGCCCAGGATAAGGAAAAAACGCCTGAGGAAGAACAAAGACTGGCCCAAAAACGGGAGAAACTGATAGAGAAAAAGAAGAAACTGGTCCAGGAAAGAGGAAAACTAGTCCAGGCCAAGGAAGAACTTATACAGAAGAAGAGGATCTTGGCCCAGAAGGAAGATAATCTGGCCCAGGAAAAAAAAAATCTGGCTCAGGAGCAGGAAAAAATGGCTGAGAAAAAAGAGGCTCTCCTCTACATCAAAGAAAAACTCAACCAGAGCAGACAGGAATTAGTCCAAGTAAAGGAGAAACTGGAGATGTATAAGAAGAAACTGGATCAGTTAGAGGAGAAATTGAATCAGGAAAAGGAGATAGTGGCCCAGAAGAAGGAGCATCTGGCTTATCTACAGGAAAATTTGGCCCAAATAGAACAACAACTGGCTAAAAAACAGGAGAAATTGGCCAAGGGAAAAATGAAACTATTTAAGAAGAAGAAGACAATGTTCCAAGAGAGGAAATTGATCAGAGAAGAGTCAGATATTGCTAAGGAAGAAAAGGCATTGAACATGGAAATGAAGAAACTGGCCCAAGAGAAAATGAGACTGGCTGAGGAAAAGAAAACTCTCTTCAAAGGAGAGACTCAAGAAACCCTAAGACAGAGAGAAGCATCTAAGGACAAAACAGAACTAATGAAGAAGAAATTGGCAATAGAGGAGAAGGTGCTGGCATATGAAGATAGGATACTGGCCTCAGAGAAAAGGAACATTGCCAAAGGAAATCTGGAGGTTACTACAGGTCAGAGAATATGTGCCCAGGAAGAACGGAAGTTAGCCAGAGCAATGAGGAAGCTGTCTTTGGAAAAGAAGGGCATTTTCAAGGAACCAAAAAAAGCAAGCAAAGCCTTAAGGGCACTTCAAAAATTAGCCAGTGAGGAAAGGAGACTAATTCAAGAAGAAATAAAGATGACAAAGAGGAAGAGGGCACTCGTTGTTGAGGAGAGCAGATTGAACAAGGAAGAGAATATACTTGATCTCAAAGAGTGGGATCTTTCTAAGGAACAATCAGAAATGACCAAAGATGAGAAAGAACTGGCCCAGAAGCAGAGAAAACTGGCCAAGGAAATGAAAAGAATGATTAAAAAAGAGAGAAAAATGTCAGAGGAAGAAAGCAGATTAGCCAGAGAAGAGCAAGCATTCATACGGGCTGAAGAGGAGGAAGAAGCAACAGAGGAAGAAGAGGTCATTTCATTCCTTAAACGAAGGCAAGGAAAGAGAAAACAGCCAGAGAGTGTTGATACATCAAAAGAAGAGTTTTCCAGTCAAGTAGATGAGATGGAAAGTGAAGAGAGCTTTTCTGAATTAATGGAAAGCCTGATAGATCAAGTAGAAGAGAGTTCACTCGAAGAGGAAGAGGAGGAAGAAGAGGAAGAGGAGGAAGAGGAAGAAGATGAGGAAGAGGAGGAAGAAGAGGAGGAAGAAGAATGGGAAAAGGAAGAAGAATGGGAGAAGGAGGAAGAAAAGGAGGAGATGAAAGAAGAAGAGGGGCTGGAGGAAGAAGAGGAAAAGAAGCAAGAAGAGGAGAAGAGAAGGAAAAAGAAGAAAAAGGTGCAAGAGGAGGTGGAGGAGAAGGAAAAGGAGCAAGAAGAGGAGAAGAGAAGGAAAAAGAAGAAAAAGGTGCAAGAGGAGGTGGAGGAGAAGGAAAAGGAGCAAGAAGAGAAGAGGAAAAAGAAGATGCAAAAGGAGATGGAGAAGGAGGAGAAGGAAGAGGGAATTTTTGAGGAGAAAGAAGAAAGCATGAGTGACAAAGAGATGGAAAGTTTGAGTGAAAAGGAAGAGGAGGAAGAATATGAGGAGAAGGAGGAGGAGGAAGAGGAGGAGAGAAGCTCATTGGAAGAAGAGGTAGACAAGGAAAAAGAGATATTAAAAAGAGAAAAACTTCTGAGGTTGCAAGAAGAAAGAGGTAAGTTTCTCCTAAGAGAAAAAACAGTCCTTTCCATTGAAAAAAGAGTCCCTCAGGTCAAAGACAGTGGTATAAAACTAAGAGTTCTGGAAAGTCCTTCCAAGGAACTGATATCAATAGCACCAGAAATGGAAGAGAAAATACCACTGCCAGTGTTGGAGGAACAACTATCCTGGGAAGATGAGGCCACAATACTTAAGACACCCAGGAAATTATCAGAGACAAGGTTTGTGGCTAAAGAAGAACAGTTAGAGGAATATAAGTATATACCTCTACATGTTTTCGATACAGTTTTGAAGTCCCAAGAGCAGGACTTAAAGACCCCATTCATGCCTCACACATTTAGGAAGATCATGGAGGCTCAGAAACTCCAACACAAACTACCAACTGCCAGGTGGACGTGGTTTTTACAGCATCATCCATCTCTGATGAGAGATGAGGTAGAGATACCACTATCTCAAATCCTGGCTGAGGAACGATATCCAGATGTAAGCCTCTCAGAAGTAGAGTGGCTCCACCATATGCTAGAACGGATGGAAGCGGGAGAACAGCTTTCCAGAGAGAGTTTCCACAGATTGTGTCAGCTCCTCAGAGACTTCTCCTCGAAGGGAAACTTAGAGTGGCTGCATATAGCCAAAATTCAAGCTATTGCGTACCGTCACAGGCAGGCACTGGAATCCCAAAGCACAAGGATCTCAAAACCCGATGAGTCCATAAGTCCAAAATACTTGAAAGTGATTCCTCCTATAAGAGGAAAGGAAAAAGAGAGTTGGCTGAAACCTTTGGATGTTCCAACACTAAAGTCCCCTTTAGGTACCAAGAGAATTCCTGACCCAAAGGCTATGAATTGGCATCTCCTAGGAGAACCTTATAGAAGTAGGCGGGCACAACAGATATCCACTGTTCTCAAAGAGATGGAGATGCAACACGTTTATCCTGCGACAAGAGACATTTTTCCCAGTGCTCATGCCTCTGTGGAAAAACAAACCGTGGCACTGATGTTTCAAAAGGATCTCAGGGATTTTAAGGATAAGGGCAGGTTTCCCAAATTACCCAAATTGGAGAAGAAGACACAGCCCATCTCCAAAGAAAGGGAAGAGGTGCCTTTATGGGAGACCTTTGTGGCACTGTATCATGTTTTGCGGATGCTGCAGCAGCGATATGCAAAAGACAGTGCTGCTTGGATGGAACAGTTCTACCGGATCATGGACCTATACCAGCTTAAGTCCCCCCGGATCCAGAGGCTACTACAGGAGCTGCTACTGAAAGAAGATCCTCAACCCCGAGAGATCACCTACAAAGAGGCCCTAAAGTCCATGGAGCTAGTTCCTGGGGAGCGGCTCTTATACCACCTGTTTTGTGGTAGTTCTCATACTGCTAGAAGCCCTCCGGAGTTCCAGCATGTGGTACCCCTCCCTGAGCAGAATAATGTGCGTACTATCCTTCCTATGGGCATTGCCCAGTATGGGATCTTAGAACTTGCTTGGAAGAGCTTACCCCAAGCTGACATTCACCTCACCAAGGAACTGCCCCACGTCGTTCCTCCCACTCTCTAATTTGGAACCGACTGGAACTCTGGATTATTCATTCCTAAGTGCAGAAAGGCCTGGCCACCGGAATCTAGACCTTCAGTTTTATGGCCCGCACAGAGGCAGGGCCAGGTCAAAGTACTTTCCTCACCCAGTTCTGGAAGCCAGTTTCTATATGTGGAATAAAGAGGAGATATTTATTTGCAACAAGCACTTTGATGTGTACACTTTTCCCATACTTTGGTTCTCTAGGAAGGTGGCCAGGGAAACAAGACATTCACATACTCCTCTTTTTTATTTTTTTATCTTTTGAGAGATTTTTACTATAGGGTGTATGCACTCACTGAAGAGACAGAGACAGAAAGCAAGAAATCACCCCCTGGGGGGGATGGCCATGCCATAATCACTTCTCCTTCATTCTCCTCTTGGGATTTTGGGTGCACACATGCCCAGCATGAGGTGTAAGCTACCAGGTCCAGAGCTTGAACCACAGTCGACTACATGGCAGTCCAGCAATGTAATCATTTTGCCATCTACTGGTCCCAACATTCACATACTCATAAGAACAGAAAACTTTGCAAAAACCAGTGCAGCTCACCTTGTGGAGGCCTTGAGGCAGAAGAGTCTGTCTCTGTCTTCTTCCTTCTTTGCCAGATGCAAAGGTTTGACATAATCTACCCCCCCAAAAAAACTGTAAGAAGGAAAGAAACTGCTATAAAAACAAAAAAACTAATGTATATTTAATATGAGATATTAGCATAGTGAACAGAAAATGGATTTTAGCATCAGAAGACTCAGCATTTTTCCAGTTTGCATTTGGGACATAGCCTGGCACTGATGTTTCAGAATGATTTCTTTCAGGGACTTTAAGGATAAGGATAGGTTTCTCAAAATTGGAGAAGACACAACCCATCTCTAAAGAAAAGGAAGAGATACTTCTATGGAACCTATGGTTCCTCTACGGCTGACACTATTTCAATGATCATAGGTCTGCATGGTGATAACTCGAGTCCCACAAAGCAAGTGTGGTTGGTATTGAGGACCCCTCATAGTAAAGAAAAAGCTTCGGGACCTGCAGATGGATAAATGGTTACATCGCTGGACTTCCATGTAGTAGACCATGGTTTGAGTCCCAGACACAGAAGCTTAAAACTCACGCTGAGTGCTTGTGCATGCCCAAAGTCCCCAGAGGAGGATGGAGGAGAAGGGACTGCAGCATGGCCATACCCCCCTTGGGGGGGTTGATTTCTCACTTTCTGTCTCTCTGTCTCTGTCTGTCCCTCCAGTGAGCATACGCACCTATAGCGAAACTCCCTCAAAAAAGAAAAAAAAAGAAAAAACTTCATCAAGTTTTAGCCAGTACTACTTGATGACTTTGTCACTGGATGGTGCTAACGGATGAGGCCATTTGACGTTAAAGCAGAAAGAAAGAAAAGAAAGGGAGCTTACATATTTCCCTTTCTTTGCCACCCCCTGGACATGCAGTTTGGGGAGGGTGATAGAATGAGGTGCCCCAGTTTCTAGGGATTTATGATCCTTACTTCTAACATGTAAGAAGACAAGAGTCAAAGGAGAATGAATAGTAAAGTGGAGGACATTGTCATTGCCAGTAATCACATTATTTCCCTAACTTTCTCTTCCTACCATGGAGACTTCAGAACTTCCTATGTCTATGTAATTTGAGCCTTCCAACCGTTTCCAAAAAGAAGTTCATCTTTGCCATTTACCATTCCCATCACCCAGGGTTATATATTATCTTGTCCCCTCCATCTGTGTTTTCTTTTAGGGGGAAAGCAGGGAATAAAGGGCAAGAAAACACTGTAAAAATTTGGTTTGGCCTCAGAGGACAAAAGTCATGAGAGCACTGGTTCTGTAGTTAGGCTCTTGCATGTCAGACTACATGTGAGGCCACACAAAGTATGTAAGAGCTATGGGCTAGGGGCAGAAGCCTCAAAAGAAATGACTCACAGAACAACTTGGCAAGCCAATGGAAGTAAGGAAGGTCCAGTTGGTTCTGCAGCCCTAACCGGAATAATTGCTTCTTTTTTTTTTTTTTTTTTTTTTTGCTTCTATTTACTTGTCTCTGTCAAAAAAAAAAAAAAAGGGTAAAGTAAAGATGACAAATATCAGACATGAAAGAGGGGACATCACTATAGATCTTACAGGCATTTAAAAAGACAAGAAATGGGGCCAGGCAGTGGCACAATAATAATATAGCTGGACCAATATGGGAAAGACCCTGGGTTCATGTCCTAAGCTTTCCTTAAACACACTGGGCATGCATGTGTGTGCCTGTAATCTTGGCTGGCTGAGACTGGGAGTGGATCGCGACATGAACACCCAGTTGGGGATGCTTCTCTCTCTCTTTCTCATGGACAAAATAAACTAACTTAAGAAAATAAGAAAGACAAGAGACTACTATGAACCATTCTATGCCCATAGATTGAACAACAAAGATGAAATTGATAAATTCCTTGAAAAACCCAGAAAAGGTTGCAAGTTCTTAGTCCTAGTTTTCGGCCTCAGTTTGTCGCCTGAGGCCGGTGGCCACGCGCAGGCCCGGCGGCCACACGCAGGCCCGGCGGTCACGTGCAGGCGCAGGCCTGGCGGCCACGCACAGGCCCAGGGGCCACACACAAGCCCGGCGGTCATGCTCTGGCCCGGTGGCCATGCGCAGGCGCAGGTCCAGCGGCCATGCCCAGGCCCGGCGGCCACGCGCTGGCCGGGGGCCACGCGCTGGGCCGGCGACAACGTGCAGGCCCAGCGGCCACGCGCAGGCGCAGGCCCAGCGGCCACACTCAGGCCCGGCGGCCACGCACAGGACCGGGGGCCTCGCGGAGGCCCGGCGGCCACACACAAGCGCAGGCCCGGTGGCCACACTCAGGCCCGGCGGCCACGCACAGGCCCGGCGGCCACACGCCAGCCCCAAGCGCACAAATGTGCACGGGATCCAGCGCCACCCCCTGCTCGCCTGCCCGCCCGGAGAAAGGAAGGTCGGCGAGCTCGGCCGGTCTGTGCCGCCAGTCTGCGTTGGCACCGAGCGCGGGACATACCCAGCGCCAGAGATGCAGCGTCGCGGCGCGCAGGCCCGGTGGGTCCGCCACCGCCGCTGCCGCCGGGCACCATTTGATTCTTTTTTATGGTGTATATTTTTTCCTTTAGTTTTCACAAGAACTTCTTCACCTCCTGGAACTCATTGGATTTTTCCTTCTGGTGTTCATTGTCTCTCTTCTCTTCCATCTCTGTTAGTTTTGTCACTATGAATACTCTATAAATTCTTTATCAGCTATTTCCGTGAGTTCCATTGTACTGTCTGAGGATGAAGGGGAGTTAATCTTTTCCCTTGGGGATGAGGTATTTTCTTAGTTTCACATATTTCTTGTGTCCCTGCATTGACTTCTAGTCATCTGATGGGTTATTCATTTCTTCCTACTTTTCTAAGATCTTCCTAAGATCAATCTGAGTGATCAGAGGTGCACAGGAGGATGTGGTCTGCAAACTCTTTGGAGTTGCATTTTTCTCCCTTTGTGTCACAGAGGGGCTCTACCAGGGTAAATTCTCAGGAGTACATTTTCATTGCCTTATTTCTGAAATCACTAGATCTCAGCTCTCATGGCGGACTCAGTCTTCTTCTCCAACTCATCTGGCTGGAGAGATATTTTACAGAGACTCTTGACGCTTTGGACTTGTCATCTAGAGACCCTCCACACAACCCACAGCACACACTTCAGGACTCTAGCTCTCCAGTCACCCAGAACTCCTACTTCAGTAACGCCTCACACATGACTGATTTTATGGTTCGATTCCCAGAAAATCATGCCAGGTGAGTATGCATGCATATTCCAAAAATCCCAAGAGGAGAACGGAGGAGAAAGGGCTGTGGCATGGTCATCCACCCAAGGGGTGATTTCTCACTTTCCTTCTCACCGTCTCTCTCTGGTTAGCATTTGTGCCCTATGACAGAACCTTAAAGAAAAAAAATTGTCAGGCCATAGTGCGTTCCCATTGAGGTTAGTAGTCATAATATTTCAATGAAACTAGTTAGAACAGCTGTAAATATTCCTCTAGCTTGTTCATCTGCCTGTATGCAAACATGCAGTAAACAGAGAACTGATTTAACTGAACTGTTGCCTCCCCCCCCCCCCCAGTGCAATATAATAGAGGGAGCTGGGAAAGTTTGTTGAGGGAGTATTTAAGGAATGATTGTAATTACAAACCATGGACCACAGCTAAGGATAATAAGGAGAGATAGGATACGAGGGTAGTTAGGGACAGATCAGTGGTTTGTATTAGGGTCCTAGAGTTGAGGGAGTTGGACAACCATAGGGAGTGAACTTTAGAGATAATAAGAGGTGGTTTGAGGAGTTGTTATCCTGCTTCATGGTCTGAAATATTTTTATATTCTGACTATCTTCCAATTTATATCTCGAGCCTGAATTTCTATCCTACACTCTATACTGTACATTTAGCTGCCTTTTTTAAAAGAGATTTTTGCTATAGGGTGCGTGTGCTCACTGGAAAGAGAGAAACAGAGAGACAGAAAGCAAGAAATCACCCCCTGGGGGTATAGCTACACTGCAATCCCTTCTCTTCCATTCTCCTCTAGGGATTTTTAAAATTCTTTTTCTTTTTTTAAATTTTAAAATTCATTTATTTATTTACTTATTTTCTGAAACATTTTTAAAAAATTAATTAAATTACATTCATTCCCTGAGCATTGTCACAGCATACAAAATGCGATTTCCCATTCAGAATATACTGCATAGTAACTCATACATACATTTTACCCCTATTTCTCACCCTCTGCCATTCCCTACCCTCCTCCTACACTATCTCAGGTGTCTACAATTATTTTCCATTCCTTTTCCCCCCACATTTTATTGATTTGCAAGATTTCTTAAATAATCTAACTACTTTCAATAGCAAGTTCAGCTGGTATACACGTATCTGTGAATACATGTCTGATTTAGATGTGAAACTCTGAGTAGAATGAATATACTATAAGGTAGCACCTAGATGATGCTATATAGCTTATATCAGTCCTTGAATAGGTATTTTTTAATATATATTTTTAATTTTAAGAAAAGCAGTTTTTGCTTTAATAAATCAAAGAAATGCTAAGGAACTCTGCTTAAAACTTAAAGCCAGGAAACAGATTAGGATTCTGTTCAAACAGTAGGTCCATAATCCTATTGGCAGCTCAAGACAGGACAAAAGCCCTTAAGACCAGAACAGAGCCTAGAAGAAAATCAGCAATATTTTAGTCAAAAGTCATAAAATGCTATTTCACCAGTTCAGTCTCATGTATTTAACTGATCTTCTGCTGTGGTTTGATCTTCCTGATTAAATTCTGGGCTATAATATTAAACTCTGGACTTGTTCCTATGATTAAGTTGGCCATTTTCTTAGTTTTTGAACTCTTATTTCTGTGTGTCTGCATTTATTTTTTCTGGTATAGCACTCCCTTGAGAACTTCTTAGAGATCTGGTCTGGTGTTGGTAAATTCTTTCAGGTTTTATTTATCTGAGAATATTCTTGTCTTTTCTTCCCATGTGAAAGATAATCTTGCTGGCAGAGAAGATTCCGCATGGATACTGGGAACTAGATATTTCAGGGCACAGGAGAAATGAAGATTTTTCTACTCATAATTCAGCCTCCAGCAAGCAAAGCTAGTGTGGCAGGAGAGTTGAGCCATTCTCTGAGAAGATTCCGCATGGATACTGGGAACTAGATATTTCAGGGCACAGGAGAAATGAAGATTTTCTACTCATAATTCAGCCTCCAGCAAGCAAAGCTAGTGTGGCAGGAGAGTTGAGCCATTCTCTGAGAAGATTCCGCATGGATACTGGGAACTAGATATTTCAGGGCACAGGAGGAATGAAGATTTTCTACTCATAATTCAGCCTCCAGCAAGCAAAGCTAGTGTGCGATCACAACAGAACGGCAATCAGATTCTAGAACACCTCTGTCTGCTTGCTCCTGAACATTGAGGCTTAACTTCAAGAATTTGAAAGAAACATGCCATTCATCAGATGACAAGAAATCACCGTCGGATCACGAGAAATATGGGAAAACGAGAAAATACCTCTCCTCCAATGGAAAAGAGTAACTCTCCTCCATCCACAAGCAGTTCGGTGAAAGTCATGGAAATGTCTGATAAGGAATTTAGAACATTCGTAATGTCGAAGCTAACAGAGATGGAAGAGAAGAGAGATAATGAACTGCTAAAGAGAAAGGAGAAAGAAGTTGCCGAGTTCCAGGAGATGAGGAAATTCTTGCAAGATCTAAAAGAGGAATTACACACTTTACAAAAGACTCAAATGGAACTGCTAGAGATGAAGTCTATAATACAAGAAGTCAAAATCTCCCTTGAAAGTATTAAAAGCAGACTAGATCATTCAGAAAATAGAATCTCAGTTGTAGAAGAGAAAATGGCTGGCTTAGAAAAGTCCACCACGAAGACTGAGAAAATGGCTCAGAAATTTGAGAATGATATGCGAGAAGTACTAGATACCATCAAACGTCCAAATATCCGGATAATTGGCATTCCAGAAGGTGAAGAGACCCATAAGGGCATTGATAATCTATTCCATGAAATCCTGCAAGAAAACTTTCCAAACCTAGAGAGGCATTCGAAGATCCAGTCCCAGGAAATACAAAGGACCCCAAATAAAATCAACCCAAGAAGATCTTCTCCAAGACACATTATAGCCAGGTTGACCAAAACCGGTTGCAGACAAAGACAAGATACTAAGATTGGCAAGAGAGAAACATCAAGTTACCTACAAAGGACATCCCATCAGGCTAACAGCAGATCTCTCATCGGAAACAATGCAAGCAAGGAGAGAATGGGAAAATATATTCAAAGTGTTACGAGAGAAGCAATTTCAGCCAAGAATACTGTACCCGGCAAGATTATCTTTCAGGTGGGAAGAAAAGACAAGAACATTCTCAGATAAACAAAACCTGAAAGAATTTACCAGCACCAGACCAGATCTCCAAGAAGTTCTCAAGGGTGTGCTGTATCAAGAAAATTAAACACAGACACATGGAAATAAGAGTCCAAAAACTATGAAAGTGGCCAACTTAATCAGAGGGATAAGTCTGGAGTTGAATATTATATCCCAGAATTTAATCAGGAAAATTGAACCAGAACAGAAGATAAAAGTACATGAGACTGATAGGTTCATGCACCTTCCATTTGAACAGAATCCTAACTTGTTTCCTGGCTTTAAGCAAAGTTCCTTGGCATTTCTTTGAGTTAAGTTAAAACTGGTTTTCTTAGTAGTAATGAGTGAACTCACCATTGAAAGTAGTTAGATTATGTAGGAAATTGTGTGATCAATGCAACGTGGGTGGGGAGGGAATGAAGGACAATTGTAGACACCGGAGGTGGTGTGAGAGGAGGGTGGGAAGGGACAGAGGGTCAGAAAGAGGGGTGGAAGTAATTCTAGGAACTAGTAATGGAAAATTTTTTGTAATGTGCATGATTGTATCACTATGCAGGGTGTCCTGGATGGGAGATTGCATTTTGTATGCTGTGATGAAGCTTAGGGAAGGAATGTAAATTGAGTTACAAAAAAAAAGTTTCGGAAAAAAAATATATATCTATTCAATGACTGCAGTAGGATATGTAGCCACAGCTAGGTGCTACTTTATAGGATGCGTAAAGTAAGACTTGTGTTCATGGAAATGTGGGTATCACCTGTGTTTGCTATGAGGGTATTTGGATTGATTAGGGTCTTTGGCGTTACAATAAAATGTGAGGAGAAAACAGTATAGAAAGCAAACATAGATACCAGAGACTGTGGGAGGAGAGTGGGAGATGGCAGAGGGTAAGAGATAGAGAATCTAGGATGGGAGGAAAAAAGCAAAACATACAGAAGACAAGAAATGGAAGATCATTTGCTGACAATAACATGTTTGTTGATGTGCTTGATTGAGAAATATATAGTGTAATTTGGATGGAAAATCTCATTTTGTATGCTGTAATGATGTTCAGAGAATGAATGCAAATAAATAAATTAAAAAAAAAAAGATAATCTTGCTGGGTACAGTATTCTTGGTTGAAATTACTTTTCCCTTAACACTTTGAATATATCTTCCCATTCTTTCCTTGTTCACATTGTTTCTGATGAGAGGTCCACTGTTAGCCTGATGGGATATCCTTTGTAGGTAACTTGTCGTTTCTCTCTTGCCAATATTAGTATCTTGTCTTTGTCTGTGTTTTTGGTCATTCTGGCTGTAATGTGTCTTGGAGATCTTCTTGGGTTGATTCTATTTGGGGTTCTTTGTATTCCTTGGGACTAGATCTTTGAATGCCTCTCTAGGTTTGGAAAGTTTTCTTCCAGGATTTCCTGGAATAGATATGAATGCCCTTATGAGTCTCTTTGCCTTCTGGGATACCGGTTATCCAGATGTTTGGGCATTTGATGGTATCTAGTATTTCTCATATATTATTCTCATTTTGGGGGGCTATCTTCTCAGTCTTCATGGTGGATTTTTCTAGGCCAATGATTCTATCTTCTACATTTGAGATTTGATTTTCTGCATGATCTAGTCTGCTTTTAATACTTTCAAGGGAGATTTTGACTTCCCATATTATAGCCTTCCTCTCTAACAGGTCCATTTAATTATTTTTTTATAGTGTATATTTCCTCTTTTAGGTCTTGCAAGAATTTCCTCATGTCCTTGAACTCATCATTTCCTTTCTCCTGCCTCTTCTGCAGTTAATTGTCTCTCTTGTCTTCCATCTCTGTTAGCTTTGTCACTATGAATATTCTAAATTTTTTATCAGACATTTGCATGAGTTTCATTGTACGTCTGAGGATGAAGAGGAGTTATTCTTTTCCTTTGGAAGAGAGGTATTTTCTGGTTTTCTCATATTTTTTGTGACCCTGTGGTGATTTCTAGTCATCTGATGGATGGTGCATTTCTTCCTAATTCTTGAAGTTCAATCTGAGCGTTCAGAGGCGTACAGAAGCAGATGATCTGCAATCTCTTTTCTGTTCCATTTTTACTCTGTGCATCAGATTCAATGGGAATAGACAAATATTCTGACCTTAATTGTATTCAGATATTTGGATCCTGTTCACTTGGACCTATCTAGACACTTAGTGTGTAGAGGTAGAAATGATTCTGGAGGGGGAAGTCTCAGCAGAAAATCTTCATTTTTGGTCAAGGAAAGCAAGATTTCACACCTCAAATTTAGTATCCATCTCAGGATGATCCTCTCAGGATTTTGGGCACATATGCACACACAGGCCTGGAGTGAGTTTAAACCACTAGGTCTGGGACTTGAACCATAGTCAACTACATGGGAGTTCAGCAACGTAACTACTATACCATCTGCTGGTCCCTCTTACTGCCTTTTTAACATCTCCGTTTGGAAGTATAAAATTAAAACTGTGGGGACCAGCAGTTAGCATAACGGCTATGTCGCTGGACTCCCATGTAGTCAACCACGGTTCAAGTCCCGGACCTGGTGGCTTAAACTCACGCCGGGCGGGTGTGCGTGCGTGCCCAAGATCCCGAGAGGAGAATGGAAGAGAAGGGATTGTGGCATGGCCATCCCTCCTGGGGGGTGATTTCTCGCTTTCTGTCTCTCTCTGTCTGTCTGGCAAGTGCATGCACCCTATAGCAAGAACTTCTCAAAAACAAACAAACAAACAAACAAACAAATAACCAAAACTGTGGAGGGATCTCAATATTACAACATCCAGCCTTTTATCTGAAGTCCTTGAACTGATTGGATGAGGCTTACTCACATTATGGGAGGTATGAGAAGACCTTGAAGAGTTCATGGGAAAATGGAATTAGAGGACAAGTTCATTGTAGTGTAAAAAATATTTTGAAATCCATGCATTTTTTTAAATAATATACATCTTTCATGAACTTTTTGAAGACCCCTCATAATCTGCTTTATTCAAAACATTTTTAAAAATGACATTATATACTGGTAAGAAGTGCAATCATGTGCTGCTTAATTATTTCATTTTGCAATGGACTACATATGAAATTATGGTCCCATAAAATTATAACAGAGCTGAGAAATTCCTATCATTTCACAGCAACATTTTGACTGATGTTGGACAATCACCCAGACATTATAGCCTACCCAGGTTGACATATAAAATTAACCATCACAGACTAGAAGCATAGAAGAAAAGAAAATTAAACTAAGTAAAATAAACAAAAACTATATCTCACTATAACAACAGTCAAAATAAATGTAAATGGTTTAACATTAAAAGGTACAGACTCTCAGGTTGAATTTTTTTTTTTTTTGAGAGGTTTTCGCTATAGGGCGCGTGCGCTCGCCAGACAGACAGAGAAAGACATAGAGACAGAAAGTGAGAAATCACCCCCCAGGGGGGATGGCCACGCTGCAATCCCTTCTCCTCCATTCTCCTCTCGGGATCTTGGGCACGCGCTCACACACGCCCGGCGTGAGTTTTAAGCCACCGAGTCCGGGACGCGAACCGTGGTCGATTACGTGGGAGTCCAGTGACATAGCCATTAGGCTAACTGCTGGTCCCTCAGGTTGAATTTTAAAACATAAGTCCAATAATATGCTGTCAAAGAGTCATCACTTTAAAAGACACAGGAATGGACCAGCAAGTGGCATGTTGGTTAAGGCACTGGACTCCCACATGGCTAATCACAGTTTGAGTCCCAGACGACCTGGCAGCTTACTTTCTCATTTTCTCTCTCTTCCTCTCTGTCTTTCTCTGGTGAGCACATGTGCCCTATAGCAAATTAAAAAATAATAATAATAAATAAAAATAAAGAAAAATAATAATAAATAAAATTAGTCTTTTAAAAGATACAGGAAATTCAGAAATAAAAGGGGAAAAAAGTATATGTTAATAAAAAGAGAGAAAATTTGGACCAGCAGTTGGCGTAATGGCTATGTTGCGGTTCGAGTCTCGGACCCAGTGGCTTAAACTCACGCCAGGCACGTGAGCATGCGTGCCCAAGATCCCAAGAGGAGAATGGAGGAGAAGAGATTGGTGTGGCCATCCCCCCAGGGGGATGATTTCTCACTTTCTATCTCTCTGTTTCTTTCTGGCGAGCACATGCACTCTATAGCAAAAACCTCTCCAAAAAAAAAAAAAAGAGAGAGAGAAAATCTACAGTAGCAGTCCTAATGGCTGACAAAGTAAAAAAAAAAAATTAAGTTTTATTTACTCATGATAGCATGTGCATAGGCATTAGAAAAAGAGAGATAGAGACAGAGACAGAAATAAGCACCCTTGACAGGGTCTTGTTACATTACAATCCCATTTTTCTAAGTCCTCCAGCTCATGAGCGGCATACTTAAATGCGTGGTGTGTTTTCAGGTCAACCCAGGAATCCAAACTCACAGTGGTCAGGTCGTCTCCAGCACTAGTTCAGTATATCACTGATTGTACCACCAGGCTGGGCCTCAAAATAAAATTTGTTATAATTATAGTATGGGACAAAAAACCCGACATTATATACTGGTAAGAAGTACAGTCATGTGCTGCATAATTACTTCAGTTTGCAATGATGGTCCCATAAAATTATAAGAGAGCTGAGAAATTCCTATCACCTAGAGACACTGTAGCTGCTATAATGTTGTAGTGTAATGCATCACTCCTACATATGTGATGATGCTGGCGTAAACAAACCTACCGTACTATCAGTCATACAAAAGTATGGCACGTACTGTTACAGTACATAATGTTTGATAATCAAAATAAGTGACTATGTAAGTGATTTATGTATTTACTATACTGTACTTTTTATAGTTTTTAATAGTATGTTCTGAAAAGCAATCAAAGTCTACAGGTCATTTTGCGAGAAGAATTTTCATTTATCAACCTGATCTACTTTCTGAATACAGAGTATGCAAGAAGCAAGGAGTGGAAATCCACAGAGAAGTCAAGAGAAGAGTCTGGAAATCCTAAGTGGGAACAAGTGTCCATAGAAACTGAAGAGCAGCAATGGGCTTCCAGTCAACCAAGCACATCTACAGAGTTACCAACAACCTTAGCAAAAGAGAAACTACAAAAAGAAATCTGTGAAGGATGAGAAAGCTTCCTGTCCATAGGAAAAGGCACAATGCAATGACAGCCTAAAGCCTCAGAAAAAGATGCCAATTCCACCATTACCCTCTAAACTGCCACTAGTGTGGACCAGCAGTTAGCATAATGGCTATGTTGCTGGACTCCCATGTAGTTGACCGCAGTTCGCGTCCCGGACCCGGTGGCTTAAAACTCACGCCGGGCGCGTGTGCGTGCATGCCCAAGATCCCAAGAGGAGAATGAAGGAGAAGGGATTGCAGTGTGGCCATCCCCCCGGGGGGGTGATTTCTCACTTTCTGTCTCTCTGTCTCTGTCTGGTGAGCGCACGTGCCCTATAGCAAAAAACAAACAAACAAACAAACAAACAAAAAAAAACAAAAAAAAAAACCTCCAAAAATAAAAATGGTAAACTGCCACCAGTCAACTGACTTCACTGAGACATTTTGCAGGCTTGGTGTCAACAATTAAAGATCAGCTCCAAAGGCCAGAAGTTAGACGCATAAGGAGACTGTGTGCCTGTGCTTATCCAAACCAAAGGATATTCCTACCACTGCAAAAGAAACCAGGGTTACGATACCATTATGAAGAAAATTAAGGGTGGACAGAGGGACAGCACCTGCAGAAAGTCCTCAGGAAAGGATGTGTTCTGAAAAGATTAATCCTCTGGAAGTGACTCCTCCACCTGCAGAGGCTTTGCCTAACCCTGAAGAGTCTGCAGCTCTTCTCAAAGGAGTTAAAATAATTGACGCGACAACCTCTGCCCCAGAGGCTGTGCTGCCCTCTGGGTCAGAGTTGCATTCATGGCTAGGAAGATGGAGACAGTGAAATCAGAGGCCGTGGGATCTCCACAAGAGGCCTATGGTGTCAGGTGGTGTGTGGTTCATGGAGAGGTCTCCCTGCAAGGTTGGGTTCACCTGCAACTTTAGGCTGGACAAGCCTGGGTTCTTGAGAAGCATTAAAGGGAAAATGTGTGCACTCTTCCTACTTCCAGCCTGCAATTTCCCACCCCTACACCCGGAGGACAACAGGCTGTGCCCGAAATGTGTTCAAAGGAACAAGGTCTTAATGAAAAGTCTCCAGTGGGATTAGAATACCAGTAAAAGGGCACATCTATGGTTGTAATTAATGTTAGAAAATTTGGACAGTCGACTCCACAGTGACCCAGACAGTTGAACTCCGGTCCTCCACACTGACTGAGCTTCCTGCTCAGAGGCCATGCAGACTGGTGGGTTGCAGATGTTACCCTTGAAGCTCCCACAGTGTCTGCTGCCTCACAGGTTGGAGTACAGAGACTATGTTAGAAAATGAAAAAGACTTTCGCAAATGACTATGCATTCCAGTTAATAAGATGAAAAGGTTGTTCCTACTACCAAATGTCTACCCTTCTGAACTAGAAAGGATTTCAACAGCTCTTTGAAGTGGGAACTTCCTTAGCGGTGGTACATGTGAAGGAGTTGGGACAAGAAACTCATTTGCTCTGTGTTGGATTTTTTTCTCCTCAGGATACTGATGACTTAGGAGATGTTCCATTCCGATTATAAATTTAATAAATGTATATACTTCAACCCCTCTCCAAAAAGAATATATTCCTTCAACTTATTAAAAAAAAAGTTTACTGTCAAGCAGTATGATTTACAAATCAGCAGCACCCTCACACAGCATGTGTTTGCTTAGTCTCTTGATTGCATCATTTTCTCTTGTGCTTTTTTTTTTTAAAGATAATTGTTTAATTTAATTTTATTCATTGTCATTATTTTATTTTTATATATTTGAAGTTGACCTGAGAGAGACAGAGAGAAGGAAAGTGAGAAAGCAAGCTGCCAGGTTCGGGACTCAAACAGCAATTACCCATGCGGAAATCCAGTCACTCCAACCACCATGTGACCTGCAGGCCCCTCTTGTGCTTTTTCTTTTTTTTTAAAGAATTATTTTATTTAACTTCATTTATTATTATTATTATTATTATTATTATTATTTAATTTGACCAGAGAGAGACAGAGAGAGGGAAAGTAAGAAAGTAAGATGCCAGGTCTGGAAGTCGACCCATGGTTGGCCATGTGAGAGTCCAGCATCATCTTTAACCAACATGCCACTTGCCCGGCCCCTCCTCTTGTGCTTCTTTCAATCTCTTATTTTGTTTATCATAGGCCTTCCAGTGGGACAAGTTGTGGAGGTGGAAGAGAGTGATACCAATGTTACTGAATCTGTGTAGGCCTATGATAATATGTGTGTTCGTGTTTCAGTTTATAACAAAAAACTTTAAGAACTGGCTCTGAGCACAATAGTTAAGTGCTGCGCAAAAAAAGACAGCCAGCTCCACATGGCTGACTGTGGCTTAAGTCCCAGCCCTCACATCTTAAAAAATGTCTGGCATGTGTTTGCACATGCCCTACATCCTGATGGAATGGAGAAATGGAGGAAAAGAGATTGTGGAGTGACCAAATTCCATTGAGGGGTACTTCTCTCTCTCTCTCTAGCATGTGCATGTATCTTCCCGCAATTAAAAAAAGAATTTAGGGATCAGCAGATGGCATAATGGTTATGTTGCTGGACTCCCACATAGTTGACCGCAGTTCAAGTCCCAGGCCTGGTGACTTAAAACTCACACCAGGTGTGTGTGCATTTATGCCCAAGATCCTGTGAGAAGAATGGAGAAGAAGGGACTGCAGTGTGACCATTCCCCCTGGGGGCTTATTTCTCTCATTTTACTTCTCACTGTCTCTGTCTCTCTCTCTCTCTCTCTCTCTCCAATGAGTGCAAGCACCCTAAGGCAAAACCTCTTAAAAAAAAAAGCAAATAAATTATTAAGACATGGTATCAACCTAAGTGCCCAATAACTGATGACAAATTTTTTTGAAGAATTATTTTATTTAACTTTATTTATTTAGAACTATTTTATTTAACTTTTAAAAAAATACTTAGTTAATTTTTATTTGACCAGAGAGGGACAGAGTGAGAGAGAGAGAGAAAGAAACAAAGCAAGCCACTGGGTCTGTGACTCAAACTGCAGTCAGCCATGTGGGAGTCCAGCACCCTTAACCACCACACCACCTGCCGGCCCCATGATGACTGGATTTTTTTTTGTTTGTTTGTTTTAAATTATGCACTCGCCGAGAGAGACAGAGAGAGAGAGTGAGATGGACTTGATGCAGCAACCCTCTAGCCTCCATAGGTTTTTGCCATAGGGCGGGCCCCACCACGCCCCATGATGACTGAATTTTTAAAATGTGACACATACATACTTTGTGACACATATATACTACTCAGCCAGAAAGAGTAGTGAAACTCCGGGGTCAGAAGTGGCATGGTGGTCAGGGCACTGGACTCTCACATGGCTGACCACAGTTCAAGACTCAAACCTGGAAGCTTACTTTCTCACTTTCCCTCTCTCTGTCTCTTTCTCTCTGTGTCTCTCTGTCTCTCTCTGTGTGGGTGTGCATGCCCTATAGCAAATTAAAAAGTAATAGTAATAATTAAATTTTAAAAATCAATAAAGATTTCAAAAAGTGTTAAAAGTGAGACTGTCATTCAGGACAAAGTAGATGAATATAGAAGATTTAATGCTAAGTGAAATAAACCAGATTGCAAAAGACAAACACTGTAGATCCCCACTCAGTATGTACCACGTGTCTCCACTCTATTCAGAAATGGAAAGATTCAAAGACATAATAGTAGAGGACAAGTGTAATATTAGGGACTGTATGGGAGAGGGGGTAGGTAGTGGGGGATGGGCCGAAGGGGCTCAGGAAAAAAGCATTTAACAGACACAAGATTTTACGATCCTTTGTTGAAAATGATGCATATGGTAATATATTGATGTGATTATCGCACACTGCATGCATACTTTGAAAAACCATATTGTAGGGACCAGCAGATGGCATAATGTTTACGTCGCTGGACTCCCACGTAGTCAACTGCTGTTCAAGTACTGGATCCGGCGGCTTAAAACACGCCAGGCATGTGAGCGTGTGTCCAACATCCCGAGAGGAGACTAGAGGAGAAGGGATTGCAGTGTGGCCATCCCCATGGGGGGTGATTTCTTGCTTTCTGTCTCTCTGGCAAGTGCATGTGCCCTATAGCAAAACCCTCTCCTGAAAAATCATATTGTACACCATAAAGAGCTACAATAATTCTAGCTAAAAGGCTGATGAAACAATACTCAACATCCCTCATTGTAAGGGAAATGCAGATCAAAACAGCAATGAGATACCACTTAACCCCAGTCAGAATGACTAAGATTAAAAAAACAAAAAATGATAAGTGCTGGGAAGGGGGTGTGGTGAAAGGGGAACTCTCTTACACTGCTGGTGGGAATGTAAATTGATCCAGCCACTGTGGAGAATGATTTGGAGATTCCTCAAAAATCTACAAATAAAACTACCATATGATCCAGTAATCCCACTTCTTGGGACCTATCCAGAGAACACAAAAATTCTTAATCGGAAAAGTGCTTGCACATTGATGTTTATTGTGGCACTATTTACAATTGCTAAGACATGGAACCAACCCAAATGCCTCTGAACAGATGAACGGATTGAAAAACTGTGGCACATATACTCTATGGAATACTATTCAGCCATAAAAAAACCCCCTGACTTTTGACAGAAAATAGAAGAATATGGAAGATTTGCTGCTCAGTGAAGCAAGTCAGCCAAAGAAGGAGAGACATTGTATGTCCCCACTTAATATACACCAAGTGTCTGCACTCTATGACTGAAACTGATTGACTAAAGGATATAGAAACACAGTAAATGGATGTGAATACCAGATATAGTGTGTGTGAAAGAGTAGAGTTTGAGGAAGGACATTTAGAAGAAAAATAGGAGGCAAAGCATTAATAGGGCAAAGAAATGTGGTATTATCTGTTAAAGATAATTTTATAGTTGTATCAACTGGACTAGGGAGAAATGTTCACATGTTGGAATATTCACTTTGTAAGCTAAATAATGTGATTGAATGTATAAAAGAAAATGAAATAAAAATATTTAATAAAAAAGAATCCTGGGGCTGGCAGGTGGCATGGTGGTTAAAGGTGTTGGATTCCCACATGGCCAACTGCAATTTGTACCGGACCTGAGGCTTGCTTTCTTACTTTTCCTTTCTCTCTCTCTCTCTCTCTCTCTCTGTCTGGTTAAATTAAAAAATAATAATAACAAATGGAATTAAATAAATAATTCCTTTAAAAATCCTTTTGATCTCCAGATGTAAAATAAAATAAAAAATTCTGGAGATTCTTGCAATGTTTTAAACAGGAGATAATGGTGAACTAGGGTAGGAGCTATGGAAATAGAATGGGAATTTTTCCCCAGAGGTAGATAATTGTGGCAGTTTTGTTGAGATATAATTTACATACCATACAGTTCACTCATTTAAAGCAAACAATTGAATGGCTTTTAGTATATTCACATACTAATATACTAATATGGTTCTTTGTGGTTATAAAGGTTATAAGGGGTATCCATGTGGCTCTTTATGATGGCAGCACCAAGCCCCAACCAGCCCAAATAAGTCACAAAGAAAAAACTATTGCAAAGGAGAACAGTGATAGAAAACAGAACACAGGACCCACCCACAAAAAAAAACAAAACAAAACAAAAACAAAAACCCCTTAGCCATCACCTCTCAATCTTCCCACTGTCTCCAGTTCTGGCAACCACTAAACTCCTTTTATGTGTATAGATTCCCCTATTCTGAACATTTCATATAAAGGGAATCATGTAGTGTGTAACCCTTTGTGATTGTCTTCTTTCACTTAGTGTGTTTTGTTTTGTTATGTTTTTGATAGGTTTTTGCTATAGGGCATGTGCGCTCGCCAGAGAGAGACAGAGAGACAGAAAGCGAGAAATCACCCCCCCGGGAGGATGGCCATACTGCAATCCCTTCTCCTCCTTTCTCCTCTCAGGATCTTGGGCATGAACGCGCTGGGCATGAGTTTAAGCCACTGGGTCTGGGACTCAAACTGCAGTCGACTACATGGGAGTCCAGTGACATAGCCATTATGTTAACTACTGGTCCCCACTTGCTGGTCCCCACTTAGTGTGTTTTTAAAGTTCATCCAAATTGTGGTATTGGGCAGAACATCACTGCACCTGTTATCAGTGTCAGAGGAGGACTCCAGCTACATGAATGATAGCAAAGACCATCACTAAGCTAAGCCAATCACCAGAAATAGAAGCCCAAACACTTTTTTTTTTTTTTTAATTGCCACAGGGTATATGCTCTGCCAGAGAAGCTGAGAGAAAAACCACCTCTCCCTTCCACCTACTCTTTACTCCCCTGCCTTCCCCCATGAGGCTGGTCCTGGTCCCCCTGCAATCACTTCGCCATTTCTCCATCCTGTTAGGATTTGGGGCACGCATACATGGCCCCGTGGGTTTTTCAAACTGCAAGGACTAGGGTTTGAACCATAACCGGTCATATTGAATCCAACTCCCTTAAGCATTAGGCCACTGGCTGGCCTCTAACTTTGGTCATTTCTAACACTTTAAAAAAATTTTTTTATTATTATTTTTAACCAGAGAGAGACACAGAGAGGGAAAGTGAAAAAGCAAGCCACCAGATCCAGGACTCCAACCATGGTGAGCCGCTTGGGAGTCCAGCGCTTTAACCACAGTGAGGAGCATAAAATCGGAGTGAAAGTGTTGAAGGCACAAGCACAGAGTCAGCAAGCTAAACAAGGCAAGGGGCCAGCATTTCTAACACGTTTTAATGATTACAGGCAAATCAAAGCTTACCCACGCTGGGCACATGGGAGGCTTGAAGAACAGCAAAGCGGCTAGTGAGGCTGGAGCAAACCGAAGGAAAGAGAAAAACAGAAAACCAGGAAGGCGGCTGCAGAGCGAGGTGGGCGAGGAGAGCCCACCGGCAGCACCGGTTTCCGCCCGCCGAGAGCGGTGTGTGGCTGGGCTGGTCCAAGACGAGTCGCCTGCACGCGCCACCTAGGCCCGCCCCACCACCGCCTGCTCCCAGGCGCAGTCGGGGCTCCTATGCTTTCTTGCCAAAATGTTGTGGTGGCTTTTCTCAGCCGAAGTGAGGTGGAATTGAGGCTCTTTCAAGAAACCGGGCACTCGGGAACCAGCAGTTAGCGTACTCCCACGTAGTCAACCGCGGTTCGCATCCTGGACCCGGTGGCTTAAAACTCACACCGGGCGCGTGTGCGTGCGTGCCCAAGATCCCGAGAGGAGAATGGAGGAGAAGGGATTGCGGCGTGGCCATCCCCCCCGGGGGTGATTTCTCGCTTTCTGTCTCTCTCTCTCTGTCTGTCTGGCAAGCGCACGCGCCCTATAGCAAAAACCTCTCCAAAAAAGAAAAAAAGAAACCGGGCACCACAGAACCGAGTAATTGATCTGATGAGGAGGGTCAGACCTTGGTTTACTCATGTCTTCCTCACAGATCCCCAAGGGTGGAGGGAGAGTGGCGGGGTGAGCCCAGAGGTGGGTGATGTGCAGAAAGAAACCTGGGACTCATTTAAAGACTGTCCTGTGTTCTACAACAGCTGTCCTTTACAATGGTTTTTGGTTTGCAGCGTTATCTGGGCTCTGGGGATCTTGGGCGCTGCCATCATAAAGGGCTGCACGAAGACCCCTTATAAGCCTGATAACCACAACGAGCCCCTGTACCCGCCCCCCGCTGATGCAGAGCCCCAGTCACAAAGGCCAGAGCCTCACCCGCATCCCATCCCGGCATGGCAAGTGACAATGGCATGATAGCTATGAATATGCCTGGAGGATCACTCAGACCCTCTACCTTCTAAGTTTGGCTGGGGCTTTCCTCACTTGAATAAAGGGGGATAGTAATAGCTTTAAGTAGGGTTGTCACATTTTTATTTAGCAAATAAAAATACAGGGCAACCAGTTAAGTTAGAATTTCAATGAAAAAGCAGATCGGGTTTTTTTCTGTGTCTCAAGTATTGTTTATTTGAAATTCAAATTTAACTGGGAATCAAATTCAAATGTAACTATATTTAATCTGACAACTTGTTTTTGTTTTTGTTTTTTGAGTTTTTTAGGAAGAATTATTTAATTTTACTCATTGTCATTATTTTAATTTAATTTTATTTTTTTGAAATTGACCAGAGAGAGAGAAGGAAAGTGAGAAAACAAGCTGCCAGGTTCAGGACTCAAAACACGGTCAGCCATGTGGGAATCGAACCACCTTAACCACCAGGCCACCTGCTGGCCCCTTATTTATTTATTTTTAAAGATTTTTGTCAAGGCTTCTGGGCTCGCTCTCCAGAGAGAAAGACAGGCAGAGACAAGGAGAGTAAAAGTGAGAAATCGCCCTCTTAAAGGATAGCCATACTGCAGTCGCTTTTCTGCCATTCTTCTCCTGGGATTTTGGACATGCACGGACATGCACCCGGCATAATTTTCAAGCCACCAGATCTTGGACTTGAACCATGATTGGTCACGTGGGAGTCCAGTGATGTAACCTCTATACCATCTTCTGGCCCCTGATTTTTGTTTTGTTTTTATAGAGAGATTTTTGCTATAGGGCACATGCACTTGCCAGAGAGACAGAGAGAAAGTGAGAAATCACCCTTCGAGGGGATAGCCATACCACAATCCCTTCCCCTCCATTCTCTTAGGATTTTGGGCACACATGCATACACACTTGGCATGAGTTTCAAGTCACTTGGTCTAGGCCTCAAACCAGAGTTAGCCATGTGAGAGTCCAGTCTTAACCACTGCATCACCTGCTAGCCCAATGACCCTGTTTTAAAACATTGTCAGGAGACAATGTATGAACAGTCCTTAGAACAGTGCCTGGCACAAGTTAACACACAAAATTTATTTATGTAAATAGCTCCAACCCCCTCTCCAACATGTTAATGTCTTTAGACATCTGGCTATACTCTCTCAAAAGGCCGGTCTTCTGGGCACACTGTCATAAAAGGCCAGTTTATATCCTCCCACCATCCCACTTCCTTTCCACTATCGAAGTGCCAGGTTCCGCTTGCCTCCCATCATGTGGCACATTCATGTGGGGACTTCCAGGCTCTTGGTAATGTTGGTGCTGTCACTGGATGTGTGTGTGTGTGCTGGGGGAGGGGGTTGGAGCAGTCTGATGCATTATGATGTTGGAACCAGTGACACTCTCTGGGAAGGTGTGACTAGACTGTCTCTTCTAGAATTAGGGGCGTGTAACCCTCTGTGGAGGATAAAGGTGTGTGAGCTAGGAGGGAATGGGGAGTGAATGGAGAAGCCTTCGATGTATGACGTTAGTCACAGATTTCCCAGCTGGGAGAATGTATTCTGGGTGGCACTGGCCCAACTCCCGAGGATGTCTGCCACGTGTGAGATAAGGCTTTGTTCATTCTGAGAAGTCTAAAGGAGAAGAAGGAAAGTGACAAGCCTAGGATTATAAATGTAAGTCTGCTTGCCTCTGAGGTTCGTTTCATCTCTCTCTTGTCCCTCAATCTCGGCACATCACTTCACTTCTCTTACAGTAACAGCACCCCAAATTTATATTGCATTTTTTATTATAAAGTTTTTTGAATGTCACATTTCACTTTGCTTTTCTAAATACTTCAGAGAAAAGAAAAGGAGCATTCCTCCCCAAGGTCAAGTGGGGTTCAAGCGAAATGTCTGACTCTCATTGCAAACCTGACGGAATAGTCTTAGCCCAGGATTTAGACAGAATTATCAGTGCCCCATTTTCCCAGTAAGAACTCCCAGTCTCAGATTACCAGAGGAAGATTTAGGGAGCCACTGAGATTGTGGGGTCTGAGTCCCATTTCTCTTCACATCCTCTTTCTGTAGCAGCCCGTTTTCTTCTCTTTCTTTTTTTTTTTTTTTTTTTTTTTTGCTATAGGGCACGTGCGCTTGCCAGATAGACAGAGACAGAGAGACAGAAAGCGAGAAATCACCCCCCACGGGGGATGGCCATGCCGCAATCCCTTCTCCTCCATTCTCTCGCGATCCTGGGCACACACACACACATGCCCAGCGTGAGTTTAAGCCACCGAGTCCGGGACGCGAACCCCGGTCAACTACATGGGAGTCCAGCGACATAGCCATTACACTAACTGCTGGTCCCTGTAGCAGACCATTTTCTTTTCTGCATTTTCACTCTTCCTCAAGTGGCATCTTTCTCCTGACATTTCAACATGTTTAATTTTCTCATTAAAAACTAACAAACAGAAAACCTTTGAGGTCAGCAGGTTAAGGATCTGAGTCCCACATGTTCACAGTTCTAGTCCTGGTGGCTTGAGAATTATGCCAAGTGCATGTGCATGTGCATGCATGCCCCAAAATCTGGAGAGGAGAGTGGAGGAGAAGGGATTGTAGCATGGCCATCCTCCTGAAGGGCGATTTCTCTCTCTCTCTCTCTCTCTCTGTCTCATCTGTCTCTAGGAAGTGCACGTGCCCTATAGCAAAGAAAAAAGAAAAAAAAATCTCTGCAGGAGCCAATCATTTAGTCTTCCCATGCATGGCCTTCAGAGTCATATACAGGATTTTGGAGAGTTTAAATTTTACTTGTAGTAGAAATTGAAATGAGGTAGTGATTCTTGCTAAGAGGAAGACAAATGCTTAAAATGATCGAATTAGGTACAAGGATCCTAAAGGATTTCCCCCAAAGTACACCAGTACTGACCAGGGTCCCCAACAAGATAAGTACAGAAAGGTAGTGTAAGCATTTTGAAACTTTTATAGCAATTTTACGGAGTAATCTATGTCTGTTGGGCTTAAAAGAAATCTGGTGTTAAGGCACAATGGTAGCACAGCACTTCAGGATGCTGAAGTCTCATGGGAAGATCACAGGTTGGTATCTCGAGGTCTTCCTGTACTTACTAGGTACATATACATGATCCTGGCTGAGGCTGGGGGTGGATCATTGTGTGAAGACCACCAGTTGGGAGTACCCTTCTCCTCTTCCTCCTCCTCCTCCTCTCTCTCTCTCTATGTCTCTCTTCATGGGAGAAATAGATTTTTTTTTTAATCTTAAATTAAAGTCTTTCTTTGACCCTGTATTCTTTTTTGTCTTCCTCACTTGTTTTCTTCCCTTTTCCCTCCCTGCCCCACAAGCTTTTGAAAAGCTATCCCTAATGGTCTTGCATTTCTTACCATTCATTTATTCTTTAGCTCCTTCCAATCTGACTTCAGGAATCACTACCTGTTGATATTCTTCTCATTGAGGACAGTAATACCATTTGTCTATTCCACTCTTTGGGTTCTTTTACTTGACCTTTCTGTTACAGTTGATTTTCCTTCACGAAACTCCTCCCCTTGTTTCTGGGAGAACTTATATTTCTGTCGTGCTCCTTTTCAGTGTAGTACCCAATAATTAATCTGATTACCGATTCTCCTTCGGTGACGCATATTCTCCTATGGGCATTCTCCTCCAAGTACAAGATTTTTGCCCTCCCTGTAGGTTGGTCATCTATCTATCTATCTTCCTTCCTTCCTTCCTTCCTTCCTTCCTTCCTTCCTTCCTTCCTTCCTTCCTTTCTCTCTCTCTCTCTCTCTCTTCCTCCCTCCCTCCCTCCCTCCCTCCCTCCCTCCCTCCCTTCCTTCCTTCCTTCCTTCCTTCCTTCCTTCCTTCCTTTTTCCTTCTTTCTTCTTTCTTTCTTTCTTTCTTTCTTTCTTTCTTTCTTTCTTTCTTTCTTTCTTCTTTCTTTTTGAAGAGGTTTTTTTTGAGAGAGGTTTTTGCTATAGGGCGCGTGCGCTCGCCAGAAAGACAGAGAGAGACAGAGAGATAGAAAGCGAGAAATCACACCTCAGGGGGGATGGCTATGCCACAATCCCTTCTCCTCCATTCTCCTCCCGGGATCTTGGGCACGCAGGCACACGTGCCCGGCATGAGTTTAAGCCGCCGGGTCCGGGACTCAAACCACGGTCGACTACGTGGGAGTCCAGTGACATAGCCATTACGCTAACTGCTGGTCCCAAAGAGGTTTTTTTGCTATAGGGTGCGTGCGCTCGCCAGACAGACAGAAAGAGACAGAGACAGAAAGCGAGAAATCACCCCCCGGGGGGATGGTGCCACGCCGCAATCCCTTCTCCTTCATTCTCCTCTCAGGATCTTGGGCACGCATGCACATGCACCCAGCGTGAGTTTAAGTCATCAGGTCCGGGACTCGAACTGCGGTCTAATACATGGGCGTCCAGCGACATGGCCATTACGCTAACTGCTGGTCCTAATTAAAAAAATCTTTATTGCTAGAGGAGGCAGTGCTTGAGAAAAATAGACAGAGAGGGATAGAAAAAGCACCCCCAGTAGGACATGGTTACATTACAATCTTTTTTCTTCCATTCCTCCATTCCATCAGGACTTGGGGTATGTATGCACGCACACACTCGATGTGTTTTACAAGCTACTGGGGCAGGATTCGAACTGTAGTTTGCTATGTGGGATCTGACTCCCTGTGTACAGTGCTTAATCACTGTGCTTCACGGCTGGCCGATAAGTTGGGCATGTGTGCTCATTGGAGAGAGACAGAGAAAGAGCAAGAGAGGGAAAGTGAGAAAGTACTGCCCATAGGGAATGATTATGCTGCAATCCCTTCTCTATTTCTCTCTCCTTTTTGGGCACACACGTCTCAAGCTACCAAGTCCAGAACTCGTGCCATGTAGTGAGCCATGGGAGAGACAGCTCCTTAACCACCACATCATGGGATGGCCTGGTCATTTTTGTATTGTATTTCCAACCCTGGCCTTTTTCCTCATCTCCAGACCCACATATCCAGTTTTCTTCATTCAAATATCCCCTAGTCACTTTACCAAATCCAAAAAAGATATTTTTCTTTCCTTTGTATCTGTTCTTCTTTTCTATTTTTAAAATTTTAAAATTTTTAATTTTTTTTTTTTTTTTTTTTTTTTTTTTTTTTTTTTTTTACCGAGTGTTCTTCCTTTCTTACTCTAACAAATTTCATTTGGAACCTTGCCCAGAAACCCAAAAACTATTTCAGATTTCTCTTTTCAATATTTTCCACAAAAATTAATCTCTAAGACCCATAGATTCCATTCCTTAAATTTTTTATACTGCTCTAATCATTTGCTTTTGTTTTCCCACTGCTGTAAATCAGAATAATTATGATTATTTTTAGTATCTGCTATTGCAATAGCCTCCTTGATGGTCTTCCTTTTTGATCCCCATCCAGCCCCAGCTTGGATGAGTAAACATTCTAAATATTAATCTGACATTACTCTCCTGCTAAATTTCCTTTCAGTGTTTCTTTATTATCTATTCAAGACCAAAAAATTGAATGCCATGGGGCCAGCAGGTAGTATGGTGGTTAAGGTGCTGGACTCCTACATGGGCGACCATGGTTTGAGTCCAGGACCTGTAGGCTTGAAAATCACACTGGGAACATGTGTGTGCACACCCAAAATCCTAATAGGAGAATGGAAGAGAAGGAATCGCAGCATGACCATCTCCCCTAGAGGACGATTTCTCACTTTCCCTCTCACTGTCTCTCTTTCTGGCAAGCACAGATGCCCTATGGCAAAAACCTTAAAAGGGAGGGACAGCAGGTGGCGTAGTGGTTATGGCACTAGACTCCCACATGGCTGACCGCATTTTGGACTAGGTGGTTTGAAATTCATTCCAGGTGCTTGTGCGTGAGTGCTCACAATCCCTAGAGGAGAATGGAAAAGAAGGAATTACGGGTGGCCATCGCTGGGGGGTGATTTATCATTTTCTCTCTCTCTGTGTCTCTGGCGAGTGCAAGCACTGTATAGCAAAAATCTCTCAAACAAAACAAAACAAAACAAAACAAAACTCCCTAGTAGAACACTTAAAATTGATGACTACCCACCTGGCCATATTTTATTCTACTGCTCTCTTGCACTTTGTGCTATAAAAATATTTAACTCTTACCTAGTTTCTTGCATGAATCATTCATATATATATATTCTAGAGAGAGAGAGATTTTTGCTATAGGGAATGTGCAACATCCAGAGACACAGAGAGAGAGGGAGAGAAAGTGAGAAATCACGCCCTGTGGGGGATGGCCACACCACCAACCCTTTGCCTTCATTTCCCTCAGGATTTGGGGTGCACATGCACCAAGTTTCAAACCACTGGGTCCAGGACTCAAGCCGGGGTTGGCCATGTGAGAGTCCAGTGCCTTAACCACTACGCCACTAGCTGGCCCTACGCGAATCATATTCTTAAGTGTCTATGCCATTCTCTCCTCCGGAATGCTTTAGTAAGCCTTCTCTCTCTGGCAAGCTCCTTGTGCTCCTCCTGTGCTCTGTGCCAGCGTTTCCTTCCTAAAGTCTTCTGTGCTGCCCCCATACAGCCTGAGGTACTTTATTACAGTAATTACCAAATTAACCAACTGAAGTTCCTAGAGGATAAGGGCTACTTTTGAGCTTACTCATTTGGCCTGTTCTCTTTTGCTTAATAGCTGAGTCTAGATCACTTGTAAAGAACAGAGGTGGGCCAGCCCAGGGCAGAGTGATTGAGGCAGCTACATCCCACATGGCTGATGCACGATTCACTTCTTGGATCCGGCAGCTTGAGAAACACACTGGGCATGTGTCTGCACCCAAAACCCCGACAGTAGGGGGAAATGGAGGAGAAGAGATTGCAGCATGACCATTTTCCACGGGGAATGCTTTCTCACTTTCCCTCTCTTTTCCTCTCTCTTCAGCAAGTGTATGTGTCCTCTGGCTAAAATAAAATAAATTAATAAAAAGAATGAAGGTTTATTTAGCTCATATTTTTGGAGGCCCAGGGTCAAGGGGGTTGTATGTGGTGAAGGCCTTTGTCGGTGGTGCTCTCTGTAGAGTTCAGAGGTAGTATAGTGCATCGCATGATGACAGAAAAGAGCTGGTTTGTCTATTCATGTCTGTGTCTCTTTTATTCTTCTGCTTTTTTTTTTTTAAGAGAGATATTTTTACTTTAGGGCATGCACATTCGTAGAGAGAGACAAAGAGACAGAAAGTGAGAATCACCCTCCGGGGGGGGGGGGTGGTGGTCACGCCACAATCCCTTATTTTCCTTTCACCCCTTGGGATTTTGGGCACACACACGCACATGGGCATGAGTTTTAAGCTGCTGAGTCCAGGACTCGAACCATGGTCAACTATGTGGGAGTCCAGGGACATAACCATAACACCATCAACTGGTCTCTCTGTGTTTCTTCTTATAAAGCCTCCAGGATTTAATCAAGGGGATCCTAATGCACACATTCTCTCTAGGGCCTTGGAGTCAGGTGCAACTGTTACATATTCTTATTACACATTATCCTTAACACTGCTGTAGCAGTAATTTATTTTCAAATTAGAGAAATTGCAAAAAAAGTGTAAAGAATAATAGAAAGCTAGTACCATGGCCTAATAGTTAAGGGAGCCAGAGCCCACATAGTCAACTGCAGTTCAAATCCTGGCTCTGGTGGCTTGAGAAACATGCCAGGCATGTGAGCATATATGCCCCAAATTCCAACAGGATGGCAAAAAGGAGAAGAGATTGCAGTATGACCATGTCTTTTTGGGGGGGTTCTCTCTCTGTCTCTCTCTAGCAAGTGCATATGTACTCTGGCAATTAAAACAAAAAAGAAATAAAGAGAGTTTTAAAAAATAATAGAGCAAATACTCTTTTCCCACACATGAGTCCCTGAATTCCCACAACTCAGAATTTCACATTTGAAATTCATCATAACTAGCTGTGTGTGTAATCATTGGTTTGGTAACTAGTTCACTGCGAGACTGTAAACTCCATAAATAGTACTCCTTATACAGGATGTACATGTCTGGCAGTGTAGTTGGGTCTTTCTTCAAGGGGATCTGGTCTGCAAAGTGTCTCAGATCTCAGAATTGACTGAGGGCTGTCACTCTATTTTGGTGATTCAAGTTAGACTTCTATTCACATGAATGCAGTCATACAATATGTGGCATTTTGTGTCTGGAAGCTCTCAATATAGTTTTTCTTTTCTTTTTATTTTTTTAAAGAATTATTTTATTTAACTTTATTTATTTTAATTTGACCAGAGAGAGAGAGAGAGAGAGAGAGAGAGAGAGAGAGAAAGTGAGAAAGCAAGCCACCAGGTCCAGGAATTGAACTGTGGTCGGCCATGTGGGAGTCCAGTGCCCTTAACCACCAGGTTACCTGCCGGCCCTTCAGTATAGTTTTCCAAGGTTCGTCCATATTGGAACTTGTACCAGTACTTCATTCTGTTTTTGTGACTGAATAATATTCTATTGTGTGTATATATAACATTTTGTTTATTCATCAGCTGATGGGCATGTAGATTGTTTCAACTTTTTAGCTGTTTTGAGTAATGTTAAACAAATATTCATGTACAAATTTTTTTTGAGAGGTTTTTGCTATAGTGCAAGTACGCTCGCCAGAAAGACAGAGAGAGACAGAGAGATAGAAAGCGAGAAATCACCCCCAAGTGGGAATGGCCACGCCGCAATCCCTTCTCCTCCATTCTCCTCTCGGGACCTTGGGCGCACATGCACACGTGCCCGGCATGAGTTTAAGCCACCAGGTCCGGGACTCAAACTGTGGTCAGCTACATGGGAGTTCAGCAACATAGCCATTATGCTAACTGCTGGTCCCTCATGTACAAATTTTTCAGTGAAGGTTTTGTTTGTTTTGTTCTCATGTTTGCTATAGGGCATGTGTGCTCTATAGCACACATGAGAGAGAGAGAGAGAGAGAGAGAGAGAGAGAGAGAGGAAGCATCCTACAGTGGGTTGGCCATGCCACAATCCCTTTTCCTCCATTTTCCTCTTGGGATTTTGGGCACACACATGCATCAAGCGTGATTTTTAAGCTGCTGGTTCTGGGACTTGAACCTCCTAGCCAGCTATGTGGGATCCAGCCACTTTAATTACCATGCCGCTGCTGGCCCAAGTGAAGGTATGTTTTTAATTCTTTTGAGTATATAACCTAGATGCAGAATTACTTGACTATATAGTAATTCTCTATTTTTTAATTTTAATTTTAATTTTTTAATTGTCAGAGGACATGTGCTTGCTAGAGAGAGAGATACAGAGACACAGAGAGCCAGAAAGCAGCCCTCAGTGGGGTGTAGTCATGACACAAACACTTTTCCTCCATTCTTCCTTTCTATCAGGATTTTGGGCATGCTTGCATATATGCCCAGTGTGTTTTTCAAATCATCAAGGCCAGGACTTGAACTGCAGTCAGTTATGTGAGATCCACTTCAATCTCACCATATCACAAGAGAAAGGGAGAAACACCCTCTACAGGGTCTCATCATACTATAATACCCTTTTCCCAGCCCTCCAGCTCCACAGGATAGTGAGTACCCATGCCCATGTCTGGTGTATTTCCAGGCTCACCCAGGAATCCAAACATGTGGTTGACGACATGGTTTCTAGCCTCACTATGGCACTTATGTTACCATTGCACCACAGTGACTGGGCCATCACCACTACTTTTTTTTCTTTTTTTAAGAGAGATTTTTGTCATAGGGTGTGTGCGCTTGCCAGAGAGACAGAGAGACAGACAGAAAGTGAGAAATCACCCTCTGGGGGAATGGCCATGCTGCAGTCCCTTCTCCTCCATTCTCCTCTCAGGATTTTGGGCACATATGCACATGTACCCAGCACGACTACATAGGAGTCCAGCGACGTAACCATTACGCCATCTTCTGGTCCCTCTTTTTAAAACAAAGAAGTCTCTCCTGTTTCTGTCCAATTGTGCTTCCTTCTTTCTCAATTCCATTTATTTCCAGTCTAACATCAGTTGTTATAACGTCATTTTTACCTTTCACAGGTTTTTGTAATCCAAGATGTCAGAAAGAAGACTTCCAAAGAACTGGAATAGCACGACACTAGCGTCTTCACCCAGACTTATTCCTGAGTGGAAGGACTTGAAACTCCTCATACATAAGATTGTGAAGGACATAAAGGTGATGTGTGTAACAGTGTGCATCTGCTGGGTGTGGATTAATTAGCTGTCCCTGTCATGGCTATGGTATGGGCAATTTATGAGCAACTTTGAAAGGCCCTCCCATACCCCCCAAAACTTCCCCTTCTAAATTAATATGATAGTATTAGGTACAATTGGAACAACATGTTCTGCTTCAAGTATCAGAAAATGGTTTTGCATAGATTAGACAAGTAGGAGGCACCTTTGTCTTATATGTGGTCAAAGATCCATGTTCTTTTTCCTTTTTTTCCATTATCCTTAATATGTTAGTTTATTAACTTAAGATTCTAAGATAGTTGCTGCACTTCCAGGCATCAGCTTCAACTTGCATGTAGGTAGAAGAGTAAAGGTCAAAGAGCCACAGGGGTGTACCAGCCTTGAGGTACCATAGTAATATCCCACATGGCCAGAATTTCTGGGTCCATGATCACCCAAAAGAAAATCAGGATTTTGATGTGGCCACATTAGTGCATCAAGGGGGCATGAGAGGGATGGTATGCTTCCCCCAGCCCAAGACTCATCAGGAGGAACATACTCATGAGAATTTGAGGGTAGAGGCAGGAGAGTTGAGCCATTCTCTGAGAAGAATCCACATGGATACTGGGAACTAGATATTTCAGGCACAGGAGAAATGAAGATTTTCTACTCATAATTCAGCCTCCAGCAAGCAAAGCTAGTGTGGCAGGAGAGTTGAGCCATTCTCTGAGAAGAATCCACATGGATACTGGGAACTAGATATTTCAGGCACAGGAGAAATGAAGATTTTCTACTCATAATTCAGCCTCCAGCAAGCAAAGCTAGTGTGGCAGGAGAGTTGAGCCATTCTCTGAGAAGAATCCACATGGATACTGGGAACTAGATATTTCAGGCACAGGAGAAGTGGGGATTTTCTACTCATGGTTCAGCCTCCAGCGGGCAGGGCTGGTGTGGCAGGAGAGTTGAGCCATTCTCTGGGAGGAATCCACGTGGATGCTGGGAGCTGGATGTTTCAGGCACAGGAGAGATGGGGATTTTCTGCTCATGGTTCAGCCTCCAGCGGGCGGGGCTGGTGTGGCGGGAGAGTTGAGCCATTCTCTGAGAGGAATCCACATGGATACTGGGAACTAGATATTTCAGGCACAGGAGAAATGAAGATTTTCTACTCATAATTCAGCCTCCAGCAAGCAAAGCTAGTGTGGCAGGAGAGTTGAGCCATTCTCTGAGAAGAATCCACATGGATACTGGGAACTAGATATTTCAGGCACAGGAGAAATGAAGATTTTCTACTCATAATTCAGCCTCCAGCAAGCAAAGCTAGTGTGGCAGGAGAGTTGAGCCATTCTCTGAGAAGAATCCACATGGATACTGGGAACTAGATATTTCAGGCACAGGAGAAATGAAGATTTTCTATCCAGATAATTGGCATTCCAGAAGGTGAAGAGACCCATAAGGGCATTGATAATCTATTCCATGAAATCCTGCAAGAAGACTTTTCAAACCTAGAGAGGCATTCGAAGATCCAGTCCCAGGAAATACAAAGGACCCCAAATAGAATCAACCCAAGAAGATCTTCTCCAAGACACATTATAGCCAGGTTGACCAAAACCGCAGACAAAGACAAGATACTAAGATTGGCAAGAGAGAAACATCAAGTTACCTATAAAGGACATCCCATCAGGCTAACAGCAGATCTCTCATCGGAAACAATGCGAGCGAGGAGAGAATGGGAAAATATATTCAAAGTGTTACGAGAGAAGCAATTTCAGCCAAGAATACTGTACCCGGCAAGATTATCTTTCAGGTGGGAAGAAAAGACAAGAACATTCTCAGATAAACAAAACCTGAAAGAATTTACCAGCACCAGACCAGATCTCCAAGAAGTTCTCAAGGGTGTGCTGTATCAAGAATATTAAACACAGACACACGGAAATAAGAGTCCAAAAACTATGAAAGTGGCCAACTTAATCAGAGGGACAAGTCTGAATTTGAATATCATATCCCAGAATTTAATCAGGAAAATTGAACCAGAACAGAAGATAAAAGTACATGAGACTGATAGGTTCATGCACCTTCCATTTGAACAGAATCCTAACTTGTTTCCTGGCTTTAAGCAAAGTTCCTTGGCATTTCTTTGAGTTAAGTTATAACTGGTTTTCTTAGTAGTAATGAGTGAACTCACCATTGAAAGTAGTTAGATTATGTAGGAAATTGTGTGATCAATGCAACGTGGGTGGGAAGGGAATGAAGGACAATTGTAGACACCGGAGGTGGTGTGAGAGGAGGGTGGGAAGGGACAGAGGGTCAGAAAGAGGGGTGGAAGTAATTCTAGGAACTAGTAATGGAAAATTTTTTTGTAATGTTCATGATTGTATCACTATGCAGTGTGTACTGGATGGGAGATTGCATTTTGTATGCTGTGATGAAGCTTAGGGAAGGAATGTAAATTGAGTTACAAAAAAAAAGTTTCAGAAAAAAATATATATATATTCAATGACTGCAGTAGGATATGTAGCCACAGCTAGGTGCTACTTTATAGGATGCGCAAAGTAAGACTTGTGTTCATGGAAATGTGGGTATCACCTGTGTTTGCTATGAGGGTATTTGGATTGATTAGGGTCTTTGGCGTTACAATAAAATGTGAGGAGAAAACAGTATAGAAAGCAAACATAGATACCAGAGACTGTGGGAGGAGAGTGAGAGATGGCAGAGGGTAAGAGATAGAGAATCTAGGATGGGGGGAAAAAAGCAAAACATACAGAAGACAAGAAATGGAAGATCATTTGCTGACAATAACATGCTTGTTGATGTGCTTGATTGAGACAATATATAGTGTAATTTGGATGGAAAATCTCATTTTGTATGCTGTAATGATGTTCAGAGAATGAATGCAAATAAATAAAAAAATAAAAATAAAAAAAAATAAAAAATAAATTAAGAATTTGAGGGTAGAGGGGGATTGACTTAAGAGAGCACCTTCACTTCTACATAGCTCTGCACAACAAATTAACACAAGTTTTATTCATTTTTATCTTCTGGTTTTATGGCATAAATATTTATTTTTTTAAATGTAAGGGGATTTTATTAAATAATGAAAACAGAAAGAAACTGAGGTTACAGGGAGGTGTTTAAGGAGAGGTAGGGTAGAAAAAGGATTTGATTCTGGCAAGGTTAAGATGCAGTAAGAAGGGACGAATTTAGGAAGAAGTATTTGTTAGTGGTTGGGTACAATGATGTGTGGTCCTGAGGTCTGGGTATTGTCTCTTCACAATTTCTATCCTTCAAGTGGTAGCTAGCTTCTCAGAATAGTCACATGCCTATACAAAAAAACTACTGGTCTTCTTTGGGATGTTTTTCTTTCTTTCTTTTTTAAAAATAATTATTTAATTTTATTTATTCATTCACACACACACACACACACACACAGAGAGAGAGAGAGAGAGAGAGAGAGAGAGAGAGCGAGCGAGAGAGAAAGTAAGCCACCAGATCTAGGACTCAAACCATGGTCGGCCATGTGAGAATGTCCAGTACCTTAACCACCATGCCACCTGCTGGTCCCAGGATGTTTTTCTTTAATAGTATAGTTTATATGTAACATTACTTGAAATCTAGGATTGTTACTAAGGTGGGCATTGTACTAAATGGTATGTGATGGGTTCTAATTTTGGATGGGAGTCCAGAAGAGGCAGGTTATTTTTAGACAGCCTCTGCCCTCTCATTGGACTAAACAATTCCTTCTCCTAAAAGTAATCCCAACATCCATCCAGTGAGAGAGCCGTCCAAATGAGAAACCTGAAAAAATTGGACGAAGTTCAGCATTTCTCCATTTTGTTCTTGGAGATTTTAGATACTGGTTTTTGTTTTGTTTTAGCCCACAGCTTTAAAGGAACTGAGAGAATGTCCATAGCTGATTTGTAACCTCAGCTCTGGGAGAGGATCTTTCTTGAACGGTTATTATCCAGTTTAAGTATGTTGTGGTATGCTCGTCTGTGCTGGTTACCGTATCTCATTGCCCCTGTTGCCATATTGCCACGGTACTGTCAGGTCCCCTTCAGGGACTCGATCTTGGTGACAGACCACACGAGAGGCAGTATGAGTAAGTGTGCAGTAGTCCCTCGGGAGAGCCTCAATGTATGTGCCCTATCACTTTCCTCTGGGCGGACATCGCTTATTGGTGACTTGTTGCCTTCCTTGGATGGAATGTATTAAACTCATCCTCGTGTATATAAATAACACTGCCTAGCTGGGTGGGACTTACACCAGAACCTTCGCATCCAGTTGGCTCATCTAGCTACCGTTCTCAGTCACAAAGCTGGAGGAGAGCTTCCCTAAATCTAGAGGCTGAGGATGGAGGGCTCAGCCTCACCCCAGATGCAGGCCATGGAAATAGGAGAGACTGAGATATCAGGGCATTTGGCCTCTTGGGGGCCCTAGCTGTGGAGGAGAGCAGGGCGTTCTTTTAGGAGTAAGAAATCAACAGAAGAGTTGCTTCCAATTCGGGAGCATTGCACGTTAGAGGAGATGGAAGGATTTGCCGCTGCCACAGGTCACAGACGCCCCCAGGGTGTCGTCTCCTACTACCTCAGTATTTTAATAAGTGGAGATTGGCTCCTGGGAACACTCACCCTCTTCTTTTTCATATGTTGATTTCCCTTTGCCTCCTTGGTGCTTACACATTTCAGATTCTCAGAGCCTTGCTGATAATAATATTTCAGTTCTCAGTTCCTGCCATTCCCTCTGGTCCTTGAGTCTTGGGATGAAAACTTCCCTGGCTGGGGAGCAGGGCTTGACTGGAAAAGGCAACTTTCCCCTGACTGCACCTCCACTGTCTGCTCCTCATGAGGCAGGCTGACAGTGATACAGGGTGGAATTTTTATTTCTCAGTGACTGAGTTGTGAATATTTCCATATAAATTTTCTATTATTAATATTACTGTGGACCAGCAAATGGCTTAATGGCTACATTGCTGGACTCCCATGTAGTCGACAGCGGTTCGAGTCCCAGACCCGGCAGCTTAAAACTCACCCCAGGCTCAGGGCTGGCAGGTGACGTGGTGGTTAAAGGCACTTGTCTCCCATGTGGGCAACCGCAGATCAAGTCCTGGACGTGGAGACTTGCTTTCTCACTTTGGGACCAGCAGTTAGCATAATGGCTATGTCACTGGATTCCCACGTAGTCGACTGCGGTTCGAGTCCCGGACCCAGTGGCTTAAACTCACGCCGGGCGCGTGTGCGTGCGTGCCCAAGATCCCAAGAGGAGAATGGAGGAGAAGAGATTGTGGCATGGCCATCCCCCCTGTGGGGGTGATTTCCTGCTTTCTGTCTCTCTGTCTCTCTCTGTCTGTCTGGCGAGCGCACGCGCCCTATAGCAAAAACCTCTCCAAAAAGAGAAAAAAAAATATTACTGTGGTTCTTTGTTTTGAAATAAAAATTCTGAATATACCTATGGAAAAAAAGGAAAGAATCAGAATTTTATTATGATGGAAAGAGGAGGAAGAGGAAGGAGAATGATCAGTATAGGGTAGCCAGCAGTAGTATCGAGCACAGATACATTGCTTCAGTTTAATTTACTAGTCTTTTAGAGTCCTCTATGGGAACACATTTTTTTTGTGTGTGTGTGTGTGTGTTTTGAGAGATTTTTGCTATAGATTGCTTGTGCTCGCCCAGGAGACAGAGAGATAGAAAGTGAGAAATTATCCCCCCCCCCCCCGGGGGGGATGGCCATGCCACGATCCCTTCTCCTCTATTCTCCTCTTGGAATTTTGCACATGCACACACAAGCACAGAGAGTGAGTTTTAAGCTGCTGGGTCAAGGACTCGAACAATGGTCAACTACCTGGGAGTCCAGCAACATAGCCATTATGCCATCTGCTGGTCTTGGAAAGCATTGCTAAGGACCAGCCAGTGGTGTGGTGGTTAAGGCACCTAGATCCCATATGGCCAACTATGTGGTTTGAATCCCAGACCCAGCAGCTTAAAAAATACACCAGGAATGTGTGTGTGCATGCCCAAAATCCTGAAAGGAAGAGAAATGGAGGAGAAAGGATTATAACGATCATTCCCCACGAGGGAGTGCTTTCTAACATTCTCTCTCTCTCCTCTGTCTCTGTCTCTCTGTCTCTCTCTCATGAGTGCACGTATCCTCTAGTAAATCAAGAAAATAAGCACTGTCAAATGATTGAATTGTTTGTATATGAAGACTAGAAAAAAGAAAAAGAATAATGATTAACTAATGGAATGAAGAGTATGTAAACAAGCCTCTTGATTCAATTAAGAGGGATGGTGGGGCCAGCAGGCAGAATGGTGATTGAGGCACTGGATTTCAAATGGCCAACCATAGTTTGATTCTCAAACACAGTGACTTGAAAATCACACCAGGCACATGCACATACATGCCCAAAATCCTGAGAGGAGAATGGAGGAGAAGGGTTTGCAGCATGGTCATACCCCCCAGGAGTTGATTTCTTACTTTTTTCTTTCTCTGTATCTGTCTCTGTCTGGTGAACACACATACCCTCTGGCAAAAACCTTAAAAAATAAAAAAAGAAGGATGAGGAATTGGAAGCTCAGATACTAGGCTTCTTTCTCTCAACTCTGCTACTGAATCTAAAATCTCTTTGATATCTAAAAATGGGAATTATAGGGAGAAGAGAGATTATGAGTTGTAGATACTTCTCTCAATATAGTTTTAAATCCTTTGTGCTTACAGGAAATAGGTTTGATAGACATTGTAAGTAAAGAAGTATTAACACTTCAGTTTAATTTAGTGTTTTATTTTCCATCTTAAGTAGTGAGAGCACAAATTCTAATACAAAGAGAGATTCATGGACCATTGTTTAGGAGGAAGGCATAGCACAAACATCTTATGAGAAGGGGGACCCCTTCTCAAAATGAAACTTCTTGAGTCTCAATTTTAGCTGAATAAAATGAGGGATTCATGTACATTTATTACAGATATATGCTATATCACTGGAAGGTAGTGTATACTGTGTATGTTTTACTGTGTAACATATTAAAATGTATGTATCTCTCTCTTTTTTAAGACAGATTTTTGCTATACAGCATGTGCACTTGCCAAAGAGACAGAGAGAGACAGAAAATGAGAAATCAATTCCCAGGAAGGAGGGCTACACTGCCATCCCTTCTCCTCCATTCTCCTCTTGGGGTTTTGATGCAAACGCATCTTGTGTGAGTTTTAAACTGCCGGGTCCAGCGACATAACCATTATGCCATCTGCTGGTCCCAGAATGTATCTCTCTTGATAGATACACACGTGCGTGCGTGCAGACACAAAGTACGGATTACAACTGAAGTATAGCTAACTCTATGTTGTGAATAGCACAAACTTCCCTTGGATATGCACAAGAATAGTGAAGTATATGCTACAAAGTCTAGCTGCCACACATAGTTGGCATTCTATTACATGTGCGTGAAGTATAAGTTTCCTATAGGCAATATATCAAGCATGTGTGCTTGTAACAGGAGTGATCCTGTGGATGGGGGCAGGACTCTGAAAAGTTATTCCAGAAGGCCAGCAGGTGGCATAGTGGTTAAGGTGCTGGATTCCCACATGGCTGACCACGGTTGGAGTCCCAGGCCTGGCAGTTTAAAAATTATGCCAGGCACATGTGTGTACGTTCTGAAAATCCCAGAAAGAGAATGGAGGAGAAGGGACTGTGGCATAGCCATTCCTCCTGGGGGGTGATTTCTTACCTTCCCTCTCACTTTTTCTCTCCAGTGAGTGCATGTGTCCTATGGCAAAAAAAAAAAAAAAAAAAAAAAAAAAAAGAAAAAAAAAAAAGAAAAGAAAAAAAAAGAAAAAAGGAAAGTTATTCCAGATGACTAAGAAATTAATTCATTATGTAGACTGGATACCTTAGGACATTAGAGATTACTTTTCTTATGGAACCTTGGTTGAGAAAGGTTAGAAGAAACTTGGATCATACAAACTGAGGATTTGGGATGACTTCACAAATAATGCTTTCCAGTAGTAGAGTGAATTAATGCTAACTGACTAAAAAACAAATGTCCACTGATCTCCCCAATAAATATTTATTTGATGAATGAATGAGTGGGGTCTCAGGCCACTCTTTTCTCTTAGATTGATAAAGAACCAAAGAACGATGTGGTGGTACTGAGTGACTGGCCTGAAACTCTATGCCGAGAGTCTCACCATACCCAGAACAAGTCTTTTGTCTGCTTCTACTCCATTGATGTCAACTATTTTGTCTCCTTAGACTGGCTGGAACCACGTGGAAAAAAATTGCAGGTAAAGCTACTTTTCCCCTCTCCCTTAACCCAATTTATATGCACCTACCTAAACTGTCCTCATTTCAGAATAGCAGGAATAACTGAATTCGCCCATTTTAGTATAGTTTCCATGGCCAAGTTTGACCTGGATAAAGTGATCCTTCTTCACTTCTATTTATCAGGCCCACACAATTAGTTTTCCCCATAAAGTAGATTGAAGGCCAAGAAAAGGACTTTGAGCATAACGCTCACCCAACTCTAAGTGCTTGGAGACTCTCAATGTCAAGATGTCTAAGTCTTTCCTTAGTCCCACACAAGGTAGCAGTGATCTAACCATTCAGACCTTCTCTACCTCACACTTTTGGGAAATGATCTGCCTCATGGTCAAGGTTTTATCTCCCACCCTCTTCTAGGTAGTACTCTGGATACAGAAAAAAGATACAGAGGTGAAAGGAATAATACAGAAGATGAAGTTTTTCATGAAGGATCCAGTGCCGCCTGTCGAAGCAATGGTCCACACAGGTTCCCACCACATGTTAGTTGCTTACTGTGGTGACATGTGCCTGAGGCTCTTTGAAGATCACCACCAAGCATTCAAATCTCTGGGTACAGTGCCCTGTCGTTTCTCCATCAGCTGCCTCTGCTATGACTCAGAATCTGAGTTGCTTCTGTCTGGCACCTTGGGGGCTGTGGTTACCTGGTTTATCTTAGCAAATAGGAGGGGCCTCCAGATGGCTCACACAGTGCCCATGACTGGTCATGAGTTTGTACAAAGGGTTTCTCTAAATGGCCCCCAGGGCTCGCTGCTGGCTCTGTGTGAGAATATAGTGAGGGTATTCACCTACCAGGGTCAGGGCCAGCTGAAAGAAGTAAAGACATTTACTTCTGTAGCCAGTGGCTCCTTCATCACTTGCTCCTTTACTTGTGTCTCTCAGGGCAATTTCTATGCTGGAAACAGGGCTGGAGAAATCCATGCTTGGGGTTTAGACCAGGGTAACTTCCTTCACAGCTTCCAGGCCCATTCCTCCTCAGTGATATGTATCCATAGCCGGCCAGAGACCTACACCTTACTAACAGCAGGCATTGAAGGTGTCGTGAGGGAATGGACTCTGACTTCTGGGAGCTTGCTGCGGCAGCTGGATATTGATGAGAACCTGCGGCAACTGCAGTTTATTGACAACACCACTTTTTTCTGCCAGACTACCTATTCTTTCTCATTGTACCACCTGCCCTACTTTTATAGCCTCTTCAATGTCTGTGGTTCTGCTCCTCAGCAGGTGCAGAGGGTCTGCTGTGGCCATAATTGGACTCGGATCCTGTGTGCCACCGAAGATGGATTATTGCGCTTCCTGTCTCCAGTAACGGGGGATCTCTTGGTTCTCACTTGGCCTCTGCTGGTCATGGATAAGGCTGTGGCTTGGGCCTTTGACTCAGACAAAGAAGAGCTCTTTGTGGCAACAGGCGGTTCAGAGGTGCTGGTATTTGACACAACACGCTCTCCTTGCACAGCCAAATATCTTGTGTGCCCTACGATAAACCCTTGGGATAATGTAAGATGCCTAGCCTATGTGAAGTCCCATTTGGGTAAGGGATTAGAAGGATTGATGTTCTGTGGGCATGAGAGTGGCATTGTGAGAATTCTTTCCCACTATAGCTGTGCCCGAATAGAGAAGACCATTCACGCTGGTCCAGTACTGGCACTGTCTACTCTGGAGGGTCCCCAGAAAAACTCCTTACTCTGTTCCTATGGCATGGATGACATTGTATACCTGACAGAGGCTGTGCTTCAGGAGAACAAGGTAATCTTACAGTCTGCTGGCAGAATTTACTGTGGTTGTCCCTTAAAACATGTGATACTCTTGCCAGATTCTGTGGGTGCCATCACTGAGAACTGCTGCTGGTATCTCTGGAACTACCAAGACTTCCTGACATCCTCAGAATCAGAACAAAGCACTATGTTTAGAGGTATAAAATGCCTGCATGAATGTACTATCACTTCATTTGATGTCTGCTTTTCCCTGAAACTTTTTGTCACGGGGGCTGTTGATGGCTCAGTCCGGATCTGGGATTTCCATGGCAGACTTGTAACTGATCTGGATTCAGCACTGCATTTTGGCCCAGTTTGTTTTGCCAATAATCGGGGTGACCTACTTTTGACTTTCAATCAGAGTATCTACATGGTATCCTGCTTAAAATTACTCCCTCCTACTCGGCTGATTCACCTAGATAACCTATCTGATGCATGTGAAATACAAGAAGTCCCTAAACCTTTCCTACCTAGCTTCTTCTTTTCATTTGAAATAGTGTTTGTACCCAAATTTGTCTACCTTAGACAAGGGCTACAGGAATTACAGGGGCTAGAGACCCTTGTCAACAAACGGGTCATTGCTTTTGACAATACTGTACCACATGTGGTAGAGGAAGAGAGACATATGTCCCTTGTTATTCAAGAGAGATCCAATTTGTATTTTTTCGAGGATGAGAGTATTGATTTGTCTACCTCTGACACGGAGCGTAATTACCACCCACATAGGGTCCCTGCTCAATTACAGCTGGCTGGCTGGGATGGCTTCAATGTCTACCATATATTACAATGCTTCTTTGGTCAAGGACAGAAATGGCCCTTTGCTCCTGATGGCTACATCCCAAACTCAGTGATCCGTGCCTGTCTTTGGCCTGAGGGTATCCCAATCTTCCTACGTTGTTATCTATACTCGCCCTACAGAGATAAGGACTGGGATATGACTGAACTCTTAAAACCTCAAGCACTGCCACTTATAACTTCAGTAGAAGATGAAATCTCAATGCGTAAACAGAAGGATAAGTCCAAGAGGCAGAAAAGAACTTCTTTTGATGCTCTTGACTATATGGCAAAACAAAATTGGATGGGAAGAAAATTAACTGAAGGGCTTATGGATAATATAATAGAGGCCATCCTCACCCTCACAATTTACTGTTCTGTAGAGAAATACAAGAAATATGTTAGTGCCCTGGCACGAATTTTTGCCAATAATCAAATATCTTCAAGGCTGCTCTCTGAGACTGCCCGTCGCCTCCTGGAAGATATAACCCATTACAATCCACATATTCGTGAGCTAGCCTGGGATGCACTAGAGAGGTTAGGCTTCCTGAGCCGTCCTTTTGCTATTCCACTGACATTGGGATTGTTGGACTATGATGGGAATGTGCGGGCTAAGGCCTTATACCTTATGATAAGATTCACAGGCATCCAAACCAAAACCAGGCTGTTACAACTGCTAAAGAACCCAAAAACTTTCCAGGAAATGCAGTAAGTTAGATGGCAACTTTTCCCTCTTCTGTTTTTTTCTAGCTTGTAGCCTCCAGAATCTATCTGATCATTTATTCCCTTTTTCCACAACCCTTTTTCTATTATTTTTCCTTTTCTTCTTTGTTTCTACTTGCTCTTTTCTCCTAGCACTTACTCTTTTTCTTCTGACCATTCACTAGCCAATGTTTCTATCATCTCCTCACTTTCTTAACATTCCTCAAGTCTCAAGTCCGCACATCGTCCAAACAAAGAAGCAATGACTACCCTGTTACTTGCTATCTATCCTTCATTCTTTCTTTATCAAACCTTAACACTTCGATCTATTCAGTTCTAAATAGTCATTTTATTCCCACCTCTTCCATTGTAACATCTTCTTTTTCTTTTAATTGAATTTTGTTTTATTACCAGCTCAGTATTATCCTTATTTTCTCTTGACTTTTGTAGGCAGGAAATGATCGGGGATGTTCCCCTGGGCCAGTTGCTGGGGATTCAAGCTAGCGATGTCCAGGACCTGCTTAGTCATGTGGCGCAGCGGCTAAATGAAAACCTGACATTGTTCTTTAAAGAAAAAGCACTTAAATTGTCTTTTGGTATATCAAGGCCTGGTGAACTTGAGGCCCTTACTGAACACACACTCATACCTTTGTCAGAACCTGAAAAGATCACCGAACTGAAGAAAAGAAAGAGACGTGTTCACATGAAGAGCAGAAAGCTTAGTACGTATGGGATAATGTATGGGGCATATTTGGGGCTTTGGATCCTCCCACGCCATGGGTCCAAAAAGCAGGGCTAATTAGGCCAAGGTATATAAAAGGACAGCAATGCGTACAGAGTTAATGGGAAGATCCTATTCACAGAAAGTAAAAGGTCTTAGAGAAGCTGGGATAAAACAGAGAGCCTTTCTATGTCGAAAATATCAATCGCATTTGCCTTTGTAGCTTTTATTACAATTCACTGAAGTAGATATTACAAAGAGTCTCATGTATGACCTTTATGGTTTTCTTAACTATTTTTCTCCCAATATCTCTGCAGTTAAAAAGAACCTGATTATTGCAAGGAGGCAGAGAAGGACAGAATTGAGAAAGGTTAGCTCTGTGTTGATGTCTTTCGAGGGTAAAGAAGAACAAAGAGGAGCAAGGACATCAGAGCAAATTGACACCCAGGATATTGCCTTAGAGCCAGAGCTGCCACTAGGTACTTTCAGTCCAGTCAAATCTGAGGATGATGCTGAAACAAAAGAAGTCCTGTTGGAGGCTATAGAGGCCATAGTTCAGCATGACATAAAAGATGATAGAGAAGACATCCCTACGGTGAAAAAACAAGAACATGCAAAAAAGGTTCGGAAAAGGTCAGTGAAACAAAGCCAAAAAATAGCAAGTGAGAAGAGCAAAGAGAGAAGTGATTTTAAAGATGTTTCAGAAGCACCTACACAAGAGCCCAAGGAAGAAGTCACAGAGGTTTCTAAGACAGAAGAGAAAAGCAAGAAACGTTCAAAGAAAAGCCGTGGTTTGTCTGGAACCCCTGGACGAAAAGGTCCATCAGATACCAGGTCTTGGCGGGATGATATTTACTCTCTTGTCACCTCTAGGATAGCAAGTTCCCATCCAGGAATGTTAAGGGATTTGGGTAAAGAATTGGTGGACCTGGCTCAGGTGATGCTTGCTGATCGACAGCCCAGTTGGAATCTCTTCCAAGAGATCTGCCCTCTTTTAAGGGACTTGAGCCCATTGTCATTAAAATTGGATGACAAAAAAATAGAAGAACCTCCCATCATAACAGAAAAAATGGTTAAAGGGGCTATCAAGGATGAAAGAATAGTAGTAGCAAAACAACATGGGGATAAAAAAGTGTTAAAGAAAGAGAAATTTTCTCACTTCAAAAAGAAGAAAATTGCCTTCAAGAGAAAGAAATTTCAAAAGAAAGTAAGAAAACTGGCTAAGCAACAAGGGAAAATAGTTAAGGAAGAAAGGAAAAGGACAAGGCTAGAGAAAAAATTAACGCAGAGAATGGAGAAACCAACCAAGCATAAGAAGAAGCCAACTCTTTTAAAGGAAAAAATAGCTTGGGAAGAAGAAATACTTGCTTCCCCACAAGAGAAATTAACCACAGAAGAAGAGAAGTTAGTTCTAGAAGAAAAGCGAATGACTGGAAAGGAGGGGGAACTACTAGGGAAAAGAAAGAAAGTGCTCTGGAAAGGGGGGGAACCAATCCTACCAAGGAGACAGGGGGACTGGGAAGAGATCATGCTGGCCCATGAAGAAGGCATAGGGGTCATGAAAGAGGGATTGCTGATCTGGAAAGAGAGAAAATTGGGCCAGAAAGAGGAGGATTTTGGTAAAGAAGAGGAGGATTTTGGTAGGGAAGAGGAGGCATTGGCTGGGGAAGAAGAGGAACTGACTTGGGAAGAGGAAGAACTAATCCTGGACATAGAAGAACATGTTGTTGAAGAGGAAGAACTCACACAGGAAAAGGAGAAAGATGTTGAAGAAGAGGAGGAAGAGGCCTGGGAGCTGGGGAAATTGGCCCAGGACCATTTGTCTAGTGAAGAGGAAGGACTGTCTGAAGAAGAATGGATAGAGATATCAGAAAGGGAGAGCTTGGCAGAACAAGAGGGAAAAAAGGCTCCCCAAAAGAAACAAATCCAAAAAAAGCAAAAACAAGTTGAAGAACAGGATGAACAGGAAAAACAAGAACAAGATGAACAGGAAGAACAAGACCAGAAAGAGAGGCAGGCTCAGAAAGAGAAGGAAGACACAGAGGAGAATAAACAGTTAGTTCAGGAAAGAAAGAAGCTGGACCTAGAAGAAGATGAAAAATTTGAGGAAATGGAGAGATTGTCCAAACAAGATAAACGGGCCTGGAAAGAAGGAAGAAAAGCTTGGAAAAAGAGAAGAGCACAAAAAGAAGAGAAAAAGAAACAACAATCCTGGGAAGAAGAGAAAGTGGAACTAGAAAAAGAGGAACAGCCTGGGGAAATGGACAGATGGTCACAGGAAGAAGATAAACAGGCCCAAGATGAAAAGAGACATGAGCAGAAAGAGGAAAAACTGGCTCAAAAAGTGGAGGAAGAGGTTGAGAAAACAACACTACGGCCTAGGGAAAAAATGATAGTCTCAGAAGAAAAAATGATGGAGGAAATTGAGAAAATGTTGTCCAAAAGGGAAAAGAAACAGGCCTTGAAAAAAAAACGAGCTAAGAAAGAGGAGATATCATATGAGAAAGAGGAAAAGGAAGTTAAACTAAAAAAACAGGCTTGGGAAAAAGAGAAATTGTCACAAGAAGAAGAGGAACAGGCTGATGACATGGAAAAAGAACTCCTGGAGAAAGAGGAAGAGGCCATGGAAAAAGAGAAAAGGGTGGTGAAAAAGAGAAGGACTCCAAAAGAGAGAAAACTTGCCAAAAGGGAGAGGCATGTTGCCAAGAAAGAAAAGGCAATAGCTAGAGAAGTAACTGGCAAAACTAAGAGAAAGAAAAGAAAAACTGAAGAAAAGAGAGAAATTATGAAAGAAGAGGATAAATTGCCTCAAGAAGAGAGGAAACTGGCCCATGACATTGGAACTAAAGAGAGTGACATTACTGAGAAAATGACCAAAAAGGAAAGAATACAGGCAATGAAGAAATTGGATATGGAAAAGAAAATTAGTTTTGAAGAGAAAGAGGTCAGTTCTAAGGAAAAAAAGGTAAGGGGCAAAGAGGGTCAACTGCTGAGACTTATGGCTGACATAATTAGAGAAAGAAGTACAATACCTTCAGAAGAAAGAGAAATAACTGAGAAAGAGAAGGAAGAGGCTCAAAAAGAGAAACTAGAAGATGTTAGAACAGTAACCAAGGAGAGAATACTGACTGATGAGAGTTTGAAGGAGGACCAATGGCTGTTAGAAAAGGTCCAGGAGAAGCTACAATTCAATGAAATCCAGGTAAAGACTATGTTAAAGGAGATCCAGGAACAAAATCTGTTAGAAAAACGTCAGCTAGAGGAGCTTGTGACTAGAATTGAGGAAAATAAACCAGAACATACTCAGGTGAAGTGGCTATTAGAGAATATTGGAAATATTCTCCTTGAGAACTTATATAAAAGCTTCGGTGAGAAGAAAATAGAAGAGGAAAGCCTGACAGAGGAAGGGGAAGAGCAGAAGATTCTGCTCAAGAAAGAAAAAAGAAAACATCTGATCAGGAAGAAGAAAATGAAGATAAGTCTGAGGGAAGAAAATTTGGAGGAGACCGTGGCTAAGAAGCATGAGAAAAAGAGTTCAGTCCAAAAAGGGAAAGAGGATAAGAGGCTCACTAAGGAAACAGAAAGGCTGAGTAAGAGGGAAAAAGAGAGCCCAAGTGAGCAAAAGAAAGAACACTTTAATGCTCACTGGAGTGAGCAAGAAGAGGAGGAGGAGAGTCTGAGTGAAAAGAAGAGTCTAAGCATGGAGCAAGAGCATCTCAGTGAGGAGGAGAAACTGAGTGAAGAGGAGAGCCAGAGTGAGGAGGAAGAGAGCCTGAATGAGGAGGAGGAGATCCTGAGCGAGGAGGAGAGCCTGAGTGAGGAGGAAGAGAGCCTGAGTGAGGAGGAAGAGAGCCTGAGTGAGGAGGAAGAGAGCCTGAGTGAGGAGGAGAGCCTGAGTGAGGAGGAGAGTCTGAGTGAGGAGGAAGAGAGCCTGAGTGAGGAGGAGAGTCTGAGTGAGGAGGAAGAGAGCCTGAGTGAGGAGGAGAGTCTGAGTGAAGAGGAAGAAAGTCTGAGTGAGGAGGAGAGGCTGAGTGAAGAGGAGGAGGAGAGCCTAAGTGAAGAGGAGGAGGAGAGCCTGAGCATGGAAGACGAGGAGAGCTTGAGCAAGGAGAGTCTCACTGAGGAAGAAGAGACTCTCAATGAAGAGGAGGGCCTGAGGAAGGAGGAGGAGAGCCTGAGGAAAGAGGAGGAAGTGAGCCTGAAGCGGAAGGAGTATATGGAGAGGGCAAGTAAAGAGGAGAAAAGGAAGAGCAGATTTATGGAGGAGATGTTGTCAGAAGAGAGAATACTGAGAACAGAGCTCTCAAAGGAAGGTGTGTCCTTACCCAAGCTAGCAACAGATGAAGATCTTGCTGAAGAAAAGGAGGATAAAACTAGAAGAAAAATTCTACTTAAGAAAGAGAGCTTGCTTGATAGAAAGAGAGACTCCAGACTTATGGACAAGGGTATGTCGCCAACAGTTCTGAAGAGTCCTTTCAAAATACCACTACAGGTAACCCTCATAAATAAAGAGGAAATGCTCCCAAAAGAAAGACAGGCCAGTCAACTTATTGAAATACACCCCATGACAAGTTCACTGGGAAGACAAGATAATATACTGTTGGAGAAAGCCAGGGGCATGTTTTTGCAAGCCATGGAAACAGACTTAGAAACCCAGATCAAAGAAGGTCTCCACAGGCCAGAGTTCCCATTATCTGATATTATCACAGGACCACAGAAACCTGGCCATAGACCCAAACATGACAGATGGAAGCAGTTCTTGTGGTATCAGGATTCTTCAATGAGAAATACTGAGGATCAGGCTCCAACCCCGGGCCCTGTCCCATCCCTTGCCTCTTCACCTGAAAGACCAGCTGAAGGATTCCAAAGGCCAGACGACTCAGATACAAGTTTCTTAGTTGAAGATCAGATTAACAATGCCTTAACAAAACTGGAAGCAGGAGAGAAACTTTCCAGGGACAGTTTCCATCAGCTGAACCAGCTCCTCAAAGACTTCACTTCAAAGGAGGACTTGAAATGGATACGACTATGTAATCTTAAGGTCATTGCTAAGCACCTCAGTCAGAACCTAGAGTTAAGTCACATCAATACATTACAACCCCATAAGGAGGTTTTGAGTCCAGTACACTTAAAGGTGATCCCTCCAATTAGAAGAAAACATAAAGAGAGCTGGCTGGAGTCATCCTCTGTCCCTGAATCAGAATTACCATCAACCACTAAAGAGATTCAAACACCACAGTCTCTCAAAGGGCATCTCTTAGCTGAGTCCAATAAGAAGCAGGCACAACAATTATTCCAGTTATCCACTCCTGACAAGGCAATAAAGCACCTTTATCCAATCCGAAGGGATGTTCCCTCAGCTGTCTATCCCTTTACGGATAAAAAGCACCCAGCCTTGATAGTCCAGAAGGACGTCCTGGTCTTGAAGGGGAGGAATGATCTCCCCACATACCCCAAGGCAAAGAAGAAAGCACTGCTCATTCCTGTACCAGTGTTACCAACAACCACCAAGAGGATTCAAGTCCCAAAGACTATAAATTGGCATCTTTTAGGAGAACCTTACAGGAGTGCACGGGTACAGCAGTTATCCAATGCTCTCAAAGAGATGGAGACACGACATTTTTATCCTGCCACAAGAGAGGTTCTCACAGGTGTCCATGCCTCTGTTGACAAACAAACCCTCGCACTAATGTTTCAGAAGGACCTCTGGGATTTTAAGAGTAAGAGCAGGTTCTCAAAATTGCCCAAGTTGGAGAAGAAGATACAACCCATCTCTAAGGAAAAGGAAGAGATGCCCCTATGGGAGACCTTTGTGGCACTATATTATGTTTTGCGGGTGCTGCAGCAGCGATATGCCAAAGACAGTGCTGCTTGGATGGAACAGTTCTACCAGATCATGGACCTGTACCAGCTTAAGTCCCCCCAGATCCAGAGGCTTCTACTAGAGTTGCTTCAGGGAGAGAAACTCCAGTTCCAAGAGACCATCTACAAAAAAGCCCTGAAGACCACAGAGCTGGTGCTTGGTGAGCGACTGTTCTATCGCCTGTTTTGTGGTAGTTCTCGCGTCCCTGCAGGCCCCCTCAAGTTCCAGGATGTGGTACCCCTCCCTGGGCAGAACAAAGTGTATACTACCCAACCAGTGGGCATAGCCCAGTATGGGTTCTTAGAACTTGCCTGGAAAAGCCTACCGCAAGTCAGCCCTTACTGAACTGAGAAGATGCCCAGTATTCCCACTCCTACTTTCTGATTTGGCTTGAAATTAGGACTTTGAGATCTCACTGGAAAATGAGCCTGGGCCACAGATTTGAAGTCTCCTTATTTGATCCCCACTTTAAAGTGAGTTAGACAAGTACCCATTTTCACTTAGCTCCAAGATCCTGCTATTATATATTAAATAAAATGACACTCTGGAAACCACTACTCTATGTCTCTCTGAGTTGACTAAGTACTTCATATAAGTTGAATCATACAGTATTTGTCCCTTTGTGACTGGGCTATTTCACTTAGTACAGTGTCTATGTCTTCAAGGATCATCAGTGTGGCAGTTTGTGTCAGAATGTCCTAAAAGGTGCATGATATTCCATTTTATGAATAAACCACATTTTGTTTATCCATTCTTCTCTTGATGAATACTTGGTCTACTCCCACTTTTGTTTACTGTGAATAATGCTGCTATGAACACAAGTACACGAGTACCTCTTCGAGATCCTGTATTCAATTCTTTTGGATATATACCAGAAGCAAAATTGCTGGACCATATTATATTTTTTTAAAGAATTATTTTATTTATTCATTCATTTATTTTAATTTGACCAGAGAGAGACAGAGAGAGAGAAAGTGAGAAAGCAAACCACCAGGTCCAGGACTTGAACCATGGTCAGCCATGTGGGAGTGTCCAGTGCATTAACCACCATGCCATCTGCTGGTCCCCATGGACATATTATATTTTCAAAAATTTTTTAACTTGTAGTTGGTACAACTTTAAAAAGATTGTTAATATTCATGTTAGTGACTGTTTTCTGACTTTATGCAATTATCCACATTTTACAAACTTTGAAATAAAGTCAGGTATAATGATCTTTGTTTTTTGTTTGTTTGTTTGTTTGTTAATGAGAGCACACACATGAAAGTCCATGGAAGGGAGGAGGAGATTTGGGGTGAGAGAGAGAGATGTTTTTGGACAGAGTCTTACCACATTAAGATTCTCCTCTCCCTGGACCAGCAGATGGTGTAATAGTTATGTTGCTGGACTCCCACGTTGTTGACCACGGTTCTAGTCCAGACCTGGTAGCTTAAATTCATGCTGGGTACGTGTGCATACATTCCCAAAATCAGAAGACAAGAATGGAGGAGAAGGAATTGCAGCATGAACATCCCCACTGTGAGGTGATTTCTCACTTTCTGTCTCTCTGTCTCTCCCATGAGTGCACATGCCCTATAGCAAAAATCTCTCTCTGAAAAAAAAAATTCTCCTCTCCCAACTTCCCCGTTAACTAGAATCATAGGCATGTACTACCATGCCTAGAATATTAATGAAATTAACAATTTTGAGGAGTACTCTTAAATGGGAGACTAATTTGTCTAAATTTTTATGATTAAATTAGGGTTATGGATTTTTGAGAGACGACCACAGAAGTAAACTGCCATTCTCATACGTAATATCAATGGCTATACTATCAACGTGATTCTCACTGATGATGTTACCTTGATCACTTTGTTGAGGCAATATTTGTCAGACTTCTCCACAAAATTATAACCCCCTTCCAAACTTTATAATGAAGAAATTATGCAATGCCCACTTGCAAGTGTTGTAGTGAAGTCATTATGATGCACTCACATGTAGAGTTATGTTAGTTATGAAGTACCTTCGTAAGGGCAGAGCATGTATACATATTATTTGGAAATCTGCATGGGAGATTTGTTTTTCTCCCCCATTTCTATACTCATCCAATCACTTACATCATGTATTCACAGGTATTTATTTTATAATTTGAGTTATAATCTAATATAACTTTTAAAATTTTTTATTGTTCAAATTATTCCAGTGTTGGCCATTGGGAACTTTTTTAGATTGGTTTCTGTGTCCTTTTAACTCATCCCCATCGTTTTAGGTTTTTTTTTTTTTGTTTGTTCCATTTTTGCATTTCCTTGCAAAAATACTCCGGGTTTAGTGTTCTGTTTTGTTTTAGTTTGCATGTACTGACTAGAGAGAAAGATAGAGGATAAAGAGGAAAAGTGAGAAATCACCTCCCAGAGTAATGGCCACGCTGCAATCCCTTCTTCATGACTCCCTTGTGCTTTTGGGCATGCATGTTTTTTTTTAAGCTGCCAGGTCCGGGACCTGAACTACTCAGTTGGCCGTATGAGATCCAGCACCTTAACCTCCATGCCACCTGCTGGCCTCAAGTTCATCTATTATTTTTCCTATCCCCCAAAAATAAATTAAGGGACCAGCAGTTAGCTTAATGGCTATGTCACTGAACTCCCATGTAGCCGACTGCGGTTCGAGTCCTGGACCTGGTGGCTTAAAACTCACACTGGGCGCGTGTGTGTGCGTGCCCAAGATCCCGAGAGGAGAATGGGGGAGAAGGGATTGCAGTGTGGCCATCCCCTCTGGGGGGGGTGACTTCTCGTTTTCTGCCTCTCTGTCTCTCTCTGGCTTTCTGGTGAACACACGCACCCTATAATGAAAACCTTTCAAAAAAAAAATTAAAAAATAAATAATAAATTAAAAATAAATAAATAAATAAAATAAAATGAAAAAAGAATCTGTCATTTTTCCAAGGATCCCTAGCTGTTTTTAATTGAAGAATGGTATCAGAAGCTAAAATGTGGATGCTAGGTGAGCTAACTGCTTCTAGGTTGTTGTTGCTTCTAGGCCACTTAAGGTGACAGAGCAAGCAAATGTGTAAATGTATACTAATCCATGTATATTATATGCACCTATCTATATGTTTACTTTTTATATTCATCCGTCTGAATCTATATTAAATGAGTAAACACTGATATTAATTTAAGTCAATTATCATGTAGGTCATTCTTGCCTTCTGTCCTTTCTTGTCTGTAACCTGTCATTATAAGGATACTGAACTTTTTTCTGTATTTATTGAGATAAGCCTATAGTTTCTTCTTTTGTTTTGCTAATTTGGTGTTATTATATTGTGTAAATTTCTGAATATGAAACCAGGGTTGACAAACTTTTCTGAGAAAGGTCAGATAGCAGATATTTTTGGCCACATGAGCCTTATTGACTATCTTTTAAAATTTGAGTTTGAAGACTGTGCTGCTTTTTACTTTGTTTTGGTAATCAGAAATGAGGAGTTCACTGGAATCCTCTGGTTTTCTCTCAACCAGCTATAATCATGTGCATGTGCACAGCCTTTCACTAGGAACAGGTGGGATTTTAGCAAGACCCTCTTTTGTTGTCTCATTCCTTAGATACTCCTGTAATTGATTTGTCTGTCTTTTGGTTGATTACCACAACTAGTATGGAACTTGGGCTATCAGCATTTCCTGACTGTTTGCCACTGAGATATCCATTATTTTCAATACTACCCTGGAACATGGAATTTTTCATGCCTCATACTGGATACTCTGTCCCCTCTGGCAGAGCTGCAGAATTGCCAGTCCTAATGGTAGACTTGTGAGACCAGGAGCAGGCAGCGTGGGATTCCTACTATTCAAGATTCAGTAGACTTTGGGGCCAGCAGGAAGCATGGTGGTTAAGGTACTGGACTCCCATGTGACCAACTCTGGTTTGAGCCCTGAACCTGGTGCCTTGCTTTTTCACTTTCCCTCTCTCTTTTGTGAGCGTACAAGTCCTATAGCAAATTTAAAAAAACAAATAATTATAAATAAAATTAAATAATTCTTTTTAAAAAAAAGATTCAGTAGACTTTATTTTTGATAACTTTGTACAGTTTATTACTACTTTTAGGGGACAGGATTTCTGAAACTCTTCAGCTATTCCAGAAGTCAATTCGGCATATACTGGGTCTTTGGAAAAGTCATGACACATGAAAAACATAAAAAATACGTCATGACTTTCCCAACAACCTGCCAGTTGTTTTTATTTTGCTACCTACAGAGTCATGCCTTCCAATAATAAAAAATTCTCAAATGTTAACATTTTGTTTATTTCCTCTCCCTCAATCCAACATGTAGGTTGGCACTATTCATTCAACAACATTGCCTCCTAGCCTCCCATATTTTTTTTTTTGTTTTGGAGAGGTTTTTTTTTTTTTTTTTTTTTTTTTTGCTATAGGTCACGTGCGCTCTCCAGAGAGACAGAAAGCAAGAAATCACCCCCCAGGGGGGATGGTCATGCTGCAATCCCTTCTCCTCATGCACATGTGCCCGGTGTGAGTTTAAGTCACCGGGTCCAGGACTTGAACTGTGGTTGACTACATGGGAGTTCAGCGACATAGCCATTATGCTAACTGCTGGTCCCCAGCCTCCCATATTTTCTTTCTTTATCTATCAAAATTATCCTCTCTTTTACTTCCTCTTATCTAATTTTTTTTTAGAGGTTTTTGCTATAGGGCGTGTGCGCTCGCCAGGCAGAGAGAGACAGAGAGACAGAAAGCGAGAAATCAGCCCCCTCAGGGGGGATGGCCACGCTGCAATCCCTTCTCCTCCATTCTCCTCTCAGGATCTTGGGCACGCACGCACATACGCCCGATGTGAGTTTTAAGCCACTGGGTCCGGGACATGAACCGCGGTCCACTGCGTGGGAATCCAGCGACATAGCCATTATGCTAACTGCTGGTCCCACATAATTTCTTTTTCTCTCTAGCTATGTAAACCAGTTACCTACTTTAAGATCTATTCTGTCTTTTTCAAAATGGTCTGCTGTATTAGTAGTATTTTCCCACTATTTTCATATATGTTGTCAGTTGTTATTTTAACAACAGTTGCAGTATAATCTATAAGCAGTTTTTATACTTTTTTTGAAGGGGCAAGGAATGTAAATTCTGCTTTTTGTGTCCACTGGAATTTATCCATGGTGGATTATTTTCTGGAATTTTTTTCTTTTAGTTTTTGCTACAGAGTGTGTGTGCTCATGAGAGAGAGAGAGAGAGAGAGAGAGAGAGAGAGAGAGAGAGAGAGAAATCACCCCCAGGTGGCATGGCCACAACAATTCCTTCTTTTTTTCTTTTTTTTGGAGAGGTTTTTGCTATAGGGCGCGTGTGCTCGCCAGAAAGACACAGAGAGACAGAGAGACAGAGAGAGAGAAAGCGAGAAATCACCCCCCAGGGGGATGGCCACGCCACAATCCCTTCTCTTCCATTCTCCTCTTGGGATCTTGGGCATGCACGCACACGCGCCTGGCGTGAGTTTAAGCCGCCCGGTCCAGGACTCGAACTGTGGTCAACCTCATGGGAGTCCAGTGACATAGCCATTACGCTAACTGCTGGTCCCAACAATTCCTTCTCATCCGTTCTCCTCTTGGAATATTTGGTACATAATCACACATACCGAGAGTAATTTATTTATTCCTTCCTCCCTTCCTTCCTTCCTTCCTTCCTTCCTTCCTTCCTTCCTTCCTCCCCCTCCCTCCCTCCCTCCCTCCCTTCCTTCCTTCCTTCCTTCCTCTTTCTTTCTTTCTTCTCTCTTTCTTCCTTCCTTTCTTTTTTTCTCTCCCTCCCTCCCTCTTTCTTTCTTTCTTTCTTTCTTTCTTTCTTTCTTTCTTTCTTTCTTTCTTTCTTTCTTTCTTTCTTTCTTCTTTCTTTTCTTTCTTTCTCTCTCTCTCTCTTTCTTTCTTTTCTTTTTTCCCTTCCTTCCTTCCCTTCCTTTTCTTTTCCTTCCTTCCTTCCTTCCTTCCTTCCTTCCTTCCTTTCTTTCTTTCTTCTTCTTTTTTTTTTTTTTTGCTATAGGGCATGTGCACTCACCAGAGAGACAGAGACAGAATGCAAAAAATCACCTCCCAAGTGGGCTGGCCACACTAATCCCTTCTCTTCCAATCTCCTCTCAGGATCTTGGGCATGCATGTACACGCACCAGGCATGAGTTTGGTTCAAGCCAACAGGTCCGACATTTGAACTGCGGTCAACTTTGTGGCAGTCCAGCGATGTAACCATTATACGATCTGCTGGTCCCACCCAGAGCAATTTTCAAGTCACCTGATCCAGGACTTGAACCTCAGAGTTGGCCATGTGGGATCCAGCACATTAATCTCCACACTACGTGCTGGCCCTAGTGTATTTTTGAATTTTGTATTGTGAGCTCATGATAAGCAACACTTTCCTTGTGAAAAATTTCAGTGGAGTAGGTTAAGTTCAAGGGATGCCTTTTTTCTCTGTCTATTGTCTCATGTTTATCACTAGTTGGGAAGTTATTTATTCCTAGTTTGCTATTTCTATAGTTTGTGGCCAAAATAAATTCATTCCTCAAACTCAAAATAAATTCATTCCTCAAAGTCAAATGAAAGAAAACTCATAATTTTTTGCTTTTTGGTTTTTGTTTTTAATTTGCGGAGGGCATGTACACTTGCCAGAGAGAGAGAGAGAGAGAGAGAGAGAGAGAGAGAGAGATAATGCACCATAAGGGGAATGGTCACGTTGTAATTTCTTCTTCCATGTCTCTCCTTTATGGATTTTGGGCACACACGCACATGCATCTAGTGTGTTTCTCAAGCCACTGGGTCCAGGACTTGAAATGTGGGTCAGCCATGTGGGGTACAGCTGTTTTAACCACCAGGCTATGGAAGTAGCCCAGAAAACTCACAAATTTTAATTACCAAGAGAAGAATTTTTTCCCATCTTAGCATCTAGCTTTATGCAGGATTAATCCAATTATTTGAATCACTCATTCCTAAGATTCATAATCCATCACTTTGGTTATTAAACTGTAAACTCTTTTGTTTCTGTTTTATTATTGCATAATGAATTACCACAAATGTAGCAATATAGGGAATTATGCATTTATTATGTTGGTTTTTTTTTCCCACTATCAGGAATCTGTATATGACTTATCAGGGTTTCGCCAGGCTGTATTCCTTTCTGGAGTTCAGGGCTCTCAAGTTCTTGTAGATATTGGCAGAATTCAGTTCTTTATGGTTGTAGAACTGAGTGTCTCATTTTCTCGCTGGCTGTCACCTGGGGACTGCTCTCAGCTCCTGGAGGATGCCTACAATTCTTTCTCCTGAGGTCCCCATTTGATTTCTCACACACATGGCAACTTACTTTCTTAAGGCCAACAACAGACTTTATTACCCCAGTGTGCTAAAATGAATTTTCTTATAAAGTTTTGCAATGATGAGAGTGACTGTCCCACCACCTTCACCATATTCCATGGACGAGAAGTAAGTCACAAGCTCTGCCTGCACTCAAGGGCAAAGGACTACCAAGGGAGTCATCGGGGGTCACTTGTGGAGGCGTCTACCACAATTCCTAATACTTAAAGACCTTCCAATTTACTCTTTTTTTTTTTTTTTTTTTTTGAGAGGTTTTCGCTATAGGGCATGTGCGCTCGCCAGACAGACAGAAAGACATAGAGACAGAAAGCGAGAAATCACCCCCCAGGGGGGATGGTCATGCAGCAATCCCTTCTCCTCCATTCTCCTCTCGGGATCTTGGGCACACACGCACACGCACCCAGCGTGAGTTTTAAGCCACTGGGTCCGGGACGCAAACCGCGATAGACTACATGGGAGTCCAGCGACATAGCCATTACACTAACTGCTGGTTCCCTAATTTACTCTTTTTTGAGAGAGATATTTTTGCCATCGGTCACGTGTGCTCGTTGGAGAGACAGAGAGAGAAAGTGAGAAATCACCCCTCCCCCAGGATGGATGGCCACACCACAATCCCTTCTCCACTCTCCTCTTGGGATTTTGGGCATGCACCCGGTGTGAGTTTTAAGCCACTGGCTATGGAACTCGAACAGTAGTCGACTACATGGGAGTTCAGCAACATAACCATTATGTCATCTGCTGGTCCCAAGACCTCCCAGTTTAACTAAAGCACATTCTTACCTCTCTTTCTTTCCTTTTTTCCCTTTTGTTCCCTAGGCTTTCTGCTAAGATTTTTGTGAGCTCAACTATACATTTAAAAGGATGGCTACTATATTGTATCCATTACTAACAGATTTTTAAAAAATAATTATTTTATTTTACCTTATTTATTTAAATTTGACCAGAGGGATAGAGTGAGAGAGAGCAAGAGAGAGAGAAAGTGAGAAAGCAAGCTGCCAGGTCCAGGTCTTGAACTGTGGTCAACCATGTGGGTGTCCAGCGCCCTTAACCACCATACCACCTGCCAGCCCTACTAATAGATGTTTTATAGAGGAAGATTAGATCTGTTTATCTAATCTGCTCAACTGCCTCTAAGAGAGATTTTTAAAGAGAGATTTTTGCTATAGGGCACGTGCACTTGCCAGAGACACAGAGAGAGACAAAGTGAGAAATCACCCCCCAGGGAGTATGGACATGCCACAATCCCTTCTCCTTCTTTCTCTTCTTGAGATTTTGAGTACGCAGGTGCATGTGCCCAATGTGAGTTTCAAGCCGCTGGGTCTGGGACCCAAGCCACTGGGTCTGGGACTTGAAGCACCTTTCGCCATATGGGAATCCAGGGCCTTAACCATTATGCCACCTGCTGACCCCAGTCTACATATTCTTTAAGGAGTTCACATAACAATTTATGTAGACAATCTTTCCTTTGAAATGCTCTCTCTTTCCCCATATCCTCACATGGTCTCTTGATAGTTCCTCTTCTTTGAAGGCATATCCACATAAGTAAGTTGGTTTCTAAATACACAGGAAAAGGGGAATCGGTAAAAGCAGAAGAAAGGAGGCCTTGGTTCTCCACAGCATCAAACAGAATTGGAGGGAAACTGGAACATATAGACACCGCGTGAAAGATATTTAATTGAATAAGGGGAAGCATAGTCTGGAAATATTGGGAAATGAATAGATAATGAAGCTGGTACAAAATAGAGATTTCTTTTTCTTTCTGGGCCATGAGAAAGTTCCATTAATATTATCTACAGAGGAGGCCAGCAGGTGGCATGGTGGTTAAGGGCACTGGATTCCCAAATGGCTAACCGCAGTTTGAGTCCTGGACCTGATGGCTTGCTTTCTCATTTTCCTTCTCTCTCTCTCTCTCTCTCTCTCTGTCCCTCTCTGGTCAAAATTAAAATAAGTAAAAAAAAAAAATAAATAAAGTTAGAAAAAAATTTTTTTAATATTCTCTACAGAGATCTTAGGGCAAAAATTACTACATTTAGGGTACCGAGGACACAACTACAATTTCTTGTCTTTTTAGACTAAGCTCTGCTCATGGAAGCTCGAGAAAATCCTGGTCCTGTCTTTGATTCTCAGAACCTTTCCTGAGTATAAGGGGAGCTGTCAGCACCCCCTGTAAAATCTTTGAGAGAGTAAACTTGGCACATGTATGAAGGAAAGAAGATGGTTAGTTTCTGTCTTCAACCCAGAAAGAGCCTGGAATCCCTGGTACTGAAGGAAGGAGTAGCCACTGTGCAGACTAGAGGAACTTTCATATATATTAGTCAATTTGGAAGAAAGAAGTCAGTACTATTCTCTCAGAGACCTAAGAAAAATACATTTTATAGTTTTCACTTCAAGGATCCTGCAGGGCTGAGATTTTACCCAATGTGCAAGTTAGTGAGATAGCTAGCTTATTATTTTCTTGTCAAGGAAGATGGTGCAAGTCATAGATTCCTGGTCAAAACCAAAAGACTTTACTTAATGCACACAAGTTAGCATGAGCTTCTTTTTTTGTGTCAGTTCCCCATTCCCACTCACTCCTCCCCATCTCCTCAAGTCCCATAGAGAGAACCATGTGGGCCTAGAGGGATGCCTACATACAGAGAGGGTTGTGGTATGAGAGAGCCTGGGAAACCAGTTACTCTATGGCTGCCTATACGTAAGCCTTCTCTTTTTAAGGATGAGATATTACTTCATCCCTTAAATTGCTTGTTGCAAGCACACCTTGAGAAATTCCCCATGTAATGGACAGTCAGGGACTTGTATGTTTGGTGTACCTAGTGTATTAGTTTGGTATCTCTGCTATGACAAAAACCACACACTGGGTGGCTGAAACAACAGAAACTTATTTTCTCACAGTTCTGGAGACTAAAAGTCCAAGATCAAGGTGTTAACAGTTTTGGTTTCTTCTTCTTCTTTTCTTTTTTAAAAATAATTATTTTATTTAACTTTATTTATTTATTTAATTTGACCAGAGAAGGACAGAGAGAGAGAAAGAGGGAAAGTGAGAAAACAAGCTACCAGGTCCAGGACTCAAACAGCAGTAGGCCATGTGGGAGTCCAGCGCCCTGCTGGCCCCCAGTTTTGGTTATTCTGAGGTGTCTCTGCTTGGCTTGCAGAGAGTTGTCTTCTTGCTACATCACATGGTTGTCTACGCAAGTACGTCTGTGGTGCCTGTGTGTCAAAATTTCTTCTCTAGGATATCAGTGAGATTGGACTAGGCACACCCCAGCAGCCTCATTTAATTTAATCATGTCTTTAAAGGTCCTGTAGCTCCTAAAGTAGTCCCATTCTGAGGTATGGGGTTTTAGGGCTTTAGTATATGAATTCCGGGGGTTCATAATTTGGTAGATGTGCTCAGGACCTATGGGAGATTGCCTCTCCCAACATGCACAAGGAAACAACACAATGAATTTTCCTAAACCAAGTGTGTCCTGTAACCAGCATTCAGATTAAGATTATTACCCTCAAAGTCCTATTTCATACTTCCCTGTAGGCATTATCCATATAGGTAACCACTACCCTAATTGGTTAAAGCAGATATTAGTTCCCTAATCTGTGTCATCAGAATATGTAAGTGGTGGGCCAGCAGATAGCATGGAGGTTAAGGTGCTGGATCCCACATGGCTAACTGCACAGTTTGAGTCCTGGGCCCCAGCGACTTGACAATCATGCTAGGCACATGTACATGAATGCCCAAGATCCCAAGAGGAGAATGAAGAAGGAATTGTGGCATGGACATCCCCCTTGGTGTGGGGGTGTGTGTTGATTTTTCACTTTCTCTCTATCTCTCTCTGGCAAGTGTATGCACCCTATAGCAAAAAAAAAAAAAAAAAAAAAAAAAAAAAAAAAAAAAAAAAAAAAAAAAATTAAAAGAAAGATAAAAGGAAGGAAGAAAATGTAAATTGGAATGATATATTGGGTTGTCAGAAAAGTAATGACACATTTTTTGCATAGAGAAACATCTCATGTCTCCCAGAGTTTTCCCAGTGTTTTCCAGGAGCAGTTTTATAGTTTGAGGTCTTAGATTTAGATCTTTGATCCACCTTGACTTGATTTTTGTCAGAGGTGAGAGGGAGGGGTTCAGACCCATCTTTCTGCAAGTGGAAATCCAGTTTTTCCAGCACCATTTGCCAAAGACGTTTTCCTTTTCCCACTGGATTGACTGGTACCCCTTGTCAAAAATCAGTTGACTGTATGTTTGGGAATTTATTTCTGGGGACTCTATTCTGTTCCATTGGTCCATGTGTCTGTTTCTGTGCCAGTATCATGCTGTTTTGATTACCACAGCTTTGTAGTATATTTTTGGGTCAGGGAGTCAGATGTCACCCACTCCACTCTTCTTGTGCAGAATTGCTTTGGCAATATGGGGTCTTTTATGATTCCAGACAAACTTTATGATTGTCTTTCCTAGATCTGTGAAGAATGTGTCTGGTATTTGATTAGCATTATATTAAATATGTAGATTAATTTGGGTAGAATTGCCATTTTGATTATATTAATTCTTCCAATCCAGGAACATGGGGTATTGTTCCACTTTTTTCTGTCATTTATTTTTTTATCTTCTCGTAGTTTTCGTTGTGGAGGTCTTTAACTTCTTTGGTTAGATTTATCCCTAAGTATCTTATACTTTTTTGTGGCTATGGTAAATGGAATAACTTTTTTTCAGTTCTATCTCAGTCTGCCTGTTGTTTGTCTATAGATTTCTGGATATTAATTTTGTATCCTGCAACTTTACTGTATTCATGTATTACTTCCAGAAATTTTTTCATGGAAACCATTGGGTCTTCTACGTATACAATCATGTTATCTGCAAATAGAGAGAGTTTCACCTCTTCTTTTCCTATTTGAATGCCTTTTATTTTTTCCTCTTTTCTGATTGTGTTGGCGAGGACTTCCAGTACTATACTGAAAAGGAGTGGAGAAAGTGGGTATCCTTGTCTTGTACCCGTTTTTAGTGGAAAAGCTTTCATCTTTTCTCCATTAAGAATGATGTTCACTATGGATTTTTCATAGATATTTATTGTGTTGAGAAATGACTCTTCTATGACGATTTTGCTGAGAGTCTTGATCATGAAGGGATGTTGTATCTTATCAAATGCTTTTTCTCCATCAATTGATATGACCATATGGTTTTTATCTGTCTTCCTGTTAATAAGGTGTATTACATTTATGGTTTTGCATATGTTGAACCAACCTTGCATTCCTGGGATAAAGCCTACATGATCATGATGTAAAATCTTTTTTATAAGTTGTTGGATACAATTTGCTAGTATCTTGTTGAGAATCTTTGTGTCTATATTCATCAGGGATATTGATCTATAGTTTTCCTTCCTTGTCCTGTCCTTATCTGTTTTAAGGATAAGGGTGATAGAGGCTTCATAGAATGAATTAGGGAGAGATTCACCATTCTGGATCTTTAGAAATAACTTGAGCAGAATGGGGGGTAACTCTTCTTTGAAAGTTTTGTAGAATTCAGAGGTGAATTCATCAGGGCCAGGGCTTTTCTTTGTTGGGAGGTTATTTATTACTGATTCAATTTCCTGGCTTGTTATGGGCCTATTCAGACTTTCTATATCCTCCTGGCTCAATCTTGGTAGATTATATGTGCCCAGGAATTTGTTCATCTCATCCAGATTGTCTTGTTTCTTGGCATACAGATGTTCATAGTATCCTCTAATAATGTTTTGTATTTCTACTATGTCTGTTGTTATTTTGCCTGCTTCATTGCAGATCTGATTCACCTGGTTCCTTTCTCTCTTCTTAATAAGTCTCGCTACTGGTGTATCAGTTTTGTTTATCTTTTCAAAGAACCAGCATTTACTTTCATTTATTTTCTGTATAGTTTATTTATTTTCTATTTTATTTATTTCTGCTTGTGTCTTTATTATTTTCTTTCTCCTGGAGGTTTGTTTGTTTGTTTATTTATTTATTTATTTATGTAGAGATTTTTGCTATAAGGCATGTGCGCTCGCCAGAAAGACAGAGAGAGACAGAGAGACAGCGAGAAATCATCCCCCGGGGGGATGGTCATGCCACAATCCCTTCTCCATTCTCCTCTCAGGATCTTGGGCATGCACGCACACGCACCTGGTGTGAGTTTAAGCCACCAGGTCTGGGACTCGAATCGCAGTCGACTACAGGGGAGTTCAGCGACATAGCCATTACACTAACTGCTGGTCCCTCTCCTGGAGTTTTTTTTTTTTTTTTTTTTTAAATCTTTTTGCTGTTACTTTTCCAATTCTCTAAGGCATGATGTAAGGTGATCCATTTGCCTTCTTTCCATCTTCCTCTTTTTTTTTTTTTTTTTTTTTTTTTTTTTTGGAGAGGTTTTTCGCTATAGGGCGCGTGCGCTCGCCAGACAGACAGAGAGAGACAGAGAGACAGAAAGCGAGAAATCACCCCCCAGGGGGGATGGTCACGCCGCAATCCCTTCTCCTCCATTCTCCTCTCGGGATCTTGGGCATGCACGCACACGCGCCCGGCGTGAGTTGTAAGCCACCGGGTCCGAGACGCGAACCGCGGTCGACTACGTGGGAGTCCAGCGACATAGCCATTACGCTAACTGCTGGTTCCCTCCATCTTCCTCTTATGTGCACTAATTATTATGAACTTCCCTCTTATGACTGCTTTAGCAGTGTCCCAAAGATTATGGAAACTCATGTCCTCGTTGTTGTTGGCGTCCATGAATCTTTTTATTTCAGTCTTTATTTCTTCAGTAGTTGTGGAGTCATTCAGGAGTAGGTTATTTAGTTTCCATGTTTTTTAGTATTTCTGAGGATTTCTCTTGCAATTAAACTCAAGTTTAATTCCATCATGGTCCAAAAAGATGCTGGATATAGGTTCTATGCCTTTGAATCTGTAGAGGCTCGCTTTGTGCCCTATGATGTGGTCAATCTTAGAGAACATTCCATGTGGGGGTGAGAAAAAAGTGTATGTCATGGTTTTTGGATGGAAAGTTCTATAGATGCCTGTTAAGTCCATTTTATTTATGTTATCATTTAGATCCTTTATCTCTTTACCTATTTTTTGTCTAGATGATCTGTCCAGAGGGGATAATACAGTGTTGAGGTCTTCAACAATTAGTGTGTTGCAGTCTATCTCTCTTGTTAGATCTAACAGTCTTTCCTTCACATATTTGAGTGCTCCTGTGTTAGGCACATAGATATTAATAAGCATTATATCTTCTTCATTGATTCACCCTTTTACTACAATTAAGTGCCCTTCTTTGTCTTTTCAAACCGTTTTTGTTTTAAAGCATATTTTGTCAGAAATTAGTATTGCGACTGCAGCTCCTTTTTGGTTCCCATTTACATGGAAAAGCTTTTTCCAACCCTTCACTTTCAGTCTAGCTATGTCTTTATCCATGAAGTGGGTTTCCTGTAGGCAACAGATAGAGGGTTTCTGTTTTTTTATCCATTCAGCCAGTCTGTGTCTCTTGATTGGAGAATTTAATCCAGTAACATTCAATGTTATTATCGATGTTATTGGATCTGTCCCGATGTTTAAGTTGGCCATTGTCTTAGTTGCCTTTTATTCCTTTGTTTCTGGCTGTTACTTCTTTAGTTTTCCTGGAATGGTACTTTCTTCAGGGTTTCTTGAAGAGCTGGCCTGGTGTTGGCAAATCCTTTCAGGTTTTGTTTGTCTAAGAAGATTTTAATCTTTTTTTCCCATATAAAGGATAATCTTGCAGGATATAATAATCTTGGTTGAAATTGTTTGTCTCTTAACACTTTCAATATATCTTCCCATTCTTTTCTCAGACCTCAAACTATAAAACTACTCCTGGAAAACACTGGGGAAACTCTGGGAGACACTGGGGTAGGAAAAGACTTCTTAAGACCCCCAAAGCACAGTCGATAATCCCCAAAATAGACAAGTGGGATTACATCAGACTAAGACATTTCTGCATGGCAAAAGATACAGTAATTAGTGTCAATAGACAGCCCTCAGAATGGGAAAATATTTTTGTAAACTATGCATTAGATAAGGGACTGATAACCAGAATTCACAAGGAACTCAAGCAGCAGTTCTGAAAAAAAAAAAAGATGATCAATCCTCTTAAAAGATGGGAGAATGAGTTGAAAAAACCACTCTCTAAAGATGACATACGAATAGCCAAAAGGCATATGAAAAAATGTTCAACATCTCTCATTGTAAGGGAAATGCAGATCAAAACAACAATGAGATACCATCTAGCCCCAGTCAAAATGACTAAGATTAAAGAAACACACAAACAAAAAAACTGATAAATGCTGGCAGGGGTGTGGTGAAAGGGGCACTCTCTTACACTGCTGGTGGGAATGTAAATTGGTCCAGCCACTGTGGAGAACAATTTGGAGATTCCTCAAAAATCTACAAATAGAATACCATATGATCCAGCAATCCCACTCCTTAGTATCTACCCAAAGGACAGAAGAATACTTCATCGGAAAAGAAGAATACTTCATCGATATGCTTGCACATCGATGTTTATTGTGGCACTATTCACAATTGCTAAGTCATGGAAACAACTCAAATGCCCACGAACAGATGAATAGATAGAAAAACTGTAGCACATATACTCAACGAAATACTATTCAGCCATAAAAAAAAAAAATCCTGGCTTTTGACAGAAAATGTAAGAATATGGAAGATTTGCTGCTGAGTGAGTCAAGTCAGGCTATGAAGGAGAGGTATTATTATGTCCCCACTTAATATATACCAAATGTCTGCACTCTATGGCTGAAACTAATTGACTAAAGGATATAGAAACACAGTATATAGATGTAAATACCAGATATAGTGTATGTTACAGAGGAGGGTCTGACAAAGGACATTTAGAAGAAAAATAGGGAGGCAAAGCATTAGTGGCACAAAGAAATGTGGTATTATCTGTTGAAGATATTTTGCAGTTTTATCAACTGTACTAGAGAGAAATGTTCACCTGTTGAAATACCCATTTTGTAAGCCAAATAATAATGTGATTGAATGTATAAGAGAAAATGAAATGAAAAAAGAAAAAAGAAATAAAAAAGAAACAAGCAAGAAAAAAAACCCTTATGACTTTTCCAACAATCCAGTAGTACATAGTATTTTGTGTCTGGTTTCTGTGGTTTGAATAATGGTTTACCCTCCAAAAGTTCATATTCTATAAGTTTGCTCCCCAGTATAATGGTGTTGGGAGGTGATAAGGCCTATTGGGCAATGTTTCTGAATGGATTACCACTATTTTATAAGAGGTGATATAGGACCAAAGGCTGGCCGATGCCAGCCCCATGTTCTTAGACTTTCCAGCCACCAAAATTGTGAGCCAAATAAACCTCTATTCTTTATAAATTACCGTTCTCAGGTATTTCTGTTTAACAACACAATAACAGACTAAGACACTATGCCCAAAATGCTACAAAATTCTAGTGATGGTCTATTGATTAAAATTTAAATCAGTATAATAAATTATAATATCTAGCAGCAATAAATGCACTCCTTAATCTGACAGGTTATAACCCCAAGTAACAATTGGAATTTACAAACACCCATTAGAAAGTCAAAGACATAGTTTCAATCTGACTAAGTACAATTAAGCAAAGTGGAATTAAGTGGTTCCCTAGAAACCAATACTGATATAAATACTTAATGAACTGAGCTGAGATCCTGGGATTTAGGACCTATAGGTTGCCTGCTGAACTCAGGACTTCCTGAGTGTGTGAAAATATTCTAGTCTTCATCTATTTCCCTCATCAATTTCATATGCCATCGTAAGTTCTGTTGATTTGATCTCTTGAAATTTTCCACCAAAACTACCATAAGGAACTCATAAGCTCCAGTCTGAATTATTCTAATAGCATGTAAGAGATTTATACACCTTACTCGTTTCCCCTCTCTTCTCACCATGCCCCACACCAAGTATATTGTCCAGGTTGACCATCAGAATGAGTTTTCTAAAAAATAATATTACTCAGAAACACTGTATCAAATCTAGATTAGATAAATATCTTCTAAACAGGTCATTACCATATAGTACTAATAGAGCCCAGGTCTCTGTAAACTTCCCAGTTGTATGTGTAGCATTAATACAAGTTTAAGTAGTCAATGAAATGCCGTACTATAATAAAAGTAAAACACAATACCCTAATGCAATAAAGTATCATTATAAACTTAAAACTCTAAAGAAGGGAGCCAGCAGGTGGTGTGGTAGTTAAGATGCTGGACCCCCACATAGCCAATTGCAGTTTGAGTTCCAGACTTGGAGACTTACTTTCTCACTTTCCCTCTCTTTCTCTGTCTTTCTCTGATGAGTGTACATGCCCTGTAGTAGATTAAATAATAATAATGATAAATAAAATTATTCTTTTTTTGAGAGAGAGATTTTTGCTATAGGATATGGTCACTCACCAGAGAGACAGAGAAGACAGAGAGACAGAAACCAAGAAATCATTCCCCAGGGGGGGATAATCATGTCACAATCCCTTCTCTTCCATTCTTCCCTCAGGATTTTGGGCATGCACACACACACACACCTGGCATGAAAGTTAAGTCTGAGACTCAAACCTGTTGACTACATGAGAGTACAGCAACATTACACCACCTGCTGGTCCCAAAATTAAATAATTATTTTTAAAATTAATTTTATTTATTTATTTGTTTATTTTTCATTAAAAATCATTTTAGGGGCTGGCAGGTGGTGTGGTGATTAAGATCACTGGACTCCCAGGACTGGCATTACGTAGTGTAATGGCTATGTTGCTGGACTCCCATGTTGTCAACAGTGGTTCAAGTCCCAGACTTGGTGGCTTAAACTCACGCCAGGTTCGTGTGTGCATTTGTGCCCAAGATCCCAAGATTCCCCTCTGGGGGGTGATTTCTCGCTTTCTGTCTCTCTGTGTCTCTCTCTATCTTTCTGGTGAGTGCACATGCCCTATAGTAAAAACCTCTCTAAAAAAAGAGCACTGGACTCCCACCTGACTGAGTCTTGGACATGATGGCTCCCTTTCCCACTTTCTCTTGCTTGCTCGCTCTGTCCCTCTCTGGTCAAATTAAAATAAATATATAAATTGGGACCAGCAGTTAGCGTAATGGCTATGTTGCTGAACTCTCATGTAGTTGACTGCGGTTCGAGTCAGGGACCCAGTGGCTTAAACTCACGCCGGGCGCATGTGCGTGCGTGCCCAAGATCCCAAGAGGAGAATGAAGGAGAAGGGATTACAGAGTGGCCATCCTCCCTGGGGGGGGTGATTTCTCACTTTCTATCTCTCTGTCTCTCTCTGTCTTTCTGGCAAGCGCATGCGCCCTATAGCAAAAACCTCTAAAATAAATAAATAAATAAATAAATAAATAAACTTAAATAAAATAATTCTTTTAAAAGATACTTTATACACATTATCATCAGCATTTTTATACATAGAGATCATACATATATCTTAATGGCTACATAAATTTAATTGTATAAATATATCATAATATTTACTAACAATATTGATTAATAAGTCAATATTGGTCAATATTACTTCATATTATTCAACTACTGATAATATCTCTAATAGCCATTTATAGTTTTTTTCATATTTTATTGATTTCCAAAGAATCTTAACTAATCTAAATACTTTCAATAAAAGTGCAGTGGGTGAAAAATAAATTAATAAAAAAATCAAAAATAAAATAACAAAATAATAGAAGTGCAGCAGGTATAAACATACCTATGAACACATGTCTGACTTAAGGCATAAAACTAAGTGAATAGGATGAACATACTATAAAGTAGCACCCAGGTGAGGCTACATAGGTTACTGTGGTCATTGAATAGGTATATATATTTTTTTACGTATTTTTTTATTTCAAGAAAAGCAGTTTTAGCTTTAATAAGTCAAAAATCCAACAATGTTAAGAAAAATTTGCCTAAGACTTAAAGGTAGGAAAAAGGTTAGGATTCTGTTCAAACAGTAGGCAGATAAAATTAAATAATTCTTTTTAAAGAAAGACTAAAGGAACCAGCAGATGGCATAACGGTTACATTGCTGGACTCCCATGTAGTCAATGATGGTTTGAATCCCAGACCTGGCAGCTTAAACTCATGCTCAGCACATGTGCACATGTGCCCAAAATACTGAGAGGAGACTAGAGGAGAAGTGATTGCAGCATGGTCATCTCCACTGGGAGGTAATCTCTTGCTTTCTGTTTCTCTGTCTCTCTCTATATATCTCTGGTGAGCATGCAGATCCTATAGCAAAAGTTTCTCAAAAAAAAAAAAAAATGAAAGGAAAAAAAAGACTCTAAAAAGACATGTTTTAGCTCTATTATTATTATTATTATTATTATTAAGATATAGTAACAAAGTAGTCCAAGTGAGAAAACTCAATATAATCCTTGAAATGACATTTTAAAAAATTAATTTATTTACATTCATTTGCTGTACATCAATACAGTATACAAAATGAGATTTTTCTATCCAGAATACACTGTATATTGGCTTAATCAAGGATATTATCATACATGTTATCATTAACAAATAATTTTCCATTTCTTATTTCTTATATATTTTGCTTTATTTTTTTCCCCTTGATTCCCTACATCTCCCCCTCTGCCATTTCCCACCCTTCTCACATACTGTCTTTGGTATCCACAGTTGTTTACCATGCCTTTTTTTCACATTTTATTGATTCACTAAAGATCTTAATTAATCTACAAACTTTCAATAGCAAGCACAGTTGATATATACATATCTATGAACACATGTCTGACTTTAGGTGTAAACCTCAATGAGGAAAGTGAACATACTATAAAGTAGCACCTAGCCAGGGCTATATAGCTTACTGCAGTCATTAAATAGGTATTTTTGAATACATTTTTTAATTTCAAGAAAAAAAGTTTTAGTTTTCATAGATCAAACTAAAAAAATGTTAAGACTTAAAGCCAGGAAAAAGGTTAGATTTGGTTCAAATAGCATGTAGATCAAACTATCAACAATTCAAGAGAAGACAAAAATCCTTAAATAAGAAAAGTAAAGTACAGAAGAAAATTAGTAATGTCTTAGTAAAAATTCATAAAATTCTATTTCACCAGATCAGTCTCATTGAGTTTGTAGTGTTACTTTGGTCTGATCTCTCTTAAACTTTGGAAGTTAACATTCAACTCCAGACTTGTCCTTACCATTAGGCTGGCCACTTTCTTGGTTGCTTTTTGTACTTTTATTTCTGCATGTCCAACTTTAGTTTTCATGATATAGCACTCCCTTCAGCACTTCTTGAAGAGCTGGCCTGGTGTTGGTAAACTCTTTCAAATTTTATCTGAGAATGCTTTGGGTTTTTTTTTTCTCATATGAAGAATAATCTTGCTGGACATCTTTCTTGTTTGAAATTGTTTTTCACTTAACACTTTGAAAATATTTTCCTACTCTTTCCTTGCTTGCATTGTTTCTGACAAGCAAGAGGTCTGATGTTAGCCTGATGGGATAGCCTTTGAATGTAACTTGACGTTTCTCTCTTGCCAGTTTTAATGTCCTGTCTTTGTAGTTTTGGTCAATCTGGCTATGATGTGCCTTGGGGAAGATCTTCTTGGGTTGATTCTTTGTGGGGTCCTTTGTATTTCTTGGGTTTGAATATTTGAGTGCCTCTCTAGGCTTGGAAAGTTTTCTATCAGGATTTCATGGAATAGATTATCAATGCCTTTATTAGTTTCTCCACCTTTTGGGACACCAGTGATGTGGAAGCTTGGGTTTTAATGGTAGCTAGTACTACTCATATGTTCTCAAATTATTTTTTTGTTATTTTCTCAGTCTTTTTGGTGAAATTTTCTAGGTCAGAGGTTCTATCTTCTATATCTGAGATTTGATCTTCTGCCTGATCTAATCTGCTTTTAATACTTTCAAGGGAGTTTTTGATTTCTTATATTGCAGCCTTCATCTCTAACAATTTCATTTGATTTTTTTTTATGGTGCATATTTCCTCTTTCAGATTGTGCAAGAACTTCCTCATCTCCTGGAACTCATTGTCTCTTTTCTCCTATACCTTCTGGAGTTCATTGTCTCTCTTCTCTTGCATCTGTCAGCTTTGTCACTATAAACATTTTAAATTCTTAGTCTGACATTTCCATGAGCTTCCTTGCATTGTCTGTGGAGGATGAGGAGTTACTCTTAGGGGAGAGATATTTTCTTAGCTTCTTGTATTTCGTGTGCTTCTGTGGTGGTTTCTGGTCATCTGATGGATTATATATTTTTCCTGGCTCGATCTGGGGCAGGAGAGGGTGGAGTCTGGGCAAAAGGTCTTCAATGGTCCTAATCCCTGAAAGGGGTGCTCAGAACTCAGTCAGATATTGATGGCTGGTGATTGGCTAGGGGGGCAGGAGGGTGAAGTCTGGGCAGAAGGTCTTCAATAGTCCTAACTGAACCTTGAAATGACATTTTCAGACCCTGTCATGATGAAAAGTAACACAGTAGAAACATGAGTACTTTTCCATACAGATATTTATAGTACCCTTAAACTCAAATTTTGATTCTTAATGTCATTACTGTAAGAAGAAAAGCTAATGCCATGTCACAGGGAAAAATTAAATGCAAACAAAAAAGACAGGTTTAAAACATACTTTTATTTTCAGAAAAATGTAATGCTTTCAGTGAAGACATGGACAGAACTGAAGAGAAAGAAATCAATGTAATGGTACTGCTCCTAGAGAAATTGTGTCCATTTAAGCACAAAAGGACAATAATAAGCATACAAATTATGACATTATGGTAAATAAAAAAAATATATTTGAAAAAAATGATTTGAAAACACTAATATAGATCGAGCCGGCCAGCAGTTCCGGGCACCAGGCGGACTGAGGCTGCAGGCCCGACCTTTCCGAATCTCCACGCATCCCCACCGTTTCTCCTCCTTGGACCCCAGGTTGGTTGTCTGGGACTTTAAGGCGAACTCCCACCCCACCCCACCCGCAATCCGGATCGAGCCGGCCAGCAGTTCCGGGCACCAGGCGGACTGAGGCTGCAGACCTGACCAACCTGGTCCTGTCACTCATCTTCTGACACTTTCCCACTAGCCTTTGGACTCTGAATTCTGGTGATTTGAATAGCGCGCGGCGCGCAAGCGCGCCGCGCGATTTCCTTTTTTCAGTTTGTTTTTCTTTGCTCTTGGTGTGTTGCTTATTCAGTCAATTGTAGGCTCACCTGCCCTTAGAGACAGTGAGGACTTTGGGCCATCCAGGGTAGTGGCAACAGTTAATGGTAATTGTGAGCAACAGGTAGGCCAACCATAAGGGAAATCATCAATTTTCTAAGCCTGTACAACTATTAACAATCAGTTAGGAAGAAACATATAGAATACCTAATGACTAAGAACAATCGCAGAGGCTCCAGAAATATGAGCAACCAACAAAAGGCCTCTCCCTCAAGGGAAATCATCAAGCCTACATCACCCACAGTCAATACAATGGACGTCGTGGACATGTCTGATAAGGAATTCAGATTATTTGTAGTGACCAAACTAACTGAGATGGAAGAGAAAAGAGACAAGGAGCTCCAGGAGATGAGGAAGTCCTTCAATGACTTGAAAGAAGAAATGGATACCTTAAACAAGAACCAGATGGAACTTCTAGGAATGAAGAATGTGATACAGGAAATCAAAACCTCCCTTGAAAGTATTAAAAGTAGGTTAGACCAGGCAGAAGATCGAATATCTAACGTAGAAGACAAAACATCTGACCTAGAAAAAAGCATCAAGAAGATTGAGAAAACAACCATGAAAAATGAGGATAATATACGAGGAATACTGGATACTATCAAGCGCCCCAACATCCGGATAATAGGTATTCCAGAAGAGGAAGAAAATAATAAGGGCCTAGATAATTTATTCCATGAGATCCTGGAAGAAAACTTTCCAAATCTAGAAAGGCACTCAAATATCCAGACCCAGGAAATACATAGGACCCCGGGTAGAATCAACCCAAGAAGATCCTCTCCAAGGCACATTATAGCCAGACTGGCAAAAACAACAGACAAAGACAAGATACTAAAGTTGGCAAGAGGGAAACGCCAGGTTACTTACAAAGGTCACCCCATCAGGCTAACATCGGATCTTTCGGCGGAAACAATGCAAGAAAGGAAAGAATGGGGAAGCATAGTAAAAGTGTTGAGTGAAAAACAATTTCAACCAAGAATATTATACCCGGCAAAATTATCTTTCATATGGGAAAAAAAGATAAAAACATTCTTGAATAAACAAAATTTGAAGGAATTTACCAACTCCAGACCAGCTCTTCAAGAGGTTCTGAAGGGAGTATTATACCAGGAAAACTAAAAAATCAGAGACAGTTATACGAGAACAAAGAGCAACCAAGAAAATGGCTCACTTAATGATAGGATCAGGTACGGAAATATCGATAATTACATTGAATGTCAATGGATTAAATTCTCCAGTAAAGAGACATAGACTGGCTGACTGGATAAGAAAACAGAAACCCTCTATCTGTTGCCTACAAGAAACTCACCTTATGGATAAAGACATACATAGACTAAAAGTCAAGGGCTGGAAAAAGATACTCCATGCAAATGGAAATCGAAAAAAGGCTGGAGTAGCGATATTGATCTCAGACAAAATAGATTTCAAGACAAAGACTGTAAGAAGAGACAAAGAAGGGCATTATATAATAGTAAATGGGGTAATCCAGCAAGAAGACATAACCCTTATAAATATCTATGCACCCAACTCAGGTGCGCCTAAATATGTGAAGGAAAGACTGTTGGAGCTAAAAGGAGAGATAGGGAGAAATACTATAATTGTTGGAGATCTCAACACCCCATTATCTCCTATAGACAGGTCTTCTAGACAGAAAATAAATAGAGAGATACAGGACTTAAATGATACTATAAATGGAATGGGCTTGACAGATATCTATAGAACTTTCCACCCTACATCCACAACATATACATTTTTCTCACCCCGACATGGAACCTTTTCAAAGATAGATCATATATTAGGACACAAATCAAGCCTTTATAGATTCAAAGGCATAGAAACTGTACCCAGCATCTTCTCTGACCATGATGGAATTAAACTCAAGATTAATTTCAAGACACAACCCCGAAAATACACGAACACATGGAAACTGAACAACCTACTTCTGAATGACTTCTTCACTACTGAAGAAATTAAGGCTGAAATAAAAAAATTTATGGAAACTAATGATAATGAGTACACAAGTGTCCAGAATCTATGGGACACAGCAAAAGCAGTCATAAGAGGAAAATTCATAGCAATTAGTGCACATAAGAAAAGGACAGAAAGATGGCAACTAGATAACTTATCATCATGCCTCAGAGAATTGGAAAAACAACAACAAACAAATCCCCAAAATGCCAGGCGAAAAGAAATAATAAAGGTTCGAGCAGAAATAAATGAAATAGAAAATAAACGAACCATACAGAAAATAAATGAAAGCAAAAGCTGGTTCTTTGAAAAGATTAACAAGATCGACACACCATTGGCTAGACTGATTAAGAAGAAGAAAGAAAGAAACCAGATTAATCAAATATGTGATGAAACAGGCAATATTACCACAGACATAGCAGAAATACAAAATATCATTAGAGGATACTATGAGCAACTTTACGCCAACAAACAAGATAACCTGGAGGAGATGGACAAATTCCTGGATGCATATAATCTACCAAGATTGGATCAGGAAGACATAGAGAACCTGAATAGACCTATAACAAGCCAGGAGATTGAATCAGTAATAAATAACCTCCCAACAAAGAAAAGCCCAGGCCCAGATGGCTTCACTTGTGAATTCTACAAAACTTTTAAGGAAGAGTTAACCCCTATCCTACTAAAATTATTTCTAAAGATTCAAAAGGAAGGAAACCTTCCAAATTCATTTTATGAAGCCTCCATCATCCTCATCCCCAAAACAGATAAGGATATGACAAAAAAGGAAAACTACAGACCAATATCATTGATGAATATAGATGCGAAAATTCTCAACAAAATACTCGCAAATCGTATCCAACAACATATAACAAAGATCATTCATCACGATCAGGTAGGCTTTATACCAGGGATGCAAGGATGGTTCAATATACGCAAGACCATAAATGTAATACACCACATTAACAGAAAGAAAGATAAAAACCATATGATCATCTCAATTGATGCGGAGAAAGCATTTGATAAAATACAGCATCCTTTTATGATTAAGACTCTCAGTAAGATTGGTATAGAAGGGTCATTTCTCAACACAATAAAAGCCATCTATGAGAAACCTACAGCTAACATTATACTGAATGGGGAAAAGCTGAAAGCTTTTCCTCTGAAAACAGGTACTAGGCAGGGCTGCCCACTTTCTCCACTGCTCTTTAATATAGTACTGGAAGTCTTAGCTATTGCAATCAGAGAAGAGAACAATATTAAAGGCATTCGAATAGGCAAAGAAGAATTGAAAATATCTTTATTTGCAGATGACATGATGGTATACTTAGAAGACCCAAAGGTATCCATGAAAAAACTGCTTGAAGTAATAAGTGAATACAGTAAAGTGGCAGGATACAAAATCAATATCCAAAAATCTATAGCATTTCTATTTATGAACAACAAGTTGAACGAAGCAGAGCTGAAGAAAGGAATCCCTTTCACCGTAGCCACAAGGTGTATAAGATACCTAGGGATAAACCTAACTAAGAAAGTCAAAGATCTTTATAAAGAAAACTACGAAAATCTTAAAAGAGACATTGAAAGTGACATAAAAAAGTGGAAGGATATCCCATGCTCCTGGATTGGAAGAATTAACATAATCAAAATGGCAATTCTACCCAAATTAATCTACATGTTTAATGCAATTCCAATCGAAATACCAGAGATATTCTTCAGAGATCTAGAAAGGGCAATCATAGAATTTGTCTGGACCCATAAAAGACCTCGCATTGCAAAAGCAATCCTGCGCAAGAAGAGTGGAGTAGGAGGCATATCACTCCCTGATCCCAAGATGTACTATAAAGCTGTGGTCATCAAAACAGCATGGTATTGGCATAAAAACAGACATGTGGACCAATGGAAGAGAATAGAGACCCCAGAAATAACCCCCAAAGCTTACAGCCAACTGATCTTTGACAAAGGATATCAGTCAATCCATTGGGAAAAGGAAAACATCTTTAGTAAATGGTGCTGGAAAAACTGGGTATCCACCTGCAGAAAGATGAAACTGAACCCCCATCTTTCACCACTAACAACAGTCAACTCAAAATGGATCAAAGATCTTAACCTAAAACCTCAAACAATAAAACTACTGGTGGAAAATGCTGGGGAAACTCTGGGGGACATTGGAGTAGGCAAAGACTTCTTAAATAAGACTCCCAAGGCACAGGCAATAATCCCTAAAATAGACAAGTGGGACTATATTAGACTAAGAAGTTTCTGCACAGCAAAGGACACAGTAACAAGTGTGAACCGACAACCCTCAGAATGGGAAAATATTTTTGTTAAATATGCCTCAGACAAGGGACTGATAACCAGAATACATAGGGAACTCAAGTGCCTTATGCGAAAAAAAAATGATTAACCCAATTAAAAGGTGGGAAAATGAGCTGAACAAAAGTCTCTCTAAGGAAGACATACGAATAGCCAAAAAGCATATGAGGAAATGCTCAACATCCCTCATCATAAGGGAGATGCAGATAAAAACTACAATGAGATACCACCTAACCCCTGTCAGAATGGCAAAGATTAAGAATATAAAAAGTGATAAGTGTTGGCGGGGATGTGGTGAAAAGGGAACCCTCCTACACTGTTGGTGGGAATGTAAACTAGTTCAACCACTGTGGAGAACAATATGGAGGTTCCTCAAAGATCTACAAATAGAACTACCATTCGATCCAGTAACCCCACTTCTGGGTATTTACCCAAAAGACAGGAGAACGCTCAGTCAGAAAAGTGCTTGCACATCAATGTTTATTGCAGCATTATTCACAATTGCCAAGACATGGAACCAACCTAAATGTCCACAAACTGATGAATGGATTGGAAAAGTGTGGTATATATACTCTATGGAATACTACTCAGCCATAAAAAATAACAAGGCCCTGGAATTTGATAGAAAGTGGTCAGATACGGAGGATATATTGCTGAGTGAAGTAAGCCAGGATATGAAAGAAAGATATTGTATGTATCCACTCAATATATACCGACTATCAGCATTCTATGATAGTGAAAAAAAATTGGAGGACATAAAAGCAGTGAAGATACTTAATGAGAATAGGACAGTGTGGAATGGGGGAAGTGAAGAGAAGAGGATAGAGAAAGATAACAAATGAACAATAGAGAGGTAGGACATTAGTGAGAAACAGATATGGCTTATTAACTGTTGATGTTGACATGTATAGTATTCTCAATTGGATTTGTCTGAGAAGTATTTCATGATGGGCAAAGTATTTGTACAAGCAACATGAGAAATAGCGATGGACTGTCTTAAAAAATAATTAGAATAATAATAATGATTGGGGAAAACATAGAAAAGATATTGAATGTTGAAGCGGGGAGATTAATGTCTCTGTACTGACTGACGTGCATGGCATTCCCTTTTGAAAAAGTAATGTAATACAATGTAAAGTTATATGTAATTCAATGTAATATAAAGAAGAATATGATGATAATAAAAAAAAAAGTAAAAAAAAAAATAAAAGAAAAGAAAGAAAAGAAAAGAAAAAAAAACACTAATATAAAAAATACAAAAAGAGTTATAAATAAGGACGAATATATTAGGATATGTGTAATATATTGTTGATATTGGTAAGAGTGTTAATTCAAATTGGTAATTTTTTTCTTTCAAAAATTTTAAGTCTGTGGGACCAGCAGTTAACGTAATGGCTATGTTGCTGGACTCCCACGTAGTCGACTGCGGTTCAAGTCCCGGACCCGGTGGCTTAAACTCACGCCGGACGCGTGTGCATGCGTGCCCAAGATCCCGAGAGGAGAATGGAGGAGAAGGGATTGCGGCATGGCCATCCCCCCTGGGGGGTGATTTCTCGCTTTCTGTCTCTCTGTCTCTGTCTGTCTGGAGAGCGCACACGCCCTATAGCAAAAACCTCTCCAAAAAAAAAAAATTTAAGTCTGTAAGAAGGTATAAATATTCATATCTGATTTTGATCAACTGTGTAATAGGAAGGGAAATACAGGAAAACGTTTTAAAACAATCATTTATCTAAGTTTATTATTATTATTTAATTTGCAATAAGGCATGTGTGCTCACCAGAGAGAAAGGGAAAGTGAGACGCAAGCCACCAAGTCTGAGACTGAAACTACAGTTGGCCATGTGGGAGTCCAGAACCTTAACCGCCACACCACATGCTGGCTCAGAAATACAGGAAATATTGAGCAATCCAAGCAGGCACAAGAGAAATAAAGATAGTACTAAGAAAAGGAAAATGGATTAGTACTGAAGGTCACTCATAATAACTACACAGAAGAGGGTCCATCAGGGCATTGGCATAAAGTGGGTCACAAACAATAACCAAAGAGATGGAGTATTCAATAATATCCCAAAACTAAACTAGCCAAATGATCCAAAGAAAAAATTTAACAAACAGCTGAATCAGTTTTTTCCTAGGAGTTGAAACATCTCTGAATTACTTATAAAAAATATAATTTTAGGGCTGGCAGGTGGTGTGATGGTTTAGGTGCTGGACTCCCACATGGCTGACCGCAGTTTGAGTCCCAGATCTGGTAGCTTGCCAGGTCACTTTCTCTCTCTCTCTCTCTCTCTTTTGCTCTGTCCCTCTCTGGTCAAATAAGAAAAGAAAGAAAGGAAAGAAAGAAAGAAATAAAGAAGAAAGTTAAATAAAACAATTCTTTAAAAAATATATAATTTTAATAAAAAACAGATACATATTTTAGAAAGAAAACAGACCTGTTCATTATACTGTAGTTGTGGAAAATGAGTTAAATATTGCTCACCATACAAAATTTAGATACATAATTTGTGGAAAAAATGTGTATAAGTTTTAAAATTTATTTTATTTTTCATTTAAAGAATAAATATTCTTTAAATTATTGTATTAACTTTACTTATTTATTTATTTATTTAAATTTGACCAGAGAGAGAGAGAAAGTGAGAAACCAAGTTGCCAGGTCTGGGACTTGAGTCACCATGCCACATGCCAGGTGGTGGTTTTAATTAATAGTAAGAGATTTCAAATTAAACATCTCACAAACTTAGTTTGTTAATCTTTATTATTTAAAAAAAGATCTAAAAATTGGGCTGATATAAATTCATATTGGAGTGTTCATTAGAATATTAAGTATAATCCTCATGGTAACCACCAAGAAAATAACTATAGAATCCACACAGTAGGAAATGAAAAGATAATTAAAATATCCCATTGCAAAATATCAGCTAAACACAAGATAGTAGTGCAAGAAATGAGGAACAAATAGCTATGAGACATATAGAAAGTAGCAAAATGATACTAAGTTAAGTCCCTCTTTATTGGTATTCACATTTAATATTTTTTTATTTTTATTTTTATTTATTTATTTACATTCATTCACTGTACATCATTATAGCATACAAAATGAGATTTTTCCATTCACAGTGCACTGTATATTGGCTCAATCAAGCACATCAAGATGTGTGTTATTGTCAACACATAATTTTCCATTTCTTGTTTTCTGTATATTTTGCCTCTTTTCCCATCCTTGATTCCCTGTCTCACCCTCTGCCATCTCCCACCCACCTCCCACATTGTGTCTGGTATCTATTGTTGCTTTCTCTGCCTCCCCCATTTTATTGTTTGACTAAATATCTTAATAAATCTAAATATTTTTAATAGTAAGCACAGCCGAAATATACATATCCATGAACACAAGTCTGACTTTACGCATAAACCTCAGTGAATAGAATGAACATACTATAAAGTAGCACCTACCTAGGGCTATATAGCTTACTGCAGTCATCAGATAGATATTTTTAATGCCTTTTCTTTTCTTCTGAAAATTTTTTTTATTAATTTACATTAATTCCCTGAGCATCATCACAACATACAAAATGTGGTTTCCCATCTAGAATAAACTGGATAGTGGCTTAATCATGCATGTTATCATCCATAAAATTCCATAAATATTTTCATATATATGTTTTTTACCCCATGTCTGACCCTCTGCCCTATTCCACTCTCTTATTACACTATCTCTGCTGTCTACAGTTATCTTCAATTCCTTTTCCCCCGACATTTTGTTGATCACACAATATCATAAGTAATCTAACTACTTAAAATAGCAAGTTCAGCTGATGGTTTCAAGAAAAGCAGTTTTGAACTGATAAGGATATTTCCTTGAAACTTAAGGCCTAGAAACAGGTTAGTATTCTGTTCAAATAGTAGGTACATGAATCCATTGACAGCTCAAGACAAGACAAAAATCCTTAAAACCAGACAACAAAGCTTAGAAGAAAAGCAACAATATTTTAGTCAAGTCATAGAATGCTGTTTCATCAGTTCATTCTCATGTACTTAATTTTCTTCTGTTTCTGTTGAGGTTTGATCTTCCAGATTGAACTCTGGGATATGATACTCAACTCCAGACTTTGTCCCTACAATTAAGTTGCCCATTTTCTTAGTTTCTGAACTCTTAGTTCTGTGTGTCTGCATTTAATTTTACTGACATAGCACTACCTTAAGAACTTCTTGGAGATCTGGTCTGGTGCTGGTAAATTTTTTCAGGTCTTGTTTATCTAGGAATGTTCGTGTCTTTTCTTCCCAAATGAATGATAATCTTGCTGGGTACAGAATTCTCGGTTGAAATTGCTTTTCTCTTAATGCTTTGAATATATTCTCCCATTCTTTCCTCGCCCGCATTGTTTCTGATGAGAGATCTGCCGTTAGTCTGATGGGATATCCTTTTTAGGTAACTTGCCGTTTTTGTCTTGTCAGTCTTAGTATCTTGTCTTTGTCTGTGGTTTTGGTCAATCTGGCTATAATGTGTCTTGGAGAAGATCTTCTTGGGTTGATTCTATTTGGGGTCCTCTGTACTTCTTGGGAATGGATCTTTGAGTGCCTCTCCAGGTTTGGAAAGTTTTCTTGCAGGATTTCATGGAATAGATTATCAATGCCCTTATGAGTTTCTTCGCCTTCTGGGATGCCTATTATCCGGATGTTCAGACGTTTAATTGTATCTACTATTTCTCGTATATTATTCTCAAATTTTTTGGCCATTTTCTCAGTCTTCATGGTGGATTTTTCTAGGCCAGCAATTTTCTCTTCTACATCTAAGATTCTATTTTCTGCATGATCTAGTCTTCTTTTAATACTTTCAAGGGAAAATTTGACTTCTTGTATTATAGCCTTCATCTCTAATAGTTCCATCTGATTCTTTTGTAATGTGTGAAATTCCTCTTTTAGATCTTGAATGAATTTCCTCACCTCCTGGAACTCTTCAACTCCTTTCTCCTTCCTCTTCAGTAGTTCCTTGTCTCTCTTCTCATCCATCTCTGTAAGCTTTGCCATTATGAATGTTCTGAATTCTTTATCAGACATTTCCATGACTTCCATTGAACTGTGTGTGGATGAAGAGGAGTTATCCTTTTCCCTTAGAGGAGAGGTATTTTCCTGCTTCCCCATATTTCTTGTGGCCCTGCAGGGATTTCTAGTCATTTCATGGATGGTCGATTTCGTCCCAAACATGGAAGTTCAATCTGAGGGTCAAGGACTGTGTAGAAAAGGAAACAGAGAGAAGGAAACAAAAGGAACAACAGCAAAAAAAACCCCACAAAACAAACAAACAAACAAACAAAAGAACAAACAAAGAAAAAGCGAAAAAAAGGAAGAGAAAAACTTTTAAAAAAACTAAGAAAAAAGAAAAATTAATATTCAAAAAAATTTCCAAAAAAAAATTAGAAAACTGCGTGGCGCACATGCCCAGCAACATGGCTAGATCGCAGAAGCCATGGAGCTGGTTCTTGAAGAAGGGCTGTTCTGTTTCCTCTGCCTCTCCTGGGTGGGGAGTGGGAGAGGGAATTATTAACAAGATAAAGGGCTAGGTGGGGCCAACATGCCCAGAAAGATGCCTCACCTTAAACAAAATTCTGAAAAGCAAAAATTAAAAAAAAAAGAGAGAGAGAGGACTCAGAGACAGAGACAGAGATAGAAAGAGACAAAGACAGATACAGAGAGAGGAGGCCTGAGTCTTCCTAACACGCGAGTTGTCTATACTGGAGGCTGAATTATCAGTGGGATCTCTTCATTCCTCCGTTTCCCCAAAAATGGCTAGATTGCAGGAGCCATGGAGCTGATTCTTGAAGAAGGGCTGTTCTCAACATTTAATATTTTAAAGGGATTAAACTCTCAAATAAAAGTGTAGAGATTGGATAAATGCTTTTTAATTTCATATTTCTTTTGGTAGATACTTAGTTTCAGGTAGTAGATAATGATAGATTTAAAAAAATGATTTTATTTAACTTTATTTATTATTATTATTATTTTTTCCAGTTTTTTTTTCCTTTGAAGGGTAAAAATTTTATTTTGAGGAACTTTTTTACTGCCCATTTTCAAAGAGAATCACATAAGCAAAAATGTTATCCTCCCCCATCCTAGAAATAAATAAGGGCATAAAATTTCTTTTTTTAAATCACGACACTTGGGAGTTTAGCACCAGCATCCAAAATGAACAAAAAAAGGGGAAGAAAAAAGCATTTACTATATATTTCAGATTTCTTTGGTTGGGGTTCTCCCCGTGTGGTATTAAGATTTCTTTCAATTCATATCACCAAAACAGTAACAACCAGGAAAAAATTATAAACCTAGTTGGTTGCTGACACCGAGGAGGGTGCTCTCTTGCCACTAGATGCCATTAGACACCAAAACATTCAGATAATTGTTATTCCAGAAGGTGAAGAAACTAATAAGGGCATTGATATATTCCATGAAATCCTGATAGAAAACTTTCCAAACCTAGAGAGACATTCAAATATTCAGACCCAAGAAAAACAAATGAGCCCACATAGAATCGACCCAAGAAGATCTTCTTCAAGGCACATCATAGCCAGATTGATCAAAACCACAAAGACAGGACACTAAAAACGTCAATTATATTCAAAGGATATCCCATCAGGATAACATCAGACCTCTTGCTTGTTGGAAACAATGCAAGTAAGGAAAGATTGGGAAAATAAATTCAAAGTGTTAAGTAAAAAACATTTTTTTAAAAAAAATTATTTAACTTTATTTATTTATTTATTTTAATTTGACCAGAGAGAGAGAGAGTGAGAGTGAGAAAGCAAGCCACCAGGTCTAGGACTTGAATTGTGGTTGGTGATGTGAAAGTTCAGTGCCCTTAACCACCAGGCTACCTGCTGGCCTCACTGAAAAATTTCAACCAAGAATACTATATCCAGTAAAATTACCTTCCATATGAGAAGAAAAGCCTGAGACATTCTCAGATAAACAAAACTTGAAAGAATTTACCAACACCAGACCAGCTCTTTGAGATGTTCTGAAGGGAGTGCTATACCAGGAAAACTAAAGACAGATAGACAGAAATAAGAGAACCAAAAAATTACTCAGAAAAAGGACAACTTAAGGGTAGGGGCAAGTTTAGAAATATAAATAATAATGTTGAAGGTTAACTTCCAGGATTTAAATGGAAAGATCAGACCACAGTAACACTGCAAATTCAACAAGAGAGAGATTATGTGAGACTGGTTAAACAGAATTCTATGATTTTTGTCTAAAACATTACTGATTTTCTTCTATGCTTTGTCTTCTAGATTTAAGAATTTTGGTTTTCTGTGAGTTGTTGATAGGGTCATCAATTTGTTAATTTTTAAAAATTAAAACAAGCTTTTCTCCCTTCCTGATGCCTTTGCAATTGGAAAATATTTGTGAGCATCCTTAATTTGTGGCAGAATGGTTAAGTTCAATAATACAATAGTATCTGTTGCCTTGCATCAGAAATTGAATTCTTATGGGGTTTTGTCCAAGTAACAGACCAAACTGAGACTAACCTATGTTTTTTTTTTCTTTCTTGTAAATAAGTTAGTTTATACCTCTATTTAGTAAAAGGGGGGATGAAGAGAGAAAAAAATATTTCAAAAGAAAATTACAGTGCATTTGTTGCTAGATTTTAGCTTTGTCCATATTTTTAGTTTAAGATCTTTCGTGAATCAATAAAATGTGGGAAAAAAAGTTTAGTATGGAAGGGAGGGAAAAGGGGAAGAAAAAAAAGTAAATGCATGTTTAACTGACAAAAAAAATGAGAAGCTACTTGCTGATGATAATGTATATAGTAATAGCTTTGTCTTGATTGACATGCATGGTATTCATGCTGGAAAAAGAAATGCTGTACACTGTAAATATATACGTGATTAAATGTAAATAAATTTGAAAATAAATGAATAAATATACTAGAATAAATTTGAATGCTACTTTATAATCTGAAATGTTTCTTCCACATTTATAGATATATCCCCTTTATTATTAGTGATGCTCTAATTTAACCAGTTTTTCTTTTAGCCAGGTTTACCAACATATACTGGATGTCAATATACCTTACAAGCACTGAACAATATTCAAAAGCATTCCCACATTCTTTGCATTTGAACTGTTTCTCTAAGTTAAATCCACTGATGAACTGATGAACTGTAGATTGTCTATTGCACACATATGTCTTTCCATGCCCTGAAATTCGTAAGTTTTCTTTCCAGTATGAATTCTCTGATGCACTGTAAGACTTGAAGTACTCTGATGTACTTTAAAACCTAAAGGACTTTCCCACATCTGTTACATTCAAAAGGTTCTCACCAGTGTGAATACTCTGATGTCAACTAAGTTGTCTGTACACACTGAAGGCCTTTCCACAATTTTCACATTCATAGGGTTTTTTCTCACTGGTATAAAACCTATGATGCACAATAAGTCAATGGCCACTATTCCTACATTCTTTATACTCATAGTTTCTCATCAGTATGAATTCTACGATGCCTGACAAGGTTTGAGGCATGACTAAAGGTCTTTCCACATTCTTTTTTCTTTTTTTAGAGGTTTTTGCTATATGGCATGTGTGCTCACTATAAAGACAGAGAGAGACAGAGAAACAGAAAGTGAGAAATCACCCCCCGGGCGGGTGGCCACACTGCAATCCCTTCTCCTCCATTCTCGTCTTGGTATCTTGGGCATGCATGCACACGTGCCCAGCTGAGTTTAAGCCACTGGGTCTGGGACTCGAACCATGGTCGACTACATGGGAGTCCAGAACATAGCCATTACACCAACTGCTGGTCCCTCACATTCTTTTTTTCTTAAAGAATTATTTTATTTAACTTTCTTTCTTTATTTTAAATTTGATCAGAGAGGGACAGAATGAGAGAGACAGAGAGAGAGAAAGCCATCAGGTCTAGGACTTAAACCACAGTCGGTCATGTAATAGTCCAGTGCTCTCAACCCCGGCCCCCTTCCTTCCCACATTCTTCACACTCATAAGGTTTTTCACCAGTTTTCTCTGATGCACCTTAAGGCTTCTACCATGAATAAATGCCTTCTAACATTATTTCTTCCTTTCTTCCTTCCTTTCTCTCTTTCTTCTTCCTTTTTTTTTTTTTTTTGGAGAGGTTTTTGCTATATGGTGCATGTGCTCGCCAGAAAGACAGAGAGAGACAGAGAGATAGAAAGTGAAAAATCACCCCCGGGGGGAGAGCCACTCTGCAATCCCTTCTCCTCCATTTTCCTCTTGGAATCTTAGACACACACACACACACACACACACACACACACGTGCCTGGTGTGAGTTTAAGCCACCAGATCTGGGAATCAAACTGCTGTCAGGTACATGGGAGTTCAGCGACATAGCCATTATGCTAACTGCTAGTCCCATCTTTCTTTCTTTCTTTCTTTCTTTCTTTCTTTCTTTCTTTCTTTCTTTCTTTCTTTCTTTCTTTCTTTCTTTCTTTCTTTCTTCCTTCCTTCCTTCCTTCCTTCCTTCCTTCCTTCCTTCCTTCCTTCTTTCTTTCTTTCTTTCTTTCTTTCTTTCTTTCTTTCTCTCTTTCTCTCTTTCCTTCCTTCCTTCTTTCTCCTTCCTCCCTTCCTTCCTTCCTTCCTTCCTTCCTTCCTTCCTTCCTTCCTTCCTTCCTTCTTTCTTCTTTCTTTTTGAGAGATTTTTGCTATAGGTGCATGCACTTGCAGAGCGACAGACAGAAAGTGAGAAATCACCCCCAGAGGGGATGCACATGCCACAATCCCTTCTCCTTCATTCTCCTTTCAAGATTTTGGGCGTGCACACACAAGTGTTGGGCGTGAGTTTCAAGACACTGGGTCTAGGACTGAAGCCATGGTCAGCCACATGGGAGTTCAGCACCTTAACCACCTGCTGGACCCTGCATTTTTGACATTTGTAGGTTTTCTCACCAGTATGAATTCTCTCACATCGAATAAGTGCTGAGGCATGACTAAAGGACTTCCCACATTCGTTACATTTATAGGGGTTCACACCAATATAAATTCTTTGATGTGGAATGAGTTGAAAGACATGATAAAATGTCATCCCACATTCTTTACATTCATAGGGATTCTCCCTACTATAAATTTTCTTGGGTTGAACAAGATTTGAGGCACAACTAAAGGCCTTCTCACTTTTTTTTTCTTTTAGAGGTTTTGGCCTTAAAGTATGTGTGCTTACTAGAGAGAGATAGAGAAAGTGAGAGGCAAAGTGAGAAATCATCCCCAGGGGGAATGGCCACAGCACAATCCCTTCTCCTCCTGGGATCTTAGCATGTCATGCACATGCACCCAGCATGAGTTTCAAGCCATCTGATCCAGGACTTGAACCTTGGTCAGACGTGGAAGTCCAGCAACATAACCACTACACAATCTGCTAGTCCACATTCTTTACATTTATAGGGTTTCTCACCAGTATAAATGCTATGATGTACTCTAAGGTCTAAACCACAACTAAAGGTTATTCCGTATTCTTATATTCAGGGAGGTTTTCACCTGTATGGATTCTGTCATGTTGTACAAGGTGAGAAGCTTGACTAAAGGACTTACCACATTCCTTACATTCATAGGGATTCTCACCAGTATGAATTCTCTGATGTATTCTAAGTCTTCTACTCTGACTAAACACCTTTTCATATTCAAGACATACACGGAATTTCTCACCAATATAAACTTTTCCATGCTGAGTAAGGTGTGAGGCACAACTAATGGCCTTCCCACACTCTTCACATTCATAGGGTCCTCACCAGTATGAATTCTCTGATAAACTCTGAAGTCTGCATCTTAACTAAAGGTCATTCCACATTCCTCATGATTTTAGGTTTTTTTCACCAATATGAACTGTCTGATGTTGCAAAAGTTTAGATATATGGGGACCAGCAGATGATGTAATGGTTACGTTGCTGGACTCCCACATGGTCAACCATAGCTTGATTCCCAGACCCGGAAGCTTAAAACTAACACCAGGCGCATGTGTGTGCATGCCCAAAATCCCAAGAGGAGAATGGAGGAGAAAGGACTGTGGCATGGCCATCATCCCTGGGGGGGGGGTGGGGTGGGGTGATTTCTCACTTTCTATCTCTCTGTCTCTGTCTCTCTGGAAAGTACATGCATCCTATAGCAAAATATCTCTCAAAAAATTGAGATGCTTGATTAAAGGCCTTTCCACATTGCTTACATTTGTAGAGTTTCTCACCAGTTTGCATACTCTGATGTGCTATAAAATCTATAGGTTGACTAACAGCCTTCCCACATTTGTCACATTCATAGAGTTTCTCTGTTATGATTTCCCCGATGTGAAGTAACAGATGAAAGTTTTCTATAAATGTGCACTTTTCCATATCTGCTTATTTCACACTTTGACTTCAAATCTAAAAAAAAATATTTTTTTGTTTACTAGACCAAAAAACTTAAATAATCTGTAATTGTTTTTAAATTAAAAATATCACCAACAATAGGCAAATACTTTAAAGAACTCTAAAATTAGAACACAATTTCTAACAGTTATTGCCAATGTCTCCATAACTCTCATTTATCACATTTTAGTACAGCAGTTAAAGGTACTATTTACTGGGCTGGCTCTTTGATCTATGGTTAAGAGAGCTGGATCTTACATGGCCAACTGCATGGTTTGAGTCCTAGACTCAGTGGCTTGAGAAACCTACCAGGTGTGTGTATATCATGCTCAAAATCCCAAAAGGGAGAGATAGAGAAGAAAGATTTGCAGCATGACCACAAAACAAGGGGGGTATTTTCTCCTCTCCCTCTCTCATTGGCAAACACATGCACCCTCTGGCACGTGTGCGCACGCGCACACACACACACACACACACAAAGGTGACTCTTTATTGTATCAGTTTCGACATAAGATTAAATAAACACTGGATTCCACGTGGCCACCGGTGGTTTGAATACTGGGCTAGAAGTTTGAAAAATAAGCTGTATGAGTATGCGTATGTGCCCTAAATCCCGACAGAATGGAGAAATGGAGAAAGGCCAGGCGTGACTATGCCCTTTTGGGGAGCGTGCTCTCTGTCATGAGTGCACATACCCTCTGTTTTTAAAAAAAAGAAAATAATTTTCCTGTGGGAGCCACCAGGTTGAGAGGAATCTGGTATTCTCCTCTCCCCACCATGGTGTGTGTTCACCCACTGGATATTAGCATGCTCTCACAAAAATGTCACTTTACCCACTGTATTCAAGGTTCCCATCTAACCAGATATTATAAACTTTATTCACAACTTGTGCAAAAATAAGACAGCCCTATGCTATCAGTGAATTTGCAGGTTGCATGTTTGCAATGACTAAGACCTGGTGCTGTTGGCATCATAGACTGAACACAATCCCAAAGCAGTATGCCATCTCTTCTGCCCTGGCTACCATGGCCTTTACAGCTGTAGTCATGTCTAAAGGTCATCCTATTGAGAAAGGTCCTGAACTTCCTTTAGTGGCTGAAGATAAAGTTGAAGGCTGTAAGATGATCAAGGAGGCTGTTTTGCTTCTGAAGAAACTTAAGGCCTGGAATGATATTTAAAAAGGCCTGTGCCTCTCAGCAAATGAGAGCTGGCAAGGGTAAAATGAGAAACCATCATTGTATCCAGTACAGGAAACCCCAAGTCATCTATAATGAAGACAATGATATCATCAAGGCTTTCAGAAACATTCCTAGAATGGCTCTGCTTAATGCGAGCAAAGTGAACATTTTGAAACTTTTTCCTGGGGGCATCTGGCACATTTCTGCATTTGGACTGAAAGTGCTTTCCAGAAGTTAGATGAATTGTATGGCACTTGGTGGAAATCAGCTTCCCTCAAAAGTAATTACAACTTTCCCATGCACAAGATGATGAACACAGACATTAGCAAAATCTTGAAAAGTCCAGAGACCCCAAGGGACTTCCAAGCATTGCACTAGAAGATTCACTGTGCAGTCCTGAGGAAGAATCCACTGAAAAACCTGAGAATTGTGGGAGGCTGCGCACCAGCGAGTTTGCCGAGGTTTCTCAGAGAGCAAACAATTGCCATGATTGGCTCCCCTTCAAAAAACCTGACCTTTGAAACCTTGCTCTGATTGGCCACTTCCCATAGCAAATCAGTGAGCTTAGAATCCCTCAGATTTGCATAATCCGGCACCTCATGATTGGTCCACAGAAGCAACCAATCATAACCCACCTTTTACAATCCTTCATTCAACCAATCATGGTCCACCAGCATGTACATAACCACGATGCCTGGCCCACAATCACCAGACAACTTGGAAGACCCTGAAGAGCTGACACTGCGCCGTCCCCAGACGACTAGGAAGATGACACAGACGACCCTGAAGACCCTGAAGAGTTGTAACACCATTATCTCCAGACGACCCTGAAGAGTTGTGACACCGCATCACCTTCGGACGACCCTGAAGAGCTGTGACACCGTGTCATCTTCAGACGACCCTGAAGAGCTGTGACACTGTGTCGTCTCCGGACGACCCTGAGGGGCTGTGGCACTGTGTTGTCTCTGTGCTGCTCACAATAGATGACGCGATGCATCATCTCCGTGCTGTACCATGCTGCCCACAATAAACGGATGACCCTGAAGACACTATCATGTCCGTGCTGTAACACTACGCTGCTTATCCCGGCTCTCATTCCTTCCCTCAGGAAACCTGTTTGACTGTCCCCCCGGGTCGGGACACGTAGCGCCCAAACAGGGACGGGACACGTGGCGCCCGAACAGGGACGGGACACGTGGCACTCGAACAAGGGACCTGAGTACGAAGGATCCAGTGAAGAGCACCCGAGGAAGGGACGGCAGAGAATCGTCCAGAGAAAGGACAGCAGAGAATCGTCCCAAGAAAGGATGGCAGAGAATCGTCTGGGAGGGGATGGCAGAGAATTGTCCTGGGAAAGGCCACAGAGGAGGACAGCAGAGAATCGTCCCGAGAAAGGCCACAGAGGGGGATGGCAGAGAATTGTCCCGGTGAGTAACAAAGATCACTTACTTATAAGTAATAAGGGTAATAATGGGACAAGTAATAAGGGTAATAATGGGACAAGAGCTTAGTCAGCACGAACAAGAGCTTAGCCAGCATGAACAAGAGCTTAGTCAGCACGAACTATTCATTCAGGACTTAAAAGAAGCCCTTGCCACTATGGTCGCTAATTCTAAAATTGAAAAGGAACAGGGAGAGGATCTTATTTCCCTAGATAGTGAAGGAGAAGTTAAAAGCCCCGAAGGCGAGACAAAGCCCCCAAAATTGAAAAAAACTAAAAAATAAAACCAATTTTAAGGCTCTACAAGAGCCAAAGAAAAACAAGTCATCAACTAGTTCAGAGGAGGAAATCCTAGCGGCTGAGGCTGATAAATAAATAACCCTGAATGGTTGTCTTTCAAAAAATGGCCACCACCCTATAACACTACTGCTTCAGCACCACCTCTTAGTGACCCAAAACAAAAAATAATTAATGAAATAAAACAATTAAAAGAACAAATTCAATTAGAAAAAGAACACCGGGAATTAATATCATAATTAGAGAAACTAAAAACCAATACAGACAAAGAAACAAAACTAGTTCAGGGATCACACACGACAGACTTTGAGACATTCCCTGTTACGGAAACTACAGATCCCCAAGGACAGGTTTGGCGCAGTCACAGTGGGTTTGACTTTAAAATGGTAAAAGAAATTAAGGTGGCAGTCGCCCAGTACGGAGCTACTGCTCCGTATACCTTAGCTATAGTTGAAGCTATCGCCGAGGGCTGGCTCACACTGTCTGATTGGCAAACATTAGCCCGAGCTACACTTTCCAGAGGAGACTACCTGCTTTGGAAATCAGAATATGTAGAGGCTTGTAGGGAACCGCCCGCTGCAATGCCCAAGCCAATAATGGCTGGACGGCCGAAATGTTAATAGGAGAAGGAAACTATGCGCACAATGAAAATCAAATGCAGTATGACCCAGGGCTCTTTGCACAAATTCATACAGCAGGCATAAAGGCCTGGAAAAAACTCCCTGCCAAAGGAGATTTGAGTGCCTCCCTTACTAACATTAGACAAGGGCGTAATGAACCTTTTTCCGACTTTGTACATCGATTAATTACCACGTCAGAAAAAATATTCGGTAATGCTGATGCAAGTACAGACTTTGTAAAACAACTGGCATATGAAAATGCCAACGCTTCTTGTCAGGCAGCCATTAGATCACACAGAAATAAAGACAGACCTGACAGGGTACATACGTCTGTGTTCAGAGATCGGATCAGCATACCAACAGGGATTGGCCATGGCCGCTGCCCTTCAAGGGTACACCATCCACCAATTCCTTGACCGCAATAATCAAGGTAATTGTTTTAAATGTGGTCGCCCAGGACACATGGCAAGACAATGTAAAACAAAAAATATTAAAAATCAGAGACAGAATCAACCCCTTAAGTTATGCAGTAAGTGCCAGAGGGGATGTCATCCTGACAACGAGTGCAGGTCCAAAACAGATATCCATGGAAGACCACTCATTTACTCTCAGGGAAATGGGTACAGGGGCCAGCCCCAGGCCCCCAGACCCAAACAAGTTTTTGGAGCAATGCAAACTGTTCCAACAAACAATCCATTTAGGACTTCTCTAGAGCGACTCCAGGAAGCGCAGGACTGGACCTCTGTTCCACCACCCACACAGTATTAACTCCCGAGATGGGGTTACAGGGCTTGCCTACTGGAATCTTTGGCCTTTTACCTCCAAACACCTTTGCAATACTCATGGGTTGTAGTAGTACCACTATGGAGGGACTTCAAATCTTTCCAGGAGTAATAGATAATGACTATGAGGGAGAAATAAAAATTATGGCTTCCTCTCCAAATTTAATCACAACTATTACAGCTGGAAAGTGCATAGCTCAACTCTTATTCCTTCCACTGCTTTCCACTCAAAATAACATCCAAACCTCCTCACGAGGTGAAAAAGGGTTTGGTTCCTCAGATGCTTATTGGGTCCAACAAATTTCCCCAAACAAACCAATGCTTACTTTATGGTTAGATGGTAAACAGTTTTCTGGACTTGTTGACACTGGAGCCGATGTTACCATTCTCAGAAAAGACAACTGGCCCCAAACTTGGCCCCTAACACCAACACTTACACACCTAAAAGGCATTGGTCAAAGCCAGAATCCAGAAAGGAGCGCAAAAGTATTACAGTGGACAGGAAGAGAGGGAAACCAAGGAACCACCCAACACTTTATTATAGAAGGTCTCCCCATAAACCTTTGGGGTAGAGATTTGTTATCACAAATGAGCCTCATCATGTTCAGCCCTTCTGATACAGTTACTGTGCAAATGTTAACACAGGGTTATACACCAGGAAAAGGCTTAGGGAAAAATGAGTCAGGTATCATCCATCCCTTGATACCAAAACCTAAATTTAATAGGACAGGACTGGGAAATTTATCCTAGTGGCCATTGACATTCCTGTACCCCACGCTGATAAAATCTCCTGGAAAGATGATATGCCCGTGTGGGTTGATCAATTGCCTCTTACTTCTGAAAAACTTCAAGCTGCCCAAATGCTAGTACAGGAACAATTTGAGGCAGGACACATTGTCGACAGCACTTCACCATGGAACACCCCTATTTTTGTAATTAAGAAAAAATCAGGTAAATAGCGTCTACTCCAAAACTTAAGAACAATCAATAAGACTATGGTTCCCATGGGAGCCTTACAGCCTGGCTTGCCATCCCCAGTAGCCATTCCTTTAGACTTCTTCAAGATAATCATTGATCTCCAAGACTGTTTCTATACCATTCCTTTACACCCTTCAGATCAACAAAGATTTGCCTTTAGCATCCCATCAACTAATTTTAAAGAACCCATGAAGCATTACGAGTGGAAAGTCCTCCCCCAGGGCATGGCCAACAGCCCTACCTTGTGCCAAAAATATGTTGCTGCTGCATTGCAGCCAGTTAGAAACAAATGGAATCAATTATACATCATCCATTACATGGATGACATTTTAATAGCAGGCAAGGATGGTCGACTAGTTCTCCAATGTTTTCATGACCTTAAAAAACAACTTTCCATTCGAGGACTAAAGATTGCCCTTGAAAATGTACAACTTAAAGACCCATATACTTACCTAGGATACCATCTTTCTGGCCAAAAAATCACCACTCCAAAGATACAATTTAGACTTGACAAGTTAAAAACCTTAAATGATTTCTAAAAACTCTTGGGTGATATCAACTGGATCCGCCCATACCTCAAATTAACCACAGGCCAGCTTAAACCCTTGTTTAATATCTTACAAGGAGACGATAATCCTAAATCTCTTCGCATACTTACAGAGGAGGGCCGTCAAGCTCTCTCTATAGTAGAAAAGGCCATTGCCTCTCAATTCATCACAGCCATCGATTATAGACTGCATTGCTCCTCATTATTTGTCGCACTTCGGTCACACCAATGGCTGTGTTCTGGCAATCCGCTCCAATCATGTGGGTTCACCTACCATCTTCTCCTTCAAAGGTCATATAGCATTATTATCAAGCTGTAGCTGATATTATCAGTTTGGCTCACAATTTAAGCATTACTTATTTTGGCAAAGACCCTTATACAATTATCCAGCCATATACTAAAGACCAAGTTAATTGGCTATTCCAACAAACAGATTTCTGGCCTATTGCATGTGCTTTCTTTTCTGGAACTATTGATAGCCATCTTCCTCCAGATAAATTTTTATATTTTTTATCTATCCATGATTTTGTTTTCCCTGTACGAACGTCACTTCATCCTGTTTTAAATGCTTTATTGGTTTTTACTGACGGTTCCTCCAATGTAACTGCTTCCTATTCCTTCTCTGATCAGACAGTTACATTTACCACTTCCTCAACATCAGCTCAGCTGGTTGAGTTGCAGGCAGTCATTGCAGTCTTTTCTGCTTTTCCCAATGTGCCTTTGAATTTATATACAGATAGTGCTTATATTGCTATGTCTGTTCCACTTCTTGAAACCGCAGCACAAATTAAACAAGTTTCTCAGGCTGCACAGCTTTTCCACCAACTACAGTCTCTCATTAGAAATCAAGAGCTATCCTTTTATATTGGCCATTTACGTGCACATACCGACTTGCCTGGTCCTCTGACTGAGGGCAACCACCGCGCTGATCTTGCCACTAAACATTCCTTTCTTGCTTCTACACAAGCTGATAAAAACCTTTCAGACTCCGTTGCTGCACATCAGGTACATCATTTAAATTCTCACACACTTTGCCTCATGTTTAAAATTACTCGAGAACAGGCCTGACAAATTGTAAAACAATGTACAGCCTATCTTACTCTTTTGCCTACACCACATCTAGGTGTTAACCCTAGAGGCCTTATGCCTAACACATCATGGCAAATGGACATCACTCATATCGCTGAATTTGGTACTACCAAATATGTTCATGTTACTGTTGACACCTTCGGCGGTTTCATTTTTGCCACGGCACAAACTGGAGAAGCTGGAAAACATGTTATTTCCCATGTACTCGCCGCACTCTCTATTATGGGTAAACCTCAACAAATTAAGACAGATAATGGCCCAGGTTACACAGGAAACAATTTTGCCTCTTTTTGTAAACAACTTCACATTAAACATGTTACGGGAATCCCATACAATCCCCAGGGACAGGGGATTGTCGAACGTGCTCATCTTTCCTTAAAAAATACTCTCCAAAAGCTAAAAAAGGGAGAGTTTTTACAAACTAAGGGCTCACCAAAAAACCTTCTGGCACATACTGTTTTTGTCCTCAATTTCCTGTCTCTTGATAAAGATGGAGACTCAGCTGCTAAGCGCTTCTGGCATTCAACTACCAAAACAAAATTTGCCTCAGTTTTGTGGAAAGATCCTCTGGACAATACATGGCATGGTCCGGACCCTGTCCTCATTTGGGGCAGAAGGTCTGTCTGCATCTATTCTCAAAAAATGGATGCTGCTCGTTGGTTACCAGAAAGATTAATCAAACAGATTGATTCTAACAAGCCATCCAGGGATGATGAAAACCCTGAGATGTCTCTCTCCTTCCACAGATCAACAAAATGAAGATACATCAACTCCAAGAATCTCTCCAACAAGGTAGAAAACAACTCTCCGATGGTTTGCCTGGAACGGTCTCCTCCCTTTCCCATTCCCCCTACTTGGCCCATCCATTGGCTTTTTAATTGTTTGCTCACTGGGAACTGTTATATTTAATAGGCGCATGTCATTCCTCAAACAACAAATTGACTCACTTATGGAAGACCAACAGTCTTATACTGGTCTTGCCTGAGGCACTGAATCAGTTAGCCAAAGACGGGTAAGAGAGTCTGATGAACCCAATAACTGTTCAGTCCTTCCACCTAAGACAGGAGGCCCATCACAGCTATGGGACTCTCCAATGACGGGTAAGAATGGACGTATGGTTCCATAAACGACTCCAACCTAAGACAGGAATGATTCCCCCAGGCCTTTTCCTCATCTCTCAAATTAAAACAGAGAAGGGGAATATGTGGGAGGCTGTGCACCAGCAAGTCTGCCGAGGTTTCTCAGAGAGCAAACAATTGCCATGATTGGCTCCCCTTCAAAAAACCTGACCTTTGAAACCTTGCTCTGATTGGCCACTTCCCATAGCAAATCGGTGAGCTTAGAATCCCTCAGATTTGCATAATCCGGCACCTCATGATTGGTCCACAGAAGCAACCAATCATAACCCACCTTTTACAATCCTTCATTCAACCAATCACGGCCCACCAGCATGTATATAACCACGATGCCTGGCCCACAATCGCCAGATGACCTGGAAGACCCTGAAGAGCTGACACTGCGCCGTTTCCAGACAACTAGGAAGACGACATAGACGACCCTGAAGACCCTGAAGAGTTGTAACATCATTATCTCCAGATGACCCTGAAGAGCCGTGACACTGCGTCGTCTTCGGACGACCCTGAAGAGTTGTGACACTGCATCATCTTCGGACGACCCTAAAGAGCTGTGACACCATGTTGTCTCCGGACGACCCTGAGGGGCTGTGGCACTGTGTCATCTCCATGCTGCTCACAATAGATGACACGATGAGTCATCTCTGTGCTGTACCATGCTGCCCACAATAAACGGACGACCCTGAAGACACTGTCGTGTCCGTGCTGTAACAGTACGCCGCTTATCCCAGCTCTCACTCCTTCCCTCAGGAAACCTGTTCGACTGTCCCCCCGGGTCAGGACAGAGAATGATGTTGAAACTTAGCCCATGTGAAAAGACGATACAACGGAACATCATTCTTCACCAGGCCAGGCATCACAAACTCTGGCTGGAGGAAGTGGCAGCAGCACTAGAGGCCTTTGGTGGGAAAAAGGGCTGCAGCTACAAAGAAGCCAGCAACTGAAAAGAAGCCAGCAGAAAAGAAACCTACCACAGAAGAAAAGAAATCTGCTGCAAAAACCCTTAAATTTGTTTATCCTATAAAAGTTAAATAATTTTGAACAATTTTTTTTTTTTGGAGAGGTTTTTGCTATAGGTCACGTGCAGTCGCTGGGCAGACAGAGAGAGACAGAAAGTGAGAAATCACTCCCCGGGGGGATGGCCACACCGTAATCCCTTCTCCTCCATTCTCCTTTCGGGATCTTGGGCATGCACGCAAACGTGCCTGGCGTGAGTTTTTTTTTGTTTTTGGAGAGGTTTTCACTATAGGGCGCGTGCACTCGCCAGACAGGCAGAGAGAGACATAGAGACAGAAAGCGAGAAATCACCCCCCAGGGGGGATGGTCACGCCACAATCCCTTCTCCTCCATTCTCCTCTCGGGATCTTGGGCACGCACGCACACGTGCCCGGCGTGAGTTTTAAGCCACCGGGTCCGGGACGCGAACCGCGGTCGACTACGTGGGAGTCCAGCGACATAGCCATTATGCTAACTGCTGGTTCCCATGCCTTGCGAGAGTTTTAAGCCACCGGGTCCGGGACGCGAACCATGGTAGACTATGTGGGAATACAGCGACATAGCCTTTACGCTAACTGCTGGTCCCTTGGAAAATTTATTTTGAATAAACACCTTGTTCAAAGCAAAAATAAATAAGTAAACAAATATATCAATTGTCCACCAATTATATTTATCCTTAAAAATACAGACACCAAGGGGCCAGCAGATGGCCTAACAGTTATGTCATTGGACTCCCACATGGCTGATCATGATTCCAGTCCTGGACCTGGTGACATCAAAATCATGCTGGTGCATATGTGTGTGTGCTCAAGATCCTGCGAGGAGAATGAAGGAGAAGGGATTGTGGAATGGTCTACCCCCTGGGGGTAATGATTTCTCACTTTCTTTCTCACTGTCTCTGTCTCTGTCTCTCTCTCTGAGCATGAGCCATAAGGCAAAAACCTCTTTCAAAAGTACAGATACCGAAGGCGGCTCACAGCTGGAAGGCTGTGCAGCAGAAACCCGTGGCTCATCCCCTCGCCTACTTGCCTTTGAACTTTAAGGTGTGTTGCTTGGGACTCTGAGAAGACCTTGTGCTGCTCCTCACCCCATCTGTACATCTGTTCCATGCAGGGAGACTGAGCTGCAAAGAGACTATAGCTTATTGCCTGCCACATGCCTCTAAATTCTAAGACTTCAGCGTTTTCTGAAGTACATGGTGTGCATGTGCTGTGACCCCTTCTATCTTTCTGAATTAAAGTTCACCAACTCAATCTCAGGCACACCTCTTATCTAGAAAACGGGAGGACTTTGAATCACCCAAGACCAAAGTGTTAAGTGAAAAACAAGTTCAACCAAAATTTACTATTCCTGGCAAGATCATCCTTTTTTTTTTTTTTTTTTTTTTTGGAGAGGTTTATCGCTATAGGGCACGTGCACTCGCCAGACAGACAGAGAGAGACATAAAGACAGAAAGCAAAAAATCACCCCCCAGAGGGGATGGTCACGCCACAATCCCTTCTCCTCCATTCTCCTCTCGGGATCTTGGGCACGCATGCACACGCGCCCAGCGTGAGTTTTAAGCCACCGGGTCCGGGACGCGAACTGCAGTCAACTACGTCGGAGTCCAGCGACATAGCCATTACACTAACTGCTGGTTCCCAAGATAATCCTTCATATGGGAAAAAAAGATAAAATCATTCTCAGATAAACAAAACCTGAAAAAATTTATCAACTCCAGATCAGTACTTCAGAAGTTCTTTATTTGAAAAAAAAAATTATTTAGCTTTATTTACTTATTTACTTATTCACATTATTATTATTATTATTATCATTATCATTATTTGGAGAGGTTTTTGCTATAGGGCGCGTGCGCTCGCCAGACAGACAGAGAGAGACAGAGAGATACAAAGCAAGAAATCACACCCCAGGGGGGATGGCCAGGCCGCAATCCCTTCTCCTCCATTCTCCTCTTGGGATCTTGGGCATGCACGCACACGTGCCCGGCATGAGTTTTAAGCTACCGGATCCGGGATGAGAACCGCAGTCGACTACGTGGGAATCCAGCAACATAGCACTTATGCTAACTGCTGGTCCCCACTTATTATTTTCATTTGACCAGAGAGAGAGACACAGAGAGAGAGGGGGAAAGTGAGAAAGCAAACCACCAGGTCCAGGACTCAAATCGTGGTTGGCCATGTGGGAATGTTCAGTACCTTAATCACACCACCTGCCAGACCCCAGTTCTTCAGAAGTTCTGAAGGGAGTGCTATACTAGGAAAACTAAAGTCAAACAGACAGATATAAGGGAATTTTTTTTAAAAAAGACAATGGCTCATTAATGATAGGAACATGCCCAGAAATATCAATAATAATATTGGACTTTAATGAATTAAATTCTCTGATTAAGAGACACAGACTGGCTGAATGGATTTAAAAATAAATAAATAAATAAAAAACCAGAAACCTTCTATCTGTTGCCTACAAGAAATGCACCTTATAAATAAAAACACACATACACTAAAATTGAAGGGCTAGAAAAAGGTATCCCATGCAAACAGAAATAAAAAAAGGGCTGGAGTCACGCAACTGATTTCAGACAAAATAGGCTTTAAGACAAAAACTGTAAGAGGCAAAGAAGAGCATTATATAGTAGTAAAAGGGCTAATTTCTCAAGAAGACATAACACTATAAATATCTATGCACCCAACTCAGGAACACCTAAATATGTGAAGGAAAGACTGCTAGAGCTAAAAGGAGAAATAGGTTGCAACACTGTAATTGTTGGGGATCTCAATACCCCATTATCTCCTTTAGACAAATCTTCTAGACAAAATTAGCAGAGCCATATGGGACCTAAATGATACTATAAATCAAACGAACTTGGCAGACATCTATAGAACTTTCCACCCTAAGACCACAAAATATACATTTTTCTCATCCTGGCATGGAACTTTTTCAAAGATTGACCATATTATAGGGCAAAAATCAAGCCTTTAAAGATTCAGAGGCATAGAAACTATATCCAGCATCTTCTATGACCATGATGGAATTAAACTTGATATTAATTTCAGGAAAAAATCCTCGAAAATTCACAAACACGTGGAAACTAAACAACCTACTTCTGAATGACTTCTCAATTAACAGTGAAATTAAGTCTGAAATCAAAAGGTTTATGGAAACCAATGATAATGAGTACAGGAGTTTCCATAATCTATGGGACACTGTATACTCAGTCATAAGAGGGAAATTCATATCAATTAGTGTCGGCGTCACTTCTGCAGAGACAACACGACACCCGGTTCTTCCTCACGCAGTCTTTATTCACAGGTTTCCTTTTTTCTTCTTTCTCCCCCTCCCCCCTCCCTTTACCCCCGTATATATAGGATCCTCCCAACAGCCCCGCCCGCAAGTTCCTTTGCCTGTACGAGGCAAGTACTGGGGACACGCCTCCCTATGCAGCCAGCGGCGTTATCTTGGCTCGGCGGCCAAGGGCGGCGGCCAACGGTTCCCCCTTTTTGTTTTTGTCAGGAGAAGGTAGAGGTCACGGGCCCCAGATGTGGTAGACTTGCTTACTGACCTGTGGAAGGGCCCAGAGGCATCCCCCAGGTCAGCCTGTCCGATGCCTTTTTATGGGGATGGGTGTGTTGTCGGCATCAACCCATATGCACCCGGACTTGCCTTCCTTCAGGTCCCATCAAGGGCCCCCGGAGTGCAGTGCTTTGCCTCGCACCTTGAGCTGATAGGGGTTTACTGCATCTGGGCCAGCCAAGCCGTGGGGGAGTATTCTTCTTCGATAGCGGCAAATGCTTGTATGAGGAAGGCGCGGTCGCGATTGCGTTGGGCCCTCAATCTGTACAGACAGAGAAGGCAATCCCCACATAGAAAGACAAGGAGGGGGCCAAGGGACCCCATCCCTGCCCACTCCTTAAGATGGAGCGCAGCTTGAGAGATCCACGCAGCTATCCCGCTGGCAAAGGCGGCATCAACTTGTGTTGAGTTAATGTGGATGATGCTCCACAGGAGCTCCTCAGAGAGGGTATCAAAGCTCTGATTCCAGGGACCTGTAAGCTACTGGGAAAGTCCATCGTTGTTCAGACTGAGCCCCCTGGGGGAGCGTCAGTGTCCCCAGGAGGAGAAGGCATCCCCAGGCCATCATCAGGGCTCGGTGTATCAGCAGGCAGGTTCTCCTGGGATGGAAGGTGTCGTACCAACCTCTCTGGGACCCACACCGGGTCTGGTTCGTCCTGTGGGAAAACACAAACAGATCCTCTCGACCAAACCAACACAGGGTCTGGTCCCCTCCAGCACCCCGTGAGGACATCCTTCCATTTTACTTTTCCCTGCTTGCTCGGCCCTGGTGCATGGTGTCTGTTGGCAGCCGAGTGCCCTTGGGAATCAAGCTGAAAAAAATTGAGTGTTAAGAGTGCTATTGTGATGCGGTCTTTCAGGGAGTGACCTTTGCTGACTCCCCCTTTTTGTTTTTGTAGGAGCTCCTTGAGGGTGCGATGAGCCCTCTCTACTACACCTTGACCTTGAGGGTTATATGGTAGGCCATGTGTGAGCGTGATTCCCATGTGGTTGCAGAATTGTGAAAATGACTGGGCTGTATAACTGGGGCCATTATCCGTTTTAAGCTGTTGAGGCTGCCCCCAGGCTGCCCAGGCGTTGAGACAGTGACTTATGACATCTTTTACCTTTTCCCCTGTATGGGCAGTAGCATGAATGACGCCTGAACAGGTATCCACCGAAATATGGACATACTTAAGTGTCCCAAATTCTGGGACATGTGTGACATCCATTTGCCAGAGGTGGAGTAGTTTGAGGCCCTTGGGATTTACCCCCCACGTTGGTGGATGGAAATGAATAACGCATTGGGGACATGCTTTGACTATTTCTCGAGCCTGGTTGCATGGCATGCCAAAGCGGGCCCTAAGTGTTTTAGAATTGACATGATATTTCTGGTGGAAAACCCGTGCCTGCTCAGTGGGCAACACAAGGTAATCCTGAGCGTTACAGGTGAGGCGATCAATGATGTTATTGCCCTCACTAAGGGGCCCGGGAAGTCCGGTATGTGCTCGGACATGTGTGACATAAAATGGTTCGCACCGGGCCCAGATAAGCTGCTGAAGGTGAATAAGATGGCTATTGTATTGATGTGATTGTAAACTGCCTGAGGGTAGCCTGTTTGTTGATTGGCGAACCTGCCCTGTCCCATATACATATCCACATCCCACACCGCCTGTCCCGAGGCCCTTTCCCGGTGGCTTGAGCTTGCACCCCCTCAAGGTAAATAGCTTTCCAGTCAAGATACTGACCCGGGGACAGGCAAGTCCTCGCGAGCGTTCCCCAATCACTGGGTGTCATACAGTACTGCTGTAAGTCTCAACAAGGCCGACAGTAAAAGCTGCACCATTCCCGTATGTCTTTACGGCCTCTGTTAAAGCCTTGATGGTCTGATAATCTAGGGGCTCATGATATCTATTCCCAGCATTATCTGCAAAAATGGGAAATGCCTGAACAGGCCCAAGCTGTCTGGCCTCCTGCCAAGCCCCGGGGCAGAAAGAAGCTCCGCCCTCTGGGTTTTCCTTTTGTGGGGTGGAGGGATTATAAGGGGGAGGAGCCGTGGGTAGAGGCCGGTCTTCCTCCTCCTCCTCCTCGGCAACCTCCCAATCTCTAACTTCCTCAACTAATTGTCTTAATTCGTGATCATCATCTTCCCCGCAGGCTTCCGCCATCTTGGCGGCCCCGTTCTCTTCCTGAGAGCACTGCTCCCGGAGGGACTCCAACGCCTCCTGGCCCTCCCTCACTGCCTGTACACATCTTTGATCCTCAAAGCACGCTCGGACAAGCCTCCAGAGTGGCCTAACCCCTCCAGAAAGCCTATCATCCTCCACAGCCAGGTCTAGGTCCCTGCCTTGTTTATCCCAGCATGTGGGCGTGAGCTGCCCCGAATGGAGGAACCAGGGGGCCGCATCATCCACCTGATCTATGAAGTGCTGAAGTGTCTTATCCCTCAATTTAAGCCCTTTCGACTTTAGGAGCTCTCTGAGCACCTTGACGATCGGCTGGGATGGCCCAGCCCCCATCGTCGTTGTTCTCTTTTATTCCTTACTTTCAGCCAATGGCTTCAGTCTGCCTCTTTACCGAGGTTTTTATCCGCCTCTTTACCGAGGTCTTGTATCCGCCTCTTTACCGAGGTCTTGTATCCGCCTCTTTACCGAGGTCTTGTATCCGCCTCTTTACCGAGGTCTTCTATCCGCCTCTTTGCTGAGGTCTTGTATCCGCTTCTTTGCCGAGGTCTTCCTTCCGGGACCCCTGCCCGGTACTTACCAGCTAGCTGCCCTGTAGATTCGGTGGTTCTGAACCTTCTGTGCTCAATGGTGTGCTCCCCGTACGGGCCACCACTTGTCAGCGTCACTTCTGCAGAGACGACACGACACCCGGTTCTTCCTCACGCAGTCTTTATTCACAGGTTTCCTTTTTTCTTCTTTCTTCTTTGTCCCCTCCCCCCTCCCTTTACCCCCGTATATATAGGATCCTCCCAACGGCCCCACCCGCAAGTTCCTTTGCCTGTACAAGGCAACTACTGGAGACACGCCTCCCTATGCAGCCAGCGGCGTTATCTTGGCTCAGCAGCCAAGGGCGGCGGCCAACAAATTAGTGCGCATAAAAAAAAGATAAAAAGGTGGCAAATAGACAATCTAACATCATACCTCAGGGATGTGGAAAAACAACAACAACAACAACAAAAACAAAGCAAAATGCCAGGAGAAAAGAAATAATAAAGATTTGAGGGGCTGGCAGGTGACTTTTGGTGGTTAAGGGTGTTAGACTCCCACATGTTGGACCACGGTACGAATCCTGGACCTGATGGCTTGCTTTCTCTCTCTTTCTCACTCTCTCTCTCTCTCTGTTCTTCTCTGGTCAAATTAAAATAAATAATAAAATTAAATTAAATAAAAGAATTCTTTTTTTTTCTTTTGAGAGGTTTTTCCTATAGGGCGCATGTGCTCGCCAGAAAGACAGAGAGAGACAGAGAGACAGAAAGCTAGAAATAACCCCCTAGGGGGGATGGCCACACCGCAATCCCTTCTCCTCCATTCTCCTCTTGGCTTCTTGGGCATACATGAACACACATCCGGCATGAGTTTAAGCCACCAGGTCCAGGACTCGAACCACAGTTGACTGTGTGGGAGTCCAGCAACATAGCCATTATGCCAACTGTTGGTCCTGATAAAAGAATTCTTCAATTCTGGTGAGCACACGTACCCTATAGCAAACAACAACAACAACAACAACAAACAACTCTCCAAGAAAAAGGAAAAAAAAAAGAAATAAAGATTTGAGCAGAAATAAATGAAATAGAAAATAAACTATACAGAAAATAAGTGAAAGCAAAAGCTAGTTCCTTAAAAAGATAAATAATGACACAACATTAGCTAGACTGAATAAGAAGAAAGAAAGAAAGAAACCAGATAAATCTAATATGTAATGAAAAAAGCACTTTTACAACAGATATAATAGAAATACAAAACATCATTAGAGGATACTATGAATGACTATATGCCAACAAACAAGAGAACATGGAGAAGATGGACAAATTCCTGGATGCCTATAATCTACCAAGATTAAATCAGGAGGACATAGAAAGCAAGAATAGATGCATAACAAGTCATAAGATTGAATCAGTAGTAACTTCCCAACAGAGAAAAACCCACATCTTGATGACTTCACTTCTGAATTCTAAAAAACTTTTAAAGAAGAGTTAACCCTCATTCTACTTAAATTATTTCTAAAGATCCAAAAGGAAGGAAATCTCCCAAATTCATTTTATGAAGCCTCCATCATTCTCATTCCCAAAACAGATACAGACATGACAAAAAAGAAAAACCAATATCTCTGATGAATATAGATGCAAAAATTCTAAACAAGATACTTGCAAATTGTATCCAATATCATGTAAAAAAGATTATTAATCACGACCAGGGATGGCTTTATTCCAGGGATGTAAGGGTGGTTCAATATACACAAGACCATAAACCTAATACACCACATTAACAGAAAAATAAAAACTACATGATCACTTCAATAGAGACAGAGAAAGCATTCAACAAACTATAACATCCCTTCATGATTAAGACACTTAGCAAGACTGGCATAGAAGGGCCATTTCTCAACACAATAAAAGCCATATAGATGAAAAACTTGTAGCTAACATTATGCTAAATGAAGAAAAGCTAAAAGCTTTTCCACTAAAAACGTTCTAGGCAAGTCTCCACTCCTTTTCAATATAGTGCTAGAAGTCTTAGCCAAGGCAATCAGAAAAGAGAATAATATAAAAGGCATTCAAATAGGCAAAGAAGAGTTGAAAATATCTGTATTTACAGATGACATGATGGTATACTTAGAAAACCGAAAGGTTTCCATGGAAAAACTTCTTGAAGTAATAAATGAATACAAAATCAATATCCAATAATCTATAGGATTTCTATATACAAACAACAAACTGACCGAGGTAGAAGGGAAGAAAGGAATTCCTTCACCATAGCCACAAAATGTATGATACCTAGGGATAAATCTAACTAAGTAAATCAAAGACTTTTACAAAGAAAACTATGAAAATCTTTAAAAAGATATTGAAAATGACACAAAAAAGAGGAAGGACATTCCATGTTCCTGGATTGGAAGAATTAATATAATCAAAATGGCTGGGACCAGCAGTTAGCATAATGGCTATGTCGCTGGACTTCCATGTAATCGACTGTGGTTTGAGTCCAGGACCCAGTGGCTTAAACTCATGCTGGGTGCGTGTGCATGTGTGCCCAAGATCCCGAGAGGAGAATGGAGAAGAGACTGTAGCGTGGCCATCCCCCCTGGGCAGTGATTTATCACTTTCTGTCTCTCTGTCTGTCTCTGTCTTTCTGACGAGCACACGCACCCTATAGCAAAAAACCTCTTAAAAAATATATAATCATTGGGACCAGCAGGGGTGGTTAAGGTGCTGGACACTCCCACATGGCTGATCATGGTTCAAGTCCCAGACCTGGTGGCTTGCTTTTTCACTCTTTCTCTCTCTGTCTCTCTCTGGTCAAATAAAATAAATGAATGCATAAAAAAAATAAATAATTATATTTTTAAAAAAAGAAAAAATATATATAATCACAATGGCAATTCTACCCAAATTAATCTACATATTTTACACAATTCCAATAAAATTACCAGAGACATTCTTTACAGATCTAGAAAAGGGAATCATAGAATTTGTCTGGAATCATAAAAGACCCCATATTCCCAAGACAATCCTGCCTAAGAAGAGTGGAGTGGGTGGCATCTCACTTCCTGACCCCAAAATATATTACAAAGCAGTGATAATCAAACAGTATGTTATTGGCACAAAAACAGACAGGTGGGCCACTGAAATAGGATAGAGACACCAGAAATAAACCCCAAAACATACAGCCAACTGATTTTTGACAAAGGATACCAGTCGATCCAGTGGGAAAAGGAAAACCTTTTTAGCAAATGGTGCTGGGAAAACTGGGTGTCTACCTGCAGAAAGATGAAACTGGATCCCCACCTTTCATCATTAACAAAAATCAACTCAAAATGGATCAAAGATCTGAACCTAAGACCTCAAACTATAAAACTACTGGTGGAAAACACTGGGGAAACTCTGGGAGACATTGAGGTAGTCAAAGACTTCTTTTTTTAAAAAATGAGTTTTATTTATTTGATTTTATTTACTATGATCATTCTTCAGTTTGGCCAGAGAGAGAGAAAGAGAGAGAAAGTGAGAAAGCAAGCCATCAGATCCAGGACTTGAACCGTGGTTGACCATGTGGGAGGCCAGCACCTAAACTGCCATGCCACTTGCCAGCCCCAGGCAGAAACTTCTTAAATAAGACTCTCAAAGCACAGGCAGTAATCCCCCCAAATAGACAAGTGGGATTACATCAGATTAAGAAGTTTCTGCACAGGGAACCAGCAGTTAGCGTAATGGCTATGTCGCTGGACTCCCACGTAGTCGACCGCGGTTCGCGTCTCGGACCCGGTGGCTTACAACTCACGCCGGGCGCAAAGGACACAGTAATTAATGTGGATCAATAACCCTCGGAATAGGAGAATATTTTTGTAAACTATGCCTCAGATAAGGGCCTGATAATCAAAATGCATGGGGAACGCAAGTGGCTTACCAAAAAAAAAAAAAAAAAAAAAAAAAAAAAAAAGAGGATTAACTCAATTAAAATATGGGAAAATGATCTGAACAAAAAACCTCTCTAAGACATAAGAACAACCAAAAACCATATGAGAAAATGCTCAACATCCTTCATCATAAGAGAGATACAGATTAAAACCATAATGAGATACCACCTAACCCCTTTCAGAATGGTGAAGGTTAAAAATACAAAAAATGATAAGTGTTGGTGAGGGTTGTGGTGAAAGGAGAACTCTCCTACACTGTTGGTGGGAATGTAAATTTGTCCAGCCACTGTGGAAAACAATATGGAGGTTCCTCAAAGATCTACAAATAGAACTACCATATGATCCAGTAATTCCACTCCTTGGTATCTACCCAAAGGACAGGAGAATGCTCAGTCAGAAAAGCCCTTGCACATCAGTGGCAACGGGCAGGCCTTCAGAAAAAGACATCTTCATGCCTCCTGAGAACTAGTGATTTCAGGGAAAAAAGAGAAATGAAGATTTTCTACTGATAATTCAGCCTCCAGCCCACAAACTCAAGTGGAGAGGTAAGGGGCAGGCCTTCAGAAGAAGATACCTTCATGGCTCCTGAGAACCAGTGATTTCAGGGAAAAAAGAAAAATGAAGATTTTCTATTGATAATTCAGCCTCCAACCCACAAACTCGAGTGAAGGATCTAAGGGAACTATAGCCAAACATCCAAATACTATTAGGGCTAACATATTCCTCAGTATCTACTAAATCTGCTGCACAAAGGGATCAAAATGGAACGGCAAAGATCACAGAAAGACCACCTCTTTCTGCACACTACTGAACACTCAGATTGAACATCAAGTTTAGGAAAAACCACACCATCCATCAGATGACTAGAAATCACCGCAGGGCCACAAGAAATATGGGAAAGCAAGAAAATACCTCTCCTCCAGGGGAAAAGAATAGCTCCTCTTCATTCACAGACAGTTCAATGAAAATCATGGAAACGTCTGATAAAGAATTTAGAGTATTCATAATGGCAAAGCTAAAAGAGATGGAAGAGAAGAGAGACAATGAACTGCAGAAGAGAATGGAGAAAAGAGATGACAAGTTCCAGGAAGTGAGAAAACTCTTGCAAGATGTAAAAGAGGAATTACACACTTTAAAAAAAATCAAATGGACCTATTAGAGATGAAGGCTATAATACAGGAAGTCAAAATCTCCCTTGAAAGTATTAAAAACAGACTAGATCATACAGAAAATAGAATCTCAGATGTAGAAGAGAAAATTGCTGACCTAAAAATATTCACCACGAAGACTGAGAAAATTGTCCCCCAAAATGAGAATAATATACGAGAAATACTAGATACTATCAAATGTCCAAATATCCGGATAATTGGTATCCCAGAGGGTGAAGAGACTCCTAAGGGCATTGGTAATCTAGTCCATGAAATCCTGCAAGAAAACTTTCCAAACCTAGACAGGCACTCAAAGATTCAGTCCCAAGAAATACGAAGAACCCCAAATAGAATCAACTCAAGATCTTCTCCAAGACACATTAAAGCCAGATTGACCAAAACTACAGACAAAAACAAGATACTAAGGTTGGCAAGAGCAAAATGGCAAGTTACCTACAAAGGATATGCCATCAGGCTAACAGCAGACCTCTTATCGGAAACAATGTGAGTGAGGAAAGAATGGGAAAATATATTCAAAGTGTTAAGGGAAAAGCAGTTTCAACCAAGAGTACTTTACCCGGCAAGATTATCCTTCACATGGGAAGAAAAGACAAAAACATTCTCAGATAAACAAAACCTGAAAGAATTTACCAGCACCAGACCAGATCTCCAAGAAGTTCTCAATGGAGTGCCATATCAGGAAAATTAAATACAGACACACAGAAATAAGAATTCAAAAACTAAGGAAATGGCCAACTTAATCATAGGGACAAGTCTGGAGTTGAATATTATATCCTAAATTCAATCAGGAAGATCTAACCCCAAAAGATAGATTAAGTACATGAGACTGAACTGGTGAAACAGCATTTTATGACTTTTGACTAAAATATTGCTGATTTTCTTATAGGCTTTGTTTGTCCAGTTTTAAGGGGTCTTGTCCTGTTTTGAGCTGTCGATAGGTTCACATACCTACTGTTTAAACAGAATCCTAACCTGTTTCCTGACTTTAAGTTATAAGCAAAGTTCCTTAGCATTTCAAAACTGCTTTTCTTGAAATACCAGCTGAACTTGCTATTGAAAGTAGTCAGATTATTTAAGAAATTGTGTGATCAATAAAATGTGTGTGTGTGGGAAGAATGAAAGACAACTGTAGACACCAGAGATAGTGTGAGAAGAGGGTGGGAAAGTGTCAGAAATAGGGGTAAATATATATATATATATATATATGTATGTATATGTAAATGTAAATATATATATATGTATATATATGTATATATATGTGTGTGTGTGTATACACACATACACACACACATACATATATGAAACTAGAAATGGAAAATTATTGATGATAACATGTATGATTAAGCCACTATGCAGTATATTCTGGATGGGAAATCACATTTTGTATGCTGTGACAATGCTTTAGGGATGAATGTAAATTAATTAATTAAAAAAATAGTTTCAGGAGAAAAAAACACATGAAACCTGTTTTTCTCGAAATTAAAAAAATGCATTAAAAATACCTATTTGATGGCTATAGTAAGCTATATAGCCCCAGCTAGGTGCTACTTTATAGTATGTTCATTCTACTCACTGAGGTTTATGCCTAAAGTCAGACTTGTGTTCATGGATATGTATATATCAGCTGTGCTTGCTGTTGAAAATATTTAGATTAATTAAGATCATTAGTGAATCAATAAAATGTAGGGGGAATAAGGCATAGAAAGCAACCATGGATACCAGATACAGTATGGGAGGAGGGTGGGACATGGCAGAGGGTGAGAGATAGCGAATAAAGGATGAGAAAAAAAGCGAAATATACAGGAAACAAGAAATGGAAAATTATTTGTTGACAATAACATCTATGTTGATGTGCTTGATTGAGTCAATATACAGTGTATGCTGGATGGAAAATCTCATTTTGTATACTGTAATGATGTATAGTGAATGAATATATATAAATAAATTTAAATTAAAAAAAGCGCTTGCACATCAATGTTTATTGCAGTATTATTCACAGTTGCTAAGACATGGAACCACCCAAATGTCCACAAACAGATGACTTAATTGAAAAAGTGAGGCACATATAGTCTATGGAATATTATGCAGTCATAAAAAACCAAGATGATCCTGGCATCTGATAGAAAGTGGTCAAATATGGGCGATTTATTGCTGAGTGAAGCAAGACAGGCTATGAAAGAGAGATATTGTACATCTCCAATTAATATATACCAACTGTCCACACTCTATGGTAAGAGATTGAAAGACTGGAGGACATAAAAGCAGTGAAAATCATTATGGGCACTGGAGATGGTGTAGAAGGAAGATGGGAGAAGGGAAGAGTATAGAGAAGGAAATCAAGGGAGGGAAAAATAGAGAGGCAAAACAATTGTGGGACACAGAAATGGTTTATTACCTGTTGATGATAACATGTATAGTATTCTCAACTGAATTGGTCTAAGGTGTATTTCATGTTGGGTAAATTCTCTTTACAAGCCAAATGATGTATAGCGATTGAATATTTAATAATAATAATAACATAAAAACACACAATAATAATAATAATAATAATAATAATGATAATATTTGATTATATTTGGGGCCAGTATATGGCATAGCAGTTACATTGGTCAACTCCTAACAAGGTCAACTGAGGTACAAATTCTGTTTTTGATGGCTTAAAACTCACACCAGGATTGTGTGCATGCATGTCCAATGGAGAAGAGATTGTGGTGTGGCCAACCCTCGGAAGGGATGGTTTTTAACTATCCCTCTCACTGTCTCTGTCTCGCTTCCTTACCCCAGCAAGCATACATGCCCTAAGGCAAAACAAAACAAAACAAAAAAAACAACTGTCTGGTTTTTTTTTTCCAGTTTAATTTTATTTCTTCCAACAGAGGCAACACCAAGTTCAGCACCACAATCTATCTGCAGTTTCAGCAAGCCTGGGTCATGGGCACACATGTCTGCCCAGTACATAGAGAAGCCCCTGGGAAAGCCCCTGGCTCAAATTGAGGCTCTTCTCACGCAGGATGAGTTGTGCTACTGCTGTGCTACCTCTGGCCTTCAACTTTTTTTTTTCTGGGATGTTGTTTCTTATAATTTTAGTGCCATATTTAAAAGACAATTGCTGACTATAGAGTCCAGAATATTTATGCCTATATTTCTTTCTAAATGTTATGTTAACAGTAAGTTTTACCCTTAAGATACCTGATCTGTTTCAAGCAGCTTTTGTATCTAGTGAGATGTAGGGATCCAAATTCATTCTTTTCCACATAGTTATCTAGTTGTCCCAGAATTTGTGAAAAAGACTTCTACTGCTTCTTGAATTGCCTTGGTACCCTTGTTGAAAATTAATGGACTGTGTATGTGAAAGTTCATTCCTGTATTTATACCTTGACCTATGTATTCTGTGTGTATTCTTATATCAGTGGGTCCCTTGAGGATTACTCAGGAGATTGAGGAGCATCACATCCATGAATTAAGAGAAGAAATAAGTAATCAACAATTCTTTGCTTATGACTTTAGTGTGCTTTTTGACTATTTATACCTGTGAATAGTGAATATTTCATCTTTGTTGTTTTCCCTCTTAGTGTATTGATCAATTTATTATTAAGACAGAGTACTATTAAGATTATTATCAGGGGCTGGCAGGTGGTGTGGTGGTTAAGGGTGCCAGACTCCCACATGGCTGACCACAGTTCGAGTCATAGACCTGGCTTGCTTTCTCGCTTCTCCTCACCACCCGCCCCCCATTTTGTCCCTCTCTGGTCAAATAAAATAAAATACATGAAGTTAAATAAAATAATTCTAAAAAAAAGATTATTATCTATTTGGGGGTCGGCAGGTGGCATGGTATTTAAGGGCGCTGGACTCCCACATGGTCGACTGTATTTCAAGTCCTAGACCTAGCGGCTTGCTTTCTCACTTTCTCTTTCTCTCCCCTTCTGTGGCTATTTTTTTTTTAAAAAAGTAAATAATTATTTTTAAAAGATTATTATATATTAGTCTATTTTATCTTTTATAAGTATTTCCCCCATATTAATTTATCTTAAGTTTTTATTTTTTTAACCATTCTGAGTCTAAATATATTCTCTTGCTTTCCTTTGAAATATAGTCTTTCCTCCATACAATTAAACAATCTTAATTATTCTTGAAGGAGCACAAAAACTCCACTATCTAATGATGGGTCCTTCTAAATTATTTGTTGCCTTCCACCCATATTGTGTATTTTAAAATCTGAAAGACAGAATTTGGATTTTACTTCTTTCTAACTATTTAACCTGAGTAAAATGTCATGGATATCTCCTGGTCTGTTGCTAAGTCCAGTAGAGTTACTTGAATAATAGACAACAATTGAGGGAAAACCACACTGAGCATTATGTATCATCATCTACATGAAATTTATCAATGATACTTATAAAAATAATTAAAATATTTATGGTAAAGTGTAAAGGGAAAATAGGACATATGTCAATTGACAAGAAAGAAGCTATAGAAAATAATTATGAAAACAGGTGAAGTGTTAAGATGCACCAGGATATTAGGGAACACAAAGTTAAAAAAAATAAGAGTGACTGGGTGAACAGGTGGTATGCTGGATGCCCACATGGCTGACCACATTCAAGTCTCAGTCATGATGGCTTGCTTTCTCACTTTCCCTGTCTCTCTCTCTGGTAAGTACACACGCTCTACAGCAAATTAAAAAATAATAATAATAAATAAAATTAAATAAGTCTAAAAAAAGAGTGATTAACAATTTCATAGTTACTCATTACAGAGAGCAGAATGAATTCCTAAGAGATCAAATAATTGTGATTCTAATATGTTTGATGACAATTTGTATTTCTAATATTGTAAATGGAGAATTTACAAACCAGCCTGAGGTTTATTTTTTATAGGGCAGAAAATGGGGCAAGAGGAAATGAAATGTAAAGACAGTTGTTTTCAGATGTTAATTGGCTGAATGAAATGAGAACAACCGGTGCCATGTGATTTTTCTGATCTTTTTGGGCTGATTTTGATAAATATATGTGACTTCCTTTAGCCTCATCGGGTATCAGGTATTGACAACAGGAAGATAACTGGTAACACTAGGCAGATAGCATTTTTGCATGTAAATGCTCTCATACTCACTGCTAAAGAAGCTCACAGAAGCATGTTTCTGCATACGCCTAAAGGTCCTATGTTTTCTCAGATTGAATGCTCTCCACACATTCCCCCCTTTCTCTTTTTTTTGAGTTTGTGGGAGCTGGATGACTGTTGTATGGAGTTTTCGCCAAATGATTCTGTAGATTAGTAGAAAAATAAACATAAACAAGATTATTGACACAGTTATTTTTAAGAAATACTATAAGGAGTGGTGAAGCACATTAATAGAATTAAGAGTCTTTAAGTTGATTTAAAATGTTAGAGGCTAGGGAACCAGCAGTTAATGTAATGGCTATGTAGCTGGACTCCCACGTAGTCGACCACGGTTCGCTTCCCGGACCCGGTGGCTTAAAACTCACGCCAGGCGCGTGCGGGACCCGGTGGCTTAAAACTCACGCCAGGCGCGTGCACGTGCGTGCCCAAGAACCCGAGAGAAGAATGGAGGAGAAGGGATTGCGGTGTGACCATCCCCCCAGGGGGGTGATTTCTTGCTTTCTGTCTCTATGTCTCTCTCTGTCTGTCTGGCGAGCGCACGCACCCTATAGCAAAAAAACCAAAACAAAACAAAAAAAAACCTCTCAAAAAAAATGTTAGAGGCTAAATTAGAAGGATTAAACAATGGTAGAAAACTACTTTGTAAACTTATGATTTATGAAGATCTTTTACATTTACAGAAATATTGTTAGAAGACCATACTCCATGGAGATTGTTTTGTATAGAAATGTAGATTTAATGTGCGTCATTATAAGGTAAAGGAGTTATACAGATGAGATGAAATAATGTATGACATTTTAAATTACTTTATAGCTGTATTTTAAATGCTTATTATCCTACGCTGTCTACAGTAGTTTTAAACTCTTACAAATGGAAAGCAATTTACTTGTCAATATTTAATTGGGTGTCTAATGTTTGATTAACAGTGAATATTACTAGAGCACATGGAATGAGCTTAGGTGAAACTACTTTGGGATAAACAAATGTAGTAGTAGCACAGGCAAATTGTATAATTGTATATATTAGAAGGGTAGTGACAACCAATTTTTGGGGAAAATAAGATAGCAATAATTGTACTGTCCTTGGTTGTTTGTGAGTCTCAGGCAAGAGATTATATTTAAGAGGCCTTCTGTTGTTTGTAAGCAGTAAGAAAAAGTAACATTTGTCTATTAGCGTTTATGTCTGATTTTTACAGAATACTGATATGGGACATTTTCTTTGCATTAAACTGGAGTTTTAAAAGCGATATAGGGACCAGCAGTTGGTGTAATAGGTATGTCACTGGACAGATCCGAGGGTTCTTTCACTCCTAAATGAGCTGATTTATAGAGAACTCACAACTTCTTAGGCTGATGGTATTTTTATTTTTCTCCAACTCTTCCAATAAATGCAGTTGCTAAGATAAAAAAAAGACCACTATTTGCTCATGATATGTTAAAACAGTCTAGGGTCTGGGCCAGTCAAGATGCTGGAGTCTACGTGACTGACGCTGAGGTTCCAGACTGGACCTGGTTATTTGAAAGACACACCAGGTGCGTATGCATGTGTGCATATGTATGTAGAAGGGATTATGACATGGCCATCTCTCTGGAGGGAATTTCTCACTTTCCCTCTCTCTAGGGAATGCACATGACCTATGGCAAAAATAAATAAAAAGTCTACCAATTTTTGTACTATGTTTACTTTCATTTTATTAATTGACTACCATTTATATTTAGATTTTTACACATAATTATTAAGTCAAATCTCAGCATTTGTTTACCATTGCTCTTTGGTTTTCTTTAGAAAAATCTACCGCTGGGTCAGCAGATGGTATAATGTTACATCGCTGGACATAGTCAACCGCCACTCAAGTCCTGGACCCAGAAGCTTAAAACTCACACTGGGTACGTGTGCATGCATGCTCAATATCCCAAGAGGAGACTGGAGGAGAAGGGATTGCCACAGGGTCACCACCCCTGGGGAGTGATTTCTCGCTTTCTGTCTGTGTCTCTGGTGAGCGCACACGTTCTATAGCAAAAATCTCACTTACAAAAAAAAAAAAAAATATATATATATATATACACACACACACACACACACACACAATTTCCCCAGATCATTTTTATATTCAATTATTCAGTCTGTTTTGACTATACTTTAATGTAAATAAATAAATATAAGTTCACTTCCACACACTATTAGTCAATATATATAAAATGACTTATTAAATATATATTTCCATCCCTGGCAGTATCAAAAGATACTTTTACCAATGTTTTCAATGAGCAATAATCGCGCCTCAGATAAACCTCATTGGCTATGACGATACTGCCACTGCGCAAAGCTACTTTTACCAATGTTAATAGAACCATTATGGAAACAGTATGGAGGTTCATCAGGAAACTAAAAATAGAATTATTCCCGTGATCCAGCAATCCCACTTCTGGGTGTATTTCTAAAGGAACTAAAAGCAATATTCCAAAGAGATATCTGCACTCCCTTGTTTAGTGGAACATTATACACAATAGCTAGCATATGGAAGCACCTTAGGTATCCATCATTTGAATAATAATGAAAATGTAGTTTATATAAAGAATGGAATACAATTCAGGCCTGAAAAAAAGAGGGAAATTCGGTCATTTGTGACAACATGGATATTATGGTAAGGCACAAAAGACAAATACCACATTATCTCACATATGTGTAATGTAAAAAAACATTGAACTCACAGAAAAAGTATAACGGTGGTTACCAGAAGTTGGAGGAGGGAACATGTGGAAAAGAGGGGATGTTGTTTAGTTAAATGAGAGGAATAAGCTTTAGTAATACACTGCACAAAATGATGACAACAAACAGTGATGCACTGTAAATTTCAAAATTGTTCAACAAGTAGATGTTAAGATAGATTTGAAGGGTTTTCATCTGAAAAAAATATGTGGAGGTGATGGAATTGTTAATTAACTTGATTTGAACATTCCTCCATGTAAACATATATCAAAACATCATACTGTACCCAACTGTATAATATATACTATGATTTGTTCATTACTTTTTAAAGTATTGATTTCCCCACAGCTTCTAAGGCTGGAGCTGCTGCCTTAGGCGACACAAGCGGGAACTCCCCGCTCTCGGGTGCTCACAGCAGTCCTAAGTCTCTCCTGGTCCTGAGGTTTCCGCGCAGCAGACGGTCTGGATTCCCCTTCTCAAGCATTTCCGGTCCACTGGCCTCACCCGCACCGAGGGGAAGAACCGCACAAGTCCTCGACTTAGACATCGCTGCCCGAGCCGCACTTCTTTGCGTCTGCACCTTCCTAGTATAGTGAGAAAAATCTTCAGGAGCCGACCTCGGGCGGTTCTTGGGGCGCTCTTGCGTCCCAGACAAGATTTGATGGGCCGCCTACTTTTCCCACAAACCACCGCGGCCTCAAGTAGTCAGTCACGAACTACATTTCCCAGAGGGCAACGGGCACACGCATCTATGGCGTTTCTTCCGTTTTGCGAAAGCGAGTGCCTTAACCAGGTGAGTCAAATTCATCACAGGATATGATAGGCACAGGGTGATCGCAGGCAGGGCTCTGGGCAACCGGGGTGGATTGGAACCTGACCTGGACCAGCCAGGGTGGTGGAAGAAGCCCTCTGAGTGGAGAATCCCGCAGCGTGGTCGGCCAGCTGTCACCGGAGTCAGGCCTGCGGGTTCATGAACCGCAGAAGAGGGTGGTTGTACGTTCTGTTCGTCCGATGGGGAATGCGTGGGAGTGTGCGAGTGAGAGAAGTTCGGTGTGAGAGGGTGGGTGCGTCTGGCGGCGGGTGTGGTAGCTCCTGAGGCAGCGCTCTGTGTTGGGAATATGAGGTGCATGACCTTTGCACGTGCGTTGATCGCTTGGCTTCTTGATGTCATCGTGACCAGTGGCAGTAGATTCCCCGCTGCTATTTCCGCCCTATCTCCTCACAGCTATTTGGCGGCTCACACAAAGAAGTGTTCCCAAGAGGAAAGTCGGATGTTGAGCCCTAAATCAAATTTTCTAGCAAGAAGTAACTGACTTGTTAGGTTTAGAACACCCAGAAGCTTGTCTTCGGAGGATCTAGGGGCCAGCTATGTAGCTCAAAACCTCGGCTTTCCCAGAACTCTGATCCCAAGAACCTGCTATGAACTCATACAGATTCTATTCTCCTTATTACCTCCAACCCTTTACGTGTTTCAGCAAGGCAGGTGTGAACCTCAAGGGTATTGTGTAACCAAGACGTTCCGTGTTCCAAGAAAAGCCTAATGTCTCATAACTCCCTCTCCCTGGTCCTACCTCCTCCAAAAGAAGAATTGCTTCACATCCTTAGATGTTTTTAAACATTGGTTTTTAAGCCAATGTTTATGCTAGTCTTTTTCTTTTCCTGTCATAAATTTGTTGGATTTAGAGCATGCTTTCCTTCATCCAAAATGTCCTGATCCTGAGCTCTTTCCAGTGATTGTTGGATGATATTAAGATGAACCTCGTTAACATTCATTTTCATTAAGTATTATATCATTCTACTCTTGCCACATGTTCTCTTTTTGTAAACCGAACCTGAAAAAAGTTAGACTTCTTGGTCTAGAATCAAAAACAGCAATTTTGCTACTTACAATTATTTGCAAAGCTAGAATTATGGAAATGATTAAGTAAATGATTAACCCATTTGGTTGAATATTATACAGCTAATAAAATTGTGTTTATACAGAGAGAGACAGAAGGCAAATGTACAGTATGTACTGTTTAGAAATATTCATATTTTAAAAGTAATGGTCAAGAAAAATTAAATTATGGATCAATCTCAAATGAGATTGTGAGATATTTTGCAATGGTTGCATACGAAATCATACTTGAATTATTTATTGAAGCAGGGGAGTGATGTGGTTAGATATAGTGCACATCTATTTTATACAACTTCTCTACTTTTTTTGGGAGAGGTTTTTGCTATAGGGCGTGTGCGCTCGCCAGACAGACGAGAGAGACAGAGAGACAGAAAGTGAGAAATCACCCCCCGGGGGGATGGCCACGCTGCAATCTCTTCTCCTCCGTTCTCCTTTCCAGATCTTGGGCACACACGCACACGCACGCGCCTGGCGTAAGTTTTAAACCACCGGGTCTGGGATGCGAACCGCAGTTGACTACATGGGAGTCCAGCGACATAGCCATTATGCTAACTGCTGGTCCCATCTACTTTTCATACATTTTTGGATTCAACCTTAATTCTTTTGTGTTTCTGTAGATATACCTTAAAAATTCCTAAAAGTAGAATTTGGAGTTACACACTTAGATTTTACTTATTTCTAGCCCATGCGATCTTTTTTGTTGTTTCTTTTAAGAGATTTTTGCTATGGGGTATGAACTCCCAGCAGAAAGTGAGAAATTACCCCCCAGAGGGGATGGCCATGCTGCATTCCCTTCTCCGTCATTCTCTTGGGATTTTGGGCATGCATGCCCCGCATGAGTTTCAAGCCACTGGGTCCAGGACTCGAACCATGGTCATCCATGTGGGAGCCAAATGCCTTAACCATCTCCCCACCTATTGGCCTCTCAGCCCATGCTATCTTAGTATTTGGGATGATAAAAAGACTAAAATGACGTAGTTGCTATTTTTATGTTGCTTTAAGTACAATAATCTCTGAATAGGAATAAATGCATTAAAGGTACATTATGATCAATTTTTTTTTAGAGAGAGATTTTTGCTATAGGGTGCATGTGCTCGCTGGAGAGACAGAGAGAGAGAGATAGAGAGACAGAAAGTGAGAAATCATCCCTCCCACCACCAAGGGAGCTGGGCACACGACAATCCCTTCTCCATTCTTCTCTTGGGATTTTGGGCATGCATGCACACATGCCTGATATGAATTTTAAGCTGCTGGGTCCAGGACTCTAACCATGGTTGACTACGTGGGAGTCCAGTGACATAACCATTACACCATCTGCTGGTCCCCAAATTACCCTGACCTAATATGAAAACACTGTGATGGCAAGGTGATGGCAAGTTGTAAATGTATACCATTTTAAACTGAGATATAATTCACTATCCTAAAATTTATCTTTGTAAAATATACAATTCAGTGTTCTTATTAAGAGTTTACAATCAGTACCATATCTAATTCTAGAATATTTTTATCACCCCCGAAAGAAACTCATACTTATCAGCTATCATCAGTCCTTATTTCCTTCTCTCCCATACTGATGACCAGTAATCTACTTTTTATCTCTGTGGATTTGCTTATTCTGAACAGTTCTTATAAATTAAATCATATAGTATTTATCATTTTATCTTCAATTTCTTTCTCTTAGTGTAATGTTTTCAAGATTCATCCATGTTGTAGGTATATCAGTAATTCATCCTTCTTTTCCCCTTGTAAAATATACATAAAATTTACCATTTTAACCATTTTTAAGTGTATAGTTCTTTTGCATTAAGCACATTTACATTGCTTTGCAATCATCACCACTGTCCATCTTCAGAAGTGTTTCATCTCTAATTCAAACTCTATACCTATTACACACTAACTCTTCATTCCCCTTTTCCCCTACCCATGGCAACCAACTCTCTACTTTCTGTCTATATGAATTTGACTATGTTATATAAGAGTAATCATATTGTATTTGTCCTTTTGGGACTAACTTCGATTAGCATAACAGCTTCAAGGTTCATGTTGTAGCATATACCATTTTCCTCCATTTTTTATGGCAGTATAATATTCCCTTGTATACATATATCACATTCTACCTATCATTTTGGTATTCATTGGGGTTGTTTCTACTTTTTAGCTATTAAAAATAATGACATGAACATTTGTTTACAAGTTTTTGTGTGAACATATTTTATATTCTTTCGGGTATATATCTAGGCTGTAATTTCTGAGTTACATGGTAACTCCTATATTACATTTATTATTCTAGTGATGTTAGATGCTGAGACTAAAAGGATAAAATAATTGGGTTGTAAGAAAAGTCATGACATATTTTTGTATGTAAAATAGAAAATAATTGACCCAGGGCAGGAAGGCAGCATGGTGATTAAGGTGCTGGACTCCCACATAGCCAACCACAGTTCGAGTCCTGGACCTGGTGGCTTGCTTTCTCACTCTCCTTTTCTCTCTGTCTATCACTCTTTGGTAAAAATTGAATAATAATAAATAAAATTAAGAAAAATAATTGACCCAATAATTGAGCAGGTATCTGGAGGATATGACTAGCTGGGTGAGAATTATTTCTTTAAAAAAAGTAACTTGTCAAAGTATGTTGCAGTGAGACAGCATCAATCATTATTGGACTGTACTCAGGGACTTCACCTATCTCTTTTTTAGGCAGTACTCCAACACGTAAGAGCATTTATAGAAATCTTAGAAGAGCTGGTGTTACTGGCAACTAAAAGAAACTAAGACTATTTAATAAAGCAATCCAAATTTAGTGTTATTTTTCCAAGTCCAAGTAAGGACAGTTTAAGAAAATGAACTTTCCATTTTTTTGAAAATATACTCTACTTGACACATAACAAATGCTCATAAGAATATATATTTAAATTAAGCTATGGCCATTGAATCAACAAATAAAAATTCTCAAGTTCAAAACAAAAAGCTAAGCACTGTTAGTATATGACTGTCTCATTTTCCAGATATTTTTCTACTTCTGATAGTCTATTAGTCTTTCACTATTGAGATATTCATATATTTTACCAATACTATTATACTGTATGCATGGTTTTACAATCTGATTTCTTTTATAGAATTATTTTATTTAACTTTATTTACTTATTTTAATTTGACCAGAAAGGAAAAGAGAGAGAGAGAAAGTAAGAAAGCAAGCTGCCAGGTCTAGGACTTGACCCATGGTTGGCCATGTGGGAGTCCAGCACTCTCAACCACCATGTCACCTGCTGGCCCCACAATCTGATTTTTCTATTTACAGTATTGTTTCTGGAATATTTTCCATGTCTTAATATTTTTCCCTACTTAATATTTATTTGGATATTTTACAATGTATTTAATTCATTCTTCTATAATCAGAATGCTGAACACTGCCTGATCAGTTCTGTGTCTTTTTATCCTGTATTTAACCTCACCTGATCCTAAGGCCATAGTGTAAGGTGTGTTTGTATGGTCTGGGTCCTTTTCAGCCCTGGAAAGAACGCATGGAGTGAAGAAAATCTGTTCAGAACAGGACTGGGCAGCCTAATCTTAGGTGCAGAGCAGCTTCTCCGATGTAAGACTGGCCAGAAAACTGGCGACTAAAGTATCTAGGTTTTTTGGAGATTGAGGAAAAGTCTAGATTTATTTAAAATTCTAATTTTGGGACAAGCAGATGGTGTAATGGTTACATTGCTGGACTCCCACATAGTTGACTGCAGAGTAGTCACGACCTGGAGGCTGAAAACTCAAACTAGGTACATGTGCATATGTGCCCAAGATCCTAAAAGGAGAATGGAGAAGAGATTGCAGCGTGGCCCTCTTCCCTCGGGGGTGATTTCTTGCTTTCTGTCTCTGTCTCTCTGGTGAGTGCATGTGCCCTATAGCAAAAATATCTTTAAAATAAATAAAATAAAATTCTAATTTTTTCATGTGGGTTTTTATGGTAGAAGGTATATAAAATAGAATGGAGGAGAAAAAGGTTTAATATGTTAGGTGGTAACACTAAAATATTGCCTGTTCTTATGATGTTTTTTTCTTTCATAGCTCTGAGTACTCTTTGTTCTTCTTCCATAAAGGAATCTCAAGAAAGACTTACCAGTTTCTGCAGATAGAAAACCATGACATTGGTAAGTTGGTGTTTCCTTCTCACTGAAAAATATGATCTAAATACTTCCACTAGTCATTCTGAACAACTCCATTCAATTATCTGTCTCCCAGATCCTGCTGTACCAGTGAACAATGCTTCTAAATGACCCAGTCTCCTTCCTATGTGACCCACTCTGATCTAACCATTGTTTATGTGTTTATGACAGGATTACTCATGATCTCTTATGCACCCAATGATATGTTAAGAGCAGTTCCGGGACCAGCAGTTAGCGTAATGGCTATGTCGCTGAACTCCCATGTAGCTGACTGTGGTTCGAATCCTGGACCTGTTGGCTTAAACTCACGCCAGGCGTATGTGCATGCATGCCCAAGATCCCAAGAGGAGAATGGAGGAGAAGGGATTGTGGAGTGGCCGTCCCCCCTGGGGGGTGATTTCTCGCTTTCCATCTCTCTGTCTCTCTCTGTCTTTCTGGCGAGGCATGCACCCTATAGTAAAATCCTCACCCCCCCACCCCCCCAAAAAAGAGCAGTTCCCTTCCCCAGTGGCTACCTTTGTTACCAAGTTCATGTGAAGTCTTCTAGAATATCACCAGAAAAAAAATAAATAAAAAAGTTATTATGTTTTGTTTATACAACTGCTATACATGTTAGTCTATACAATGTTTTATTTTCATTGTAATGGTATAAAACTGTTTTAATAACAAATATATTTGGCGTTCTTGCCGATAAAAAAGTTTGTGTTTATTAAAAAACAGAAAAGAACAGTGATGAAAGAATGAAGAAATCAAGTTCTATAAGGAGAAGATTTGAGCTTCCCAAGTCAGACTGTTGTTGGATAATTAGAGACCAGGATCCCATTGGAATTTGAGGTTCTACACAGACATGATTTTTCTACGTACATGTTATAAAGGCTGATAATAAATATTTTTAGTCTTAGTGTAAATTGAGATCTAAAGCCTTGTGAGGCTTTTAGAATTGAATAGTGGTTTAAGACTTTGAAATATAGGGATCGCAGTTCTTTGTAAGGAATTCCTAAATACTATGGCTGTTTTATTGCTAACCATGATGTGCTAACACTGAATGACTTTGATATAAATTTGGATCATACTGCATTAGTATCTTCAAACTTTGCAACCAGACAAGTGTTCAGTGATAGATTTTTGATGGCCATAAAACAAATAGTAAACAGTATGTTAACAGAGACCAAGAGTTGAAAAAGGAACTTAGAAATGTCTAAACTGGGCTGGTCCCATGTGCCATAGTTAAGCAATGTGCATTGGGAATCAAATCCCATATAACTAACCATGGTTTGTATTCCACCCTGGCAGCTTGAAAAACATGCCAGGTGCATGTGCATGCATGTCTAAAATCCTGACGGGATGGAGAAATGGAAGCAAAAGGATTGTAGCATGACTAGGCTCCAGTGGGACATCTCACTGGTGAGTACAAGCATCTTCTGGCAATAAAAAAAGAAAAAAAGTTCAAACTAATGTACATAAATTTTAGATGACTATCAAGGGTCGGTAGGTGGCATAGTGGTTAAGTCACTGAATTCCCACATGGCCAACTGTGGTTCGAGTCTTGGACCCAGCAGCTTGAGACTCACACTGGGTATGTGTGAGTGTATGCCTAAAATTGCCGGGGACCAGCCTCAGCAGCGGTGGGTGGCTCGTACACAGGAAGGCGACACGGGTGATCAGGAACAAAAAATTAGACTGAGACCTCTTTGCCCTTTTGCATGTTCTCAGCCGGCCACAGCCAGAGCCAGAGCCAGCTCCAGGCTGCAGCGCCGTGGCTAATAAGACACACGTATTTATTGAGGGAGGTTTAGGAAGTAAAGGGGGTGAGGGGTAGTAAAAAACCCACTCTAAGGAACAGGGTATACGAAGCATGGAAACAATAATTATAAAACATGCTGTTTGTGTTGTCAGATTAGTTAAAAATCAACCACAGTTCTCAGGATGAGGAAGTCCATTTGTCTGTTATATCTTCTTCTTAGATTTTGATTACAGGGAAGGATCTTCAGAAGAGGGGGCTTGCAGGATGTTTGATAACTTTAGTCCTGGGCCAGGCCGATAACATTGCTGGTTGCAAAGACCTAGGTAGAAATCTTGTCTTGCTAAGTAAAGACACAGTTAATATATGGATCATTCATACATTACAGCAATAGGTGAGTCTATGATCTTATATGGGAAGGGAAGATGATCTTGTAGCTCAGGAGACAACACAGGATGTTTTATTAGCAGTTTTTCATAGTCAACAGCACATAGATGAGAAACTCTTTGTTGTTGAAAGCTACCTGTTGCTTTAGATAAGAGCTCCCAGCTAAGTTAATCTTTCTCAGAAGTCCTCAGGTTTGTTTATCCTGTTGTCTCAGCCAGGCCTTTTCCTTTAATAAACCTGCGGGTTTCTGCATTTTGTTTGCTGAGTCTGTCAATTAGTGAGTTCTTTTGTTTTATCTCTAAGTCTCTGTTATGTGGCGAATGTGCTGACTTTGCCTAGCATGAGTTAACTTTGGCCTGTAGCTTTAACAAGGGCTATTTATATAAAACTAGCCTTAAACTAACTTAGTCTACATATGCTTCTAATGCTAATTTGGTTTATACTAACTTAATCTATATGTTAATTTTGGCTTAAAAACAGACAGGTGGGGGAGTCTTAAACTTCCTGGTCTTCAGTCAGTCTTAGGGAACCACATTTTTACAAGATCACTAATTGGCTTTATTGTAATGGTTGGGGGTGATGTTTTACCCTTACAGGATACCGTAATAACAGTAAAACTCGCGGCAGAGAAATTGAATATCGGCCAGTTCAAGGACACAAGGGAGGGCTCGTAAACTGGGCCCTGCCTCAGTTTCTTCCCAGTCCAGGCCCTGCCTTAGAATGGGAGGCAGCATCCTTACCAGCTTGTGTTGCCTGCATGGCCCCATCATAAAATCCCAAGAGAAGAATGGACATCCCCCCTAGGGAGCGATTTTTATTTTCTCTGTCTATTTTTCCCTGTCTCTCCAGCAAGCACCCTATAGCAAAAATAAATTTTTTAGATGACTATCTACAATAATTAATATACTATATATAATAGAAAGTTGGAGTTCTATGAAGCCATTAAAATATTTGACAGAAGAAGAAAACTACTTATGATTTAACATAAAAGAACTTGAGGATACAAGGCATGCTTTAGTTTTATTCAGATCCTCTATTTTTCTATCTGTTGGGCCAATCTGTGCCTTCAGCTGGAATATTCAGTCTATTTACATTTAATGTAATTATTAATATAGTTAGATTTAGGTCATCCATTTTACTATTTGTTTTCTTGTGTTTGTTTCATTTTTCCATTTTTGTCTTCTCTAGGTTAAATATTTATTTAGAAATACACCTTAATTTGCTTTTTCCATATAACTTGTGCATATTTTTTAGTGTACTCTCTCTGCATTAAAATATATATTATTAACTTAGAGTTAATAATATACTAGTTAATAATATAGTATTATTATATATAATACATATATGTTATATACATATAACTTAGAGTTAATACTGCATCATTTCACATAAAAAATAATTGCCTTACAACTGTGCAGGTTCATTGACAACTCTCTCTTCTATGTTATAGTTGTCATATCATACCTATATATATATTTTTAAGTTTTTTAGTTTTTATTTTTAGTGTTTTTGTGTTTGCTATAAGGTTTATGTGTTCACCAGAGAGACAAAAAGAGACAGTGAGAAATCACTGCCAGCAGGGATGGCCACACCATAATTCCATTTCCTCTATTCTCCTCTTGGGATTTTGGGCACATGCACACATATGCACTTGGCATATTTTTCAAGCCACTGCGTCCAACTCATGAAGCACTCTCAGCCATGTGAGATACAGCTACCTCAACTACCCTACCATCTGGCTGACATCCCCATACCTATATATCTTTAAAACTAGAATGCTATAATTTCTTTTTAAGAGAAAAATTTTTGCTTTAGGGCACATGTGCTCACTGGAGATACAGAGAGAAAGAAAGTGAGAAATCACCCTCTAGAGGGGATGGCCATGCCATACCTTCTCCTCCATTCTCCTCTCAGGATTTTAGGCATACACCCACACACACCCAGGGTGAGTTTTAAACGGCTAGGTCTAGGGCTCAAACTGTGGCCAGCCATGTGGGAGGCCAGAGCCTTAACCACTATGCCACCTGTTGGACTCATAGTATTTTTTTTTTTTGGAGAGGTTTTCACTATAGGGCGCGTGCGCTCACCAGACAGACAGAGAGAGACATAGAGACAGAAAGTGAGAAATCAACCCCCAGGGGGGATGGTCACGCCGCAATCCCTTCTCCTCCATTCTCCTCCTGGGATCTTGGGCATGCACGCACACGCGCCCGGCGTGAGTTTTAAGCCACTGGGTCCGGGACACGAACCACGGTCGACTACGTGGGAGTCCAGTGACATAGCCATTATGCTAACTGCTGGTTCCCTAACTCATAGTATATTTTTAAAATCAGCTTTATTGTCAAGCAGTAACTACACATTTAAAGTGTATACTTACACGTTTTCAGATATGTATACAATAGTCTCTTATCCACGGGGGAATGCTATGTTCCAAAATCCCCACTGGATCTCTGAAACTATGGATAGTACCAATCCCTATACAGGATATACCATGTTTTTTTCCTGTACATATTTACCTACAGATCAAGTTTAATTTATAAATTAGGTGCAGTAAGAGACTAACAGCAATATCTAATAGTACAATTATAACAATATACAGTACTATAATCAAATTTATGTGAGCATGGTCTCTCAAAATATTTTTTTCTGTGTGTGTATGTGGTGGGGGGATATTTTAGGCAGGTTCTCAATATGTTGTAACCCTCCTGCCTCAGCCTCACTAGTAACTGGACCAGGCGCGTGCTTCAGGCAAGGTCTTGCTATGTTGCCCATGTTGGCCATCTCTCTCTCTCTCTCTTTTTTTTTTTTTTTTCTTTTTTTGGAGAGGTTTTTGCTATAGGGCGTGTGCGCTCGCCAGAAGGACAGAGACAGAGAGACAGAAAGCGAATCAGCCCGAAGGGGGGATGGCCACGCTGCAATCCCTTCTCCTCCATTCTCCTCTTGGGATCTTGGGCACGCACATACACATGCCTGGTGTGAGTTTAAGCCACCAGGTCTGGGACTTGAATTGTGGTCGACTACATGGGAGTCCAGCAACATAGCCATTACGCTAACTGCTGGTCCCGGCCATATCTCTTAAAATACTTTATTGTACTGTACTCACCTGTGTATGGACTGCTGGTAACTGGAATTGTGGAAAGGGAGACTGGATAAAAGTAGACTACCTACACCCATGAAACCAGCACTACAATCAAGATAGTGAACAATAATAATAATGATAATAAATAAAATAAAATAAAATAAAATAAAATAATTCTTTTTTTTAAAAAAAAGAGTTGCCAGGAGAGCTTTCTAAACCATATATTTCTGAGCTCCATCCCGAGATTTTCAGGTGTCAGTATTTTCAGGTATAGTCTATGAATCTAGTTATATCAAACACATAGGTATTTATAATGTTGGTATAATAACCACACATCTGTCTGGTTGGGTTTGACTATATCATTTGGTGAATTGTTTGTCCATCCATTTCCCCTTGTGTTGTTTCCTTTTCCACTTTTCATGCCTTCTTTTAGAATCTTTTTTGTATTCCATGTTTTCTTAACTTTGATTTACTAGAGATATCTTTTTGTTGTATGTGGTTATTCTAGGATTTTCTGTATGTATGTTTAGCTTATCATAATCCATCTTTAAAACATATTACATTACAGGGCCAGCAGGTGGCATGGTGGTTAAGGATACTGGACTCCCACATGGCTGACTGTAGTTCAGGTCCAGATCTGGTGGCTTACTTTCTCACTTTCTCTCTCTCACTCTCTCCCTCTGTGGTCAACTTTAAATAAATAAAGTTAAAAATATATAAATAAATAACTTTTAAAAATGATTAAAAACATTACTTCACAATGTAAAAACATTCAACAGTATAGTTATCTTATTATTTGTGCTTGAACATTCAATCCTCTTTGAAAGAAAAATTTTAAAATTCACTCTTTCAGGGCCAACAGGTGGTATGGCAGTTAAAGGCACTGGACTCCCACATGGCCGACCATGGTTCAAGTCCCAGACCTGGCAGCTTCCTTTCTCACTTTCCCTGTCTCTCTCTCTGGTCAAATTGGAAAATAATAATAAAGTTAAAATAAAATAGTTCTTTAAAAAATCCACTCTTTCACCACTCCCCTTTCAAATTCTTCCACTTGGGAGATAAAACCAGCTCTCCTAGAGCCTATTTGTTATTACTGGTTTAAACCAGTGTCTAGGAGAGTTTTTTTGGAGCACAGCCACACTCATCTGCCATATTGTGTATGGCTGTTCTTGGCTACAGCAGCAGAGTTGAGTAGTTGTGAAAATATTTACTAACGGGTCCTTAAGAAAAAGTTGGGGGCTGGAAGGTGGCATGGTGGTTAAAGGTGCTAGATTCCCACATGGCTGACCACAGTTCAAATCCCGGACCTGGTGACTTGGTTTCTCTCTTTCTCTCTCTTTGTGTCTCACTCTGGTCAAATTAAAAATAACAATAATGATAAATAAAATAAAGGAAATAATTATTAAAAAAAAATTAGTCGACCCAAGAAGAATCACTTGGATGAATGTCTGAAAAGGGGTGATTCATAGTGGTGCTGTTTGAGGCTCTTCTCGGGTTCCTTCTCTGCAGGATTACATTCACCAAGAGGACACAAATTACATACTGTAGCCTTTGGTCTTCCTAAATATAAATTAATAACAAGTTAGCTGACACATTTAGGAGACTGAGAATACTTTCATAACCAAACACCAAATAAAAGTTAACAATACCTGAGGAAGAAAATGTACTAAAATCACATATAGTAATGAAAACGGCTTGTAACAGAATTGTGGCAAAATTATCAATATATACTGAGCAATAATTTAAAATAGATATAGTAAACAGGATGAGGCATTATAACTGATAATAATTTTATAAATTTATGAAATTAGTTCAGCTTACACATTCTAACTGGAAAATTAAATTCGAGGAACTGTTTCACCCAATGGGTGCCAAAACTGTTGTGCCCAGACCAGTTGCAGACAAGAGCAGAGCTCCTCTGAAAATTTTGAACTAGTGGAATGCGATCAAAATCTTGAAACATTTCTTTGAAAAATCATAACAGAAGAAGACACATTGCTTTATCAGTACCACCCTGAACACAAATCATAATCAAAGTAATGGCTACCAAGAGGCAGGAGTGGTCAATCAAAGCAAAAACAAAAAGCAAACAACAAAAAAATGCCAAGAGCAAAGATCATAGCAACAGTTTTGGGGTATGCTCAAGGAATTCTGCTCATTGACTTTTTGGAGGGCCAAAGAATGATAATACCTGCTTATTATGAGAGTGTTCTAAATAAGCCAGCCAAAGCTAGAAGAAAACCCCTGGGAGGGACTGGCAGGTAGCGTCATGACTAGGGTGCTTTCTCACTTTTCCTTTTGTCTCTCTTTGTCTCTCTCTGGTCAAATTAAAAATAATAATAATAAATTATAATAATTTAATTTAAGTAATTCTTTAAATAAACAAACAAAAACCCCTGGAAGCTTTGCTGGGAGTGCTTCTCTACCATACAGTGTTCCTACTTATCTCATTAAACAAGGGCAAATTTGAGAGGGTCAATGGGAAATTATTAGGCATCTACTTTACAGTCCTAATTTAGCTCCTACTGACTTTTCATTTACTAATCTTAAAAAAAATCTCTAAAGGGGGCACAGCTGGTGGCGTGGTGGTTAAGGTGCTGGACTCTCTCATGACCGACCATAGTTCAAGTCCTGGACCTGGTGACTTGCTTTCTCACTTTCCCTCTCTCTGTCTGTCTCACATGCTCTATAGCAAACTCAAAATAAATAATAATAATAAATAAATAAAATGAATAATTTTATAACAATCTTTTAAGGGCATCTATTTTTCTTCAGCTAGTAATGTAAGAAAGACTGTGTTGAGAGGATTTAATTTCCAGGACTTTCAGTTCTTTGGGGATGGGCATCATAGCTGATATTATCACTTACAAAAAATGTCTTAAACTTGATGGATCATTTGTTGAGAAATACAGTTAAGTAGAGAGACAAATTTAATTTTTTCCCTCTTTTAGGCCTGGAGTCTCTGGAATTTGAATTTTTCCAGTAGTGGAACCCTATGGAGGACTGATCAGGTCTTACTCTTCTAAAATCATGACTTGTGTGAGTTGATCATTTCTGGTTTCCTTGCAATATTATGATTCAGGGCTATGTGGATTTTTTTTCATTTACCTAAACCTTCCTTTTTAAGAATGCCTCATTCAGTTATCTGCTCCCATTTCTCTTAGTGCTGTGAACAGCAACTAACTAAATTTCCTCCCTATGTGTATTTGTTAGCCAATGTATTTATTGTCCCATTTACTCAGTTCTCTTTTTTTGTGCTTATTCTTCAATCAGAGCTTCTAATAGACAGTAAAGGAATGAAGTCCCATCAGGGAAATATTTGGGCTTCCCTAAAGTCCCTGTTTGGTGAATTAGAGATGCCGTTCCTATTTGAGTATTATAGACACATTTTTAAATTCTCCACAGATCTGAGTTTTCTGGTTAAATAATAAGATGGGACTTGGTTGTCTGTTGGTCTCAGTCTTAGAATGGGATGATATCATGGATCATGCCAAGGAATTACTGAGGCAAATATATCTGTTTTGTGGTTGAATGTATTCTGATGAACTTAGGTGACATCTGTTTGATTATGGGTCATCGAATATCAGTATACACTCAGGAACAAGAGAAGTGTTAATGAATGATGGAAGATGACAATAAATGAGAATATTACCCTAAGGAGTAAATGTATTGATTTCCAAAATCGAGGAAGACCTTCAAAACTGTGTCTAAACACATAGATTAATGTAAAAGATGAATGAAATCTGAGATTCCCAAAGTAAAATGGCTTGTTATATAGCCAATAGAAAATTTGTTTGTGAAACCAAGAAAAAAAATGCTTCTGGTATACCCTGTCATTTTGATGAATTTGAGGCTATGGAACTAGCTAAACTTTTTGCAAAAGCTTTTTTTAAATATGTAGGTTTTTTTGTTTTGTTTTGAGAGATATTTGCTATAGGGCATGTGTGCTCGCTGGAGAGACAGAGAGACAGAAAACGAAAAATCACCCCTCCCCCCTGGAGAGATAGCCACACCGCAGTCCCTTTACCTCTAGTCTCCTCTTGGGATTTTTGGTCACATGCACACACATGCCTGGCCTGAGTTTAAGCCACCAGGTCCAGGACTTGAACTGCAGTTAACTACGTGGGAGTCCAGCCATTTAACCATTACTCCATCTGCTGGTCCGTTAAATATGTAGATTTTTATATTAAATTTGGAGAGGCCATCCCTTCTTTTTGCTGTTAAAGGGAAAATAGAAACTCATATTTATTGGGAGTTTATAAATCATACAACTAGCAGACTATGTGGTTCTGTCTGATACTTTAGTGAATATGGAAACTGGAATTATTTTATCCATTCCTCAGCAGATCAGAATTATTGTAGTAACCCTAACATACAGAGTGATTTGTCTTCAGCTATAGGATCCTTCAGGAATATGTAGACACTCTGCTTGTAAAATATTCTCCCTTCCTCTAATGTGCACTTCTGATGTCCTATTTTTCCATCTTTAAAATATTTTTAAATTTTCATAATACATGGCTTTGCAGTTTCAGGAGTTAGTGACTTTCAGGGATGTGGCCATAGACTTCTCTCAGCAAGAGTGGGAATACCTGGACCCTATGCAGAGGGACTTGTACAGGGATGTGATGTTGGAGAACTATGGGAACTTGGTCTCCCTGGGTAAGTTTATTTGCCTCAAGTAATTTAAAATGTGATCTGTAATATGTCACCTTTCTTTTTTTGGGGAGAGGTTTTTGCCATAGGGTGCGTGCGCTCGCCAGTCAGACAGAGAGAGACAGAAAGCGAGAAATCACCCCCCAAGGGGGATGGCCATGCCACAATCCCTTCTCCTCCATTCTCCTCTCAGGATCTTGGGTACACACGTACACGTGCCCGGCGTGAGTTTTAAGCCACCGGGTCCGGGAAGCAAACCGCGGTCAACTACGTGGGAATCCAGCAACATAGCCATTAGGCTAACTGCTGGTCCCCATAATATGTCACCTTTCAACACAGTAAATTTCGAGGCTGTACTTCAAGATATAAACTGAATTTGTCCTTTCCATTCCTAGATGATGGCTGAGCTCTACCAATTTGAAAATGGCTCTGTATTAAGCACCATCATTTGCTCTGTCCTTTAGTGATAGAGCATCTCTCTCTGGCCCTTATAATTACCTCCCTTTCATAATATCCAAGAGGCAGGATTAAAATTCTATATATAGACCAGTAGGTGGAGTAGTGGTTAAGGTGCTGGACTCTCACATGGCTGACTGTGGTTCAAGTCCCAGTCCTGGTGGCTTGCCTTCTCACTCTCCCTCTTTCTGAGGCCGGCAGGTGGCATGGTCCTTAAGGGCACTGGACTCTCACATGGCCAACCATGGTTTGAATCCTGGACCTGGTGGCTTGCTTTCTGCCTTTCTCTCTCTCTGTCCTCTCTAGTCAAATTAAAATAAATAAAAATGAATAAAGTTAAATAAAATAATTCTTTAAAAAATTCTATATATAGTCAGTGAGTAAATAGGAAGCTTGATTTCCCACTGTGTTTATGGGAAATTCCTATAGATGTACTGTGTCATTTTGGCTTCCAACTACAAGGACAACAATTACGTGCAGATTCCTGATTTGCTCTGCATGTGAGAAGAGCCTCTGTAACATGTAACGATGAATTGGATGAACAGTATTCATTTACAAACTGAAAAATCCATATTTCATCTTCTATATCCAACTTGTATGATTTATGGTCAAAAGTTACTATGGGGACCAGCAGTTAGCGTAATGACTATGTCGCTGGACTCCCACGTAGTCAACCGCGGTTCGAGTCCCGGACCCGGCGGCTTAAACTCACGCCGGGCGCGTGTGCGTGCGTGCCCAAGATCCCGAGAGGAGAATGGAGGAGAAGGGATTGCGGCGTGGCCATCCCCCCTGGGGGGTGATTTCCTGCTTTCTATCTCTCTGTCTCTCTCTGTCTGTCTGGCGAGTGCACGCGCCCTATAGCAAAAACCTCTCCAAAAAAAGAAAAAAAAAAAAAAAAAGTTACTATGTAGGAATTTTGCACTTAATATTGGATGAAGATTTTGTAAATCAATTAGGGTATTTCTTGTTTCACTCTTTTCTTAAAAAGAATAATTTATTTAACTTTGTGGGAGGCTGCGCACCAGCGAATATCGCTGGTTTCTCAGAAAGCAAACAATTACACGCTTCCCTTCAAAACCTCACCTTCAAAACCATACTCTGATTGGCCACTTGAATCCCTCAGATTTGCATATCTGACACCTCAGGATTGGTTCACAAAGCAACCAATCATAATCCACCTTTTACAACCAATCATAACCCACCTTTTACAACCAATCACAGCCCACCAACATGTATATAACCACGATCCCTGGCCCACAATCTCCAGACGACCCTGAAGAGCCTGAAGAGTTGTAACACCACATCATCTCCGGAAGACCCTGAAGAGGTGTGACACTGCGTCGTCTCCGGATGACCCTGAAGAGTTGTAACACTGTGTTGTCTCTGTGCTGCCCACAATAAACGATGACCCTGAAGAGTTGTAACACTGCGTTGTCTCCGTGTTGTAACACTGCGTCGTTCGTCCCGTCTCTCACTCCTTCCCTCAGGAGACCTGTTCGACTGTCCCCCGGGTCGGGACATAGCTTCATTATATATTTTTTTCAATTTGACCAGAAAGAGACAGAGAAAGAGAGGGAAAGTGAGAAAGCAAGCCACTGGTCTGAGACTCAAACTACGGTCGGCCATGTGGGAGTCCAGCACCTTGATCACCATGCCACCTGCTGACCCTTGTTTTTCTCTTAGGGTTAATAAAATAGTTATAATTGGTATGCTCGTGCTCATTATGCCCCAGACACCATTATGGAAAAAGAAATTATACACACACACACACACACACACACACACACATATGTATATATGTATGATTGTCGGGAAAGTCATGACATATTTTTGCATAGAAAAAATTAGCCTATATGTACGTGTGTGTGTGTGTGTGTGTGACAAATGTTCTTAAGTTTTTTCATAATAGATAACCTATATGAGTTTAAATTAAAACTAGGTTTTACTGTACCTGCTTCATTTCTTAAATCATCTCACCCCTCTTTGATTTGAAGTCTTTATCAGTAACATTTAAATTTTAGTTTGCTGCAGATTTAATCAGAGCTCAAAGGTTTCTATGACTGCTATTCCTATAACATATGGCATTTCTTTTTTCTTTTTCTTTTTTTTTTTTAAGCAGGAGATTCTGTTTCTAAACCAGATGTGGTTGATCTATTAGAGCAAGGAAAGGAGCCCTGGATGATTTTAAGAGAAGGAACACAAAGACCACACACAGGTAAGGAAGGCAGAGAAAGCAATCAGGAGTGATAACGGGTTATCAGGATATCAGGTAAGGGAGAGGAGACGCCGCTGTGTGTGGTTGTTTGTAAAACCCTCCTCCAAGGCACCAAGACTTGTGGAGCATAGGCCTATGACCTTATTTTAATTTAAATCCTTTTTTTTTTTTTAAATTTTTGCCAGAGGGCATGTATGCATTCTGAAGGGGGGGGGGGGAGAGAGAGAGAGAGAGAGAGAGAGAGAGAGAGAGAGAGAGAGAGAGAGAAGAGAGAGAAATTGATAAAGCACCATACTCCATGGGGAATAGTTTTGCTACAATTCCTTTTCTTTCATTTCTCTCTTCTTTTTGAGATTTTGGGCACACGTGCACACATGCCTGGCATGTTTCTTAAGCTGCCATATCTGGGGCTTGAATTGTGCAGTTGGCTATGTGAGATATAGCTGCTTTAATCACCACTCTGGCTGGGCTCTAAACCAGTAATTTAAATATACTATGACCTGAGATGGAAATAAAGATCTCAATTACATCTGTGGAAGAAACTTCAAGTTTATCCCATTTAGCAATCACCTTATTTCTCACTTATTTTCAGTGACCGGGGCTCCCTTTCTCTTTAGTGCAATATTTTACCTGTATTTTGAGTTCAACTGCTTTTCCAGCTCCCCTTGTACATATACACCCCAAAACACAAATACATCCTGTACTAGAGTGAGTAGACATAAGAATAGACAGATAAGGAAATAATACAGGGCAATAGAATGAGCTTCTCCATGTCTCTGCTTTCTCCATGCTTAAAATATATGCTTAGGCTAGCAGGTGGTATGGTTAAGGTGCTGGATTCTCATATGGCTGACTCTCGTTTGAACCTGGACCCAGTGGCTTAAAAAATCATGCTGGGCATTGTGCTTGGGTGCCCAAAATCCCAAGAGGAGAATGGAGGAGAAGGATTGTACCATGGCCATTCACCTAGGGAGTGATTTCTCAATATCTGTCTGTCTCTCTTCAGCAAACACATATGCCCTGTGGCAAAATTCTTTTAAAAAATTATATGCTCACTTGATATATCAATTTATTTATACACACACACACACACACACACACACACACAAGCATATGGATATCTTTATCTTCTATAGAAGTCTTGTTTGTCATTGTCTTCAGCAAAACTAGAGAGGGTATTTGAAAAGTGAATTTTGTGAATGACTTTTTCACTTAGTGTATTTTTTTCATTTTAAATTTATTTATTTATATTCATTCACTGTACAACATGACAGTATACAAAATTAGATTTTTCCATCCAGAAATATACACAGTATATTGCCTCAGTCAAGGGTATTATCATATGTGTTATTGTCAACAAATAATTTTCCATTTCTTGTTTTATATATATTTTGCTTTTTTCCCCCCCTCTTGAGTCTCTACTTCTCACCCTCTGCCATTTCCCACCCTCCTCCCATGCAGTCTCTGGTATCTACAGTTGTTTTCCATACCTTTTATTTTTTTTCACATTTTGTTGTTCCACTAAAGATCTTAATTAATCTAAATATTTCTGATAGCAAGCATAGGTGATATATACATATCTGTGAACACATGTCTGAATTTGGCATAAACCTTAGTGAGTGGAATGAACATACTTATAAAGTAGCACCTAGTTGGGGCTATAGAGCTGACCATAGTCATTAAATAGGTATTTTTTAAATGCATTTTTTTTTCTTTTTTTGGAGAGGTTTTTTGCTATAGGGTGCATGCGCTCACCAGAAAGACAGAGAGAGACAAAGAGAAAGAAAGCGAGAAATCACCCCCCGGGGGGATGGCCACGCTGCAATCCCTTCTCCTCCATTCTCCTCTTGAGATCTTGGGCACACACGCACACGCGTCTGGCGTGAGTTTAAGCTGCCAGGTCTGGGACCCGAACCGCAGTCAACTACATGGGAGTCCAACGACATAGTCATTACCCTAACTGCTGGTCCCTTAAATGCATGTTTTAGTTTTAAGAAAAACAATTTTAGGGTTTTTGTTGTTTGTTGTTGTTTCTTTTTTTTTTTTTTTTTTTTTGTATTTACACCCATTTATTGTGTTTGTATATACTTTAGTCAATCAGTTTCAGTCATAGAGTGCAGACACTTGGTATATATTAAGTGGGGACATAAAATGCCTCTCCTTCATACCCTGGCTTGCTTCACTCAGCAGTAAATCTTACATATTCTTCCACTTTCTGTCAAAAGCCTGGGTTTTGTTGTATTTTATAGCTGAATAGTATTTTATAGAGTATATGTGCTGGGGACCAGCAGTTAGCGTAATGGCTACCGTGTGGTTCGTGTCCCGGACCCAGTGGCTTAAAACTCACACCGGGTGTGTGTGCGTGCGTGCCCAAGATCCTGAGAGGAGAACAGAGGAGAAGGGATTGCTGCGTGGCCATCCCCCCTAGGGGGTGATTTCTCGCTTTCTATCTCTCTGTCTCTTTCTGTCTGTCTGGCAAGCTCACGCGCCTTATAGCAAAAGACTCTCCAAAAAAAAAAAAAAGAGTATATGTGCCACAGTTTTTCAATCCATTCATCTGTTCTGGGGCATTTGGGTTGTTTCCATGACTTAGCAATTGTGAATAGTGCCAGAATAAACATCAATGTGCAAGCACTTTTCCAATGAAGAATTCTTCTGTCCTTTCTGTAGATACCAAGGAGTGGGATTGCTGGATCATATGGTAGTTCTATTTGTAGACTTTTTTTTTTTTTTGAGAGGTTTTTTTCGCTATAGGGTGCGTGCGCTCGCCAGACAGACAGAGAGAGACATAGAGACAGAAAGCGAGAAATCACCCCCCAGGGGGGATGGTCACGCCGCAATCCCTTCTCCTCCATTCTCCTCTCGGGATCTTGGGCATGCACGCACACGCGCCCGGCGTGAGTTGTAAGCCACCGGGTCCGAGACGCGAACCGCGGTCGACTACGTGGGAGTCCAGCGACATAGCCATTACGCTAACTGCTGGTTCCCTATTTGTAGACTTTTGAGGAATCTCCAAATTGTTCTCCACAGTGGCTGGACTAATTTACATTCCCACCAGCAGTATAAGAGAGTGCACCTTTTACTACACACCCACCAACACTTATCATTTTTTGTTCTTGTAATGTTAGACATTCTGACTGGGGTTAGGTGATATCTCATTGTTGTTTTGATCTGCATTTCCCTTACAATGAGGGATGTTGAGCATTTTTTCATATGCCTTTTGGTTATTTGTATGTCATCTTTAGACAGGGTTTTTTTCAACTCATTCTCCCATCTTTTAATAGGGTTGATCATCTTTTTCCCAACAGCTGCTTGAGTTCCTTGTGTATTCTGGTTATCAGTCCCTTATCTGATGCATAATTTACAAAAATATTTTCCCATTCTGAGGGCTGTTGATTCAAACTAATTACTGTGTCTTTTGCCATGCAGAAACTTCTTAGTCTGATGTAATCCCACTTGTCTATTTTGGGGATTATCGACTGTGCTTTGGGGGTCTTATTTAAGAAGTCTTTCCCTACCCCAGTGTCTCCCAGAGTTTCCTCTGTATTTTCTAGGAGCAATTTTATAGTTTGAGGTCTTAGATTTAGATCTTTTTTTTTTTTTTTTTTTGGAGAGGTTTTTGCTATAGGGCGCATGCGCTCGCCAGAAAGACAGAGAGAGACAGAAAGCGAGAAATCATCCCCCAGGGGAGATGGCCACACCGCATCGCTTTTCCTCCATTCTCCTCTTGGGATCTTGGGCACGCATAAACACACGCCCGGCATGAGTTTAAGGCACTAGGTCCAGGACTCGAACTGCGGTCGGCTACATGGGAGTCCAGCAACATAGCCATTATGCTAACTGCTGGCCCCGAGATTTAGTTTTTTGATCCACCTTGACTTAATTTTTGTCAGAGGTGATAGGTAGGGGTTCAGATTTCTGCAGGTGAAAATACAGTTTTTCTAGCACCATTTGCTAAAGAGGTTTTCCTTGTCCCACTGGATTGACTGGTACCCCTTGTCAAAAATCAGTTGACTGTATGTTTTGGAATTTATTTCTGGGGACTCTATTCTGTTGCATTAGTCTGCATGTGTGTTTCTGTGCCCGTACCATGCTGTTTTGATTACCATAGCTTTGTAGTATATTTTTGGGTCAGGAAGTGAGATGCTGCCCACTCCACTCTTCTTGTGCAGAATTGCTTTGGCAATACGGGGTCTTTTATGATTCCATACAGATTTTATGATTGTATTTTCTAGATCTGTGAAGGATGTTTCTGGTACTTTGATTGGCATTGCATTAAACATGTAGATTAATTTGGGTAGAATTGCCATTTTGATTATATTAATTCTTCCAATCCAAGAACATGGGATGTCCTTCCACTTTCTGTGTCATTTTCAATTTCTTTTCTTATCTTCTCGTAGTTTTCCTTGTGGAGGTCTTTCACTTCTTTGGTTAGATTTATTCCTAAGTATCTTATACTTTTGTGACTATGGTAAATGGAATAAATTTTTTCACTTCTTTCTCAGTCTCCCTGTTATTCGTATATAGAAATGCTATAGATTTCTGTATATTGATTTTGTATCCTGCAACTTTACTGTATTCATGTATTACTTCCAGAATTTTTTTAATGGAAACCATTGGGTCTTCTATGTATAAAATCATGTCATCTGCGAATAGAGAGAGTTTCACCTCTTCTTTTCCTATTTGGATGCCTTTAATTTTTTTCTCTTTTCTGATTGTGTTGGCGAGGACTTCCAGTACTATATTGAAAAGGAATGGAGAAAGTGGGCATCCTTGTCTTGTACCCGTTTTTAGGGGGAAAACTTTCAGCTTTTCTCCATTCAGGATGATCTTTGCTATAGGTTTTTTTGTTTGTTTGGTTGGTTTTTTGCTATAGGGTGCATGTGCTCGCTAGACAGACAGAGAGAGACAGAAAGACAGAAAGCGAGAAATCACCCCCCAGGGGGTATGGCCACGCCGCAATCCCTTCTCTTCCATTCTCCTCTCGGGATCTTGGGCATGCAAGCACACGCGCCCGGCGTGAGTTTAAGCCACCGGGTCCGGGACGCGAACCACGGTCAACTACATGGGAGTCCAGCGACATAGCCATTACACTAACTGCTGGTCCCAGCTATAGGTTTTTCATAGATGGCTTTTACTGTGTTGAGAAATGACCCTTCTATGTCAATTTTGCAAAGAATCTTGATCATGAAGAGATGTTGTATCTTATCAAATGCTTTTTCTCCATCAATTGATATGACCATATGGTTTTTATCTTTATTCCTGTTAATATGGTGTATTATATTTATGGTTTTGCATATATTGAATCAACCTTGCATTCCT